>JASEVX010000001.1:187202694-187476079 GCA_031761405.1 Serripes groenlandicus
CTCTCTGTCTCTCTCTGTCCTCTATCATCCTCTACTGTCTCTCTCTGTCTCTCTCTCTCGTCTCTCTCTCTCTCGTCTCTCTCTATCTCTCTGTCTCTCTCTGTCTCTCTCTGTCTGTCTCTCTCTGTCTCTTCTCTCTGTGTCTCTCTCTCTGTGTCTCTCTGTCTCTCTGTGTGTCTCTCTGTCTCTCTGTCTGTCTGTCTGTCTGTCTGTCTGTCTGTCTGTCTGTCTGTCTGTCTGTCTGTCTGTCTGTCTCTCTCTCTCTCTCTCTTCTCTCTCCCTCCCTCCCTCCCCTCCACCTCCCTCCCTCCTCCCTCCCTCCCTCCCTCCCTCCCTCTCTCCCTCCCTCTCTCTCTCTCTACCTCTCTCTCTACTCTCTCTCTCTCTCTCTCTCTCTCCTATCTCTCTCTCTGTCTCTCTGTCTCTCTCTGTCTCTCTCTCCTCTCTGTCTCTCTCTGTCTGTCTGTCTGTCTCTCTCTCTCTCTCTCTCTCTCTCTCTCGCTCTCTGCTCCTCTCTCTCTCTCTCTCTCCCCTCCCTCCCTCCCTCCCTCCCTCCCTCCTCCTCCCTCCTCCCTCCCTCCCTCCCTCCCTCCCTCTCTCCCTCTCTCTCTCTCTCTCTCTCTCTCTCCTCTCTCTCCTCTCTGTTCTCTCTGTCTCTCTCTGTCTCTCTCTCTCTCTGTCTCTCTCTGTCCTCTCTCTTCCTCTCTCTCTCTCTCTCTCTCTCTCTCTCTCTCTCTCTCTCTCTCCTCTCTCTATCTCTCTCTCTCTCATCTCTCTCTCTCTCTCTCGTCTCACTCTCTCTCTTCTCTCTCTCTCTCTCTGCTCTCTCTCTCTCTCTCTCTCTCTGCTCTCGTTCTCTCTCTCTCTCTCTCTCTCTCTCTCTCTCTCTCTCTCTCTGACTACTTGAAACACTTAAGTAAAATTCACTGAACATGTCTTAAAACGAAGAGTATTGTTATTGAAAAAGTTGAAAACACATTGTGGCAAAAGGAGAAATTGCTCGTTTTAAAAGTCTTCTGCTGCAGATAGACTGAAAACGTCTATACGTGGAAAAGGGGCATTACAATAATGTATCCACAAAAGGGTGCCGGACAAGTATCATACAATAACGAGTCACTACATTATACTAGTTAATAAACTCCCAGCAGACGACTTTGAAATATGGAAAATCTCTAGAATAAAAGTATAGTAATTGAATAGAGTTGACATATCGCTCATTTTTGCTTTATAATTTACACATTTTGCTGCAATTTGTTTAAAGTCGTGAATGTGGGAAAGAGCTGATAATATCAAGCTCTACCGTTTTTTTCCTCGGTAGAAATACAGATACTATTATTGTTATTAATCTGTTTCTGCGCCATGTATCGATCAGGATGGCTACACACGTATATGCTTCCATTTATGAATCATTAATCTGAATGTTTTTTATTACAGAATACATGAGCATGTACGACAGATACCCCACATCAAAGCCCTTTCCAGCATCTGTCAGTTGACATACAATGACCATGCACCGTTTTAATGGAGAAGGCAAATTTGAGATTTTTTTTGTAAACAGAAATGTGAAATGCTGAAATGTTGCTTATAATTGAAGTTTTTAACAATTAGAACACAAGTTATCATAGAAATATTCAAAATTCGCTATATAAGAAAGTGCGTGTTTGTATACTTGAAATACATGAATTAATATACAGCGAAGCCTTAGCGGGTCTACCGCGGCACATTCAATTAATCCTTTCCCAAATGTAGACATGTGTATTCAAGCGTCTGAAGCAGACGGCTTTTGAATAAATTATGTCAAAATGTCCTCCTCAATTTCTCCTTTTATCACAATATCTTTAACTTTTCAAAGGCAGATGTATCGTTAGTGTGAAAAGTAAACTCTTTTCCAGAGAATCTAGTTCGGAATTTTCCGCATAAAAAAATAATTCAAATGTTTGGTTGGAATAGAAGTTAAGAAGAAAGATGTAAATACGAAAATGTTGTTAAAAAAGATAACGTGTTAATGTTAACAATTTCTTCTTATTCGACAAAGTCTTTAAACGTCATATGTAACCTTTGGGTTAACGGTATCTATTCGTTTTAAAAATGTTGTCCTAGTAACATTTTCTGACAAAATGCTAGTAGTATATTTCTAATTGAATTTGTAGGCATTTAATCGTTACATACAACACATCTGGAGCAGACGACTTTGAAAGCATCTGGGCAAAGATTTAAAAAAAAATCCTTATAAAAATGAAAGTATTTTTGAAATGAATACAGCTTAAAACATTTTGACAAATTGAGAATTGCTCATCATGTGCAATTTCTCCTTTTGCAACAATATTTTTTCGAAATTCGCCTTGTGAAGATGCTTAAAATACATCTGCATATAGGAATGAGTAAATCTTCGACAACTCGTAAACGTAGATGTATTGGTACACTTCGAAATGCCAGCGTTAACAATTTCCCACATACAACAATTCGGCAGCAGCCAACTTTACAAAACACCTCGTTCAAGTTTACCTCTATAAACGAAACATAAATCGTTGGATAGAGTTGAAAACATTGTGGTAAAGGGAGAAATTGCTCATTATGAGCAATTTCTTCTTTTGTCAAAATGTTATCAAAAATCGTCTGACTCAGATGTACATGTGTGAAATGGCGGGTATTAGTGTAGTAGAGGGTAACGAGTTGTGGGGGACTACACTATGGAAATGAAAGTCAGTCAATCGGTTTGATAAACACATTGTTATTAAACCTATATCTTATTGTTATTGTCTTACTCCAGCCGTACAATGAAACAAACTTACGTGCTGGATATGATTTGAAAATATACCGGTTGTGTGTTCATGGATTTCATTCAACGATAAGGTATGCGTTCTCTTACTTTCATATTCATTTTACCCTGTCTCTGACACAGACGATAATTGCCTTGTTTGCAGCAGACGACTTTTAAAAACGTTTTGAGAAATATTTAAAAAAATATCAAGATGACTATTTCTTCCTTTCCTACAATTTCTTCAACTCTATACAACATTTAACATTTCAATATTTTGGATTTAACACTATTTCAGGCTGACGTTTCCAAAGCAACGGGCACTTAAAAGGCTATCATGGCCTGTATAATACAAACCGTTGTAAATATATATAGTAATCTTAGATTTAAGGCATATTCTACAATTCAATGGTCTAGTCAACGAGACACTGATTTTCTTTATTTACTCAAAACTAGAGTAACAATTCTATTTAATTAAAATGTGAATAGTGACTCATGCAAACGGTTAGCATTAGTAAGAACAAATTCTAGTTAGACGATGAACAGGTACTTTACTCTCGTCTTTCTTTCTGTCAGTTCTACAAATGAAAAGCACTCAATTGTTTGAGTTATATTTCAAATATACTAAAAGGAAGTGAACAACGACGTTTTAGATCAAATAACTTCTTTCTGCAGAATATAAACAAATTCCTTTCTCAAGATTTCATAAATTGTAACAGCTTACTAAATAGTGCAGTTTGTTTTATGGGGTAAAATAAAAATGTCGTTTATGAAAAAACAAATGTATCTATTTCATATACAATTCGCCTCGTTGGTACTACATTCGGATTGCGCAACAAAACCTTTATTTTTTGTACCATTATGGCATTTGCGAACAATGTAGACCTAACTTTCGCTCGCTTGTATATACTATCATTAAAGCCAGACATAACGTCGCTCGCTTGTATATACTATCATTAAAGCCAGACATAACGTCGCTCGCTTGTATATACTATCATTAAAGCCAGACATAACGTCGCTCGCTTGTATATACTATCATTAAAGCCAGACATAACGTCGCTCGCTTGTATATACTATCATTAAAGCCAGACATAACGTCGCTCGCTTGTATATACTATCATTATAGCCAGACACAACGTCGCTCGCTTGTATATACTATCATTAAAGCCAGACATAACGTCGCTCGCTTGTATATAATATCATTAAGGCCAGACATAACGTCGCTCGCTTGTATATACTATCATTAAAGTCAGACATAACGTCGCTTGCTTGTATATACTATCATTACAACCAGACGTAACTTTCCCTCGCTTGTATACACTATCATTAAAACCAGGTCTAAACGTCGCTCGCTTGTATACACAATCATTAAAACCAGGTCTAAACGTCGCTCGCTTGTATACACAATAATTAAAACCAGGTCTAAACGTCACTCGCTTGTATACAATATCATTAAAACCAGATGTAACTTTCCCTCGCTTGTATGCCATTTCATTAAAACCAGACCTAAGCGTCGCTAGCTTGTATATAATTTCATTAAAACCAGACCTAACGTTCGCTCGCTTGTATACAATATCATTAAAACCAGACCTAACGTTCGCTCGCTTGTATACACTATCATGAAAACCAGACCTAACGTTCGATAGCTTGTATACAATGTCATTAAAACCAGACCTAACGTTCGCTGGTTTGTATACAATTTCATTAAAACCAGACCTAACGTTGTCTCGCTTGTATATAATATCATTAAAACCAGACCTAAAGGTCGCTCGCTTGTATACAATTTCATTAAAACCAGATCTAAACATCGCTTGCTTATATACAATTACATTAAAAACCAGACCTAACTTTCGCTCACTTGTATACAATTTTATTAAAACCAGACTTAGACGTCGCTCATTTGTATACAATTGCATTAAAACCAGACCTATGCGTCGCTAGCTTGTATATCATTTCATTAAAATCAGACCTAAACGTCGCTTGCTTGTAGACAATTTCCTTAAAACCAGATCTAAACATCGCTTGCTTATATACAATTACATTAAAAACCAGACCTAACTTTCGCTCGCTTGTATACAATTTTTATTAAAACCAGACTTAGACGTCGCTCACTTGTATACAATTTCATTAAAACCAGACCTAAGCGGCGCTAGCTTGTATATAATTTCATTAAAATCAGGCCTAAACGTCGCTTGCTTGTATACAATTTAATTCAAACGAAACCTAACTTTCGCTCGCTTGTATACAATATCATTAAAACAGACATAAACGTTCGCTCGCTTGTATACACTATCATTAAAACCAGACCTAACGTTCGCTCGCTTGTATACAATTTCATTCAAACCAGACCTAACGTTCGCTCGCTTGTATACAATATCATTAAAACAGACATAAACGTTCGCTCGCTCTTTTATAGATCTGATGACTGCTCCATACAGGTCCAGTCAAGTTGGCGCTTACAACATCGTTAGGTATACATCAGGTAATACAAGAGAAAGTTGATGCAACGCATCAATGTCGCCGGATATCCATAGTGCAGTTATGCATAACACTAACATTATAGTAGTTAAATAAACAGTTATCAACTGAGGGGCATATTGGAACATCAGGGGTGGGGACAAGTGAAAATGTATCATAACTTGCATTGTTTTGTCAACGAAGTGAATGATAATTGAAGCCTTTTATTGTTTATGATCAATCTCCATTCCAAAGTAGGTTGACCTTACACACAACCAACTAATCATTGATCATAAACAGTAATGGAAATGAGTAATCTTGC
Source organism: Serripes groenlandicus (assembly GCA_031761405.1). Taxonomy (NCBI): domain Eukaryota; kingdom Metazoa; phylum Mollusca; class Bivalvia; order Cardiida; family Cardiidae; genus Serripes; species Serripes groenlandicus. Next base: position 187,208,232 of record JASEVX010000001.1, read on the forward strand.
CAATCATCAGTCTTAGTATGTATACAGTTCTTTCATTAAGGAATAATTATAAGATTTGTGAATTCCACATACACTTTTCAAGATGTTTGTCAGAATATTTGAATTTTATTATTTTTCAATAAAACCACACAGACAATTTAGGATTGGCATGCAATAGCACGTCATTTTACCTTTCCTCTATTAAAGTCAACAGTGGACACCTTTGCAGCAATCTACTTTTAAAACAATGAGATAAGGGTTAAATCGCTGAAGACATGAGTTTTCTCTTTTTCTCAAAATGATATTAGCTTGGCATCCTAATTATATCATACTTTAACAAATGTTGAAATGTAGTCCAATATTTATAAATTTAGACCACCTTCGAAATATAATATCAACTAAACAGTTAAATCTCATTAAAATTGTTGTATAATTTAAACTTAATTTCGAACATAAACTGAGCCCTACAACATGTTAATTTATTTTAATTCTTTCCTTCCTTTTTTATAATGAAAATAACAAACTACTCATGTTTTAAAATTATATTATGATGAGCGCCCTTGTGTCAATGATGCATAACAATATGCAGATCGGAAGCAATATGCCTTTAGGGAATTAAATGACACATTTAAAATTGTCAAGGACGAAATAATTTTGTACGAAAGACTCGATTCTTTCTTATTCGCAGAGGTGTCGTTCTTGAAACTCTCTTTATAGGCAGAGAGTGTTCGTTCAAAGTAATTTTTCTATTAAAACCAGTTTTATCTCGGTTTGTTCTTGTTTGTTTTTTTCTTCATTTGTTTCGAACCAAATAAACATTTTAAATCACCTATGATTTACTATTTGTAAGCGAGTGTAAAGAGACGGCTCTCTGCAACGGAGATTGATCTACGCAGTTGGTATTCGCGAGTCACGCGATCAACAGTTTTAGCTTAGAAACAGTTCATATTTTAGATATACATGGATAAACATTATAAAATGCCTTCTTCACAAATCAAGACATCTCTTTGAACATGAAAATAACATTCAGTAAGTTAAAATTGCCATTAAAAGGAGAATATTCGACGTCATTTTATCTCGATATTTACACATAACAAACAGGTGCGCGTATGCAAACAAATTAGACTATGCGACGTAAAGATTTGTAGTTATCGCCTTTTGATTACATGTAGTATATAGTGTAAAATAAAGTATACCAGTCTAGCTAATAGGGACTGTTTTGTCTTCGTAAACAAAACAAAAAAACATAAATGCGAGTCAAAATAAAGAAACTGAAAGTACCTAAAACATCGGAATATTTATTTCATTTTAGATGTGTCATTACTTAGTGTTTTTAAACAAACACAATTGTAATATGTTCAAGACATCTAAATGTGTTTCTTTCTAATAATAATCCCCCCTCCTATGTCATTTCCGAAAACCTATTAAAAATACAAGTCACGGGCTTCTGCCCGGCGACTAATAAACCATTTAAATAAACGGGAAAGAAAAGCTGTGATTGTCGAGTGTTCCGATTGTAAAGCACGGTGAAAAAAAATCATATTCGAAAAAAGAGCAGCAGTAATTCCTATTTCCCGCTAATCTCATGGAAAAAATATAAAATACTTCGCTGTAAGTATTTTGGATGGGATAACGCCTTATAACAGGTCGTCTTGAATTGACATTGTACACACTTAAAAAACTCATGAGCATGTGCTCGGTTGTCCAATGAAATCGTACGATACAAAACAACGTCCGTGCTATACAATTGGAGAACTCGACACTCACCGCTTCTTTATATCGTTTATTTATATGTGTTATTTTACCTATACGAGTTTATACCGGAAGTCTTGGTAAGCGAAAATTTGATTGGCTGACGCAAAGGTCAAATTAAGCGGACCTGTGTGGGGCAGTCATCACTCAGATCCATATACGAGCGAGCAAAGTTAAGATCTGGTTTTATTAAGATTGACGGACACCAAAGCAGGAAGTTCTTTTTAATCTACAGACTTGTTTCTAAAACAATATTGGCAAAGTCGTTGGTCAATTTGTAAATGTCGATCTTTTACAATCATTAAGTTATTCCCTGAACATCTTATATCTGCCAATAGTTTCCTATACACTTTACGTTACGATATAGATAAATACTTTTACAGAATTTAAGTCACTGTTTATCAGTTTATATGATAGCGCTTTTTGAGATGATTCAATGTTTCCATTTAGTGTTTGGTAGCTGAAATCAATGTGATTTCGTTTACAATGTGACAAGAATATGTTGACATCACCAATGTCGTCTATTATCCATACATAACCGAAACCATTCTGGAATAATAAACGTTTTATGTGGTTGGCCACAGTGGAGCGGCCTGAACCATCGAGTCGTCTTAAAAGTTTTAGCATTGTACTTATTATCTTCCATGTTAAAGATTTTTACTAAGTATCCATCGAATTATGTAATGCACTGCTACAGGTGTACTACCACACCTACTAAGGAGCGTATAAAGTGGCAAACAATTCATTTACACAATCGGATATGCGGTCTTTTTACTATATCGCATGATTGGTGGTCCCTTATTTCAGACGAATATGTTAATATTAGCAACATCAAAAAGTACAAAATGTCGCTGTGATAAAGATGTCAACAAGGGTTTACTTCGTCTTTGTCGAAGATAACTTTACTCTTCAAAAATGTACCCTAGATATTGTTAAAACTAGACAATTTCTATTACTTCACCTCTGTAGAACAATTTTTGAGATATTTGAATACCATGTTCGCATTTAGCCTTTAAATAGGTGATAGGGTAGAGACTGAAAATGATCGCAGATCTCCTGCAGTCATGCAGTGTCAATGGCTTCATTGTAAAAATGATCTTTTGGCAAAATGCAGGTAGTAGATGACAAAACTGTAGTATTAAGTTCAAATATTGAAGGACAAATAAAGAAAGATAAAGATGTTTTGTTTAAATAATTGTTCCATCAAATATTGGCAACACAAATGCTGAATTACAATAAAATAATCATTTTTAAAAATGTAATTTTGCGTATATAACTCAGTACGCAGTGATAATATCAAAACTCGTCCCAGGTCAATAAACAATGAATGCGTTAATAGAAAACGTTTTTAAAGGAACTTTTAAATAACAATACAGATCTAACACTGTGAACGACACGGTGAACGTATTCAAAGATAATGATATTATTGACTTCTAATCTGTTTGTCCCTAGTTTCCCAATGTCGCGACAGGCATATATGTCCCAACAAGACAAATCTTCTTCAACATAACATGTACCAGGATGCATCACAGTCGTATGAGGTTGAGTATTATGTTCCTAGACCACGAATAACATGGTCCCATACGAGCTATTATGTATTGGGAACAATTTAAATCAATAACAGCGATCAGCCCTCAAATAGGAATTATTTTACAGAGCTCTAGATAAGGATCATTTTTAATGTAATAAAATCCTTGTTTGACACTCACACCTATGCTGTGCTTACTTAAAAGAATTGTCTCACTGATACGACTCTTTTGAGTGCGCACACCATCAGGCTTGATTGATTTTCAATGTTATATAACAGACCAGTTTACTACCCCTTATCACGTCCCCTGTTGTATGCTTATTTATGAACTATTCTTTACTTTTTAAATCTACTGTCGATAAAACGGAATAAATCTATTTCAATTTCAATCTTCTTCTTTCTTCTTGATCCCAACAATTGACCTCTCTGCTGCAGACAACGAATGTTTAAAACATTGTGGATGATGACAGTACACACGCACATCTTTTTCTTTTTCAACACTCTTATGTTCTTTATTTATACATTGTGGAAAAGGAATGTAGACATGCACATAATTGTCTTATCCAGCACTCTGATGTTCTCTATTTAAACATTGTGAAAAAGGCCAGTAGACACGCAGACATTTTTCTTTTTCAACACTCTAATGTTCTTTAATAATTAAGCATTGTGGATAAGGAATGTAGACACGCACAGAATTTTCTTTTCCAGCACTCTAATGTTCTCTACTTTAACAACAAGAGAAAGTTGATGCAAGGCATCAATGTCGCCGGAAAAGACTGCATTGATTAATTTTTTAACACACATGTATTCTTGACTTTCATTAGTCTAAACATACACATAATGTTTTCATAAGGACTAATTCCAGGATTTTTGAAATTCCACATAGATCTACAAATTTCAGGATATCTTTTGGTCAGGATTTTGGATGTTTTGTATTTGTCAATAAAACCACAACAAATTAATACATTTTGGGATTTAAATCTACCTGCAATAAAAAGCTATTAAACCCTTTCCATGTCTGAAGCAACAATGAAAACCTTTAAATGCTTAAAACATTGATAAAACGGTTAAATTGCTGAAGACATTAACTTCCTCCTTTTTAATAATAATTATAATAAATATTTCACAGATGTTAAAATTTATCCTCATATGTTTAAAAAGTAGACCACACTTGAAACAACATATCAGCTAAATTGTTTATATAAATCGTTGATGCATACAATATATGTTTGGCGCAAGAGAAATGCCAGTTGCGAGTCCCATTACTATTTAATAGGTGGCAAGTATGAAATTAATTGGGTGCGAAAGAGCAGTTTTTCTTTATTTCTAAATCTATTGTTTATCAGAGTTTGTTCTTCTCTTAATTTGTTTCAAGCCAAATAAACATTTAATATCACATATATTTAATCATTTAAGTGTGTAATATTAGCTATCTATCTGTAATAAGGTGTTTGAGCATTTTTTCAAAATGTTGACCTTTGTTTCAAGATCGAGTCGAGTGTCAGACATCGAAGAAAGTGAATAAAAAATCAGGCAAAGCTTTAGTGCATGTTTTATTCCACTGCATTCGAGAGAAAAAAGCATTTCTATAGTATATTTCTTTCTCCTACATTCGACCCATGCACTCGATTCATGACGTTTAAGAAATCAATTTGTCGTGCGACATTTTTTGTCTGCATAAGTCACTTTTCTAAGTTTACATGTTACTTCCGGTTACTTCGCTTTGTTTACATTTTGGCAATATGAAACTAGGTCACAAACTGAGGAAAAAGCGTTTCGACGTTCACGACCGATAAACAGGCTTATATTTGAGACATATTTTCACAAAAAAATTTGTTTCTGTTACCAGTTTATGTTGATACTTATCTATTAAAAGGAGAATTCGACGTGACTTACATAAAAGCAAGCAGGTGCGCGCATTGGTTAACAGTACAGTAGTATATAGTAGCGTGTGCAAAATTTACAAATCTATGCGGGCGGTACTCGGTAGTGACGTAATCAACAGTTCTAGGTTAGAAACAGTTCATATTTTAGATATACACGAGTTAACATTATCAAATGAATTCTTCACAAATCAAGACATATTTTTGAACATGAAAATAACATTCAGTAAGTTAACATTACTATTGAAAGTAGAATTTGACGTGATTTTTATTTCAATATATCTCAATATTGACATATAGCAGTTGGTTGCAAGTCTAGCAGGGACCACATTTGTCTTCGTAAATAAGACAAAAACACTTAAATGCAAGTCAACAAAATGAAACTAAAAATACCTAAAACATCGAAATGTTTATTCCATTTTAGATGTGTCATTACTTAGTGTTTTTAAACAAACACAATTGTAATATGTTCAAAACATCTTAATGTGTTTCTTTCCAATAATTATCCCTCCTCCCATGTGATTTCCGAAAAGCTATTAAAAATAGAAGTCGCGGGCTTCTGCCCGGCGACTAATAAGAGCAATATCTTCCATTGTAATAACGTTTTATAAAGGCGTCTGCGACACATGTCTCTGTATGTGGGAAATGGGAAAAAGGCTATCAACCTGACGAATAAGTAATGACCATGTATCTGCATTAAGCTTATACACTCCATTCAAAACTTCCTGAAACAGCCACACACGGGAACTAACAATCATAACACATGTCTTGAACAGCCACACCTAGGAACCAACAAGCATAAAACCTGTCTTGAACAGCCACACATTGGAACCAACAAGCATAAAACGTCCCAGAAACAGCCACACATGGGAACCAACAAGCATAAAACCTGTCTTGAACAGCCACACCTAGGAACCAACAAGCATAAAACCTGTCTTGAACAGCCACACATTGAAACCAACAGGCATAAAACGTCCCAGAAACAGCCACACATGGGAACCAACAAGCATAACACGTCCCAGAAACAGCCACACATGGGAACCAACAAGCATAAAACCTGTCTTGAACAGCCACACATTGGAACCAACAAGCATAAAACGTCCCAGAAACAGCCACACATGGGAACCAACAAGCATAACACCTGTCTTGAACAGCCACACATGGGAACCAACAAGCATAAAACCTGTCTTGAACAGCCACACATTGGAACCAACAAGCATAACACGTCCCAGAAACAGCCACACATGGGAACCAACAAGCATAAAACGTCCCAGAAACAGCCACACACGGGAACAAACAAGCATAACACCTGTCTTGAACAGCCACACACGGGAACCAACAAGCATAAAACCTGTCTTAAACAGCCACACACGGGAACCAACAAGCATAACACCTGTCTTGAACAGCCACACTTAGGAACCAACAAGCATAACATGACTTGAAAAATATCTAGGCAAAAGTAGGAGAAATCTGTACAAATAAAAGTATAAATATTGAAAAGCCATGTTGTTTAGTAAAGTCGACTGCTTCAGTGGCATCAGCAAGCGTCTGTTTGTGGTAAACGGGGTCTTATGAAAATGTGGAAAAAAATGTTGGATTTTAACGCCGTTTTCAATAGAAACATAGTAAAGGTATGCATAGTGTAGAAATAATACTTCTGTTACGTTAAAACAATATGTTTACCAAACATCACTCGTCAGTAATATCACATGAGACTATTAAAAGCTAACTGGCTATCCTCCCATATACTATTCATGGCTAACTTGCTACCCTCCCATAGACTATTCATGGCTAACTGGCTACCCTCTCATAAACTATTCATGGCTAACTGGCTACCCTCTCATATACTATTAATGGCTAACTTGCTACCCTCTCATAGACTATTCATGGCTAACTGGCTACCCTCTCATAAACTATTCATGGCTAACTGGTTACCCTCACATAGACTAGTCATTCATGGCTAACAGGCTTCCCTCACATTGACTATTCATGGCTAACAGGCTTCCCTCAAATTGACTATTCATGGCTAACTGGCTACCCTCTCATATACTGTTCATGGCTAACTGGCTACCCTCTCATATACTATTCATGGCTAACTGGCTACCCTCACATAGAATATTCATGGCTAACTGGCTACCCTCTCATATACTATTAATGGCTAACTGGCTACCCTCACATAGACTATTCATGGCTAACTCGCTACCCTAACATATCCTATTCATGGCTAACTGGCTTCCCTCACATACACTATTCATGGCTAACTGGCTACCCTCTCATATACTGTTCATGGCTAGCTGGCTACCCTCACATATATTATTCATGGCTAACTGGCTACCCTCACATATACTATTCATGGCTAACTGTCTACCCTAACATATCCTATTCATGGCTAACTGGCTTCCCTCACATAGACTATTCATGGCTAACTGGCTACCCTCTCATATACTATTCATGGCTAACTGGTTACCCTCACATAGAATATTGATGTCTAACTGGCTACCCTAACATATACAATTCATGGCTAACTGGCTACCCTCCCATGGACTATTCAAAGCTACCTGTCTACTCTCTCATAGACTATTCATAGTTACATGGCTACCCTCTCATAGACTATTCATAGCTAACTGTCTACCCTCACATATACTATTCATAGCTACCTGTCTACTCTCTCATAGACTATTCATAGTTATATGGCTACCCTCTCATAGACTATTCATAGTTACATGGCTACCCTCTCATAGACTATTCATAGTTATATGGCTACCCTCTCATAGACTATTCATAGTTATATTGCTACCCTCTCATAGACTATTCATAGTTATATGGCTACCCTCTCATAGACTATTCATAGTTATATGGCTACCCTCTCATAGACTATTCATAGTTATATGGCTACCCTCTCATAGACTATTCATAGCTATATGGCTACCCTCTCATAGACTATTCATAGCTATATGGCTACCCTCTCATAGACTATTCATAGCTATATGGCTACCCTCTCATAGACTATTCATAGCTATATGGCTACCCTCTCATAGACTATTCATAGCTATATGGCTACCCTCTCATAGACTATTCATAGCTAACTGGCTACCCTCACATATACTATTCATAGCCAACTGGCTACCCTCTCATAGACTATTCATAGCTATATGGCTACCCTCTCATAGACTATTCATAGCTATATGTCTACCCTCTCATAGACTATTCATAGCTAACTGGCTACCCTCACATATACTATTCATAGCCAACTGGCTACCCTCTCATAGACTATTCATAGCTAACTGGCTACCCTCACATATACTATTCATAGCTACCTGTCTACTCTCTCATAGACTATTCATAGTTACATGGCTACCCTCTCATAGACTATTCATAGCTAACTGGCTACCCTCACATATACTATTCATAGCTACCTGTCTACTCTCTCATAGACTATTCATAGTTATATGGCTACCCTCTCATAGACTATTCATAGTTATATGGCTACCCTCTCATAGACTATTCATAGTTATATGGCTACCCTCTCATAGACTATTCATAGTTATATGGCTACCCTCTCATAGACTATTCATAGCTATATGGCTACCCTCTCATAGACTATTCATAGCTACCTCTCTACTCTCTCATAGACTATTCATAGTTATATGGCTACCCTCTCATAGACTATTCATAGTTATATGGCTACCCTCTCATAGACTATTCATAGCTATATGGCTACCCTCTCATAGACTATTCATAGCTACCTCTCTACTCTCTCATAGACTATTCATAGTTATATGGCTACCCTCTCATAGACTATTCATAGCTATATGGCTACCCTCTCATAGACTATTCATAGCTAACTGGCTACCCTCACATATACTATTCATAGCTAACTGGCTACCCTCTCATAGACTATTCATAGCTAACTGGCTACCCTCACATATACTATTCATAGCTACCTGTCTACTCTCTCATAGACTATTCATAGCTATATGGCTACCCTCTCATAGACTATTCATAGCTATATGGCTACCCTCTCATAGACTATTCATAGCTAACTGGCTACCCTCACATATACTATTCATAGCTAACTGGCTACCCTCTCATAGACTATTCATAGCTAACTGGCTACCCTCACATATACTATTCATAGCTTACTGGCTACACTAACATATACTATTCATGGCTAACTGGCTACCCTCACATATACTTTTCATGTCTAACTGGCTACCCTCACATAGACTATTGATAGCTAACGAGCTAACCTCCCATATACTATTTATGACTAACTGGCTAACCCTTCCATATACCTTTCATAGTAAATTGGCTAACCCTCCCATATACTTTTCATAGTAAACTGAATACCTTCACATAGCAAACTGGCTACCCCCCGCCCCTAGACTATTCAAAGCAAACAGGCTACCCTCCCATGGACTATTCCAGCAAACTGGCTACCCTCCCATAGACTATTCATGGCTAACTGGCTACCCTCCCATGGACTATTCTAGCTAACTGGCTACCCTCTCATAGACTATTCATGGCTTACTGGCTACCCTCACATAGACTATTCATAGCTAACTGGCTACCCTCACATGGACCATCACAGCTTACTGGATACCCCCCCCCCCCTCCCTAGACTATTCATGGCTAACTGGCTACCCTCCCATGGACCATCATAGCTAACTGGCTACCCTCCCATAGACTATTCATGGCTAACTGGCTACAATGGACTATTCAGTCCATCGTGGAAAGACGAACGAGGCAAGTCGCTTCGACTTTTTGTAAATCATCAGAAAAAAATAAATGAATGGTCGAGCCGAACCGAGCATCGAACTCACGGCCCCTAGATCCTGACTCCTGACAAAGCGTCTGCCTCATGGATTATAACTGCACGCGTTTGACCGTGCATATATTTGAAATACATGATATAATTATATACATGTATATCGCAGATCAAACCGATATTTTGACCGTGCATAGATTTAAAATACATGATATAATTATATACATGTATATCGCAGATCAAACCGACATTTTCCTTTTGATTTGCTATTACATGTAGATCTGTATGAATTGTTTACTTTACAAGTAATCAGCTTATGACTCTCGAAATTCAAAGGAACATATCACGCGATAGGGAAGGTAAATTACATTAGATAAATCTGTTATCGATATGTTGACATCAATTAAGTATCAATATCGTTTAACAGACATTGTTATCGTATATCTCTGTTTTACATAATTGCTCCGTCCCTGGGTTGTCATCGGATATAAAATATAGAACATAAAACAATCAAAACTCCCAATTTAGGAAAGGTGTAACTAATGAACATCTGCTTTTATAACAATAGTGAAGACAGAGTCCATTGTATGTCTGCGTAAATGTTGATAGTGCCCATCATTACATACTAGATGTTGATAATACCCATCATTACATACTAGATGTTGATAGTACCCATCATTACATACAATATGTTTATATAACCCATCATTACATACTAGATGTTGATAGTTCCCATCATTACATACTATATGTTTATAGTACCCATCAGTACATACTAGATGTTGATAGTTCCCATCATTACATACTATATGTTTATAGTACCCATCATTACATACTAGATATTGATAGTACCCATCATTACATACAATATGTTGATAGTACTCATCATTACATACTATATGTTGATAGTACCCAACCATTACATGCTAGATGTTTATAGTACCCATCATTACATACTATATGTTGATAGTACCCATCATCACATACTAGATGTTGATAGTACCCATCAATACATACTAGATGTTGATAGTACACATCATTACATACAATATGTTTATATAACCCATCATTACATACTAGATGTTGATAGTACCCATCATTACATACTATATGTTGATAGTACCCATCATTACACACTATATGTTGATAGTACCCATCATTACATACTATATGTTGATAGTACCCATCATTACATACTATATGTTTATAGTACCCAGCATTACATACTAGATGTTGATAGTTCCCATCATTTCATACTATATGTTTATAGTACCCATCATTACATACCAGATGTTGATAGTTCCCATCATTACATACACGATGTTGATAGTACCTATCATTACATACAAGCTGTTGATAGTACCCATCATCACACACTATATGTTTATAGTACCCATCATTACATACTAGATGTTGATAGTACCCATCATTACATACACTATGTTGATAGTACCCATCATTACATACTATATGTTTATAGTACCCAGCATTACACACTATATGTTGATAGTACCCATCATTACATACTAGATGTTTATAGTACCCGCCATTACATACTATATGTTGATAGTACCCATCATCACATACTAGATGTTGATAGTACGCATCATTACACACTATATGTTGATAGTACCCATCATTACATACTAGATGTTTATAGTACCCATCATTACATACTAGATGTTGATAGTACCCAAAATCACATACTATATGTTGATAGTACCCATCATTACATACTAGATGTTGATAGTACCCGCCATTACATACTAGCTGTTGATAGTACCCGCCATTACATACTATATGTTGATAGTACCCATCATCACATACTATATGTTGATAGTACGCATCATTACATACTAGATGTTGATAGTACCCATCATTACATACTAGATGTTTATAGAACCCATCATTACATACTAGATGTTGATAGTACCCAAAATCACATACTATATGTTGATAGTACCCATCATTACATACTAAGTAACGAGTCCATTATTCGCACATCTCCATAATAAGGTAACAGACACACTTGGTCCAAAAATGACTCGTAATAGTTTACTTTATGGCGATAGTGTATTGCCATACGATGTAAATAACATATTTATACAAGTACACGTATAAGAACACGAATATTTATATATATCTATATCAAACCAAACTAGTTTACCGCTGATATGGTTTCACTACCATATATGTATAAAATACATATCTACAAGCAACAATCAGTTGATGAGTTGTTAACCCTTTTCCTATGATGTCTCTGTAGCAGACGACATTTTGAAAAGATTGTGACAAAATGAGAAATAGCTCAAAACGAGTAATTTCTACTTTTTCTACATTGTTTTTAACTTTATTCAATAGTTGCTGTTCTTCCATAATCCCCCTCAACTGTTTTCATAGTCATTCTTTTCTTATTTGTGATACATGGAAAAGGGCTAAAGAACGTCTTCTTTTTCTTTTTCCCATTAAACAACATTTCAAAATAGAAAAAGATAACAATTGTCAATTCATTATACACATTTATAAGATCTTTCTTATAAAGAAAAAGTATTGGAGCAATAAGAAACGAACTCTTCTACTATATTCAGAAGAAAAATAACACGTAAAGTATAATAATAGTAAATACACTAAATGAATGTAAGGCAACATTATATATAGTATTTTATTTTTCTCTTCTGTTCAGAATAACATTTAAATTGCTACAAAAAAAACCACACCAATAAACAAACAGATACAATACAACTTTCAGATTTTCATTTTGATACTTATAGACTCATAAAACACAAGAAGAAAGATACGTAAATAGGCTGAAAGCTTTCTTCTCAATCCTTTTTATAATTAATATGAATTGTTTATATATGTTATAACGAAAAATAAAAAAAAAATAAAAAAAAATAAAAGTGATATTTTTAAGTCAGATGAAGAAGTTGCAATGGCCTTTAAAAAAAAGGTTAGGTTTCATGGAGTAATGTTTAACCCTTTCCCACAAGCTTACGAAAGTTCTCGTTTCCGCAGCAGAGACCTATTGAAAACAGTTTGTTAATACATAAAGTATTTCCATATCTTTGTCTAGATGTCGTCTGCTGCGGATGTGTTGTTTGTGGCGAAAGGTTAACTATTTACCATTATGTTAACCCTTTCCCTCATACGACAATTCTGCAGCAGCCGACTGAACACATCTTGTCAAAAAAAAAAAATCTCAATAATTGAATGGATAACCTATGACTAAAAGTGGAAAACATTGTGGCAAAATGAGAAATTGCTCGTTTTGAGCAATTTCTTCTTTTGTCACTATGTTTCCAAAAAAGTCGTCTGCTGCAGAGGCGTCAGGGAGCGTCTATATGAGAGGAAGGGTTAAATATAAACATTGCATTTTAATTCTTTAAATTTAAGTAAAGATAAGACCTATCTTTACGTCTGTTTCTTCTATACCAAGTTTTCACATATAACCAAATGCTTCAGCACCAGTGAATGTATGTGATGAATGAGCGAACAGTGTAGATTCAGATCAGATCAGACTGAGATAATGAGCTTTTGGAAAATTAAGTTGCAATTTCATCCCAGGTACCATCCTAGGTACCATTAGCTTCAACCCCGTCCCTTCCCATTTAAACAGATTGTGAGCGGACAGATCGCCTTTTCCATTCTATACCGATCAATCTACCAGTTGAAACAATATTTAATTCCGTTTGTTTACAGAAATCCGCCGTGGTCGAGTGGTTAGCGTTTGGGATTTGAAACCGGGCGTTCCGGGTTCGATCCCTAGTCGCAGCGCGATGATCATGATGGAGTGCCCTTGGGCAAGGCACATCTTCTAGCCTAGTACTGGTTGGTTTACCCAGGGGTCATGAATAAGTAAACTGTCGCCGTGATATAACTGAAATAAAGCGGCGTAAAACCCCCCCCAAAAAAAAAAAAAAAAATTGTGTTGGTTTACAATTAAGCTGAATACTTGAAAACATGGTGGAGTATATTGTAACTTCAAGAAAATGTTCCTTAGTTGTCCAACCGTATCCCAAATACAGATGTGTTTTGACTTATCTGCAGCAGACGATGTTTTAAAACATTGTTGGACAGGAGATTAGCTCAAAAGAATGAATTACTCATTTCCCCCCGAAATTGTATCTATCGAATTACGTCAATATAACATGAATACAATTTGAAGTTAAATTTTTATACAGAGTTGAAAACATTGTCACAACTTGGAAAGTAATGGGAAACTGCTTAAATTTGAACAAACAAAGCCGTTCGACATCACGTTTATCTACTGAACGACCATTCTGTGTGTCACATTCAATTAATTACATTTTAATTATTTTGTAGGCGGCACATTCGTTAAGTCCAGCAGTGAAGAAGAAGAAGATGACGACAACTAAAGGTCAACAAAGACACGGATACGTGACAGTTTAATATCTTAATATACAAACACAGACACGTAATCGATATAATACAACAGAAATAAGCTTTCCGGTCACATGTAATCTCCTCCGACAGGATTTGTCTGTCCTGTTTTCGTTGGGTCATCGTGAGCTTTGAGTATTGTCCTGAACAATTATCGATTATTAATCGCCTTATAACGAAATACTGTGAGTGTGATCAATAACTGAGTTTTAATCCGAAAGCATTACGTTGTTAACATTATAGGAAGTGTTTCGGATTGACATTACAACGTAAACAAAGAAGATACAGACTGGTTAACTTTCGTTTTATAAATCGAATAGTATGAATATTTGACTTGATACATTGGTTTAATATAATATAAAACAAACAAAGATGGCCACTAGCGTCAGTATGATACAACAACGATATTTTACTGGCCTCCATGTAGACAATAATAGCCTGTATCCAAGGGCTCCTTTACAGAAAAGTAGAAATATGACATCACTTCATGGAAACAATGCTCTACAACAGGGACGTGATGTTAATGAGACGCTGAAGGAGGCTGCATTGATAAATATAGTAGCTGCCGTTAACGACAGTCAGACTGTTGATGGTCCAGATAAACTGGAAAGCAGCGCTGCACCTGGCTCGGCGATCGATTCGCTCAGTAACACTATGGCGGTTATTTCTAACTTGATGAATTCTCGGGGGAGGACCGTGTCAATTCCACGGAAATCAAAAGTTCAAGACCCATTTAATCTTCCACAGAATACAATACAAAAGAAGCCAGTATACTACAAACATTCAGATGACGAAGAAGTATTGCGGAGAGAGCAACATTTATCGATGGTTAAAAACATGCAACGGATGGCGGATTACAGCTTGAAAATGAGAAGCAATCAGGGGAACCAGACAGAAAAAAAGAAATCAGCAAAAGAAGTAATAATAAAGTCGCTTCCTACACGACCACATGCCATTGAGTACAATATAATGCACAATGCAAACTACACAATACCCTCGACGAAGAAAAGGGCAAATAAAACGACGAGAGATAGAGAAACTGAAAGTGGTTCTGTTAGGAGATTGGGCTCTTTAAAGCGAACTGAACCAAGAAAGGTACATAAAATAGCTAAATGTGACGCAGTAGATCTTACAGAGTCTGAAAACAATGCTAACCTACAAGACATATTTACTGTTCTAAATGTAAATGAGAAGAGAAATCTTGATAGAAGGACAGATAGAAATGATATCAAATACTACCGTACTAAATCTTTGCCAGCAATGTTTCCCACCAAATCTACAACAGTAAGGTCAAATACCTCATCCCCATTATCGAGAAATCAGAATTCTGCCCTGCGTGGTCGGCATCTCTCCCGAAGTATGACGCAAAGAACTCCCGACTCACTCTATAAACGGGCAGTAAACATGCCAAATGGGTTTGGTTTTGAAAAGCTCGCTATATGTAATGGTCTGAATCAGGATCCTAGTATAGTTAGTCCTGTTGAACATGATTCAAAAAGGTCTTCCAGCAGTAAACAATCGTTTTCAGGAATTGTTACTCAAAAATCCAATTGGAAACAACGGGCGTCCAAGACACCTGTGTTCTCTCAATCTTTCAAATCGATGTCAAGCGATGTGGACACTGAAGCGGAATCGTTTCTTAGCGGAAAACGTGCGTTTTTTACAGAATCAGAAGGTGAATTTCATGAAGCAGTTAAACACAAAATGAATGGAAATATTGATAATCATTATGAAGAAGTTGTATATTCTGTAACACCGACTGGTAAAAGCAGCAGCATGTCTGGTAACTATTGTAAAGGTGATAGACATGTGCTGTTCCTCCGCAGACGTTTCCTGAGTGACAGTTCAGACGATAGTGCGCCAGACGACAAAATTGAGGAAGAGAAGGAAGGGGAGAGCCCTTATCAGGACACACGCATGATCCATGCACCAGTATCTACTTCCGTATCGTATCCACCAATATCAGCAAGTCAACTACTGCGTATCAGACAGAAAATAATCCCTGCTAATTTCAAAACAGATGTTCCAACTAGTCAACCGTATTTCTCTACAGCATCAAGCATAACATTGCAAAAACTGCAGAGACAAAAAAGCGACATGCTTCGTAGTAAGTCGTTTTTAAAGTATGAAGAAGATGCAGACACAATCGAAATCAAAGTAACGAGTCACATTCCAGATTCAGACCAAATACCAGAACCGGATATAACTATCGATCCCCATGCTGAGACTAATGCACACTTTGAAATTGAAACAGAGTTTACAGATCTTCACGACATCGCCTGCTCACCTGTTGGCAGGGATCTCAGTACTGCTGCTAGTAAAACTCATCCAGACAATCTGGATAGAAAATCGGATAACAGTTTTTACAAACTAGTGAAGGCTGTTGATACTCACGCTTACTCCGAATATGAACACAAGAAACTAAGGAGGCTCCCTCCTGGTGTGTGTGGTAAAGCGTTGGACAATCAAACAACGGAATTTGTCAAGGTTAAGTTGTAATGTTTTATGTCCATGGATACACGTCATGTATTTATAATTGTGTTACGCCACGGCCTGTTATATCTACGATCGTTGAAGACTTATATAAGGCTATGCGGGCAAACATTTAAAAAAAGCCTTATTATGTTATTTTGTTTTTGATGGGGCGTAAATGTAATTTGTACCAAAGTACTAAACTGATTGCCTTTATATATCCATCGATGCTATGTGAATACGCTAATGCAATTTTGAGAATTCACCCGGTTTGAACTCGGTTTGAACTCGGTACAGTCTGTTAACTCATTGGTTATATCAGTAATGCGTCGCCGTAGCAGCGCTGTCAATTTCACTTTAATCTTAAGTTATATTGTGGTTACTCTCGTAAGGCAAACGATTTTCTTATTTTCATTCACCAGAATTTAATATTGTTATATATTTTAAAAGCACATTCAACAGTTTCTGTAAAAAAATGAACATACCCTAGTTACTGTTGAATTGATCTTTTACCTGAGACCTCGTCATCCTTAGTGCGATATCAGTCTCTTTAGAAATCAAAGCGCTGAAAGCGCTGATGGTATAGGGGCATATGTAAATTGAAAACATATGGCATAGATCATATGGACAAACATTGTTGAAACAATGAAACAATGACCTTTAAACAAACCAAACCAAAAATGTTTGAAGCAACACATATTGCCTGCCAATAACATATACCTCATTTGTCAAAGTTTTACCCTTTTCTTGTATAAACAAAATATCGAAGGACAAAAGATTGACAAAAAAAACCCGAGCAGCTACCCTTAATTAAAATATTTCTAGTTCAGAAATCACTAAAGATCCACAATGTATATTGTCATCATGCTGATAAATGAAAGACGATCGAAAGCATGATAGAGTTATGTTTCTTTTGCACTGCACAATTGCAGCTCTGAGTTTCCTATACACCAAGTCTTAAATTGATATATTGGACATATATTGAGACAATAACCGAAGAAATGAAAAAATTGACGAAGTACAAATCTTGGGGAAGCACTCATTAACGAAAAAGGGAATTTCACGGAACGCATGTGTTGCATATAATAAGGGAGAACATTGAAAGACAAAAATATACACACTCCAAACGCAGCATGCTAAATTTATGGTAATGGTGCACTGCAAATCTGTAGGTCATAAGTTACATACAAACCAAGTTTGAAATTGATACAATGAAAGTTAATTGAGACAATCGCTGAACTAAATAAGGAAAAATGGAGATAACTGAAAAAACAGACCAGAGTTATGTACCTAGTACTTTGCCGTTCTCCTGATCACACGGGTATAATTGTGACCACTTTGAAATAAATCTGCCATACAGAAACAACGTGTTAACCAATACATGCAATCCATGACGGACGGACGAATGCACATTCAGGCAGACAGCCGGCCGGACGCCGGATTATACCTCCAAGCTTTACAGACGGAGACAACTCAAGTATTGATTACAGAAGACTGGTTCGATGCGTCAAAACACGTCAGCTTAGATTATGGTATTTGTAAAGTATTTGCAATTTAATTGTATCTCCGAAACGGGACCGGACCGTCAAGGTTAATTTTCAAAAACCTATTTAGACTACATTTCTAGTTTATTTGTCAACAGATACATCTAGGACTATATTACACGTTGATGAACGTTGAGTCTTAAATTAACGCAAATGCATATACATTATAATTTTAGTCCCAAAATCGCTAGAAGCTTCTCAATAATAAAATAAATAATGACCTTGCGGTTATAACTCGGATGTGTTGACAAATTCGGCCAAATTTCTTTCCGACGTTTGACAAAAGTCAATGCGACATGCGTCATTCGTCTTTCACCAATGGCTAAGTCTATGTGGAAACGCAGCCAGTTGCGTGGGAAGATTGTTGTGAGGAGTACTGGTTTGAGAAAACCAGGAAATACATTTGTAGGTGAACTGGTCGCCGTGATATGACTGAAGAAATGTTAAAAACGGCGTTAAATCACAATCAATCAATGTTGAAATTAACTTATCTATAATTTGTAGATTTAATTTCTATTTCCTATTAGGGTCTACATACAGCGACACATGAGAATATTCAACACAAAACGCGACCTGTTTTACCAACAATTCCCCAGTAGCGGTGAGACCGTTTGTAACATTATTTCATGGCATGTATACACAGTAGGACCTCTCTCTTTGGACGAATTATGTTGTAACAAGTTTGTTTACAGTATTCCTTAACCTTGACCACATAGACTAAATATACAGCAAACAACATTGAACTAAGGCATAACTATTGACCTGGATTAATAAAAGTATGATTTTGAATAGTGATGAAAACATTGTGGAAAAAGACAAACTTGTTGATTATCATTCATCTGTTAAGGTTAGTCAAATGTGTCTAAAAGGGGCAAAGGTTAAAATAATAACTGTAGACAAATGTTTTCGTTATCTAGGTTATAGAAACAAATTGATTCATGTTTCAAAGCATTGTTTGAAAAGGAGGAATTGCTCATTGTCAGCAATTGCTCCGTTTGCAAATATACTTTCAACATTTGTTTGTAACTAAGTAGCTATAACGGGAACGGTTCAACCCTTTCCCGCTTACAGTCGCTTTTTGACGCATGTGCAGCAGACGGCTGCAGAATTGTTTATCATGACCCATTTCCTCTTTTTCCACAAAGGTTTCAACTATATATTTTTCCCCTTGATGTAAGGCAAAATTGCTCGTAATCATTCATCTCTAGCATGTTATTCAAAATGTGTCCGGAAGGGAGAAAGAGGGAAAGAACGTACATAGTAAAACGTTTAAATATGAAAAGAATTAATTTGAAACGTGTTTGAAAGCATTGTGTGAAAAGGAGGAATTGCTCATTGTCAGCAATAGCTCCATTTTCAACAATATTTTTTAAATATTCGAACTGTTATAGTATAACGGAAAGGGTTCCGCTTCCATGGGAAGGATGTAACCATTTTCCGCCTACAGACGCTTACAGACGCATGTGCAGCAGACGACAATCGAAAACATTGTGACAAAAGGGGAAATTGCTTTTCGTAGGCAATTTCTACTTTTGCCGTAATGGTTTCAACTCCTTTCAATAATTGTATTTACAGTGCTTTGCACATTTCTCTATAAGTCGACTGTTGAAAACTAATGGGGTCACAGAACGGTCGACGTTACCTCACACTACTGACATTGAGGTCAACCATAGTTCAGGGTGAGTTTCATTCATAGAAACTATTTTGTCTAATAATTTATGCAAGCGGAGGGTTTTGTGATTCGGTCGAACCAATGAAATCGTTGAAAAGGCAGATTATAACCAATCAAAACTCGATTTTGGTGTAGGTATACACATGTGGACTGCGGTTGCAGCTTTTAATCCGACTTTTCGAAAGCAGCTTCGCTATGAGCTAGTGGCGAAACGCCCCTATCCCAAAAACCACAGTGCCAAAGTAGATATGTAATTGTGATAATTTGTACAACACATTTTTATTCACACTTTTATGTATAACAATGTAATGAAATGCTTATTTCAAATACAATCTAAAGTATTTTATCTTTAAAATCTTAATTATTCATCTCGGAGTAATCAGCCATGACAACTTAGGAACGACTTAGGTTGCTATGGCTGTCACCAACTGACACAGGCGGGTTTTTATCGCCACTCCATCATAAGATGTATTAAAACAGTGTAAGAAATGAAGTTATCGCTCAAAATAATCCATATATTCAGATGTCTCATTTTTTTCTCTCCCAAGTTAATCTGCATTAACATCTCGTATTTCGTGAGAGTAGGGAGAGGCTGATTGGACTCGCCCCGTTGTCGGCGAGGGCGTTGTTACATGTACGTCGGTGTGGTTCAAGTTTTAGGACAAGACCGATTTTACTCGTATATAACTATATCTACAAGACTGATTTACATTTTCCCACATATAGAGACTTTTTGATGCCTCTGCAACAGACGCATTTTTGAAAAAACCATTGTGACAAATTGCAAAATTGCTCCAAAAAAGCAATAGCTCCATTTGCCACAATGTTTTCAACTTTTTCTCAATAATTATACTTTCATTCGTTTATCCTCGCAATTTCTATCCCACAATTGTAATGATAACCAGAATGTAAACACCGTTAATATTAAAACAATAATGTAAACACCGCCATTATTAAAACAAGAATGTGAACACTGCAAATATTAAAATAAGAATGTGAACACTACAATTCTTAACATAGGAATGTGAACATCGCCATTATTAAAACAAAAATGTAAACACCGTCAATATTAAAACAAGAATGCAAACACCGCCATTATAAAACAAGGATGTGAACACTGCAATAATCAAAATAAGAATGTGAACACTACAATTATTAAAATAAGGATGTATGAACATTGCAATTATTAACACAGGAATGTAAACACCGCCATTATTAAAACAAGAATGTAAACACTGCAATTATTAAAATAAGGATGTGAACACTGCAATTATTAACACAGGAATGTGAACACCGCCATTGTTAAAAACAGAATGTGAACACTGCATTTATTAACACAGGAATGTCAACAGCGCCATTATTAAAACAAGAATGAAAACACCGCCATTATTAAAACAAGAATGAAAACACCACCATTATTTAAACAGGAATGAAAACACCTCCATTATTTAAACAAGAATGAAAACACCTACATTATTTAAACAAGAATGAAAACACCGGCATTATTTAAACAAGAATGAAAACACCGCCATCATTTAAACAAGAATGAAAACACAGCCATTATTTAAACAAGAATGAAAACACGCCATTATTTAATCAAGAATGAAAACACCGTCATTATTAAACAATATTGTAAACACCTCCATTATTTAAAACAATATTGTAAACACCGCTATTATTTAAACAATAGTTTAACACCGCCATTATTAAACAATATTGTAAACACCGCCATTATTAAACAATATTGTAACACCGCCATTATTAAACAATATTGTAAACACCACGAAAATACATATCCCCTCGCAGGGTCATTTTGTACAGATGTATTATATTTACTGTGACCTTGACATTTGACCTACTTCAGTTAAATACAAACTGACACTGAACATGTCATGAGGGAATTCCGTACACAAATGAAATGCTAGAGCGATAACGTCGTTCGATACATACGTATTGTAGTCACTGTGACCCCTGACCTTTGACCTACGTCGCTGAAAAGCAAATCCGTCCTAGTTCTCTTGACAATGATACTATGAAGGAGGTATTAAGGAATTCCGTCCTCAAATGAAAGGGCTAGAGCGAAGACGTATTGACGTAGGTCGGTAATACGCAAACACATCCAAGCTCTCCTTTGACACTGCACCTGTGTATGAAGTACAGATACAAGTACTAGCACGATGACGTCATTGTGTACAGTAGTATTACTACCACTATCGGCTCGCTGTCAGTTTCTAATGGACCTCATTAATGAGACACGGCATCGGCAATCCGACCATTGGAATTTAGCGACGGGAAAATAACTTGACTGAAGGGGCGTAGACGTCTTGGGTCCCTCGCACTCTCAACAGCTTGTCCCCGCTAACCAGCTCGCTGGGATGCCATCCGCTCGGCGATATTCAGTGGGAACCCGCTGATCTCGCGTATCTGGGTGCTCCACTTCTCCGGCGGTCTACCTCTTGGTCTCGGATTTGGGAAGTCTCCGCTCTCCGATATTTTTTCGAGACACCTGCTCACTCTGCACACCAAGACTGCAAACTTGCTTCGGGCTGTTTGAGGGCTATTGCAGGTACATACTTAAGAACGGCAAATAATAATCGTTCAAAGATAATGGTGCAAAAAAACACAAGGTGTGTTTTCCATGTGACATGGCTGATTTGATGCGAGCATCTATAAATTATAGTGCCGATTATTGTAATTTGCCTTGACAATGCTTTTTTAAAGAGACCACAGCATTAAACAAGGCAACTTCGATTGTGCGACCATTAATGGAATATAAAGTAAATGTAACCCTTTCCCGGATACCACGAGTCTGCAGCAAACGAATTTGAAAACATCTTGACAATAATTTTTGAAATATTGTTCAATAAATGTAGAATTAAGGAAAAAAATTGAAACAAAATTTGACAGAAAAAATAAGTCATTTTAAGCGATTTACCTCTGCATGTGGGTAAAGTTTAACTAAATTCTTTAATATGATATTTGAAAGAATAAGATGCAAACCAATTTATTTTATTCACTTCCAGAGTAGTCTTTTGAGACATTAATCGAGATGTTAATGTCGGAAAGGAGAGCTTTCCCCGCTCATCATCCCTGTTTGTTGTACTAAAACTGAATATATGTTGTAATTTGTGTAAAACAAAACTAAATCATTCAATCAATCAATCATTTAATTACCAATCCTTCAATCAATTAATTATTTGATCAACCTATCATTCAATATAAAGCCAATAAAGCCAGAAAAGCTATCACGAGGCTAAAGCTGCTTACAAAAAAAACCAAATGATATTAATAGTTTGGTCTGCAACACGCAAGTAAAGACTATCGCCGAACTATGGACTTTTATATTAAAAAGGAGAAAAAGGCCAATTCCGACAAACTCAGAAACTTAAGTGATAACAATCCAAAGAAATATTGGAAATTTCTCAATAGTCTTAAACCGAAGTCAAAAGAAAATAAATCCCCTAGTATAGATGAATTCTATCAACACTTTAAAAACATAAATACGAATCAAATTCCTGAGGTCAATGATTTTGAAGAAGATTTAAACATCTCTGAAGAAGCCAATTTACATTTAAACTCTATCATTACCGAGCACGAAATCACCAAATGCATTGAAAATCTAAACAATGGAAAGGCATCAAGCCCCATAGATGAAATAACTAATGAATATATCAAAAGTTCAAAGGACATATTTATCCAAATCTACGCTAAGTTATTTAACGCCGTCCTCGATACAAGTTACATTCCAAAATCTTGGCTAGAAGGTACTATCATCCCTATATATAAAAATAAAGGAGACTCCACTGACCCAAATAACTATAGGCCAATAACAATACTAAGTTGTCTAGGAAAACTCTTTACTTTTGTCTTAAACCAACGATTAACAAAGTATCTAGAAGATAGTAATATATTGCATGAAAACCAAGCTGGCTTCAGGAAAGGTTACTCTACATCGGACCATTTATTTGCACTGCAAGCCATAATTGAAATTTTAAGAAAGAAAAAGCAAAAAGTATTTTGTGCTTTTATAGATTTTTCCCAGGCATTCGATAAAGTATGGAGGGCGGGACTGTGGCATAAGTTACTACAAAACAATATCAATGGAAAGCTCTTTAAAGTAATTAAAAATATGTACAATAACATTAAGTCAAGTGTTAGCCATAATGGTACTATTTCACCCGAATTTGTATCGGAAATAGGGGTCCGCCAAGGTGAAAATTTATCCCCAGCGCTATTCTCGATCTACCTAAACGATTTGCAATCATATTTACAAAATAACGGATCTGTTGGAGTAGAATTAAGTGACACTACTGATTTCACACTTTGGCTTAAACTATTAGTTTTACTCTACGCAGATGACACAGTTTTAATAGCAAACTCTGAACTAGACTTACAAAAAAGTCTTGATATTTTTAATAATTACTGTGAAAACTGGCACTTACTAATTAACACTAATAAAACCAAAATTGTTGTATTTGGAGCACGTAAACTAGGAAAATTCAAGTTCAAATTGGGAAATAGTGACATAGAAATAACGGATCAATATCATTACCTTGGCGTTACATTCTCAAGCAGCGGTTCATTTCTAAAAGCCAGGAAACATATAGCACAACAGGCAACTAAAGCATTGTTCTTATTATTCACTAAATCAAACAATTCTGATCTGCCTATTGACTTAATTACTAAGCTTTTTGACCATACTGTCCTGCCTATATTAACTTATGGCACAGAAATATTTGGTTATGAATGCCTTGATCTTTTGGAAAAGGTACACAATGAATTCCTAAGAAAGATCAACAAAGCGCGAAAGTCTACACCAACTTATATGTTGATGGGCGAATTAGGAAGATATCCCATTTCAGTTACTGTCAAAATCCGTATTATCTCATTCTGGAACCGTTTAATAACAGGCAAAACTTCCAAACTATCTTTCCAATTATATAGATACATGCTAAACCAACCCAACGTTGAGTATAAATGGTTAGCTAACGTTAAACAAATTCTGTCTTCGATTGGAAGGTCCGATCTTTGGCTCAACCAAGAGCAGATTACCTGTAGAACTATATCTAAACATGTTAAACAAACTTTAACAGACCAATATAAACAAACATGGTCCTCCCAATTGCAAGAGTCCAATAAAGGCAGATTTTACAGTAGTTATAAGGATTCACATCACTTTGAAAATTATTTTAAAATATTAGACTCTAAAGATGTTCCTACCATATTTAAGTTCAGAACTGCAAATTTTAAATTGCCAGTTGAGCGTCTACGATACGAGGCAATCCCTTATGAAGATAGAATTTGTAAACTTTGTACACAAAATCAAGTCGGATCTGAGTCCCACTACATGTTTGACTGCGTTTTCTTCAAAACTCACAGAGAACACTACTTCAATTCTGCTGAAGTAAACGACAGAAATAATCTATCTTTACGATATCATCTAAACTCAGAAAATAAACATCTGCTCAAGAATTTATGTAAATTTCTTAGAACAATAATGGACAAGTTTAGTTGAGATTGACTCCTCTACCGCCAAATTGAATCTATTATAGGAATTATTTTCCTCACGTTATTTCACTTTCCGCGGCGAAGGGATAGACACACAACCGTTCATATGAACTAGTTGGGCCTAGCCTTTCAAAACGGGTACAATGCACATTTAATCTTACATTATTTTTATTTACTTATTACCAAGTGTGTTAAATGTAAATAGAAGCACATTGTATTTGTATTGTATTGTATGAACTGTAAATCTCAATTCATTATCGCTTAAACAATGCATATCCTATTAACTTGAATGAATAATCCCATATTTGTACTGTAACTCACTCAATGTATGAACATCTCTGATTACAGGAAATACTTAC
Organism: Serripes groenlandicus; assembly: GCA_031761405.1. Classification (NCBI taxonomy): domain Eukaryota; kingdom Metazoa; phylum Mollusca; class Bivalvia; order Cardiida; family Cardiidae; genus Serripes; species Serripes groenlandicus. The sequence goes on from JASEVX010000001.1 coordinate 187,234,098, forward strand.
TCATAAAATAAGCGTACATGGGCACCTACACGAACACTCATGTGCACATCTTTATCCCAATTATAAGAAGATAAGCTCTTACCCCCATCTACAAAATTTCCTCTCTCTTGAACTGACTTCATTTAAATATTGGAAAAGTAGGTATGTTATTGTATCACAACTGTTTTTATGTAAATTGTATTTGTTATATCCCCTTGTTGTACGACTTTTGAAATAATTGTGGCAGAAGGAGAAATTGCTTAGAAAGAGCAAAGCCTCCTTTTGCCAAAATGTTTTTCAACTTTTTTCAATAATATTACTTTGAATATAAGGATTTTCCATATGTTTGCCTAGGTCATTTCAAAGTGATCTGCTTGTAGATGTGTTGTATGCGGGTAAGGTAGATATGTTGTATGCGGGTAAGGTAGATGTGTTGTATGTGGGTAAGGTAGATGTGTTGTATGCGGGTAAGGTAGATGTGTTGTATGTGGGTAAGGTAGATGTGTTGTATGCGGGTAAGGCATTCAACATGATACTTATCATCTTTTAATTAAAGTATATAAGTCTGGAATTTAATTTTTTATCTTAAAGAATCTTAAATTTGTCAACCCTAAAGTCACTTTGTACACTTTTTTACTGTAGATTGTAGCAAATTCTTAAACCTCTTTGCAGTAAAGGAGTGGGGGAAAAGTTTGGTACTAGCTGATCTTAACCCCGTCGACAGCGTTTTGTGGTGGACCGCGATTTCTCATACCAATGGTAACTCGGTTATTGCGTGTGGTATTGCCTGTGAACGTGTCGACGAATGTAGATCATTCACCTTCAACATACATTCCAAGACATGTACACTCTTTTCTGATACATTCCTTACATCACGAGGGAATGAGATTGCATCGACTGGAACCCGGTATTATATAGGTATGTACACATTGCGTAAAACACCAACTAACCAGCGATGGTTTCAGATTTATCTAACATCATATAATCTAGCAGGTTGTTTGTTACATGTAACGGAATCATCCAATCATAAGTCAGCCTTTATCTATCCCTGGTGTATCCCTGGTTTATCCCTGGTTTATCCCTGGTGTATCCATGGTGTATCCCTGGTTTAGCCCTGGTGTATCCCTAGTAGTTTATCCCTGGTGTATCCCTGGTGTAGCCCTGGTGTATCCCTAGTAGTTTATCACTGGTGTATCCAAAGCGTATTTCTGGTATAGCCCTGGTGTATCCATGGCGTATCCATGGTTTACCCCTGGTGTATCCCTGGTATATCCCTGGTATATCCCTGGTTTACCCCTGGTATATCCCTGGTATATACATGGTGTATTATATAGCAACTGGTGTTTTCATGGTGTATCCCTGGTTTAACCATGGTGTATCCATGGTGTATTCCTGGTTTACCTCTGATGTATCCCTGTTATATCCATGGTGTATTCCTAGTTAACCCCTGGTGTATCCATGGTAAATCCATGGTTTACCCCTGGTTTATCTATGGTATATCCCTAGTGTATCCCTTGTGTATCCATGGTGTATGCCTGATTAACTCCTGGTGTATCCATGGTGTATCCCTGGTGTATTCATTGTGTATTCCTAGTTAACCCCTGGTGTATCCCTGGTAAATACATGGTATATCCCTGGTTATCCCCTGGTGTATCCTTGGTGTATCCCTGGTTTACTCATGGTGTATCCCTGGTGTATCCATGGTGTATTCCTAGTTAACCCCTGTTGTATCCCTGGTAAATCCATGGTGTATCCCTGATTTACCCCTGGTGTATCCCTGGTATATCCCTAGTTTACCCCTGGTGTATCCCTTGTGTATTCCTAGTTTACCCTGGTGTATCCCTGGTGTATTCCTAGTTCACCCCTGGTATATCCCTAGTGTACCCCTGGTGTATTTCTGGTGTATTCCTAGTTTACCCTTGGTATATCCCTGGAGTATCCCTGGTGTATTCCTAGTTTACCCCTTGTGTATCCATGGTATATCCCTGGTTTTCCCTGGTGTTTCCCTGGTAAATCCATGGTTTATGCCTGGTGTATCATTGGTATATCCCTGGTTTACCCCTGGTGTACTCCTGGTATATTATTGAATATTGAAATAATTTGCTCTAACTATTCCTAATTAATTGAACATTTTAATTCGATGAACATTTTAAATTATTTTAAGAATAATAATAAGAATGATATATAGGTTGACAGTTGAATATGGGAACTGATGGCATTGAAATTCTCACACAAGCCCTCATTCTGAGCTTTAGATGAGGGACGTATTCCATGTTATAACATCTGTATTTGACCCTAGCACCCGATGTTTTGGGTACTCAAAATAATCGCTAGAATCCTCTCATAGTGTTTGGTTGGATAACAAGAGAGATATTTTAGGAAAAAGAGCCGTATACACTTTCTTATCGGGACCTCTGTCTCATTATGCGCCTACATTCAGAAAATTTAAAGATTTATAGATGTTGTTTCTAATGATAAGTAGAATTTCACACTCTTATCTCCTTAGCCATTTCCCACATACAACACATTTCCAACAGACAACTTTGAAAACATATAGGGAAAAAAATATGGAAGAAATCTTTAAATAGCAGTAGATCTAAAAGTATTCACACAGTTGAAAACATTGTGATAAAAGTAGAAATTACTCATCATGCTAAATTTCCCATGTTGCCACAGTGGTTTGGATAGATGATGCTACCGATGCTTCAAAATGCGTCTGTATGAAGGAAGGATTTTTTTTTTTTTTTTTTTGTATGATGCTAAAATAGGGATGCAATAATACGCGCTTACGACTAACTCGATTCGAACACGTTTAAGAAGCTCAAACAGCGTCGAATTTTATAAATAGTTACATAAACGTGTCAAAGTCACTGAATTTTTAAACTCATACAGTAAAGTAACCCTTAGCGGATCATAACCAATAGCGGATCACTTTAATGTTCAAGACACGCTTATTCCAATTGTAAGAAAATAAGTGTTATTTTTGTATTTGGGGCATTAAAATATGATAACTGACATATTACATACCCCTATAATCGGTGAGATTTTCTTGTTTTCGATATTTTTTCCATCGCAAATTCTACCCTGTCAGTAACGGGGTAAGTATTTTTAAATAGGAAACCCCTTCATCGGGACAATTGAAAACGACTCAAGTTCACTTTATTGATAAAAGAAGATACATTTTCTACCCTGGTTTTACTTGGATAACATAAAGAATAACATATAGGGCGATTTTTTTTTTTTTTTGCCATCTGGATTTCAGTCGCTTTAAATACACAATAAAAATGATGCTTGTCGGACTTCAAATTCATCTGTATCATCTGAACGTCTGATGCAAGTGTTTATTTCTACCTTGTTTTGAAGAGAACATGTGTTTTTCGCGGCAACAGCTAGCGATCTTAATTATGTTAGTTATTTATTTTTACATTTTATGAAAGACAAATACATACACCTATTGAAATGTAACCAATCATTCTCATTTGTCTTTGCATGTTTACACTGAAGCGATAATAGAATAGCTAGGTAAGTTACCATTAGCGGATCGCCACTTTGTTTGCATGACTGAGTCTGAGGGGTTTTCTCAAAATTTTATTTTCGACAATTTAGCCATTCCCGAAGATGCTAGTGATTAAATCGGCAATCTATCAATACAATTCTGCAGTTAGATAAAACATAACTTGTACAATAACAGCTAAAATGTTGCTTGAGATGACCCCCCTGATATCAGAAAGTCACGTGATCCCCTATTGCTACAATTGATCCGTTAATGCATCAATAACTCAAACTGGTAAACAACAGTCTATAAAGCTGTTTCTGCACTAAAACTGAAAAGTATTATTCAATTTAAAGGAAAATGATTTTGCTTGTGGACTATAAACACACAAGTTCCGAAACATTGACCGTTTCTGTTATGCCCTATGTTGTTTCGTTACTGATCCGTTAAGGGTAACTTGACTGTATATGTGGAAATGGTCGTCACACGATTTTCAGAAAGTAAAAAAAACGATCTGTCATCATAGTTTTCATGATCTTTCTGATCTTTTAAATGTTTAAATTATAGGAATTTGGGGGAGAAAAATCAACATTTTGTTGCTTTGAAAATTTATTTGATGACACATAAAATGGCACACTAATAGTAATGACAATAACGAAAATAAATAAATAATAATAATAATAACGAAAATAAATAAATAATAATAATAATAATGATAATAATAATAATAATATAAAAAAATAAAAAAATAAATAAAATAAAAGTAATAATACTTCTACGGTAACTATTACGCTGTATTTGAGTCGGCTGTACTTTCAAAGCGTAGAATATCTACCAAGGCTAGATTGGTTACCTCCCTTGGTATCACGCTAACTCATATATAGGGTATCGAAACGTGGAGGATTTTGACACATCACTAGCGAATTTCAGCAGGTTTAACCCATTCCTACCTACAGACGCATTTTGACGCGTCTACTTCATACGACATTTGAAAAAACGTGGCAAAAGAAGAAATTTCTCGTAATAACTACTTTGAAATATAGGATAGCCTGTAATAATAAAATTAGTATCCCCGAATGAAGATAATGGTACAGATATCGTATATTACATGTATACACTAGGCTAACCGGGTCGTATATTACATGTATACACTAGGTGAGCCGGATCGTATATTACATGTATACACTAGGCTAACCGGGTCGTATATTACATGTATACACTAGGTGAACCGGATCGTATATTACATGTAAACACTAGGTGAACCGGATCGTATATTACATGTATACACTCGGCGAACCGGATCGTATATTACATGTATACACTCGGCGAACCGGATCGTATATTACATGTATACACTAGGCGAACCGGATCGTATATTACATGTATACACTAGGTGAGCCGGATCGTATATTACATGTATACACTAGGCGAACCGGATCGTATATTACATGCATACACTAGGCGAACCGGATCGTATATTACATGTATACACTAGGCTAACCGGGTCGTATATTACATGTATACACTAGGTGAGCCGGATCGTATATTACATGTATACACTAGGCGAACCGGATCGTATATTACATGTATACACTCGGCGAACCGGATCGTATATTACATGTATACACTAGGTGAGCCGGATCGTATATTACATGTATACACTAGGTCAGCCGGATCGTATATTACATGTATACACTAGGCGAACCGGATCGTATATTACATGTATACACTAGGCGAACCGGATCGTATATTACATGTATACACTATGTGAGCCGGATCGTATATTACATGTATACACTAGGTGAGCCTGATCGTATATAACATGTATACACTAGGCGAACCGGATCATTTATTACATGTAAACACTATGTGAACCGGATCATTTATTACATGTAAACACTAGGCGAACCGGATCATTTATTACATGTAAACACTATGTGAACCGGATCATTTATTACATGTATACACTAGGCGAACCGGATCGTATATTACATGTATACACTAGGCGAACCGGATCGTATATTACATGTATACACTAGGCGAACCGGATCGTATATTACATGTATACACTAGGCGAACCGGATCGTATATTACATGTATACACTCGGCGAACCGGATCGTATATTACATGTATACACTAGGTGAGCCGGATCGTATATTACATGTATACACTAGGCGAACCGGATCGTATATTACATGTATACACTCGGCGAACCGGGTCGTATATTACATGTATACACTAGGTGAGCCGGATCGTATATTACATGTATACACTCGGCGAACCGGATCGTATATTACATGTATACACTAGGCGAACCGGATCGTATATTACATGTATACGCTAGGCGAACCGGATCGTATATTACATGTATACACTAGGCGAACCGGATCGTATATTACATGTATACACTAGGCGAACCGGATCGTATATTACATGTATACACTAGGCGAACCGGATCGTATATTTCATGTATACACTAGGTGAACCGGATCGTATATTTCATGTATACACTCGGCGAACCGGATCGTATATTACATGTATACACTAGGCGAACCGGATCGTATATTACATGTATACACTAGGTGAGCCGGATCGTATATTACATGTATACACTAGGTGAGCCGGATCGTATATTTCATGTATACACTAGGTGAACCGGATCGTATATTTCATGTATACACTCGGCGAACCGGATCGTATATTACATGTATACACTAGGCGAACCGGATCGTATATTACATGTATACACTAGGTGAGCCGGATCGTATATTACATGTATACACTAGGTGAGCCTGATCGTATATAACATGTATACACTAGGCGAACCGGATCATTTATTACATGTAAACACTATGTGAACCGGATCATTTATTACATGTAAACACTAGGCGAACCGGATCATTTATTACATGTAAACACTATGTGAACCGGATCATTTATTACATGTATACACTAGGCGAACCGGATCGTATATTACATGTATACACTAGGCGAACCGGATCGTATATTACATGTATACACTAGGCGAACCGGATCGTATATTACATGTATACACTAGGCGAACCGGATCGTATATTACATGTATACACTAGGCGAACCGGATCATTTATTACATGTAAACACTATGTGAACCGGATCATTTATTACATGTATACACTAGGCGAACCGGATCGTATATTACATGTATACACTAGGCGAACCGGATCGTATATTACATGTATACACTAGGCGAACCGGATCGTATATTACATGTATACACTAGGTGAGCCGGATCGTATATTACATGTATACACAAGGCGAACCGGATCGTATATTACATGTATACACTAGGTGAGCCGGATCGTATATTACATGTATACACTAGGCGAACCGGATCGTATATTACATGTATACACTCGGCGAACCGGATCGTATATTACATGTATACACTAGGTGAGCCGGATCGTATATTACATGTATACACTAGGCGAACCGGATTGTATATTACATGTATACACTAAGCGAACCGGATCGTATATTACATGTATACACTCGGCGAACCGGGTCGTATATTACATGTATACACTAGGTGAGCCGGATCGTATATTACATGTATACACTAGGTGAGCCTGATCGTATATAACATGTATACACTCGGCGAACCGGATCGTATATTACATGTATACACTAGGCGAACCGGATCGTATATTACATGTATACACTAGGCGAACCGGATCGTATATTACATGTATACACTAGGCGAACCGGATCGTATATTACATGTATACACTCGGCGAACCGGATCGTATATTACATGTATACACTAGGTGAGCCGGATCGTATATTACATGTATACACTAGGCGAACCGAATCGTATATTACATGTATACACTCGGCGAACCGGATCGTATATTACATGTATACACTAGGTGAGCCGGATCGTATATTACATGTATACACTAGGCGAACCGGATTGTATATTACATGTATACACTAGGCGAACCGGATCGTATATTACATGTATACACTCGGCGAACCGGGTCGTATATTACATGTATACACTAGGTGAGCCGGATCGTATATTACATGTATACACTAGGCGAACCGGATCGTATATTACATGTATACACTAGGCGAACCGGATCGTATATTACATGTATACGCTAGGCGAACCGGATCGTATATTACATGTATACACTAGGCGAACCGGATCGTATATTACATGTATACACTAGGCGAACCGGATCGTATATTACATGTATACACTAGGCGAACCGGATCGTATATTTCATGTATACACTAGGTGAACCGGATCGTATATTTCATGTATACACTCGGCGAACCGGATCGTATATTACATGTATACACTAGGCGAACCGGATCGTATATTACATGTATACACTAGGTGAGCCGGATCGTATATTACATGTATACACTAGGCGAACCGGATCGTATATTACATGTATACACTCGGCGAACCGGGTCGTATATTACATGTATACACTAGGCGAACCGGATCGTATATTACATGTATACACTAGGCGAACCGGATCGTATATTACATGTATACACTCGGCGAACTGGATCGTATATTAAATGTATACACTAGGTGAGCCGGATCGTATATTACATGTATACACTGGGCGAACCGGATCATTTATTACATGTAAACACTATGTGAACCGGATCATTTATTACATGTAAACACTATGCGAACCGGATCATTTATTACATGTAAACACTATGTGAACCGGATCATTTATTACATGTAAACACTAGGCGAACCGGATCGTATATTACATGTATACACTAGGCGAACCGGATCGTATATTACATGTAAACACTAGGCGAACCGGATCGTATATTACATGTATACGCTAGGCGAACCTGATCGTATATTACATGTATACACTAGGCGAACCGGATCGTATATTACATGTATACACTAGGCGAACCTGATCGTATATTACATGTATACACTCGGCGAACCGGATCGTATATTTCATGTATACACTAGGTGAACCGGATCGTATATTTCATGTATACACTAGGCGAACCGGATCGTATATTACATGTATACACTAGGCGAGCCGGATCGTATATTACATGTATACACTAGGTGAGCCTGATCGTATATAACATGTATACACTCGGCGAACCGGATCGTATATTACATGTATACACTAGGCGAACCGGATCGTATATTACATGTATACACTAGGCGAACCGGATCGTATATTACATGTCTACACTAGGTGAGCCGGATCGTATATTACATGTATACACTAGGCGAACCGGATCGTATATTACATGTATACACTCGGCGAACCGGATCGTATATTACATGTATACACTAGGCGAACCGGATCATATATTACATGTATACACTAGGTGAGCCGGATCGTATATTACATGTATACACTAGGCGAACCGGATCGTATATTACATGTATACACTAGGTGAGCCGGATCGTATATTACATGTAAACACTATGCGAACCGGATCATTTATTACATGTATACACTATGCGAACCGGATCATTTATTACATGTAAACACTATGCGAACCGGATCATTTATTACATGTAAACACTATGTGAACCGGATCATTTATTACATGTAAACACTAGATGAGCCGGATCATTTATTACATGTAAACACTATGTGAACCGGATCATTTATTACATGTAAACACTAGGCGAACCGGATCATTTATTACATGTAAACACTAGGCGAACCGGATCGTATATTACATGTAAACACTAGGCGAACCGGATCGTATATTACATGTATACACTAGGCGAACCGGATCGTATATTACATGTATACACTCGGCGAACCGGATCGTATATTACATGTATACACTAGGTGAGCCGGACCGTATATTACATGTATACACTAGGCGAACCGGATCGTATATTACATGTATACACTCGGCGAACTGGATCGTATATTACATGTATATACTAGGTGAGCCGGATCGTATATTACATGTATACACTAGGCGAACCGGATCATTTATTACATGTAAACACTATGTGAACCGGATCATTTATTACATGTAAACACTATGCGAACCGGATCATTTATTACATGTAAACACTATGTGAACCGGATCATTTATTACATGTAAACACTAGGTGAGCCGGATCATTTATTACATGTAAACACTATGTGAACCGGATCATTTATTACATGTAAACACTAGGCGAACCGGATCATTTATTACATGTAAACACTAGGCGAACCGGATCGTATATTACATGTAAACACTAGGCGAACCGGATCGTATATTACATGTATACGCTAGGCGAACCGGATCGTATATTACATGTATACACTAGGCGAACCGGATCGTATATTACATGTATACGCTAGGCGAACCGGATCGTATATTACATGTATACACTAATTGAACCGGATCGTATATTACATATATACACTAGGCGAACCGGGCAGAATCTGATCAAGTAAACGGCGGTAGGGGCTGATCAGGTTCTGTCCGAAGGTCTAATTGTCCAATTCATGATAATAATAATAATAATAATAATAATACTTTATTTATAGATGGTGACTCATTTAGCCATTGGCTATTTTACAATGAGGCCATCTTAATAGCTATCATAAAGAAACATACAATGATGAAACAATTAATCCAGGTGTTTGTCCATTCATAGCTTTGTATATCAATATTGATTTATTGTATTCTAGTCTTTCATAAACATCCAACCATTCCAATTCCTCAAATAATGGTTTGGATGGCGAGTCATAGGGTTTATCTAGAATTATTCGTGCAGCAGACTTTTGAAGTTTGAGGATTCTATTAAGTTGTACTTTTGGTGCATTACCCCAAATAGTTAAACAATAATCAATGACAGGCAGAATATATGCATTATAATACATTTTCCGATATTGTATTGAAATGTAAGGTTTAATCTGTCTAAGAAGAGCGGTTTTTGAAGTAATTGAGTGACATACACTGTCTACGTGTTTGACATAGGAAAGATTGTTATCTATATTTATGCCTAAAAGTTTATGATTCTTTACACAATCTACAGGAATACTATTCATTGATATATTCAATGATTTTGCGGGAAGTTTTGTCAATTTTTGATTTGTTGCTAAGAGCATACTTTTAGTTTTTGAAACATTGATCACCATACTGTTTTCATTACACCAGCGTTGGATGTTTTTAACGTCTGTAGAAATATCCCTTTCAATTGTATACAAATATGGGGAAGACTTTTGAAGGGTTGCATCATCAGCAAATAAATCTAAAGAAGATAGTGTGACATGCAGAGATAGGTCATTCACATACATTAAGAAAAGTAGAGGACCTAGCACAGAGCCTTGAGGAACGCCAGACAATATAGGGAGACATTTTGAACTAATGCTCCCAATTTGAACACGTTGTATCCTTTTTTCAAGATAAGATTTAATCCAAAGTATTGATCTATTGTCAAATTTGTATAATTTAAGTTTTTCCAGAAGTGTATTATGGTTGACTAGATCAAACGCTTTACTAAAATCTAAAAATAAAATTCCTGTAAGGTTCCCTTTGTCCATTTCTTTGAGCCATAATTCTGTCATCTTTGTCAGAGCTGTTTGGCAAGAATGTTGTTTTCTAAATCCTGACTGTCCTATATGAAGCAACTCAAAGTTGACAAGGAATTCATAGATTTGTGATGCAACATGCTTTTCATATATTTTAGATAGTGTAGGAAGAATAGAAATAGGTCTATAATTTCCAGGGTCAGACTTTTTCCCTTTTTTAAAAATGGGCGTTACTTTTGCAATTTTTAATTTGTCTGGAAAAGTGCCTTCAATTATGCTTCGATTTATTAAATAAGCAACAGGTTTGCATATTACATGGGCGGCAATTTTCAATAAGTTTGGCCCAAGAGTGTCAACCCCAGCGGATTTATTAATATCCAATTTAGAAAGTAATCTGTATACTTCATGTTCATGTATGCATTTTAATTGGAAGTAAGTATCAATTGGAAGTTTTGTGTTCATGAATGTTTGAAGATTGTTCAATGTTATTTTGCTAGTTCTTTGGAATGATTCATTTTTGAATGACACGCTTGTAAAATAAGAATTAAACATATTAGCTATATCCTCGGGAGTTTCAACCTTTTCATTTTCAGACATTAACACATTTGGCATATTTGTCCCTGTCTTCGGATTTAGCTCTTTCATATATTTCCATATATCAGTAGTGTTTTTAATTTGAGCAATAGCATCGGAATAGTATTTTCGTTTTGCATTTCTGATTAACGATCGGACCTTGTTACGCCAAACTTTAAAACTATCCATATCTTTTAATTTGTGAAAACTATAAATCATATCTACGGCTATACGTTAGCTTATTAGAAATATATAGCAATATTGCCTTTGCGATCCTTCCTTTCTGTCCTATAACCATTTATCTCGAGAAACGCATCCGAAACATTATCACTCAAAAAAGTTTCACACAAACCTAAAATATCGACCGATTTTTCGTCGTGCAAAATCAATTTTATTTCATCTAGTTTGGGTAATAAGTGACAAATATTGAGGTTACTAATTCGAATGCCTTTTTTATTTAAACCTAAAGTATTGCTACCTTTCAAGTTATGACCAAATTGGTTGTTGTGGATGTTTTGAAGAGTTTTATTTAAGCTCCCTTTTGCAGATTGAAGTTCAGAAGGATAATCGAGTGTATTGTCATTTAAAGATGTAAGTGAGAGATGTTGATTTGATTGACAACAGCGTGTTTCTAATTTACCTGCCGTATCTTGAAATTGTTGATTGTGATATAAATCGAACGTCGACCTGCTTACTTTTGAGCAGTCACATACAAGTTTGTTACATTCACTACAAATTATGTTTAATACAGAATACAAGAGAAAGTTGATGCAAGGCATCAATGTCGCCGGAAAAGACTGCATTGATTTATTTATGTATTCTTGACTTTCCTTAGTCTATTCATACATTAGGAACGTTGATATGAAAACATTTACTTATAAATTTTATATTCATACCTACATTAGGGTATCTATAAAAAATTAACGAAATGTGTACACATTTATCTTGGCTTAAATTTAATTTTGCTGTTGTTACTTATTTAAATAATAGTATTCATTCATATAATTTCAATGTTTGTCAATCTTATTCGAATCACAAGGTAAATATCCTGGTATTGCTTTAAAGGGAGGTAATTTGAAGAAAACAAAAGTCTTCAAAAGGAGAAATATATCAGCATTACCCTCTACAGTTTAAATTGTTCTATTGTTTGTGGATTTAAAAATGTTCTTTTTTTCTTATTTCTACATGTACAACGAAATATTGCGGCTTCTCTTTGACGCTTTGCGTCAAACATTCGTCTTGTACTTGTCTAAAATAAAATAATATCACTCGCTTTTTCATATCGAAATGCGCATGCGCGAAAATCGATGTTAAAGGTCACGAACCTACACAACAGAATAGGGTCTATATTTAGCTTAGAAACAGTTCCTACTTTAGATATTCATGGATTAACATTATTAAATGAATTCTACACAAATCAAGACATCTCTTTGAACATGAAAACAACATTTAGTAAGTTAAAATTGTTATTAAAAGGAGAATCCGAAATTGACCTCAATGATGACACATAAGAGTCTGCATTAGGGGGTGTTGGTTCACGTCTTGAAGGGACCACTTTTGTCTTCGTAAATAAGACAAAAAACTTAAATGCGAGTGAAATAAAAAAAACTGCAAACATTAAAAAATCGGAATATTTATTTCATTTTAGATGTGTCATTTATTAGTGTTCGTAAACAACCACAATTGTAATATGTTCAAATCATCTAGATTTGTTTCTTTCTAATAGTAAGCCGCCCTCCCATGTGATTTCCGAAAAGCTATTAAAAATAGAAGTCGCGGGCTTCTGCCCGGCGACTAATGAGTTTCGTGGTAGGACAGCTGTTTCGGCTTTACATACATTGCCGATGTCCTATTGTTTACAGTTCTTTACTTTGTGTCCAAGTTTCCCACATTTGAAACATGCTATCTTAGCACCATGGCGGCATGTTGTTGATAAGTGTCCTTCTTCGCCACAGAAGAAACATGGTTTTCTCACATTTGTGTTGCCAACAGGATGTTTGATGATGGCTACACAGTTGTTGTAGATCTTAAGTAGAGTAGCCGTACCTTTATCTGACAGGTGTATACCGTCCTTCCAGTATTGATAAGATCGGAGCTTAAACTTCTGATGTGTTTTAATAAGTGTAGCTCCATATTCATTACATACGTATCCGATGATGTGATTAAGTTCAGAGACGTCTGCATCAATACGCGGAATAACCTCAGCCAGATATATTTTCGTTTTGGGAGATCTTGTTTTCACATCTTGTATAATTTGTGCAAAGTCATTTTCAATGGCCTCTACATCTCTGCCGTTTGCGACATCATTTCCACCAGCTTGAACTATTACTGAACTGTAGTTACATAATTTCATTTGTTTTATCTTTTCTTTGATAGATGTAACATGTGCTCCTCTGTGTGTACGTATGTTCACATTTGTATGGAGTCCTCGAGTTCGAACCCGCTGTAATATTGAACTTCCGATGATAAGAGTACAATTTAATTCCCTTTCACATGTTTGGGCACTTTTTTTAATAGTTGTGGAACGTATTGGTATTGTTGTTTTTGAATGTTCACGTTTTGTTTGTGTAAACGTAGGAATCGTCTTTGTTCTTGTTTGTATACCTTTCTTTTCGACGGGAAGGCCTTCACAATCAGTCAATTTACTATTCTGCTTTACTTCCATAGTCTGTGTCATTACTGAAGCAATTTGCATAACTGGTGTTTTTTGTTCAAGAGGCATAGTTTGTGTAGTAACTGAATGTACATGTATATCAGTTTTCTTTGGACTGTTACTAGGCAGTTTTATTTTTAAAAACTCAACTTCTTTTGTCAATTTCATCAGACTGCGAGAGAGTTTTTGAATGGTTTCCGCACTATCGCAATGATTACACATTGAAACGCTAAAATATGTCTCCGGTTTTTTGGGTGTAGAATGCAGAGGTTGGGTTTGAACAACTTTGCAGTTTGTCAGACTTTTGTCTATGTCGCGTAAGTTTTGAACTTCCATGGAAAACTTTTTAAACCATTTCAAAGATGACATACCTTGGATGTGTAAAACACTAGTGGTTTCATATAGAGTCGCCGTAATTCCTTCTGTATCAGATTTGAAGATGGCTCCGTGTTGTACTTCCTTTTTCACAATATAAAAATCCGGTTCATTTTTGAAGTAATTATACAAAAAGGAATATTCACCTGGAGTGAAATTTACAGTCAAACTTTGCTCGTTATATGTAACCTGGAAAATGTCTGGAACGACAAAATCATGGTGCTGATCCTTGTCTTGTGATCGGACGAAACCCGTAAATGAATCGAACATAGAAGAAAAGAAACTTGTATTCGGACTAATATGCATTTTACAAGTTTTCATTATAGTTGAAATAAGTCAAAAATATACCAAAATGTCCCGTCTTTCATTTTTTCTAGTATAAAGAGACTTTTAAAATATTTCCCGAATGTAAATAACGTTATTTACTTAAAAAACAACAAAAAACAACGTTCCGACATTCAAAAGTTGTTTACCGACGTGACCAAATTCAATTGACAAAATTGACAAATTGACAAAAGTCAATGAAATTTTCATTTCTAATGAAATGTTAAACATAACATGTTTATCTATACAGCATCGTCGCTTACTTCATCTACACGTTCGATATCAACATATATTACTACATCTACAACTTCAACAACAAGTTCTACTCCTACTACTACTACTACTTCTACTACTACAATGTCAATTAAAACAACAACAACAACAACAACAGCAGCCACAGCGAAAAATGAAGGATCTGATGACGATGACGATTAAAAGGTTTTAAATCGATATAAAATGTTTACCTGAAATGATGTTTAAAGAGATGTTTGCGTTGAAAATATAAGGGGAAATGTTTTATATCTTGAACAGTGGGTGCATAGTTTTGGTACATCCATGTAGTTGAAAAAGGAGAAATCATTATTGACAAAAGTCGGCTACTGCTTCTGTATTAAATGGTCTTTATTTCATTGAAATAATTACAATTCATGTTTGAACATTATTCTAGAGAAGGATTGATGAATATGTCAAGGCGGCAAGCTCAGCTCACCTAATCATATGTTTCCTGGTGTTCTCGCAACAATCCTTCACATAGGTGGAAGACACATGATGATATAACATTACAGAATGATTTCTAATGATTTGAACATTATTCTAGAGAAGGATTGATTGATGAATATGTCAAGGCGGCAAGCTCAGCTCTACTAACCATATGTTTCCTGGTTTTCTCGCAACAATCCTTCACATAGCATTCGTCCCAGGCAAATCTCACATGGACTATATTAACTCTTCCCCATGATAAGCAATTATTTCTCCTTTTGCAACGATGTTTTGAACTTTATTCTATAACTATGTTTTAATTTAAAAGAGATGTTCAATATAAGTATATGCTGCTGATGTGTTGTTTGTGGGAAAGGAGTAAACCATTCGCGGAAGAAAAATGATGATATGATATTAAAGAATTATTTCTAATGATTTGGTTGAGATAATTTTTCAATCATTGTTTTTGGCAAAACTGGCTTCATTAGCCCATTAACATACAGTTTATGAGTTGTACGCTACTGACAAATTAAAAGTAACTGACCAACATTCTATAACCAGAATACTGGGTTGGTCTGACTCTCTGCGACTCATTAATGTAATGTTACGTCAACACTGGCTAACATAGATTCAACAGGATATTAAAACAAATGTATTCTGACTTCAACATTTGGGTCAAGCCGTATCCAAACAAACATCCGGAGGTTTTAAAATCAAGGAAAATTGCGGTTTTAACCATAATCTTTCTCGGGAGGCTTCCAAGATTCTTGCATTAACAGATTGTGAAGAGGTGCCGTGTAGAGCACTAGATAAGTGGGAGTAAACGAGTCCCGCCCCCCCCCCCCCCCCTTCCCCCCCCCCCCTTTCTTTTATCTTATATTATTTTATCACTCTAACAACCCTTATTGTGTGAGTACTCTAAATAATTGTCTTACCGAGACGTTGTTTTTGAGTACACACACAGTAGGGTTTGAGTGTCTATAAGGATTAAGAAAATGAAAAATGTCCCCCATGATCTAGAACTCTGGGTTTATATTTAAACTATTTGTATTTAATCCCGAACGTCGGTTGCTGTGTGACGTTCTGCTAAAAACAACTTATGAATTGGAAATGAAATTAAAAACTGCACACACACACACATAAGCAAGCACGCACGTAGCACACACGCACGCAAACAGGCACACATACATAGAATAATATTTCTTATAGTCAAAGGAAAAATGCGTCATTCGAGAAATCTCTTTTCAATCATCGTCTATGACTATGTTATTCTTTGGGACGTCGTAAATAAGATCAACTGAATCATAGTCTAAGTGTACATGATCTTCAAAATCATCTTTATCAACAGGACACGGGTTGACTGTTGCTGTTTCATTGTCGTCATTTGCAGGAGGTAACGTATAATCGTCTTTATTTACATTCGCGGTATCTGCAGTGCTTGAAGATTTCCTTATCGACATGCGAGGTTGGGGAACAGGGGCCTTTAAAGATCGTCTTTCAGCAGGCTTTGGTTCCAGTGAAGAGTCTATCTGCCCCTTGCTGGTTTGAGTTGTTTCTGTGTCTGTTAATGTTTGGGTCGACTTATTGTTTTCATCTTCCGATGCGAGAATTGTTTCAACTGATGCATGATTAACATAGATATCATCCTGATCTATTAGCACATTTTCATAAACATCGTCCTGCTCTAGATCACTAGTCGCTTCTTCAGCCGGACCAGACACCTTTGTATAAGGTTTTGCTTCTTGATTTGTGCTTTCCTCAGTTATGACCTTTGCAAGTTCATAACCACTTGCTATAGGTTTTGCTGGCGCTACCTCTGATTGATCTACATCTCTTCTTAAGGTTTCACTTACACTGACGTCAGTCTTATCTTTGATTGACTCCTTTATTTTAAACGAATTTGCATTATTGTCAGAGATAACGGTACTCTTATCATCAGTCTGTTTGACTTTACCCGGAACCAATTTGTCTGGTTTATTTCTCTCTGCAGCTGGTGAATGATGTTGGGGTACATCATATATGTCAGATATGTCGCTCTGATCATCATTTTCACTTATAGATTCAGTCTTGTTTAATGTGGCTGGATCAAGGTCCTCATCAAGGGAATCTTTATCGTCAAACATAGAGATTCCTAATCCAGGAAACCGTCCCTCTGGCTGCATTTCAATTTCAACATCTTCAACGCAATAGTCAATAGTGTTACTAATACCTGTAAATAATGAGACAAATATAAGCTCTCTTAGAAATGTTTGTAAATAATGACACACATTTGAGCCCCATTAGAAATATCTTTAAATGATAACACAAGCATGAGCAGAAGGTATAATGGAACAGAATACGATCTTAGACGCGTCTCGCTATTTGGGGTATTGTTGAGGCTCGCCTTGGCATTACCAAAAGTTAAATGTACATTGGCTTAAATCTATTCGGGCCGTACTTTGTGCCAGACGATGTTTTATCCCTTTTCCGGCATACATGGTAGGTTCTGGCTGCGTGCATGATGCCTCAAATGTTGGCAATTGCTATTAAACCCCAAATGGCGAGGCCCGGTTGATCTATATTTACCAGAAGATCGGTTTGAGGTTGTTTCCATTTCATACCATGTGGTACTAGTGCTACTTTCTCTACCATTTACAGGCCGATCAAGGTCTTTATTTGGTTCTACATGCCCTCTATTAAAAGCAAATATAATTGGTTGAATCGACCACGAAAGCTGACCAATGTGACATAACTAACACCACTCGTGTTGTCTTTTTTCTGTTTCAGTCATGGTAGGCAGAGCACAAATACGACCAAGGACAATATCTGTTCTTGATCTAATCTTTAAACCCTGGAGGTGCTTTAGACATAGTCTGTGCGATCTCCCTATTGTCAAAATATTGCGATCAGAAAGAGACTGTAACATTTCACATTGGAACAGAGCTCTCGGGATAACAATTGAATTGTAAATTTTAAAACTAGTTATTTTAAGTGTTTAAGACCATTTGCATGTATCCCTTCTTTATTAAGTCCAAAGAAAGCACCCCTTAGTTTTATATCTACTTGTTTAACCGTGAGAGAAGGATTGTAATTTATATTGCAGATTATAACTATATGGTTATATACTTCCTTCTCGTAGATGGCATTAGTATCAACAACCCGAGGCCGAGAACTGCATTGAAATAAACGCTTGGATTCATTCAAAGTGACCACGGCACACTTGTCAGGGTTGTATTGATATCTCCATAGAGAAGAATACCTATAACAAATGTTAATTGTTTCTTATAAGGCTTTACAATGATCATGGCGTCTGCAAAAGACGGGGCACAACAATGAGACCCTTAAACATGAAAGCCTAACTTAATGTTAACGAATTGGTTAAGTAGTGAGCTTATATATATACAAGGTACAAGAACGGTGATCAGATCCCGCCTTGTCTGGTTCCATGTAGAAAATAGGTCACCCTACCCAAGAGTTATTTTATATCGGGTAACTTATCCGAAAACTAGTACACTACATTCTGGCAACATTGCAGAAGACTTGGTTGACGAAAATTGGAACCGGTTAAGCAAGATTTAAACACTTTACCGTTCGGTGTTTAAGACATGCCCGAGTCGACATGAGCCATAAAGGCGTACATAGGTAAGCTAACTCGAGGGATAATGGCGAACGCGCTCAGTACCATGATTATAGCTCGGCAGATATACCTTTATGGTCTATTGGTAGGACTAACGTAACATCCGTACCTTCATACCCATAATCATATCACTATGCTAATCATATGCTTTCTTTTTTTCTATTCCACATTAAAGCAATGCCAGGTTTTCCAACTTTTCTGTTACTGTACATACTATGATCATAATCGCATATGCCCATCCCGTTAACAGCTGGATGAATGCCATTCAGGAAATTGACATTACTGAGATTATAATAATAGCTTTGGCACAATGTGTAAATGAAATGGTTTTTACTTAACAGTGTATAATGAATAGCGAACACTGTAGATCAAGATTAGACTGCACGAACACGTACCTGCTGATTTTGACCCACATTGTTCGCAATTATAGTTGAAAGTTGTGCATAATTTAATACTCAAATGCCGTTTAAGGTCGTGCATAACGAGATAATGGTTAAACATTAGTTTATATTGAGTTAAAGGTGTCGTTAAAATAATAAAACAGTTGTTACCTTTTTCTTCGTCTCAAAAGTACGCCGACGACAACAACAACAACCACCAGTATTACAATGACTATAGATACACCAACTATGGTACCAGTGTCACCAGCATCGGAACTGGCTGAAAGAAACGTCAACATGCGTACATATAGGCTAGACCGCATCCCCTTTTCAATATTGGGAGTCTTTGTAGAAGTAGAAGACGCCTTTCAAAATCGGAGAAATTGTCCAAAACGACAAATTTTCCCTTTCCACAGAGTGTTTACAACTTTGTATAAAACCTTACATTTTTCCTATCACGTGCATAGGTGCCAGTCTAGCTTAAAATCTAAAAATAGAATTTGACTATAATTATATTGACAATATACATGTATAGTCAAATGCTATTTTTAGATTTAAAACGAGACTGCCACCTGTGATAACGTGGCTAGTGATAAATAACGATGATGAAAAGGAGCAACAAAAGGCTACTTTAGCAAGTCCTATACCGGTAAAGACTTGCAGCAATATCATTTCACAGCACAGTCTGCTATTTATTGATTTGACCTTGCACTTGATGTGCATAGTACCCCGAACAAATTCCCCTTTTGCCGGCTTGATTTCAAACGTCGTCTTCTGCAGATGAGTCAAACTGCGTCTGCAGGTTGGAAAGGATTAACACTCTGTATTACGTTCTTAGAAGCATCCGATTATAAACACCTTTATTGACGCCGCGTGGAAGCGCGGCGTCAGTATGGGATAGGTTTTAATTTTGTACCATGGGGTGACGTAATCGAAAAGGGAGAAACCAACACATATTATTGTAAAGAAAAACTCTGTAATATGTTTGAAAAAACAGTCTTTATGATTGAATAAATTATATTAACTGATTTAAGAACAAACAAGATACAAAATATGTACATCGTTTACCGTTATTACAAAACTTTAGACACATTTAAATTGTTTTTAATAACTGTTCCCCAACTAACTAGGCTAAGCTTTTTTTATGAGTTGGTTTACGGATTTCACTAGGCCACGCTTTTTAAATTGTTTGGTTTACTGCTCTGACGACTATTCATCAAAGCTCAGAAAAAAGATTCGGGTGATGTTTTTTCCTATTTATTTCTGTTGTATTACTAAACTTAAAACGTTCCTCCCCATACAGTTGTTCATTCAGACCATTGTATTCTTGCTATATGCCGACTATACAAGAGAACTTGCTTAATTTTGATATTAAATATCTTTAAACTCGTTAGAATTATTTGTATTTTTTGTTTATATACTCTCGTCTTTTGTTATCATACTTCTGCTCAACTGGAAGGCGAATAGACTTCCCTCTCTCCTTCCAAAGCTTGTGTCACACTTATAACTAGAGGCATTAACACTTAAGTTAATATCTGTTAATATTTCAGTATCTATGTTTTTTGTTTATCTAATTGATCTAGTAAGAGCAGATTTAAAAATAAGAAACTTCAGCTTGTATGACACTTTATTGTTGCAGTCAATGTTAATCAAACGGTAAACCAAATGGTTTAAAGACTAAACTTTACATGCTGAATATCACATAGATCCTAGCATATAAAATGTATAATCCCTACGTCAAAATGGACCCTTTTTGCTCTTGAGCAATAAAGGAACATCTTGGCCTTCTTGTTTAAGATAAAGGTACATTTGGCCTTCTTGTTCAAAATATTTACATCCTGTCCGTTTGCACAGGTTATTTAAATGTATTGAACTGCATCTGCTTCCCTTTAAGTCACGCTTTAAAATCATGCGCGGCGTCTTTGATGCTTAGCATCAAAATTCGTCTTGTTATGTACTTGTACATTTTCAGCTGCAAATTCATGCAGATTGTCATGCGCAGTTCAGACACGATATATTAAAATTCCGTATTGAACACGTGTATAATACGGACTTGTGACGTAAGACAGTGCACGGACTACTTTCAGCGATGTTCCCGTTTTGAATCTGCGCTAGGTAGTAAAATATGCAAGACAACCTGTACTATTTAGGAAAACCGTTTCTATTTTATGTATCGAAAACTTTGCGTCAAATTAAATAAAAACCCGCAAATAAAGATTGTGTTAGTCATATGACTTGGTTTAACGAGTACGTTATCATCTTGGTTTTAGCGAGTATGGCATGCTCTTGGTTTTAGCGAGTATGGCATGATCTAAGTTTTAGCTAGTATGGCATGATCTAAGTTTTAAAGAGTATGGCATGATCTAAGTTTTAGCGAGTATGGCATGATCTAAGTTTTAGCGAGTACGTCATTTATCTTGGTTTTAGCGAGTACATGTACGTCATGATTTTGGTTTTAGCGAACTGGCAGGATCTTGGTTTAGCGAGTACGTCATGATCTTGGTTACATCGAGTATGGCATGATCGTGGTTTGAGGGAGTACGTCATGATCTTGGTTACAGCGAGTACGACACAATCTTGGTTACAGCAAGTACGACATAATCTTGGTTAAAGCGAGTGAGCAATGGCCTTGGTTAAAGCGAGTACGACACAATCTTGGTTACAGCAAGTACGACATAATCTTGGTTAAAGCTAGTGAGCAATGGCCTTTGTTAAAGCGGCTACGTCATGACCTTTGTTACAGCGAGTACGACATGATATTGGTTACAACGAGTATGACATGGCCTTGGTTAGAGCGAGTACGACAAGGACTTGGTTAGAGAGAGTACGTCATAGCCTTGGTAACAGCGAGTACGTCATGGCCTTGGTAACAACGACTATGTCATTGCATTGGTTACAACGAGTACGGAATGATCTTGGTAACCACGAGTACGGCATATTCTTGGTAACAACGAGCCAGTCATGGCATTGATTACAACGAGTACGTCATCTTGGTTACAGCGAAACGGCATGGCCTTTGTCACAGTAAGTACAACATATTCTTGGTTACAGCGAGTACGTCATAAACATCGTTACAGCGAGTACGACACGTTCTTGGTTACAACGAGTACGGCATAGCCTTGGTTACAGTGAGTACGACAAGTTCTTGGTTACAGCGAGTATTGCATAGCCTTGGTAACAGCGAGTACGGCATGGCCTTGTTTACATCGAGTGCGTCATAATACTCGTTACAGTGAGTACGTCATGATCTTTGTTACAGCGAGGGCATTGGTTACGTTGAGTACGACATGACCTTGGTAACAGCGAGTACGACATGGCCTTAGTAACAGCGAGTACGGCATTGCCTTGGTAACAGCGAGTACGGCATGACATTGGTTACAACGAGTTCGTCATGGCCTAGGTTACAACAAGTACATGGCCTTGGTTCCAAGGAGTACGTCATGATCTAGGTAACAACGTATACGACATGATCTTGGTAACAACGAGTACGGCATAACTTTGGTAATAACGAGTACGTCATGATCTTGGTAACAACGAGTACGGCATAATCTTGGTAACAACGAGTATGTCATTGCCTTGGTTACAACGTGTACGGCATAATCTTGGTAACAGATTGTACGTCATGGCATTGGTAAGTAACAACGAGTAAGTCATGAGCTTGGTAACAACGAGTACAAGTTGGTAACAACGAGTACGAGTTGGTAACAACGTATACGGCATGATATTGGTAACAGCGAGTACGTCATGATCTTTGTTACAAAAGGACGGCATGATATTGGTAACAACGAGTATGTCATGATCTTGGTAACAACGAGTACGGCATGATCTTTGTAACAAGGAGTACGTCATGATCTTGGGTAACAACGAGTACGCCATGATCTTGGTTACAGCGTGTACGACATAATCTTGGTTACAGCTAGTACGCCATTATATGGGTTACAGCCAGGACGTCATGATCATGGTTACAGCCAGTACGTCATGATCGTGTTTACAGAGAGAAAGGCATGGCCTTGATTACAACGAGTACGTCATGCTATTGGTAACAACGAGTAAGGCATAATCTTGGTAACAACGAGTACGGCATGATCCTGGTAACAACGAGTACGTCATGATCCTGGTAACAACGTATACGGCAAAGCCTTGAAAACAACGTGTACCTCATGATCTTGGTAACAACGAGTACGGCATGATCTTGGTAACAACGAGTACGCCATGATCTTGGTAGCAAGGAGTACGTCATGATCCTGGTAACAACGTATACATCATGGCCTTGGTAACAACGTGCACCTCATGATCTTTGTAACAACGAGTACGTCATGGCCTTGGTTACAACGAGTACGTCATGATCTTGGTAACAACGTGTACGGCATGATCTAGGCTACAGCGAGTACGTCATGGCCTTGGTTACAACTAGTACGTCATGATCATGGTAGCACGGAGTACGTCATGATATTAGTAACAACGTGTACGACATGATCTTGGTAACAACACGTACGGTATGGCCTTGATAACCACGAGTACGGCATGGCCTTAGTATCAGCGAATACGTCATGGCCTTGGTTACAGCGAGTACGACATGGCCTTGGTGAGAGCGAGTACGACATGGACTTGGTTATAGACAGTACGGCATAGCCTTGGCAACAGCGAATACGTCATGGCCTTGGTTACAACGAGTACGTAATGAACTTGGTTAACGCGGGAACGGCATGGCATTCGTTACAGCGAGTACTTCATAATAATCGTTACAGCGAGTACGTCATAATAATCGTTACAGCGAGTACATCATGATCTTTGTTACAGCGAGTACGAAATAGCATTGGTTACATTGAGTACGGATTATCCTTGGTAACAGTACGAGTACGTCATGATCTTGTTAACAACGTTTACGTCATGATCTTGGTTATAACGTATATGGCATGATCTTGGTAAGGCCATGCCGGCCTTGGTAACAACGAGTACGTCATGTCCTTGGTTACAACGAGTACGTCATGATCTTGGTTATAACGTATATGGCATGATCTTGGTAACAACGAGTACTGCATGGCCTTGGTAACAACGAGTAAGTCATGATCTTGGTAACAACGTGACGGTATAACCTTGGTAACAACGAGTATGTTATGGCATTGGTTACAACGAGTACGTCATGATCTTGGTAACAACGTTTACGTCATGATCTTGGTAACCACGAGTACGGCATGGCCTTTGTTACAACGAGTACTTCATGATCTTTGTAGCAAGGAGTACGTCATGATCCTGGTAGCTACGAGTACGGCATGGGCTTGGTAACAACGTGTACGTCATGATATTGGTAACCACGAGTACGGCATAATCTTGGTAACAAGGAGTACGTCATGGCCATGGTTACAAAGAGTACCCCATGATCATGGTAACAACGTGTACGGCATAATCTTGGTAACAGCGAGTACGGCATTGCATTGTTTACATCGAGGACATCATAATAATCGGTACAGCGAGTACGACATGATCTTGGTTACAGTGAGTACGAAATGCCTTTGGTTACGTCGAGTACGACATGGCCTTGCTTACAACGAGTACGGCATAGTCTTGGTAACAGCGAGTACGGCATGACATTGGTTACAACGAGTACGTCACGGCCTTGGTTACAACAAGTACGACATGGCCTTGGTTACACCGAGCACGTCATGATCTTGGTAACAACGTGTACGACATGATCTTGGTAACAACGAGTACGGCATAACCTTTTAACAACGAGTGGTAAGAACGAGTACGGCATACTCTTGGTAACCACGAGTACGTCATGGCCTTGGTTACAAAGAGTACGTCATGATCTTGGTAACAACGTGTACGACATGATCTTGGTAACAACGAGTACGGCATTGCCCTTTAACAACGAGTGGTAAGAACGAGTACGGCATACTCTTGGTAACCACGAGTACATCATGGCCTTAGTTACAACGAGTACGTCATGATCTTGGTAACAACGTGTAGGCATTATCTTGGTAACAACGAGTATGGCATGATCTTGATAACGACGAGTACGGCATAACCTTGGTAACAAAGAGTCAGTCATGATCTTGGTTAAAGCGAGTACGACATGGCTTTGGTTACATAGAGTACGGCATAGCCTTTGTAACAGCGAGTACAGCCTGGCATTGGCTACGACGCGTACAGCATAATCTTGGTAACAACGAGGATGTCAAGTCCTTGCTAACAACGTGTTCCGCATGATCTTGGTTACAGCGAGAAAGGCATGGACGTAGTTACAGCGAATACGTCATAATAATAGTTACAGCGAGTACGACATAATCCTGGTTACAGCGAGTACGTCCTGATCTTGGTAACAGCGAGTACGGCATGACATTGGTTACAGCGAGAACGTCAAGACCTTGATTACAACAAGTACGACATGGCCTTGGATACAACGAGTACCTCATGATCTTGGTAACAACATGTACGACATGATCTTGGTAACAACGAGTACGGCATTGCCATGGTAACAACGAGTACGTCATGATCTTGGTAAGAACGAGTACGGCATATTCTTGGTAACCACGACTACGTCATGGCCTTGGTTACAAAGAGTACGTCATGATCATGGTTATAACGTGTATGGCATGATCTTGGTAACAACGAGTACGGCATGGCCTTGGTAACAACGAGTACGTCATGATCTTGGTAATAACGTGTAGGCATGATCTTGGTAACAACGAGTATGGCATGATCTTGGTAACAACGAGTACAATATGGCCTTGGTAACAACGAGTACGTCATGCTCTTGGTAACAACGTGTACGGTATTACCTTGGTAACAACGAGTCAGTCATGGCCTTGGTAACAACGAGTATGGAATGATATTGGTAACAACATGTACGGCATGATCTTGGTAACAACGAGTATGGCATGATCTTGGTAACAACGAGTACAATATGGCATTGGTAACAACGAGTACGTCATGCTCTTGGTAACAACGTGTACGGTATTACCTTGGTAACAACGAGTCAGTCTTGGCCTTGGTAACAACGAGTATGGAATGATATTGGTAACAACTTGTACGGCATGATCTTGGTAACAACGAGTATGGCATGATCTTGGTAACAACGAGTACGGCATGGCCTTGGTAACAACGAGTACGTCATGATCTTGGTAACAACGTGTACGGTATTACCTTGGTAACAACGAGTCAGTCATGGCATTGGTAACAACGAGTACGGCATGATCTTGGTAACAACGTGTACGGCATGATGTTGGTAACAACGAGTATGGCATTACCTTGGTAACAACGAGTACCTAATAATCTTCGTAACAACGAGTACGCCATGACCTTGGTAACAATGAGTACGGCATAATCTTGGTTACAACGAGTATGGCATGGCCTTGCTAACAACGAGTACGTCATCATCGTCATTACCACGAGTACGGCATAATCTTGGTTACAATGAGTACGTCAATATCTTGGTTACAGCGAGATTGGCATGGCCTTGGTTACAAATAGTACGTCATGATCTCGGTAACAACGT
Organism: Serripes groenlandicus; assembly: GCA_031761405.1. Classification (NCBI taxonomy): domain Eukaryota; kingdom Metazoa; phylum Mollusca; class Bivalvia; order Cardiida; family Cardiidae; genus Serripes; species Serripes groenlandicus. The sequence goes on from JASEVX010000001.1 coordinate 187,261,221, forward strand.
GTATGGCATGATCTTGGTAACAAAGAGTACATCATGACCTTGGTTACAAGGAGTACGTCTTGACCTGTGTTACAACGAGTATGGCATGATCTTGGTAACAAAAAGTACGGCATAGCCTTGGTGACAACGAGTACGTCATGACCTTGGTTACAAAGAGTACGTCATGACATTGGTAACAACAAGTACGTCATGATCTTGGTTACAACGTGTACGGCATGATCTTGGTAATAACGAGTATGGCATGATCTTGGTAAGAACGAGTATGGCATGATCTTGGTAACAACGAGTATGGCATGATCTTGGTAACAACGAGTACGGCATGGCCTTGGTAACAACGAGTACGTCATGATCTTGGTAACAACGTGTAAGGTATTACCTTGGTAACAACGAGTCAGTCATGGCCTTGGTAACAACGAGTACGGCATGATCTTGGTAACAACGTGTACGGCATGATCTTGGTAACAACGAGTATGGCATTGCCTTGGTAACAACGAGTACCTAATAATCTTCGTAACAACGAGTACGGTATTACCTTGGTAACAACGAGTATGGCATGATCTTGGTAACAACGAGTACGGCATGGCCTTGGTAACAACGAGTACGTCATGATCTTGGTAACAACGTGTACGGTATTACCTTGATAACAACGAGTCAGTCATGGCCTTGGTAACAACGAGTACGGCATGATCTTGGTAACAACGTGTACGGCATGATGTTGGTAACAACGAGTATGGCATTACCTTGGTAACAACGAGTACCTAATAATCTTCGTAACAACGAGTACGCCATGACCTTGGTAACAATGAGTACGGCATAATCTTGGTTACAACGAGTATGGCATGGCCTTGCTAACAACGAGTACGTCATGATCTTCATCACCAGGAGTACGGCATAATCTTGGTTACAATGAGTACGTCAATATCTTGGTTACAGCGAGATCGGCATGGCCTTGGTTACAAAGAGTACGTCATGATCTCGGTAACAACGTGTATGGCATGGTCTTGGTAACAAAGAGTACATCATGACCTTGGTTACAAGGAGTACGTCTTGACCTTTGTTACAACGAGTATGGCATGATCTTGGTAACAACGAGTACGGCATAGCCTTGGTGACAACGAGTACGTCATGACCTTGGTTACAAAGAGTACGTCATGACATTGGTAACAACGAGTACGTCATGATTTTGGTAACAACAAGTACGTCATGATCTTGGTTACAACGTGTACGGCATGATCTTGGTAATAACGAGTATGGCATGATCTTGGTAAGAACGAGTATGGCATGATCTTGGTAACAACGAGTACGGCATAATCTTGGTAACAACGTGTACGGCATGATCTTGGTAACAACGTGTACGGCATGATCTTGGTAAGAACGAGTATGGCATGATCTTGGTAACAACGAGTACGGCATGGCCTTGGTAACAACGAGTTCGTCATGATCTTGGTAACAACGTGTACGGCATGATGTTGGTAACAACGTGTATGACATGATCTTGGTAACAACGAGTACGGCATTGCCATGGTAACAACGAGTACGTCATGATATTGGTAAGAACGAGTACGGCATACTCTTGGTAACCACGACTACGTCATGGCCTTGGTTACAAAGAGTACGTCATGATCATGGTTATAACGTGTATGGCATGATCTTGGTAACAACAAGTACGGCATGGCCTTGGTAACAACGAGTACGTCATGATCTCGGTAATAACGTGTAGGCATGATCTGGTTAACAACGAGTATGGCATGATCGTGGTAACAACGAGTACGGCATGGCCTTGGTAACAACGAGTTCGTCATGATCTTGGTAACAACGTGTACGGCATGATCTTGGTAACAACGTGTACGTCATGATATTGGTAATAACGTGTAGGCATGATCTTGGTAACAACGAGTATGGCATGATCGTGGTAACAACGAGTACGGCATGGTCTTGGTAACAACGAGTACGTCATGCTCTTGGTAACAACGTGTACGGTATTACCTTGGTAACAACGAGTCAGTCATGGCCTTGGTAACAACGTGTACTGCATGATCTTGGTAACAACGTGTATGGCATGATCTTGGTAACAACGAGTACGGCATGACCTTGGTAACAACGAGTCAGTCATGGCCTTGGTAACAACGAGTACAGCATGATCTTGGTAACAACGTGTACGGCATGATCTTGGTAACAACGAGTATGGCATGGCCTTGGTAACAACGAGTACCTAATAATCTTCGTAACAACGAGTACGCCATGACCTTGGTAACAATGAGTACGGCATAATCTTGGTTACAACGAGTATGGCATGGCCTTGCTAACAACGAGTACGTCATGATCTTCATTACCACGAGTACGGCATAATCTTGGTTACAATGAGTACGTCAATATCTTGGTTACAGCGAGATCGGCATGGTCTTGGTTACAAAGAGTACGTCATGATCTCGGTAACAACGTGTATGGCATAATCTTGGTAACAAAGAGTACATCATGGCCTTGGTTACAACGAGTACGTCATGACCTTTGTTACAACGAGTATGGCATGATCTTGGTAACAAAAAGTACGGCATAGCCTTGGTGACAACGAGTACGTCATGACCTTGGTTACAAAGAGTACGTCATGACATTGGTTACAACGAGTACGTCATGATTTTGGTAACAACGAGTACGTCATGATCTTGGTTACAACGTGTACGGCATGATCTTGGTAAGAACGAGTATGGCATGATCTTGGTAACAACGAGTACGGCATAATCTTGGTAACAACGTGTACGGCATGATCTTGGTAACAACGTGTACGGCATGATCTTGGTAAGAACGAGTATGGCATGATCTTGGTAACAACGAGTACGGCATAGCCTTGGTAACAACGAGTACGTCATGATGTTGGTAACAACGTGTACGGCATGATGTTGGTAACAACGTGTATGGCATGATCTTGGTAACAACGTGTACGGCATGATCTTGGTAACAACGTGTACGGCATGATCTTGGTAAGAACGAGTATGGCATGATCTTGGTAACAACGAGTACGGCATGGCCTTGGTAACAACGAGTTCGTCATGATCTTGGTAACAACGTGTACGGCATGATGTTGGTAACAACGTGTATGACATGATCTTGGTAACAACGAGTACGGCATTGCCATGGTAACAACGAGTACGTCATGATATTGGTAAGAACGAGTACGGCATACTCTTGGTAACCACGACTACGTCATGGCCTTGGTTACAAAGAGTACGTCATGATCATGGTTATAACGTGTATGGCATGATCTTGGTAACAACAAGTACGGCATGATCTTGGTAACAACGAGTTTGGCATGATCGTGGTAACAACGAGTACGGCATGGCCTTGGTAACAACGAGTACGTCATGATCTTGGTAACAACGTGTACGGCATGATCTTGGTAACAACGTGTACGTCATGATCTTGGTAATAACGTGTAGGCATGATCTTGGTAACAACGAGTATGGCATGATCGTGGTAACAACGAGTACGGCATGGTCTTGGTAACAACGAGTACGTCATGCTCTTGGTAACAACGTGTACGGTATTACCTTGGTAACAACGAGTCAGTCATGGCCTTGGTAACAACGAGTACGGAATGATCTTGGTAACAACGTGTACTGCATGATCTTGGTAACAACGTGTACGGCATGATCTTGGTAACAACGAGTATGGCATGGCCTTGGTAACAACGAGTACCTAATAATCTTCGTAACAACGAGTACGCCATGACCTTGGTAACAATGAGTACGGCATAATCTTGGTTACAACGAGTATGGCATGGCCTTGCTAACAACGAGTACGTCATGATCTTCATTACCACGAGTATGGCATAATCTTGGTTACAATGAGTACGTCAATATCTTGGTTACAGCGAGATCGGCATGGTCTTGGTTACAAAGAGTACGTCATGATCTCGGTAACAACGTGTATGGCATGATCTTGGTGACAAAGAGTACATCATGGCCTTGGTTACAACGAGTAGGTCATGACCTTTGTTACAACGAGTATGGCATGATCTTGGTAACAAAAAGTACGGCATAGCCTTGGTGACAACGAGTACGTCATTACCTTGGTTACAAAGAGTACGTCATGACATTGGTTACAAAGAGTACGTCATGATCTTGGTTACAACGTGTACGGCATGATCTTGGTAAGAACGAGTATGGCATGATCTTGGTAAGAACAAGTATGGCATGATATTGGTAACAACGAGTACGGCATAATCTTGGTAACAACGTGTACGGCATGATCTTGGTAACAACGTGTACGACATGATCTTGGTAAGAACGAGTATGGCATGATCTTGGTAACAACGAGTACGGCATGGCCTTGGTAACAACGAGTACGTCATGATCTTGGTAACAACGTGTACGGCATGATGTTGGTAACAACGTGTATGACATGATCTTGGTAACAACGAGTACGGCATAAGCCTTGGTAACAACTAGTACGTCATGATCCTCGTAACGACGAGTACGGCATAATCTTGGTAACAACGACTACGTCATGACCTATGTTACAACGAGTACGTCATGATCTTGGTTACAACGTGTACGGCATAATCGTGGTAAGAACGAGTATGTCATTGCCTTGGTTACTATGAGTTCGTCAAGATCTTGGTTACAGCGAGTACGGCATAGCCTTGGTAACAACCAGTACGTCATGATCTTTGTAACCACGAGTACGGCATAATCTTGGTAACAACGAGTACGTCATGACCTTGGTTACAATGAGTACATTATGATCTTGGTAACAACGTGTACGGCATAATCTTGGTAAGAACGAGTACGTCATTGCCTTGGTTACTATGAGTACGTCAATATCTTGGTTACAGCGAGAACGGTAGGGCCTTAGTTACAAAGAGTACGTCATGATCTCGGTAACAACGTGTATGGCATAATCTTGGTAAAAAAGACTACATCATGGCCTTGGTTACAACGAGTACGTCATGGTTACGAGTATGTCATTTTTTTGGTAACAACTTGTACGGCATAATCTTGGTAACATCGTGTACGTCATTGCGTTGGTAACAACGAGTACATCATGATCTTGGTAACAAAGAATAATGCATGATATTGTTTACAACGAGTACTTCATGATCTTGGTTACAGCGAGTACAACATGACATTGTTTACAAAAGTACGGCATGTTACTGGTAACAACAAATATGTTATGATATTGGTAACAACGAGTACGGCATGATCTTTGTAACAACGAGTTCGTCATCATCTTGATAACAACGAGTACGTCATGATCTTGGTTACAGCGAGTACGTCTTAATCTTGGATACAGCGAGTACGTCATTATATTGGATACAGCGAGTACGTCATTATATTGGATACAGCGAGTACGTCATGATCTTGGTTATAACGAGTACGTCATCATCTTGGTAACAACGAGTACGTCATGATCTTGGTTACAGCGAGTACGTCTTAATCTTGCTTACAGCGAGTACGTCATTATATTGGATACAGCGAGTACGTCATGATCTTGGTTATAACGAGTAGGTCATGATTTTGTTTACAGAGATAACGGCATGGCTTGGTAACAACGTGTACGTCATGATATTGGTAACAACGAGTACGTCATATTCTTAGTAACAACGAATACGTCGTCCTGGCCTTGGTTACAACGAGTACGTCATGATCTTCGAAGCAAGGAGTACGTCATGATCCTGGTAACAAGTTATACGACATGGCATTGGTAACAAAGTGTAAGTCACGATCTTGGTAACAACGAGTACGGCATAATCCTGGTAACAACGAGTACGTCATGGCCTTGGTTACATGACGTACAACGAGGACGTCATGATCTTCGTAGCAAGAACTTCGTCATGATCCTGGTAGCAACGTATACGACATAGCCTTGGTAACAACGTGTAACTCATGATCTTGGTAACAACGTGTACGTCATGGCCATGGTAAGAACAAGTACGACATACTATTGCTAACCACGTGTACGTCATGGCCTTGGTTACAAAGAGTACGTCATGATCTTGGTTATAACGTGTATGGCATGATATCGGTAACAACGAGTACAGCATGGCCTTGGTAACAACGAGTACGTCATGATCTTGGTAACAACGAGTCCGGCATAACCTTGGTAACAACGAGTCAGTCATGGCCTTGGTTACAACGAGTACAGCATGATCTTGGTAACAACTTGTACGGTATGATATTGGTAACAACGAGTATGGCATGGCCTTGGTAACAACGAGTACGTCATGATCTTCGTAGGCCCGACATAATTTTGGTAACAACGAGTACATCATGTTCTTGGTTACAACGTGTACGGCATAATCTTGGTAAAAACGAGTACGTCATTGCCTTGGTTACTATGAGTACGTCAATATTTGGTTACAGCGAAACGGCATGGCATTGGTTACAAAGAGTATGTCATGATCTCGGTAACAATGTGTATGGCATTATCTTGGTAACAAAGAGTACATCATAGCCTTGGTTACAACGAGTACGTCATGACCTTGTTTACAACGAGTACGTCATGATTTTGGTAACAACGTGTACAGCATGATCTTGGTAACAACGTGTACGTCATGATCTTGGTAACAACGAGTATTGCATGATCTTGGTAACAACGAATATGGCATGGCCTTGGTAACAACGAGTACGTCATGATCTTGTGAACAACGTGTACGGCATAATCTTGGTTACAACGAGTCAGTCATGGCCTTGGTTACAACGAGTACGGCATTATCTTGGTAACAACGTGTACGACATGATCTTGGAAACAACGAGAATGGCATGGCCTTGGTAACAACCAGTACGTCATGATCTTCGTAACCACGAGTACGGCATAATCTTGGTAACAACGAGTACGTCATGACCTTGGTTACAATGAGTACATTATGATCTTGGTAACAACGTGTACGGCATAATCTTGGTAAGAACGAGTACGTCATTGCCTTGGTTATTATGAGTACGTCAAGATCTTGGTTACAACGAGTTCGTCATGATTTTTGTAACAACGAGTACGACAAAGCCTTGGTAACAGCGAGTACGACATGGCCTTTGTAGCAACGAGTACGACATGGCCTTTGTAGCAACGAGTACGACATGGCCTTTGTTACAGCGAGTACGTCATGGCATTGGTAACAGCGAATACGACATGATCTAGGTTACAGCGAGTACGTAATGATCTTGGTTACAGCGAGTACGTCATGATCTTGGTTACAGCGAGTACGCCATGGCATTGATAACATCGAGTACGTAATGGCCTTGATTACAGCGAGTACATAATAGCCTTAGTTACAGCGAGAACGACATAATCCTAGTTACAGCGAGTACGACAAGGCATTGGTTACAGCGAGTACGGCATGGCCTTGGTTACAGTGAGTACGCCATGATCTTGGTTACAGCGAGTACGTCATGATCTTGGTTTAAGTGAGTACGGCTTGGTTAAAGCGAGTACGGCATGGCCTTGGTTACAGCGAGAACAACAAGGCCTTGGTGACAGCGAGTACGGTGTGATCTTGGTAAAAGCGAGTACATAATGGCCTTGGTTACAGGGAGTATGATATTGGATACAGCGAGTACGTCACAGCCTTAGTTACAGCGAGAACGTCATGATATTGGTAACAGCGAGTACGTCATGATCTTGGTAACAACGAGTACGACATGATAATCGTTTCAGCGAGTACGTCATGGCCTTGATAACATCGAGTACGTCATGGCCTTGGTTACAGCGAGTACGTCATGATCTTGGTTATAGCGAGTACGTCATGATCTTGGTTACAGCGAGTACGTCATGATCTTAGTTACAGCGAGTAAGTCATGGCCTTGATAATATCGAGTACGTCATGATCTTGGTTACATCGAGTACGACATGATAATCGTTACAGCGAGTACGTCATGGCCTTGGTAATAGAGAGTACGACATAATCTTTGTTACAACGATTAAGTCATAATCTTGGTTACAGCGAGAACGCCATAATCTTGGTAACAGCGATTACGTCATAATCTAGGTTACAGCGAGTACGATCTCCCTAAGACGTTGTTGTATGTTCAATATCTAAAATTCTAAGCTGTCTGGCTTCATCACGTGCCCTTAGCCCAAACTGTGTGCCAAAGGGATAGATCAGTAATGTCTGTAAATTTCTAGGGTTGGAAGTTCCAAATCAACCACTCTTATACATTCAAGCCTCTTCATCAGCTGTGATTTTGTGCGAATTGTCGGGTGTTTTACCCTTACCACGTTTGGTCAGTTCGCGCTTTTTAGCCTGAAGTGCAGACATTGACTTACGAAACACCCTATCCTAAAGGGACATTGGGTAACCCCTTTCTTTCAAGTGCCTTTCAACGCTGTTCTTTATACATTCACTGGGCACAGGCTCGTAATCGTCTTTATCCGTCCTTCGATTACTAACGAACATCTCGGCCAAAAAGTCATTCATGTGGGATGACGTTATATGTTCAATAATCTTACTTTCATGCTTGACACCAAACAACCACCGCTATTCATTTTTGACTTCAGAGAGCGTTCTGGACATCAAACAACCACCGCTATTCATTCCTAACGTCTGAGAGCGTTCTGGACATCAAACCACCGCTATACATTCCTAACGTCAGAGAGCGTTCTGGACATCAAACAACCACCGCTATTCATTCCTAACGTCTGAGAGCGTTCTGGACATCAAACAACCACCGCTATACATTCCTAACGTCAGAGAGCGTTCTGGACATCAAACAACCACCGCTATACATTCCTAACGTCAGAGAGCGTTCTGGACATCAAACAACCACCGCTATACATTCCTAACGTCAGAGAGCGTTCTGGACATCAAACAACCACCGATAAACATTCCTTACGTCTGAGAGCGTTCTGGACATCAAACAACCACCGCTATACATTCCTAACGTCAGAGAGCGTTCTGGACATAAAACAACCACCGCTATACATTCCTAACGTCAGAGAGCGTTCTGGACATCAAACAACCACCGCTATACATTCCTAACGTCAGAGAGCGTTCTGGACATCAAACAACCACCGCTATTCATTCCTAACGTCTGAGAACGTTCTGGACATCAAACAACCACCGCTATACATTCCTAACGTCAGAGAGCGTTCTGGACATCAAACAACCACCGCTATTCATTCTTTACGTCAGAGAGCGTTCTGGACATCAAACAACCACCGCTATACATTCCTTACGTCAGAGAACGTTCTGGACATCAAACAACCACCGCTATACATTACTAACGTCAGAGAGCGTTCTGGACATCACACAAATACCGCTATTCATTCTTTACTTCGAGAGCGTTCTGGACATCAAACAACCACCGCTATACATTCCTTACGTCAGAGAACGTTCTGGACATCGAACAACCACCGCTATACATTCCTAACGTCAGAGAGCGTTCTGGACATCAAACAAGCACCGATATACATTCCTAACGTCAGAGAGCGTTCTGGACATCACACAACTACCGCTATTCATTCTTTACGTCAGAGAGCGTTCTGGATACAGTATTTGGCCTTTTCTGCTCATTTATAGATTCCTCTACGTTGACTCATTTTTCACAGACCGTCTTCAAACAGTTCCACCCCCCCTTCTTATAGCTCTAGAAAATTAAACTCTCCCAACGCGTTCCTAATGATATTAAGATCAGCCATGTTTGTTTACATAAAAATATAGTCCCATTGCATGTTAATTATGCGGAGTTTATGCACGCCCTTGGTCTACGGTCTTGGTCGAAAAATCATGACCACTTTCTGCAAAGGGACAATATGCAATTCACTATAATTTTATCTTGTTTAATAGTCTTTACCACATTTTTTATAATCAATTTGAATAAACTCGTTATATATATTAATTATTTGTATTTTTTATTTTATAAAGGGGATGGGTATATATTAAGTATTTGTATTGTTTTACTTTATATGGGGGATGGGTATGTATCAATTAGTTGTATTGTTTCACTTTATAAGAGGATGGGTATACACTAAGTATTTGTATTGTTTTACTGTATAATGGGGATGGGTATATATTACTTATGTGTATTGTTTTACTCTATAAGGGGGATGGGTATATATAAAGTATTTATATTGTTTTTCTTCATAAGGGAGCTGGGCATATATTAGATGTTTTACTTTATAAGGTGTATGGGTATAAATCAAGTTGTATTGTTTTACTTTATAAGGGGGATAGGTATATATTACTTATTTGTATTGTTTTCTTTATAAGGGGGATGGGTATACATTAAGTATTTGTATTGTTTTACTGTATAAAGGGGAAGGTATATATTACTTATTTGTATTGTTTTACTTTATAGGGGGGATGGGTATATATTAAGTATTTATATTGTTTTTCTTCATAAGGGAGCTGGGCATATATTAGATGTTTTACTTTATAAGGTGTATGGGTATAAATTAAGTATGTGTATTGTTTAACTGTATAAGGGGGATGGGTATATGTTAAGTATTTGTATTGTTTTATTGTAAAGCAGTTTCTTTTTTTATCCTATAGCTTGTATTCATAGTTGGTTGATCTGGAGTACCTAACAACTGTAATGTGTCAATTATTTAACCACCATGTACATTTGCACGAACCAAATATACAAATTTAAATGTATCGATTACAAATAGGACCATCGTTAAGACAGCATTTATACAACGATTGATGTTTCGATTACAAATAGGACTATCGTTAAGACAGCATTTATACAACGATTGATGTATCGATTACATATAGGACCATCGTTAATACAGCATTTATACAACGATTGATTTATCGATTACATATAGGACCATCGTTAAGACAGCATTTATACAACGATTGATGTATCGATTACAAATAGGACCATCGTTAAGACAGCATTTATACAACGATTGATGTATCGATTACATATAGGACCATCGTTAAGACAGCATTTATACAACGATTGATGTATCGATTACATATAGGACCATCGTTAAGACAGCATTTATACAACGATGAATGTACCTTTAGATCCCTGTGGCAGTCTTGTAAATGGTGTTGTTCTCATAGCTAGTACGGCGGCGTTTGTGTTCCCTGTAAAAATTGTATGCATGCTCCAAGTCAGACGAACAGTGAAGACTAGGATAAACCGGTAAATACGCAGTTACCTCACATCCTCACTGCCAAGTTAATAAATAATATGTCACCCGGTGTACTATGGTAAATTAGTACGTATGGCATGAACTAAGAATGGCGACTATATTGGTCACACCTCCCCTTATATATCGCTATCACATATATAGTAAATTAGTAAATTTACAATTGATTTTCATAAACTCTACAGTGGACCAATTTACTTGATGTTTCCATTCGATACAACACTTATGAAACAAGCTACTTTCATATTTTGACATTTTAACTGGTTGGTTCACAAAACGGTTGTCTCTATGTCAGTTTGCCTGCTACACCATGTCCAAAGTGCGCCGCCATTGTTGGTGTATGCCTGACCCTACAATGTAATCGTGTGGGCAGGTAAGTCCACACTAGTTTATTCGCAGCTACGCTAGGTCCTTCACTTCCCACCTACACGTAGCAGATTAATTAATTGGGCAGAGATAGCTTTTCACAGAGTGAACAACAACAGTTGTATTTTCACGAGGTACTATTTGAGTGAAAATAACTTGCACGAGTTGAGATACATCCCGATTTTAACATCTAACCAATCAATTGGCATGTTAATTGGATGAGTTGAAACAAATTTTGATGTTACATCTAAACAATCAATTGGCCTGTTAATTTGATGAGTTGAAATTCAATTCGATATTACATTTAAAAAAAAAATCCTGTGAATTGAATGAGTTGAAATACATCTCGATATTACATCTAAACAATCAATTGGTCTGTTAATTGGATAAGTTGAAATACATCTCGATACAACATCTAAACAATCAATTGGTCTGTTAATTGGATAAGTTGAAATACATATCGATACAACATCTAAACGATCAAATGGCCTGTTAATTAGATGAGTTGATATACACCTCTATACTAATAGTATTTTCTCGCGGTGCGAAGTATAGAGAGAAAATGTTGTCTTAGCGACATGTGATTTGAATTGTGGGTATGTTATTTACGCACGGGTGAACCCGTGCGCAGTTTGTGTAAGCAAATCATTCTACCAGTCAGTCACGTACAGGCAAGACGTGTTCAATTTCGTAGAAGAGGACCACGTGTTATCATGGATGAGCAGAACAATTTGCTTTCGCAGATGGAAACTCTAAGGCTGTCAACTTTAATTACCAGCCGCATTAGAGGGTTGATACGCGCGTGGTTGAAGCTAGTACACGCTCACCGGAAGATGAAGCAAAGCAAACAAAAACACGCCGATATGTCACGTATGGTGCAGCACACAGACTACTATCACATCAACAAACCCGCAGCCACAGGGGAAAACCAACATAGTAGTCGAAAGCAGTAACAGGCAAAGATTTTCAGCCTCGAGAGAGATGCATTTGTCAGATAAGTACAATTTTAGATTGTTCCTTTTGTAGGCCCAATAATAAAGCTACTTTGTCTTCAGAAAGCATCATAAAAAGAGACGGTATAATAAAGATATATTATTTCACCAGTGGAATGTTTAAAACGTAATATTGAGTATAGGGAAAATAAAAGTAACTTTGTACTAGAGGTATAAGCTTCAATTGTCAGATAAGTACAATTTTAGATTGTTCCTTTTGTATGCCCAGTAGTAAAGCTAATTTGGCTTCAGAAGGCATCATAAAAAGAGACGGTATAATAGAGATATTATTTCACCAGTGGGATGTTTAAAAACGTAAACTTGAGTATTGGTAAATCTATTGGCAGTATCGTTTAATGAATCGAATAAGCCTCGTCTTGTTTTAGACTGTTTGCATATGAATAAGAACTTATTTGAATACAAGGTAAAGTTTGAATATCAGTGTTGCACGAGATCTGTCCAGTACAGCGTAGTACTTCCACATTGAAATGTTCGAGCCGCATCGAACATCTTTCGGATTTTCATAGGTTCTCGATGGAGAAACAATCATACTATATTTTCAAAGTTCGAATTTCTTTTAGCAGACGACAAATGTATTTAGTTAAATAAATAATTGTATGGTTATGTTACTTATGGAATACGAGTAACGTTTACTTTATCAGTCACAGAAGAAAGGATATCTGGTTCTTAAATCAGCAATGGGTCTATTATCATTTTTAGATGACGGTTTAGGCGGTAACAGTACATATTTGCAAACATATGAACTGGGAATATGTTAAAAAAGGACATTGAAAAGTTCGAATTTCTTTTAGCAGACGACAAATGTATTTAGTTAAATAAATAATTGTATGGTTAGGTTACTTATGGAATACGAGTTACGTTTACTTTATCAGTCACAGAAGAAAGGATATCTGGTTCTTAAATCAGCAATGGGTCTATTATCATTTTTAGATGACGGTTTAGGCGGTAACAGTACATATTTGCAAACATATGAACTGGGAATATCTGTTAAAAAAGGACATTGAAAAGTTCGAATTTCTTTTAGCAGACGACAAATGTATTTAGTTAAATAAATAATTGTATGGTTAGGTTACTTATGGAATACGAGTTACGTTTACTTTATCAGTCACATAAGAAAGGATATCTGGTTCTTAAATCAGCAATGGGTCTATTATCAAGAGGGTTTCAAATGGAACATATTTTATATTCGCACGCGATCTCGCGCGAGTAATAGGATAACTGATTTCGATGAAATACACGATTGGTCCAGTCGCTCGGCTTAGAACTCGCGCTATTTAAGTGTCTGAATCAGCAAGTAAGCTGGAATACACCTGTGAGGGTTAGTGCAGAGGCACTGTCGGAGATGCTGTTCTGGAAGGAACATGTCCGATCTGTGATTAAGGCATATATTGTCTGTTGCTTAAAGGAGCAAGATACTGTTATATTTACCACTGTTTTGTTTTGGAGGTTACATACATAGTCAATTGGACATTTCACTTATAGGAAGTTGGTCTCTAGAGGAGAGCCTAAAAGCTGTACTTGGAGAGAGCTAGAAGCTGTACATAGATATTTGTTATCTCACAGTGAAAGTCTGGAAGGACGTCATATTTTAGTTTTGAGTATTTTGAGTACATGTAGTAGAACACCTTGTTTATAGTTAATAGCTAGAAGCGCCAATGATATATATAGAAACAGTATTATTTCTGTCGATTATGGATGAATTCTTAGAAGTGAACGCCTGGAAGAACGTCATATTTTGGTAAACAGTGACAATAAAAAATGTTTTTAGTATTTTCAGTACTTGTAGTAGACAACCTTGTTTACAGGTAATAGCTAGGAGCGCCAATGATATATGTAGATTATTGATGGATTCCTAGAAGCTCGAAGTATGAGGCAGATTTACTAAGCAGATGTCACGATAGTGATGATTGGTCTGTTGTTGACCGGTTGTTTAGATATTTAGACAAACGATGGGGTCCACGCACGGTCGATAGAGTTGTTACTGATTACAATAGTAACTGAATTATCAACGGACGGCCTGTTAAATTTGGGCTATTAGCAATAAAAGTAATTGCTAATTGTTAATATAAGTTATTTATTTCAGGTTTATGTTTAGAGGACACTGTGAATGAGTTGGTAAATACCGAGTTGTATACCAGCGGAACAATTTGGTCATGTACATAGAAAATGGCAGAACAACTAGTTTACACAAAAAGTGACGCGGAAAACAAAAACAGTACATACTGAACCTCGACAAGTGGAGGCGTTTTATTGTGTCGAAAGGTGGAAGTGCAATTCCCGTATCTTCGATACTCGTTTTATTATATCCCACAGACCAAATTGACAAACAATGTTCATTCAATGTGATATATGCAAATGTATACAGTATTAAGTTGGCACATTGTTTAAAGGGACTTCCCATTCCAACGGAAAACAATTTTGTCAAAAGCTTGTTAGAATCGGTTAAAAGAGCTTTATCGAAGCACTATAGACGCGGATGTTTTGAAGAAAGTTTGTTCCGAATATTCATATTCCGTAGATGTAATGGTTGTTAGAGACTTGTGCTTTTTATTGCTAGGTTATGCCGGGTTTTTAAGGTTTGACGAGATAAGTTCATTACGATGTAATGACGTGGCATTTCATGATGATTATTTCACATTAGTTATTAGAAAAGGCCAGACTGATCAGTATCGCTACGGTAATACTGTTGTCATATGTAAAGGAGACTCTGTAGCTTGTCCCTACAGTATGTTAAAGCGTTACATGTCAATTACTAGTCAGATTGTTACTGATCTCAATTATCTGTTTAGACCTTGTTATAGGTCTGGAAATACATACAGATTGATTTCTAAAAATAAATCACTTGGTTACACTAGGCCTAGGGAGACTATGATAGGTAGATTTCGTCTCTTTACAGGCGATTTGAACATTGGTTTGCATTCATTGAGAGCAGGAGGTGCTACTGCAGCAGCAAATTCAGGGGTTAACGATAGATGTTGGAAATGGCACGGTCGGTGGAAGTCCGACGGTAGCAAAGATAGGTATGTCGCAGATTCATAAGTTAAAATACTTGAAGTGACAAAAAGCCTTAATCTGTAATCGCATCTTTATCTGTTATTTCCGCCCTTACTTTGGGTGTCTATAAAGCCTGCCTGGTACATGCTAACAATGTTGTTGTTGTTGTTGTTGTTTATAGGGGTATGAAAGAAGTGTAGCCAAGACTAGTATTTTCTCGTGGTGCGAAGTATAGAGAGAAAATGTTGTCTTAGCGACATGTGATTTGAATTGTGGGTATGTTATTTACGCACGGGTGAACCCGTGCGCAGTTTGTGTAAGCAAATCATTCTACCAGTCAGTCACGTACAGGCAAGACGTGTTCAATTTCAATTTCATTAATGATTTCGTTATTTCTTTATACATTACTTTAGATGAAAGTCGATTATTTTCAATAATTGAAGTCCTTTGAGAGTTGAAAGGGACAATATTTATATTTGGTTAAGTCGCCATGTACCACTAAATGTATTACTGCGCACTAAAGGAGTGCGTATTGCATTTGTCTAGAGCAAAGTAAGGTCCGGCGCTTCGCGGTATGGCATTTGACGCCCGGACACAGGTTTCCAGAGTTATTTCATCAAAAAGATGTTTTTATCTCTTGTTGTTCCTGGGCCAGTCGACCGCATTAAATAAGCTCATATTGTTTATAGATCTGGGTTTTTATAACTAATGTTGATTTAAGACTTGATCAGAAGAATCTGTTAATGATTATTTGTATCTCAGTCCTGTACTAATAAAGCCTGCCTGGTACATGCTAACAATGTTGTTGTTGTTGTTGTTGTTTATAGGGGTATGAAAGAAGTGTAGCTAAGACTGTATTTGTACCTCTGCTACGGCAAAGATTAAGGGATATGTATATATGTACATGGCAAGAAAATATCAAATATTACTCATCACTTTCACTTTTTAGACAGTTTAAAATAATATTTGAACGGTCTAGCTATTTGGACATTTTAACTTTTCCAAAGTATAGAAACATTATATCTAAGCTAAGGTTGACATCCCATAAATTAAGAATTGAAACTGGTCGTCATGAAAACATTGAAAGGAACCAAAGAATTTGTACCTTATGTAATTTGAATGATTTGGAGGATGAGTTCCATTTTGTATTAGTTTGTCCGTTCTATGAAACATTAAGAAAACAATTTATACCGCGCTATTACGCACAACGTCCAAGTATGTACAAGTTCATAGAACTCTTAAACACAGAAAGAAAAAAATATTTATGTAATCTGGCGTCATTTTGCCTCAAGGCTTTTGAAATGAGAAAACTCTATTTGAAAATAAAAAGCATCCTTATTAGACGGGCGTTAACAGTCCCACTTTCTTTCTTGATATAATTAATTTCATATTGAAATTAATATATATATATATATATATATATATATATATGTAAGTATGTGTATGGGTATATGTATATATATATAAGTATATAGTTACTTGTGTATATATGTGTATGTATACATACATGTATGCATATAAACTTGATTTTAAACTTATTTAAACTTATCTAATTTAAACTTATTTAAGTACTATTTCTCAACTATTTCATTGTCTTAACCATTTCTGTATGTATATTTGTGAATATCAACCATGAGCTGTATATGCTTAAGTTGAAAACAAAATTTCTGTTCTGTTCTGTATATTACGTATAAACAATCAATTGGCCTGTTAATTAGATGAGTTGAAATACATCTCGATATAACAACTAAACAATTAATTGGCCTGTTAATTAGATGAGTTGAAATACATCTCGATATTACATCTAACCAATCTTTCCTGTTAATTAGATGAGTTGAAATACATCTCGATATAACAACTAAACAATTAATTGGCCTGTTAATTAGATGAGTTGAAATACATCTCGATATTACATCTAACCAATCTTTCCTGTTAATTAGATGAGTTGAAATACATCTCGATATAACAACTAAACAATTAATTGGCCTGTTAATTAGATGATTTGAAATACATCTCGAGATTACATCTAACCAATCTTTCCTGTTAATTGGATGAGTTGACTTACTGTTTGCAATTGCATAAAGCTACGGGTAAAAACCAAAATAAACGTGAAATTTGAAACAGTGAGTTTATCGGGACATAATACACTGTTATTGTTGATTTGGACATAATCCACTGTAAAAGCTCACTATTCCTATGATTAGCATGAACTATAAATGGAAATACCTTCAGATTCTTGAGTTATCTCTTTATATGTCGTTGTATCCATGTCATCAGTTGTGTACAGGACCCCTATAAAAATGCAGAGATGTATTTGTTAAGCATCTTACCTAATTGTCCGTGTGAACAGGAACACGATGTATTATTGCAACTGTGTAGCTTCAAATTAGCCTATATATCTGCTCCGTCTTATCACAATCTACACACTTTAACAGAATATTCTAACTAGCGTATGTAAATAAATATTGACCAGTGTTGATCTTGATCTGACTGAGCGAATGCCTGTTCACCATCGCATATTCGTACATTTTCCAGTTTATTTATTTACGTAATCTAAGGCCACCGCCCCAAATTACAGAATCAAATGTTACAAATAATACTTCATATGAAAGATATGTTATTTCAATTGGAATATAATAAGTTCAAACAAGCTATATGCGAAAACAATGCACTAAAGAAAAAACATAAAATTAGTTTCCTACAAATGATAAAAAAAAAATCATATGGTTTGTAATAAATAACATTAGACGTTTAAAGGTTTGAATAGATAAAATCAACAGTTTCAGTTCGTCCAAAATACCAATAAATTTCCCTTACAATAAAATAGTTTGGAGAAAAGAAAAAGGCAAGGTCCTCGTCTTGCAATATAAGATGGTTACCATTTCGCAAGGACTTCCTCAAATATGTAAATATCCTCACATTGATCTGTATAACATGAGTATTAACATACTCTAAGATATAAACCACTTTACTGTATAACATGAGTATTAACATACTCTAAGATATAAACCACGTTACTGTATTACATGAGTATTAACATACTCTAAGATATAAACCACTTTACTGTATTACATGAGTATTAACATACTCTAAGATATAAACCACTTTACTGTATAACATGAGTATTAACATACTCTAAGATATAAACCACGTTACTGTATTACATGAGTATTAACATACTCTAAGATATAAACCACTTTACTGTATTACATGAGTATTAACATACTCTAAGATATAAACCACTTTACTGTATTACGTGAGTATTAACATACTCTAAGATATAAACCACTTTACTGTATTACGTGAGTATTAACATACTCTAAGATATAAACCACTTTACTGCATTACATGAGTATTAACAACATACTCTAAGATATAAACCACTTTACTGTATTACATGAGTATTAACATACTCTAAGATATAAACCACTTTACTGTATTACATGAGTATTAACATACTCTAAGATAAAAAAACACTTTTTGCGTATTTTCGGAAGACGACTTTAAGAGAAAAAAGACCCAGCCAACATACACTTTATACAGAACAGAACAGATCAGAATGTTTATTTAGACTTTTACAAAGTGCATAGTCATTGACAAACATAAATGCGTATAACAAATATACAGTTGATTGATTCAGGTTTAACGACGTTTTCAAAAAATTCTCAGTCATATCACGGTGGCCAGTTCACCTACTCATATGTTTCCTGGTTTTCTTTCCAATTTTCCAAGCAACTGGCTACTTTTCCACATAGACTATTTGCCCATTGGTGAAAGACGAATGACGCTTGTCATAGTGAATTTTGTCAACCGTCGGAAAGAATATCGGCCGAGCTGGGGTTCGAACTCACAACCCCTGGATTGACAACCCGCATCGCTACCGACTGAGCTTCCGGGACAGGCACGAGGGATAAAAAAACCAGTGAATGATTAGATGCAAAGCAAGATGTTATATGATGAAAAGGTTGAACTTTATAACATAGACCCCAATTGAGTGGTTGCCCCAAAAACGTTTTTATAAAATGTGATAATATTCTAGTGAAATACCCTTTCTGAATTTATCCATGTTCGTATGAAATCGTAGTAATCTTGAACGTGCATGTATGACATGCCAAAAAAACGTTCCTGTTTAAATTTGATAATAGACTAGTGAAATACCTTTTCTGAATGTATCCATATTCGTAAATAAAGAAATCGTAGTCATTTTGAACGTGCGTGTATACATACATCTATATAACTGCCCTGTTACACTTTTCTAATAACTAATTGTAGTTAGCCCTTTTCCGCAAGTATCAAATCTGCAGCTGACGATTTTGAAAACATTAAGTCATTAATAAAACTCTCTATAAATGGAAAATAAATGTATATAGTACTGAACATTTTGGCGACAGGAGAAAATGTTCATTTTGAATAATTTCTCCTTTTGTCACAATGTTCTTCAAAAGTCGTCTGTTTCAAATACGTCCCAATGCGTCTATATGAGGAAAGGGCTTAATGGTAAGATATGAAAACAATGAACAGTATTACCTAGATGTATTATCTGATAGGATTGTGTACTTTGAAAACAACATAATTTTACCTTAAATGCTTTGGTGGGTCTATATTTATACACTCATATACTTTATAACGAACAGTTAATGTTTTAGTGGGTATATGTTTATGCACTCACACACTTTATACCGAACAGTTAATGTTTTGGTGGGTCTATGTTTATGAACTCACATACTTTATAACGAACAGTTAATGTTTTGGTGGGTGTATGTGTATGCACTCACACACTTTATACCGAACAGTTAATGTTTTGGTGGGTCTATGTTTATACACTCACATACTTTATACCGAACAGTTAATGTTTTGGTGGGTCTATGTTTATATACTCACACACTTTATAATGAACAGTTAATGTGTTGTTGGGTATATGTTTATGAACTCACATACTTTATAACGAACAGTTAATATGTTGGCGGGTCTATGTTTATGAACTCACACACTTTATAACGAATAGGTAATGTGTTGGTGGGTCTATGTTTATGAACTCACATACTTTATAACGAATAGTTAGTGTGTTGGTGGGTCTATGTTTATGAACTCACACACTTTATAACGAATAGTTAATGTTTTGGTGGGCCTATGTTTATGAACTCACATACTTTATAACGAACAGTTAATGTGTTGACGGGTCTATGTTTATGAACTCACATACTTTATAACGAATAGTTAATATGTTGGTGGGTCTATGTTTATGAACACAATACTTTATAACGAATAGTTAATGTGTTGGTGGGTCTATGTTTATGAACTGACATACTTTATAACGAACAGCTAATGTTTTGGTGGGTCTATGTTTATACACTCACATACTTTATAACGAATAGTTAATGTTTTTGTGGGCCAATGTTTATGCACTCACACATTTTATAACGAACAGTTAATGTGTTGGTGGGTCTATGTTTATGCACTCACATACTTTATTACGAATAGTTAATGTTTTGGTGGGCATATGTTTATGCACTCACACACTTTATAATGAACAGTTAATGTTTTGGTGGGTCTAAGTTTATGCACTCATATACTTTATAACGAACAGTTAATGTTTTGGTGGGCCTATGTATATACACTCATATACTTTATAACGAACAGTTAATGTTTTGGTGGGCCTATGTATATACACTCATATACTTTATAACGAACAGTTAATGTTTTGGTGGGCCTATGTATATACACTCATATACTTTATAACGAACAGTTAATGTTTTGGTGGGCCTATGTATATACACTCATATACTTTATAACGAACAGTTAATGTTTTGGTGGGCCTATGTATATACACTCATATACTTTATAATGAACAGTTAATGTTTTGGTGGGCCTATGTATATACACTCATATACTTTATAACGAACAGTTAATGTTTTGGTGGGCCTATGTATATACACTCATATACTTTATAACGAACAGTTAATGTTTTGGTGGGCCTATGTATATACACTCATATACTTTATAACGAACAGTTAATGTTTTGGTGGGTCTAAGTTTATGCACAGATCCTTTTAGGTCTTCTCTGTAAGCAGACAGCCTTAATCGTCAGACGCTTCTAATGCACTTGTATGTTTGTGACGAACGTGGTTTGAGTAAATCAGTACGCACGAGTCTGTTTGCGACGAACGTGGTTTGAGTGACGCAGTACGTACTAGTATGTTTGCGACGAACGTGGTCTGAGTAACGCAGTACGTACGACGAACGTGGTTAGAGTAACGCAGTACGTACTAGTTTATTTGCGTAATTAGGCCTCCGGCCCACAATACATACATATTATATTACATTCAATTTACAATGTAGTAATGTGCACAATCAAATTTCTTCAAAAAGCTTTGAAACATAAAGGTGTATATTTTTTAATAACTAATGGATTTTCATTTTGAAGAAGACAATAAAAATTATGTAAGCTTGGTAACGCATTAAACCACTTATTTAGATACAAATCTCTAATAATCTTAAACTTTTCACAAACAAAGAAGGCATGAAACATACTAGTATGTTTGCGACGAACGTGGTCTGAGTAACGCAGTACGTACTAGTATGTTTGCGACGAACGTGGTCTGAGTAACGCAGTACGTACTAGTATATTTGCGACTAACGTGGTCTGAGTAACGCAGTACGTACTAGTATATTTGCGACTAACGTGGTCTGAGTAACGCAGTACGTACTAGTATGTTTGCGACTAACGTGGTCTGAGTAACGCAGTACGTACTAGTATGTTTGCGACGAACGTGGTTTGAGTAACGCAGTACGTACTAGTATATTTGCGACGAACGTGGTTTGAGTAACGCAGTACGTACTAGTATGTTTGCGACTAACGTGGTCTGAGTAACGCAGTACGTACTAGTATATTTGCGACGAACGTGGTTTGAGTAACGCATTATGTACTAGTATGTTTGCGACGAACGTGGTTTGAGTAACGAACGATGTACTAGTATGTATGCGACGAACGTGGTCTGAGTAACGAACGATGTACTAGTATGTATGCGACTAACGTGGTCTGAGTAACGCAGTACGTACTAGTATGTTTGCGACTAACGTGGTCTGAGTAACGCAGTACGTACTAGTATATTTGCGACGAACGTGGTTTGAGTAACGCATTATGTACTAGTTTGTTTGCGACGAACGTGGTTTGAGTAACGAACGATGTACTAGTATGTATGCGACGAACGTGGTCTGAGTAACGCAGGAAAACAGACCGATACATCCCTACAATATCTACTAGAATAAGTATACACTAGTCACAACTATTTGAAATACTCTTTTTCTGCGTCCACGCACATTTCTTGAAGCCTTCAACGACTAATCGTCGAACAGCGCAGAGCCAGATCAGATTGCACAAATGCGTTGGCTGATCTGGTTATATACTGGCCGCCATGCTTTACGGTTTGAGTTCGCAGAGTGTCGCTCACTTATTGAAGTGCAAGGAACCTTCAATCTATTCGATTTAGATTTCAAATGAGTTTTGCAATTCTACAGTTTAGACACTTCTTTGTCACTTTTCTGGTAAATTAGACATGTGAATATAGACTCGTATGAATCAATTAAAGGGTAAATATATTTATAACACCCCTATCCCTAAAATTCAAGTGAATATATAGGATTAAGATTGGTACACAAATATTGAATGGACAAATTATGATTTACATTCTGCAGTTTTTATACGCACTTGAGTAACGCACAGAAACAGTTCTTAGGTATATCATTAGACCCTTTGCTAAGAACATGGATTTTACCCCATTTTTGTTTCATTTTAATCTCATGTTTTGAAAAGTTTAATTTAGGTGACACAGAAAAGGGTAAATAGATAGGGGCAATATGTTTGTCTGAGGCCATTATTTTATCAAGGTTATATATAAACCTCAGATCATTACCTCCTTAACCCTTTCCCACATACAACACATCTGCAGTAGACGACAGTTTAAAGTCTGGTAAAAAAAAGAATAATACCTATATTTAAGTGTTTAATTATTGATAAGAATTGAAAACATTGTGGTAAAAAGAGCAATTTTAAATGATCAACATGTTTAGCTTTTGTCACAATGTTCTCAGAAGTCGTCTACTGCAGACGCGTCAGAAAGAGTCTGTATGTGGGTAAGGGTTGACCATTTCAAAAATACAGACGACATTAAACATTAAAGGAATTCTTTTTAAGAGATTACAGTAGACTCGCTATAACTCGAGCATGACTTTACTCGAATAAAGCTTTAAACTCGAGCATGGCTTACTCGAATAGGGCGTTAATTTTGAGTATGTATTTACTCGAATATAGCATTAAACTCGATCATGGCTTACTCGAATAGAGCGTTATACTCGAACATGACTTTACTCGAATATAGAGTTAAACTCGAGCACGGCTTACTCGAATAGAGCGTTAATTTTGAGCATGACTTACTCGCATGGAGCATTAAACTCGAGCATGGCTTAACTCGAATATATCGTTAAACTCGAAACTGGAACGGATATCTCTTTGGTATATATTGTACTAGCCATTCCAAAATCGTTTTAATGTAATGCTTTTAGATATGATTCTGCCACTGGCTTTCTTTTCATAATAAAGACTTTATTATAAAGGAAGTGCGAAGCTTACAGTGCATATGCCAATTATTAAATATAGCTGGGTCTGAGATGATCTACAAATATCTAAGAATAGCTGGGTCTGAGATGATCTACAAATATCTAAGTATAGCTGGGTCTGAGATGATCTACAAATATATAAGTATAGCTGGGTCTGAGATGATCTACATACATCTAAGTAAAGCTGGATATGTGATGATCTACACACATCTAAGTAAAGCGGGGTCTGAGATGATCTACATACATCTAAGTATAGCTGGATCTGAGATGATCTACATACATCTAAGTATAGCTGGGTCTGAGATGATCTACATACATCTAAGTATAGCTGGGTCTGAGATGATCTACATACATCTAAGTATAGCTGGGTCTGAGATGATCTACATACATCTAAGTATATCTGGGACTGAGATGATATACATACATCTAAGTATAGCTGGGACTGAGATGATCTTCAAATATCTAAGTATAGCTGGGTCTGAGATGATCTACATACATCTAAGTATATCTGGGACTGAGATGATCTACATAGATCTAAGTATATCTGGGACTGAGATGATCTACATACATCTAAGTATATCTGGGACTGAGATGATCTACATACATCTAAGTATATCTGGGACTGAGATGATCTACAAACATCTAAGTATAGCTGGGTCTGAGATGATCTTCATACATCTAAGTATAGCTGGGACTGAGATGATATACATACATCTAAGTATAGCTGGGTCTGAGATGATCTACATACATCTAAGTATAGCTGGGTCTGAGATGATCTACATACATCTAAGTATAGCTGGGTCTGAGATGATCTACATACATCTAAGTATATCTGGGACTGAGATGATATACATACATCTAAGTATAGCTGGGACTGAGATGATCTTCAAATATCTAAGTATAGCTGGGTCTGAGATGATCTACATACATCTAAGTATAACTGGGACTAAGATGATCTACATACATCTAAGTATATCTGGGACTGAGATGATCTACATACATCTAAGTATATCTGGGACTGAGATGATCTACATACATCTAAGTATATCTGGGACTGAGATGATCTACATACATCTAAGTATAGCTGGGTCTGAGATGATCTTCATACATCTAAGTATAGCTGGGACTGAGATTATATACATACATCTAAGTATAGCTGGGACTTAGATGATCTACAAATATTTAGGTATAGCTGGGTCTGAGATGATCTACATACATCTAAGTATATCTGGGCCTGAGATGATCTCCATACATCTAAGTATAGCTGGGACTTAGATGATCTACAAATATTTAGGTATAGCTGGGTATGATATGATCTACATACATCTAAGTATATCTGGGACTGAGATGATCTACATACATCTAAGTATAGCTGGGACTGAGATGATCTACATACAACTAAGTATATATGGGACTGAGATGATCTACATACATCTAAGTAAAACTGGGTCTGAGATGATCTACATACTTCTAAGTATATCTGGGACTAAGATGATCTACATACATCTAAGTATATCTGGGACTGAGATGATCTACATACATCTAAGTAAAACTGGGTTTGAGATGATCTACATACATCTAAGTATATCTGGGACTGAGATGATCTACATACATCTAAGTAAAACTGGGTCTGAGATGATCTACATACATCTAAGTATATCTGGGACTGAGATGATCTACATACATCTAAGTATATCTGGGACTGAGATGATTTACATACATCTAAGTATAGCTGGGACTGAGATGATCTACATACATCTAAGTAAAACTGGGTCTGAGATGATCTACATACATCTAAGTATATCTAGGACTGAGATGATTTACATACATCTAAGTATAGCTGAGACTGAGATGATCTACATACATATAAGTAAAGCTGGGACTGATATGATTTACATACATCTAAGTAAAGCTGGATCTGAGATGATCTACATACATCTAAGTAAAGATGGGAGTGAGATGATCTACGTACATCTAAGTATAGTTAGATCTGAGATGATCTACATACATCTAAGTATAGCTGGGAGTGAGATGATCTACATACATCTAAGTATAGCTGGATCTGAGATGATCTGCATACATCTAAGTATAGCTGGATCTGAGATGATCTGCATACATCTAAGTATATCTGGGAGTGAGATGATCTACATACATCTAAGTATAGCTGGATCTGAGATGATCTGCATACATCTAAGTATAGCTGGGAGTGAGAGAATCTACATACATCTAAGTAAAACTGGGAGTGAGATGATCTACATACATCTAAGTATAGCTGGGACTGAGATGATCTACATACATCTAAGTATAGCTGGGTCTGAGATGATCTACATACATCTAAGTATAGCTGGGTCTGAGATGATCTACATACATCTAAGTATAGCTGGGAGTGAGATGATCTACACACATCTAAGTATAGCTGGGACTGAGATGATATACATACATCTAAGTATAGCTGGGTCTGAGATGATCTACATACATCTAAGTACTCGGCTGATCTGGGTCAATACATTACTCAGAGATCACGATGTTGGTTTTCTCGTGGGACGGCTCATATATTAGTTTAGTATAAATAAAACGGTTACTCGAACACGTCAATAATTCGAGTTTCGGCTTCGAGTTATTGATACTTGTTTTGATGTCTTTCCTCTGAAGATTTTACAGTTCCAATTAAATGGCATAACTCTCACTGATATACTATTTTATAGGATAATATGCGAGGCAAACTGTATAACCAGAAACTAATGAAGAATAAGTTTGACGCAGAGTTGAAAACAAGGTTGGAATAAGCCAAATTGTACATAGTCGTCATAACTCGCCTAAATAAAGTAAAGGTTCCGTTCAAGGTATACAGTCGTCATAACTCGCCTAAATAAAGTAAAGGTTCCGTTCAAGGTACATAGTCGTCATAACTCTCCTAAATAAACTAAAGGTTCCGTTCAAGGTATACAGTCGTCATAACTCGCCTAACTAAAGTAAAGGTTCCGTTCAAGGTACATAGTCGTCATAACTCGCCTAAATAAAATAAAGGTTCCGTTCAAGGTATACAGTCGTCATAGCTCGCCTAAATAAAGTAAAGGTTCCGTTCAAGGTACATAGTCGTCATAACTCGCCTAAATAAAGTAAAGGTTTCGTTCAAGGTACATAGTCGTCATAACTCGCCTAAATAAATTAAAGGTTCCGTTCAAGGTACATAGTCGTCATAACTCGCCTAAATAAATTAAAGGTTCCGTTCAAGGTATACAGTCGTCATAACTCGCCTAAATAAAGTAAAGGTTCCGTTCAAGGTACATAGTCGTCATAACTCGCCTAAATAAAGTAAAGGTTCCGTTCAAGGTATACAGTCGTCATAACTCGCCTAAATAAAGTAAAGGTTCCGTTCAAGGTACATAGTCGTCATAACTCGCCTAAATAAAGTAAAGGTTCCGTTCAAGGTATACAGTCGTCATAACTCGCCTAAATAAAGTAAAGGTTCCGTTCAAGGTATACAGTCGTCATAACTCGCCTAAATAAAGTAAAGGTTCCGTTCAAGGTATACAGTCGTCATAACTCGCCTAAATAAAGTAAAGGTTCCGTTCAAGGTACATAGTCGTCATACCTCGCCTAAATAAAGTAAAGGTTCCGTTCAAGGTATACAGTCGTCATAACTCGCCTAAATAAAGTAAAGGTTCCGTTCAAGGTACATAGTCGTCATAACTCGCCTAAATAAAGTAAAGGTTCCGTTCAAGGTATACAGTCGTCATAACTCGCCTAAATAAAGTAAAGGTTCCGTTCAAGGTATACATGTAGTCGTCATTACTCGCCTAAATAAAGTAAAGGTTCCGTTCAAGGTATACAGTCGTCATAACTCGCCTAAATAAAGTAAAGGTTCCGTTCAAGGTATACAGTCGTCATAACTCGCCTAAATAAAGTAAAGGTTCCGTTCAAAGTATACAGTCGTCATAACTCGCCTAAATAAAGTAAAGGTTCCGTTCAAGGTATACAGTCGTCATAACTCGCCTAAATAAAGTAAAGGTTCCGTTCAAGGTATACAGTCGTCATAACTCGCCTAAATAAAGTAAAGGTTCCGTTCAAGGTATACAGTCGTCATAACTCGCCTAAATAAAGTAAAGGTTCCGTTCAAGGTATACAGTCGTCATAACTCGCCTAAATAAAGTAAAGGTTCCGTTCAAGGTATACAGTCGTCATAACTCGCCTAAATAAAGTAAAGGTTCCGTTCAAGGTACATAGTCGTCATAACTCGCCTAAATAAAGTAAAGGTTCCGTTCAAGGTATACAGTCGTCATAACTCGCCTAAATAAAGTAAAGGTTCCGTTCAAGGTATACAGTCGTCGTAACTCGCCTAAATAAAGTAAAGGTTCCGTTCAAGGTACATAGTCGTCATAACTCGCCTAAATAAAGTAAAGGTTCCGTTCAAGGTATACAGTCGTCATAACTCGCCTAAATAAAGTAAAGGTTCCGTTCAAGGTACATAGTCGTCATTACTCGCCTAAATAAAGTAAAGGTTCCGTTCAAGGTATACAGTCGTCATAACTCGCCTAAATAAAGTAAAGGTTCCGTTCAAGGTATACAGTCGTCATAACTCGCCTAAATAAAGTAAAGGTTCCGTTCAAGGTATACAGTCGTCATAACTCGCCTAAATAAAGTAAAGGTTCCGTTCCAGGTATACAGTCGTCATAACTCGCCTAAATAAAGTAAAGGTTCCGTTCAAGGTATACAGTCGTCATAACTCGCCTAAATAAAGTAAAGGTTCCGTTCAAGGTATACAGTCGTCATAACTCGCCTAAATAAAGTAAAGGTTCCGTTCAAGGTATACAGTCGTCATAACTCGCCTAAATAAAGTAAAGGTTCCGTTCAAGGTACATAGTCGTCATAACTCGCCTAAATAAAGTAAAGGTTCCGTTCAAGGTATACAGTCGTCATAACTCGCCTAGATAAAGTAAAGGTTCCGTTGAAGGTATACAGTCGTCATAACTCGCCTAAATAAAGTAAAGGTTCCGTTCAAGGTATACAGTCGTCATAACTCGCCTAAATAAAGTAAAGGTTCCGTTCAAGGTATACAGTCGTCATAACTCGCCTAAATAAAGTAAAGGTTCCGTTCCAGGTATACAGTCGTCATAACTCGCCTAAATAAAGTAAAGGTTCCGTTCAAGGTATACAGTCGTCATAACTCGCCTAAATAAAGTAAAGGTTCCGTTCAAGGTATACAGTCGTCATAACTCGCCTAAATAAAGTAAAGGTTCCGTTCAAGGTATAAGGTCGTCATAACTCGCCTAAATAAATTAAAGGTTTTGTTCAAGGTATACAGTCGTCATAACTCGCCTAAATAAAGTAAAGGTTCCGTTCAAGGTACATAGTCGTCATAACTCGCCTAAATAAAGTAAATGTTCCGTTCAAGGTATACAGTCGTCATAACTCGCCTCAATAAAGTAAAGGTTCCGTTCAAGGTATACAGTCGTCATAACTCGCCTAAATAAAGTAAAGGTTCCGTTCAAGGTACATAGTCGTCATAACTCACCTAAATAAAGTAAAGGTTCCGTTCAAGGTATACAGTCGTCATAACTCGCCTAAATAAAGTAAAGGTTCCGTTCAAGGTATACAGTCGTCATAACTCGCCTAAATAAAGTAAAGGTTCCGTTCAAGGTATACAGTCGTCATAACTCGCCTAAATAAAGTAAAGGTTCCGTTCAAGGTATACAGTCGTCATAACTCGCCTAAATAAAGTAAAGGTTCCGTTCAAGGTATACAGTCGTCATAACTCGCCTAAATAAAGTAAAGGTTCCGTTCAAGGTATACAGTCGTCATAACTCGCCTAAATAAAGTAAAGGTTCCGTTCAAGGTATACATGTAGTCGTCATAACTCGCCTAAATAAAGTAAAGGTTCCGTTCCAGGTATACAGTCGTCATAACTCGCCTAAATAAAGTAAAGGTTCCGTTCAAGGTATACAGTCGTCATAACTCGCCTAAATAAAGTAAAGGTTCCGTTCAAGGTATACAGTCGTCATAACTCGCCTAAATAAAGTAAAGGTTCCGTTCAAGGTACATAGTCGTCATAACTCGCCTAAATAAAGTAAAGGTTCCATTCAAGGTATACAGTCGTCATAACTCGCCTAAATAAAGTAAAGGTTCCGTTCAAGGTATACAGTCGTCATAACTCGCCTAAATAAAGTAAAGGTTCCGTTCAAGGTATACAGTCGTCATAACTCGCCTAAATAAAGTAAAGGTTCCGTTCAAGGTACATAGTCGTCATAACTCGCCTAAATAAAGTAAAGGTTCCATTCAAGGTATACAGTCGTCATAACTCGCCTAAATAAAGTAAAGGTTCCGTTCAAGGTTTACAGTCGTCATAACTCGCCTAAATAAAGTAAAGGTTCCGTTCAAGGTATACAGTCGTCATAACTCGCCTAAATAAAGTAAAGTTCCGTTCAAGGTATACAGTCGTCGTTAACCCTTTCCCACTTTTGAAAACATTGTGACAAAATGAGAAATTGCTGAACACGAGTGAGAACTCTTTATATTTTTGACAATATGTTGTTAAAGTCGTCTGCTGCCGATCGTTTGTATATGGAAACGGGTTAAACTAGTATGTATGATATGTGTGATAACTTCTGATAAGAGAAGAAATTACAATTCAACCTCATACAAACGCATTTTGACAACAGACGTCTTTTGAACACATAGTGAAAATATCTTGAGCAATTCCTCATTCTGCCACAATGTTTTCAAAGGGTTACAGGGACTATGTCAATGGGAAGGGGTATACTTTCAAACGACGAACACTATTTAAATTATTTCTTTAGGTACGAACTAAGTTACATGATATGTATATTTATTTTATTTAGAACTTATTTTGCAACACGAAAAAAAGCCTGCCATAAGCTTTCTGTGTTAAAGTCGTATCTGGACCTACACTGTTCACAAAAGCCAACGTGTGCCTTTTTCAAAGAAATCGTCAATTGTACAAGTCATGCGTACAAATAAAGTCATTATAACTTCGGTGTAACATTTTCAAATGACGTCATTTACATGCGGTCTTTTAGCGGGAGAACTTGTATTGCAGTTTGACAAGTTGTTGTATTCATGCGCGTGTTGACAGATAGACTGCATGGTGTCGGTAACTTCTCTCTGTTAAACGAATGCACTAAATCTCAACAGAGCGGTATATATATATGTATATATATAAATAGAATAATCATCTGCATTAGTTTAGTATTTAAAATATGTCACTTGAATTGAACGTTATCAGATCATAACATCTCTCTCTTCAAACTCGTTTAAGACCCGATAACATACCATTCTCGTGACATAATATGAGCCGTCCCGCGAGAAAACCAACATTATGGCCTCTGCGTAATGTATACACCCAGATCAACCTGCGCAGTCCGCGCAGATTGATCCGGGCCGCACATTCCGTCTCAGGGGGATATAGTCATAGAGTAATGATTCCCGAAACAGAAAATCCACAGGAGGCGAAAAGTGTCTGTCCGGGTTAGCCTGCGCGGCATGCTTAGGCTGGTCCGGGTTGATACTTTACGCAGAGTCAGGAATGTTGGTTTTCTCGCTGGACGGCTCATATTTTTTATATCACTTCGAGCACACTTGATAATCCTCTAGTATTGTATTCCTATTGATGACGGTCGGACAGAAAACATTTACACAGCCTTAATTTGACAATTTCATGTTGACGTTATTTTAAATCATGTCATGTACGTGCAATGTTGCAGGATTTTAACAAGGTGCTTATATTCATGCGCGTTTTTATAGTTATTACGAGTGGTTTCCATAATTAAAACTCAACATAAAGGTATATGATAACTTGAATAACCTATACTTTCGTTTGATATACACATCGAACAGGTTTATTAAGAACCGATAACAAGCCATTCTCGTGACATACTCTTGATACAGTATCATTCGAATACAGTCGAATATCCTCTAGTTATCAGTGTATTATCTTTGAAGAATTGACAGTTAATATCTGCACTGTTATGATCATATCACTTTTTTAGGGAAGCTACCCTTTTTTCTCTCTCTCATACCCAGCCTTTATGTATTTAATAAAGAACATGTAATGTGTATTTCCAAATAAACTGCAATAAAAACAGTTTAACTAATAGCATACTTTTATAATGATTTAACAAAAGTTATCTTTTCAGAAGCTTTTCCATAGCTTTAGGTTAGAACTAGACCATATGTATACACAGAGGACAGTGTATGTAAAATGTATACACACGTTATTATGTTGATGTCATTATTTTATAATAAGTACAGTTGGACTTTCAACACTCGTGTTTTATAAATCAAATCAACCCAGCTCAATTTTATTCTGCTAAAGTAAATGACTATGGTGACATGAACAGTTACTGACCAAGAATACTAACAGTCTTGTCAAGAAATTAAATATTAAGTAACACACAAACGATGAAATACTCTCTAAAGTAGTTAAGTATTAAGTAACACACACACACACACGATGAAATACTCTCTAAAGTAGTTAAGTATTACTTAGCGCTAAGCATCGGTCGAGTCTGATAACATTACAAGTTCGTGACATAACTTGAGCCGTTCCACGAGAAAACCAACATAATGGTCTCTGCGTAATGTATCGACCCAGATTAGCCTGCACAGTTCGCGCAGACTAATCTGGGCCGACACATTCCGTGTCAGTGGGATAGAGGTATAGAGTAATGATTCTTGAAACATAAAATCCACAGGAGGCGAGAAGTGTATATCCAGGGTTAGCCTGCGCGGCATGCTTATGCTGATCCGGGTCGATACTTTATGCAGAGTCAACTATGTGTGGTGTTCTCGCGGGACGGCTGACTTTATACCACACGAATGCAGATAAACCCTGTTAGAACCATAAGTGTTTAACTCCAACTTTTCCGAATGTTAATGCAAAATTATCTCGAATAAAAAGAAACAAAGATCTCGGAACAAATTGGAAAACATTGAAGGAAGAGGGGAAATGGCTCGTTACGTTTCTACTTTTCCAACGTTGTATGCTTTGTGATGTGCCAAATTATATTTCTATCAATAGAAGCAACTTGATGGTTTGGGAGGAGATTTTGTTGAAAGCTAAACGTTCATTGTATCCATATTCTGATGCAGCATTCAGAGAAGAAGAAATTTACAAATTATACATTTTACTCCCTTCCTTCAACCGCAGCAACAAACGTTTTGTGTATAATTGATATCTTTGAACACATTTGAAAGAGGACTACCAAAGGAAGTTACTGTGAAGTTTTGTTGAAATTTCCCAGTGGATTAGGATGAGATATCATTTGATATCACTGGAAATGGACAATATCTTTTAATATTGAGCATTTTACTCCCTTTCTCAGATACCGCACAAACAAGAGTTCTACACATATCTTAGAACATAATTAAGGACCGCCAAAAGAGTATTCCTTGATTTTTTTGTCCAGTGGATAAGGATGAGATGTTAGACCTTCAAATTCCTCTTATTAGATGCCACATCAAATTTTGAGACAAACTTACACAAAACATGTTTTGTAACCCCCCTTTCAAAGCACTGTCATTTTATTTTTAAAACTCTTATAGACTCCACTACATGGCCTGTCGGACGAAGTGAAATATACATAAACAGCAGTTCTATACGTCCAGTAATCACGACGGGGTATAATCCTTCAACTATGTTAATACAATTGTATAAGTTGTTTCCCTTGGTTTAAATTGATCGTGTACGCCGAATTATCACATAAATATCAACTTGCTTCTTTTTGTAAAAGGGATACCGGTGAAATATTTTCCACCTTTATTTCCCTTATGACTCAAACAACCTCTATAATGTGGGTACTCAAAAGAATAGTCTCACTGTAACGTTGCTTTTACGTACCAACAACATAGGGTGTGTGTTCAGAATTTGAAACACTCAGCTTATCTAGAGCTCTAATTACATCTCACGCTCTTCTAAGACGGAAGGTGAGAGGTCTGTATGAATGAATGTATATTGTTTTATGGCGCATCGACAGCTAAGGTCATTTAGCGCGCAATTAAATTTAATTATTCATGATCCCTGGGTAAACAAACCAGTACTAAGCTAGAAAATGTGCCTTGCCCAAGGGCACTCCACCATGACCGTAGTGCCGCGACTGGGACACCCGGTTTCGAAATCCCCGACGCTAACCACTCGACCACAGCGGATTCCGTGAGAGGTGTGTATATATGTAGCGTTAATTTGGAGCATGACTTTTACATGTACGCTACTCTTCTCTGCTACATTTAAGTGACCTATGTCTTCTAGAAACTGCATGATTGTTCTAAATCAAAACCTGCTTATGAGTTTAACCCTTTAATTCCCTCATACGACAATTCTGAAACAGACGACTTTGAACATATGTTGTCAACAAATAGAAAATCTTTATAATTGAATGAATCACCTATGACTAAAAGTGGAAAATATTGTGGCAAAAGGAGAAATTGCTCGTTTTGATCAATTTCTTCTTTTGTCACTATGTTTTTAAAAATCTGTCTGCTGCATAGGCGTCAAAAAGCGTCTATATGAGGGAAATGGTTAATTAAAGTAAAACTAGAGGACAGTGTACAAGCAGGCAAAACTGACTGACAGACGGCGATACCTATCTCAGAGTGTTGAGAATGAACGAGTCTTTAGCAGATGAGAGAAAAAATATAGTTTACAGGATATATGTATGATTTTAAATAATTGGTAATAATATATACATTTTAACGAAAACATTTTATTAAAAAACATACTAAACAAACAACTGATATAAATAAAATAAATAGCAAAATGTAGAAATTTGTATAAAAATACAGCGTATAAATAAAACATTTGATTATAAATCCCTCTTTCTTTTCTCTCCTTTTCTCTCGCTCTCTCTCTCTCTCTCTCTCTCTCTCTCTCTCTCTCTCTCTCTCTCTCTCTCTCTCTCTCTCTCTCTCTCTCTCTCTTTCTCTCTCTCTCTCTCTCTCTCTGATGGGGGAGATGGATATATATATTCATCTATCCCCTCTCTTTCTCTCCATCTCTCTATCTCTTTCTCTCTCTCGTTCTCTCTATCTCTATCTTTATATATCTCCATCTCTCTGTCTCTTGCTTATCATGAGCATCAACTGTATACTTTTAAGGTAAAACAGATATGCATGAACAATAATTTACTTAAATTATGCACAAACTTGTAAAATAGAATGTATCAAAATGGATTTACATAACATATTAAACATATAAAAATATGTATCAAATTGACACAACCAACACAACCAACACAAATAACGTTATACATATAGGCGTGGGACATGAGTAACGGGAGGGACCGTGCGTATGAATCTTACTCGTTTGAATCTTCAATGCTCGCTCGCATTTATAAGAACCGATTTGAACAGACGTGATTCGTGTTTCAAACTGTTAAGTTTGTTTGTTTGTTTGGAGTTTAACGCCGCTTTCAACAGCTTTGGTCATATCACGGCGGTCAGTTCACCTACCCATGTTTTCCTGGCTTTCCCACACCAGTACTTGCACAACATTCTTTCGAAGCCACTGACTACTTTCTCACATAAATCAGAGGTGAGAGGCAATGGGAAAAATCGCCCGAAAGAAATTCAAACTGTTAAGACTTTTGAAACTCTTTCCTTTTGTCTATCGTCCAGAAGACAACCGACCCAAGTCTCGCACTCACGATGCATAACTTGATAACCATTGTTATTACCGACTGAGCTACATCGATCGCGAAACAAGCTTTCAGTTTATATCAATCGCTCTCGATGACTGCATGCTTCCTGGAGAACTAACCAGTACACGCGCCGTTTGTGTTGGAAAATTCCGAAGGTAGAACCCGCTTATCTCGGGATTCGAAAACGGGACCTTTGGTACAATAGGCCGATGCTCTACCACTGCACCACTGTTTTTGACTAATTCTTAGACTAATTATATTTTCTCTGAAGAGTTTAAATTCTTCTGTCTGTTTAAGTGAAACTGGATTCAAATCCACACACGTGAAGAGTGAGCTTCTGAAGAGTTTAAACTCTTATGTCTATTTAAGTGAAACGAGATTTAAATCTCTGAAGAGTTTAAACTGTTCTGTCTGTTTAAGTGAAACTGGATTTAAATCCACACACGTGAAGAGTGAGTTTTCTCTGAAAAGTTTTACTTTACCCTTATCTGACTCAGACGACCTTTGATTCCCTTCTTTTGCAACAACGCTGTCAACGCTTTCAACGCGTTCAACGCTTTCAACGCTTTCAACGCTTATCTCCCAATCAACTTTCAATATGTTAACTCTTTTCCTGAGATGTGTTTAAGGCATACGATGGTGAACATATTGAATCTGTTGAACGAGTACTGTTTCTTCTGTCTTTCGAAGTGTATTTACATCCAAAGTGAACTGTCGGTGTATTACTCAGAGTATCAAGTACATGGAGATTAAACACATGTATGTATACACATAGTCAATAAATACTGTGCAAGTAAATGTGATATAAGGTGGTGAAAGGATAATGAACATAACTTTATACAACATTTGGGTTTCTTAACAGTGTGAACTGTTTCCCAGTCACAATCACACGCTTTCTGACGCCTCTGAAATAGACGATATTTGACAACATAAAAAGAAAAGTTGTTTATAACGAACAATTTCTCCTTTTATCCCAATGTTTTCAACATGATTCAATAATGTTTCATCCATTCATAGTACGAACGTTTCCATACTTGTGTGCATGTGCTTTCAAAGTCGTTTTCATCTGAAGGTTAAAATATCATTAAAAAACCCTTTATACCAGTCAAAGACATTCATTTGTTTTCCTAGTTGTTGTTTAGAGTCGAGAGACATACTTGCTGATATACATGTAAAGATATATACCAGCGTCCGAGGGACATAATGCCTGGTACATGTAAAGATATACCAGACATCGTTCAATAAATAAATAAATTATTAGAATACCAAATGAACTGTGTACCAGGAAACCCAACATTATTGTATTTGCAATCATTGTAGAAAAGGAAAAAGACACAGAAGCTTCTGGTCTACATTTGTACGAGATAACATGGACCCGACAAACGATTATTTATCTACACATGTCTTGTATGGGTTTTCCGAGCACGGATCGATTGTTTTAATTGTTTTCAGTCCAATTCTCCATTTTCCCATAAATAGGCATCGCACACGGATGTAACTTGACCTCGAATTCGGGCGTTTCTAGTCGGATTGCCTCTCCGTCAGCGTTCACATAAAACTTGGAGGCGGTTGTCCTGTTTCCGTTCTCGTCCGTGACGACTTTAGCAGACGACAGTTTCACCCGGTAATGTGTGGTCCGGACAGGCTTCACGAAGTCAAAGTCCAGCTGTAATAAAATCATAACAGACTTTCATTGACTCGTATATGTATAGGTTTCTAAATGATAAAGTCTAGACATATTGGTTTCTGTCTCTTAGGACTATATAAAGTCAAACGGACCCAATACGAGTCGTATCTGGGTCGACACTTGGCCTTGTTAAAACTACGGTTTGGAGTCCTTAGATCATTTCCTACATACAACAATTATACAGCTGACCAGTTTGAAAACATTTAGACAAAGAATACTAAAATATCTTGAAATAAAACCGTAGTCATTGAGTAGAATCATAAACATTTTGGCAAAGTAAGAAATTGCTAATCATGGGCAATTTCTACTTTTGCCACACTCTTTTTAAAAGACGATTGCTGAAGAGGCGTCTACATTTGGAAAAGGGTAAACGTTTCATTGTCGTAAACAAGTGGGGCTCTGCTTCTAGGTTTATGTCAACTGTTGCATCTAGGACTATTCTATATGGGATGATTCTGGCGGCATTATATGGAGGCATATTCTCAGCTTAGTCTTCACTATTCGCAGATACAATACGACCCATATAGTCCGACACGGTGTATAGCCTTGGAATACTAAAAGGGCTTCCGATACAATACGACCCATATAGTCCGACACGGTGTATAGCCTTGGAATACTAAAAGGGCTTCCGATACAATACGACCCATATAGACCGACACGGTTTATAGCCTTGGAATACTAAAAGGGCTCCCGATACAAATAATACAAATAGGCACTGTTAAAACAGAGTTTTCCCAATCATGTACTTAACCGTTTCACTGATACAAAAACTTTACAATGCCGTCTGCTTCCAAAAAATCTGATTAAATGTATAATCTGGATAATTACAGGCATTTTATATACGAAGCTGATACTATTCTGAATCGAACTCTTTATTAGATGAAAATGAAACCATAGTCAGCTCTTCACCGAGGACTAATGGGTATACAAACTGTTCTTTTCCATAAAACTTCCCTCTTATTACTCATCCAAATCCTATGTTATTGGTACTCAAAAGAATCGTATAAACACAGTGTTTGGGTGTCAAATAAGGAGTTTAGAACATACGCCTTATCTAGAGCTCTGAGAACTGTTGAAATCATGTCAAATGATAGTTTTATATATATACAAGTATGTACTTACAAATCCTGCCTCGGCTTTCTGTATTTTCGTCAGTTGTTCTATATGCTTAGGGAGACTACATTTTTCTGTAAGCCACATTGTGAGAGCGTTGTCGCCAAACTTAGGTAGCAGCTTATCGCCCGATTCTTTCTGTGTGACCACGTACGTATCCACACCGTAAACCAACCCTTCCAACTTCTTCCAACCTGAAGTAACACAATCCAAACTTTCCATTACAAATCTGTACAATGCCCCCTTTTTGATTTATGAATTATATTTAACATTCGGCCCTTCGTTTGATATTGCCTTAGAGTCTTTGTTCATATGTTGAAAACAAAGTAAGATGATAAGATTTTACCCCCCCCCCCCCCCCCCCCCCCCCCCCATGCATATATAATTTACAGATAAAGTATATCGGTATTTGTTATACCATTGATTTGTGTTTATCAACTGACCTGTCTTTTTCCTTTTCGTTTCTTCAAATTGCGGACTTGAGTATAGTCTGTCACGAAAAGGTCCGTTCGTGAAGTTTTTAGCCGGAACTGAGACTTGGCGGAGGTATTTGGACGTGTGAGAACTACTTTTAGAGAACTCTTCTGGTAAGTATTCAATGGAGACATCAACTGGCTTTCTTCTGATTAAACTGGCAAGGGGTATAACTGAAATGAAAGTAAATACCTGAACTTAGTAAGCAGATATCACAAGGCACACGTAAACAATCCGTGGATTTCTGGAAAAGAACTGAGGAAGAACTGACGATGTCAAGGATGCATACCGAGCACAGTGTATAATATAGTGAAGGCCCTGTGCACTAACTGGAGTGAAGAGGATTAAGTGAGGCGATAAGTAAAGTATCAGATATATACTAACTTCTCGCAGTATTTGATTTAAGGGGACATTTTATACATTTCCCACATACGATCAATATGCAGCAGACAACATCTCGTTTGAATGAAAGTATAATGATTGAATACAGTTGAAAACATTCTGGCAAAAGGATAAATTGCTCATTATGATCAACTTCTCCTTTTGTCAGAATGTTCTTAAAATGCGTCTGCGTCAACAATAAGTGTATATGTCGAAAAGCCTATAAGGGGTTAATATTGTACACCAGTATTATTTATTACTGTATTAATCCGAGTAGATCAGTCAAGAATGAACGAGTGTGTTTGATTCCAGTCATCCTCAACATTGTTCCAGTCTTTTTAATTTCCTCTAATCTTAAATGTTCAATAAATGGGGGGAAAACTGATCAAACTCAAGTTCAATGTGAGAATATATAGACCGATGCTAAACTAGTACGTTCAGGTGTTTAACATTTCTTTAAGCAAGAATTGTATGCATTCCGACTCATAGTTTGGTTTTGAAACAATAACCCGATCACCCCCTAATTATTTTAACCACAGAGTACAGTATGTGACGCAATTTTGATAAACATATTTTTATCTCATGCGAAAACTTCCCCGCTCTTCTGTTTTGATCAGGTGACATTTCTAATTAACGGCCACAAGAATGCGACTCGTGAGGGTATAAGTTTATCAGATTAACCGATAATCTGCATGTGTTTAGTTCTGTTTACACCTGCTTAACCCTTTCCATCATATAGACGCTTTCTGACGTCTCTACAGCAGACGGTTCAAAACGAGCAGTTTCTCCTTTTTGCCACAATGTTTTCCACATTTAGTCATAGGTTATTCATTCAATTATAGAGATTTTCTATCTTTTGACAAAATATGTTCAAAGTCGTCTGCTGCAGAATTGTTATATGTGGGAAAGGGTTAAACGCTATCCAATATACAGGCGCTTTCTGACGACTCTGCAGCAGATGACTTTTGAAAACCTGTGACAA
Source organism: Serripes groenlandicus (assembly GCA_031761405.1). NCBI lineage: Eukaryota > Metazoa > Mollusca > Bivalvia > Cardiida > Cardiidae > Serripes > Serripes groenlandicus. Next base: position 187,301,589 of record JASEVX010000001.1, read on the forward strand.
ATGGAGCAATTGCTCACCGTGAGCAGTGTCTTCTTTTCCCACAATGTTTTTCAACTCAATTTATACACTCACGAGAGCAATTTCTCCTTGTCCCACAATGCTTGTTACACTATTTAAAAAAATCTTTCTTTCATTTAACGGAGATTTTACGTATTATTTTAACAAGTTTCAAAGTTGTCTGCTGCAGATTATTCGGTTCATAACATTCAACATTTATTTTGGGTGGCATTGGTGAAAATAATTTTAAAGCGGTTGCGTTTTAACAAAAAAGCAATCAATTGTCTATAACAAATATAATTGAAATGCGATACTTTGATTGACCTTACAAGTTTACATGAAAGCGTCAATCTGGTAGGGCAACACATTCTGATACTCCAAGTACTTTGTTTTCATTCGTACCAAACATCTCTCGCACTTGCACCGATTACGTGTTTATTTTGTTGAACTCGTGACAATGCGAAATTTAAACTAAGTTTGGATTCAGAAACATGTCATCTTAAAGATATTTCTGGTGCATGTTGATTTTTCCAAAAACCCGTATCTATCGCTCGCATAAACAGCAATGAAAATAATGTGAATATAGTTTTATAAAAAAACAATCCATACAAAATTGCTGAACAAATAAAACAATCCTTATCTTCATACATACACAAAACGGACATTTTGGTGTCGGTGAAAACACATCTTGTTACATCTGTTAACAGTGCCGGATCAGAAAAGTAAGCTCATACGCACAGTCTCACATAGGTATTTAGTTTCCGCATAAACTTAGCCGGAAAACTAGCATTGTAGCCCCCCCATACATCTACACACACATCCCTTTATGACTTGCCAAAACGGGTTTTAAAACCCCCTCACAATTCCCCAAAGTGGCTCATTTATTAAGCACGGAATCGTTCGGTATATTATGTCAGGTATGCACTAATTACTCGATAAAGAATGTAAATGCTCAATGATTAATTCAGATGCGGAAACTGATCATTTCATAGCGGGGGTGACACTGTGATATACCAGTTATGTGAACTCACGAGTGATGATATTGCATTTTTTTACGATCCCCTTTTATTGAAGGCTGTAAACCAGTCAAGTTTATCGATATTTACCGTTGGGGAATTACCCCATATGCCTAATACTGTATATATTTAATGGAACGATAATAAATGAAGTTTTTGATTTTGTTGGCAACGACATCAAAATATTACTTAAATGTTTCGTTTAATTAATATACATATTGTACTTTTTTTTGATTAACTGCAGAATATAATTTAATCGACTATGAATATATAGAGGAGTAGAGGGAAAGAACAGAATACCAGTGTAGTATAAGTCACTGTATAAAACTGTATCATTTTAGACCACATTTGAATAACTGTGAAATAAGTATATATATACGGGTTTTATTACAGTTTTTGTAAAACGGTACTAAGTGCACCCGTTGTCAGATTTTTTCCAACTTTGTCAAAAACAACCGTATTTTGATATTCTTACATTATTTGTCTAAAAACAACCGTATTTTGATATTCTTACATTCTGTGTCTCAAACAACCGTATTTTAATATTCTTACATTTTTTGTCTAAAACAAACGTATTTTGAAATTTTTACATAGCCATTTGTAAATAACTGTATCTCGCATCATGTGTACCTACCATTATAACGACTAGGCCCCATCCATCGGAACTTCTCGCAGTCATGCATCATGGATCCGATCAGACCGAACTCCACCAGTAAACTCGCGTAACACGTCAGCTTCCGTCCCTCATGTACACTCACCACGTTAGATAAATGGTGGTCACCTAGAACAGAGAAAACAATCATAAATGAGCGTAACAGGTCAGCTTCCGTCCCTCATGTACACTCACCACGTTAGATAAATGGTGGTCACCTAGAACAGAGAAAACAATCATAAATGAGCGTATGAATGAATTGTTTGTCATGGTGGGTTTTTTACGCCGCTTTAGACATTTATTTCTCAGTTATATCGCGGCGTTTCGTGTGTTAGTTACTAGTGTTTCTGGTCCACTCATCGCGACTCTAGTGAGTAAGAAGTAATGCTAACCCGACAACACTGAGCGCCAAAGAGGGAACGCCATTACTTACATTTGTTAACGCATTTTGTATGACCCGGCCGGGGATCAAACCCGCGATCTACCGCACCCGAGACGAGCTCTCTAGCACTACACCACTGAGGTGGTCGTGAATGAATGAATAAACGAACGATTGAGATTGAATGCATGAATTAACAATTCATCTCAAGGAATAAAATCCAAATTCCAGTGTTTTTAAATAAATCCGTCCATGGGAAAAGGTACACATTGGCTTTAGTGATAAGTGCAGATTCAGATCAGCATGTGCATCCGCACACTCTGCTTCAATTAGCCATTGTAAACGTGTCACTGTTATAAGCGTCTTGGATTCATCTTTCTATGTGTGTATATACTAATACGACGCAGCGGACTGATCTGAACATACACTGTTCCTTTTCTCATGTACTGGCACGATTGTCATCCAGTTATCAGTTAATCCCGACATCTAAAAGCACCTTTGTCATTTTGTTCCGATAAGATTAATCTGCAGTTCATTTTGTAATCGGTTTATTTCATGTAAAAGTTGGCCAATCAGACGACTTGTCTTCAAAATAAGATTGTGAGTCACATTAAAAAAGTGATTGCGGTCATCGAATACCATCATCAGTAAGACAGGTGCTCAATACACAATACGGGAAATGAATTTTGACTTCTTCAATGAGTCAATATTAGCCGTTATAATCAACGACCGTATAAAACCCAGATGGTTGTTCGGATAAAGGAATGCGCTATAAAATATAAATACTAAATTATGTCATACTGTATCACTTTCATTGCCTTAAATTTTACGATGAAGTCGGATTCTTTAAAATGAATGCATTTGGGAGGCTTGTAATTGTGGCTTTTAAGTATCATTTAACCCTTCGTGTATAATATAACGTGCATTACTACAATACTGACATTATCATTCCAGCTATAAAGGTAGATGCGTTAAGAGACTGTTATAGAGGCAGTTATTCACACAAGCGGCATTTCTGGTCTAGCTACCGTATCTAAATAGCGGTTAATGTCAGTTTGGGTATTTTATGACTAATTATTATGAAATTTTACTCTTTTTCACATCATAGTAACAGTTTGTGGTCACATTCGTAACATTCTGGTATAACAAGCCCAGTTTGATACATTACTGGCAATACTACGGCTGATCTGATATAACAACGACAATATCGACATATGCAGCAGACGACATTTGAAAACATTGTTTGAAAGAAGGAAATTCTAAAAATGTTTATGTATAATAAAGAAATAATTTTTCAATTGGAACTTCACATTTCTTGTGATTTTTATCTAATGTTGTTCTTGAATGGAACTCACTCATGCGGAACTGCGAATAACGGCGAGACCTCGCCGCGCTTTCATTAATGCGAATAGGTGGCTAGTTTGGTTAACTGTTTATCACCTATCAGCTTCCGATTTCATTATTACCAAGATTTCATTATGATTTAGTGAATGATCTAAACGTGGCAGTTTAATATGTACACAATGAAATGCACCCTAAGACCCGAAGCTAGATCTAATCCATTTTTAACGAATTATTTTTTCTCAAAAAATAATGCGGTTAACGCGATCGTGTTGCTTTGGCGGAAGTCACGGTTAAACTACACTTCCGCTTAGAATACACATTAGCTGCACCTAAATAGTCCTAGTATATTTTCGATATTAAAATGACTTCTACGTGTTTTTTCAATACAGTGAAGTCATATTTATACTATCGAATCAACATAGATAATCAATTCTCTAGAAAATATCAAATTAACAGTAAATGCATATATATTTCATTTGTCGGTAAGCGTATGAATTTTTAGTTATATGCCCATTCACTAGTGAGTGACGTAGTTAACGGAAGTCGAACCCATGCTGAAGAACCATGCAGGGTTTTACGGGACGCGCATTTCTGCGTCTAATACGCATAAAATGATAAACCGGAACCCCTGAAAAAATTAAAATTGAGTCCCATCGGACGCATGCCTGTAAAAAGATCATATTAAAAAGGTAAAATACAATATAACTAGATCTAGTCATCGTATACAAGCTCCGTAGAGAAAATATATTTTGGGAAATCAAACATATACACGTGACTATTCCAGCCAATCATAGATATATGTAGATAAAAATACAATTTTGGAAACCAAATATACACGTGACTATTCCAGCCAATCGTATTTGCGATATGTAAATTAAACTTGTTGTTCTCAATGTATGCAGTAAACGTCACCAATATTGGGGTCTTTGAATTGGCATGTGCGCGAGACATTTATCAATTGAAATGGAATAACGTCATAAAAGATCGACGATTAGAAATGCGTAGTATTTCGGTCCAACAATTTCACTGGCAATAATATGCTAGTGGCTGAAATCTCACCCGGCAAATTGAAATTTGCAATTCGCGAATATGCGAACATAAATTCTAGCCCAGAATATATTATACATCCATCAAATGTTAAAAAGTTGGTTTTCCCTGCTTCTAATAATAGAATTAGGAATCTCATTATGCGAGCTCTGGAGTACACACGTGACATGAATTGACCAATCGTCGTCGGAGGAAAACACTATCTTCGAAGCTATCGCTATTTTTACACGTCCGAAAACTATTCGATACGCTTGACGCTAATATGTCAAAACAAACGGATTTGCGGTCGATATGGGGAAAAAGAAAGCCCGAATTAGAAGTTGAGGAGAAATGTTGCAATGAAAGTACGTCAGTTTCGGAGAATATTGGAAATAAGTTAGAAAATTCCAGTAATTAAAAAAACTTAAACAATCAGCATTTTTCTTTTCCTTTATTTACGATACCAAAAAGTAGACAAGTTGTGAGACAGAAAAAAAAGCTTAGCAATATCATTACTGTGCCAAAGTAGCATAAATTAAATTTGATAATACATTTTAAATTCATAAGCTGTTTTATACATATTTATGATAAATCATAATAATCATGAATATGTATAACAACAGCTTACACATAATATAACAATAAACATTTGGCTCCGTATCATGTATTGGGACCCCTGTTTTTTAGGGAGGGACTCCCTAATTTTACATGACTGCATCCCAAGGACTCCCATCATTTTGTACTGGTGTAAAACCCTGCTTTACCCCATGTAGAGGCTTTTTGATGACATTGCTGTAGACATCTTTAGAACACATTTTGACTGAAGTAGAACTTGCTCAATGCAAGCAATTCCAATTTTCGCATAATATCTTCTTCCCCTTTGTATTTTACCTCCATTATAGAGAGCTTTATATGTGTTTGCAAAGATATGTTCAAAGTTGTCTGCTGCAGATGTGTTGTAAGTGGGAAAGGGTTAATAAACAAACCATGTAACAAGCTTTAAAAAAAATGAGCAAAATTACATTATCTCATTTTTTACTATATTGCTTCCAAATTTTGTGATTTTAAGTTTTTACTCAAATGATACAGTAAGGAATGTTTTGAAAAAGACATAGTATGCAACAGTGCGACTAGCATATTTTGTCCGTTATGCTACTACATTATGCATGTTTATTTTTTTTAAATAAAAAAATGTTTTACCCATACATTTTCACACTTATCCGTATACACCCAGTATATTACAGTATATATTGAACATTTCCAGATGTCTCTTTTAAAATATATATGGACAAAGATTATTTATAATCATGAAATAGACTAGATTGTCTAAAAACTACTAAGTTTTAAAGCAAGTTTAAAACTAACAAAAAACATAATGTAATTATTAATTAATTTTCAAAATAATTCGTTACCAGTACTTCAGTACTTTGATTATATTTATTTTTATTTGATCCAGCAAATATATCAAATATAATGAACAGCCCTAAAGCAATGTTTACCATATAAGTGTTTTATATCGAACGAATGACATGGATCAAGTATTGAAAAAGCAAATTCAAAATGAAAAGTTGCCGAATTACTTCCTGAACTGGATATAAATGACCTGGTATAACTGAGTACAATGTGTAACTATGGACTAACCACTCACTTATTCAAATCATTTAACTCTTTTCCACCCACAACAAATCTAAAGCAGACGACTTTGAACATATTAAGGACAAATTTAGATAGCCACTAAAGATGACAGTTTTTATTTAAGAAAACAATTTGGCAAATGCACAATTTTCTCCTTTTGCCAAAATGTTTTCAAAAGACGTATCTGCAGTGGCGTCAGAAAGCGTCTGTACGATGCAGAGGCCTCAGAAAGCGTCTCTATGTGTGAGAGGCGTCAGAAAGCGTCTGTATGTGGGAAAGGGTTAACCATTTGGAAGCTGACTTACTCATAAGAAAATTAACAAATTCGCTAAAATTAATCACCATAGAGATATGTTCTTGAAAGGCATACTTATATGTATATTATATACGTTTCTTTTTAATGATATTATGTTCCAATTAATATCTAACTTAAACAAAAAAACGGCTACTTTTCTTTATACCGCTCATCGCTTGAATGAATGCAATCACATATTAACCCTTTCCCACAAACAGAAGTTTCTGACGCCTCTGCAGCAGACGACATTTGAAAAAAGTGTGACAAAAGGAAAAAATGCTCATAATAAACAATTTCTCCTTTTGCCACGATGTTTTCAACTATAATCAGTTATTTCATTTTCATTTACAGAGATATTTAAATATGTTTGTCTAATTGTTTGCAAAGTCGTCTGCTGCAGATTTGTTGTATCAGGGAAAGGGTTAATCAGCCACTGGTACGTAAGTAAAGACTTGCAAACTAAATACTATAATGATATAGTCTGCATCTGTATGCGTCTGGTGACTCTCGTTCAACCCTTTCCCACATACAGACCCTTTCTGGTGCCTCCACATCATAGGACATTTGAATACATTGTGTCAAAAGGAAAAATTGCTCATAATGACCAATTTATCTTTTTGCCATAATGTTTTAAACTTTATTCAACAAGTGTTCTCTCATTTATAGAGAGTTTAAATATTTTTGACTGAATACGTTTCGTCTAAATAAAAGTCGTCTGGTGCAGATTTGTTGTATGAGTGAAAGGCTTTATCATCGGTGATTTTCGCATGCAGGAAAGATAATCAGATTACCCACAAAAGGTCGTAAACAATTCAGTGTTTAAATATTTCAGTCTAGACAAAGAAATATGAATGTGTCGGGTAGGAGACAATTTGCTAAATGAAGGTTTCGATCATGAAGCAAGAATCAAACAAAGTTACACTTTCACACTCTTTAGCAAGTTCATTTCACCCGATGAGACATCAGCTCCTTGTATTGAAATACAATCCACACTTAAAACTAAATAAACGTTATATCTAGGATACATACAATCCACACTTAAGAACTAAATAAACATTATATCCAGTAATCATACAGCCGTTTGGAAAAATATTTTACAACATACATGAACTTCAAAACGTGGTAAAATATTTTACTTAAATTCCTCTTAAAACCACCTGAAAGTTCGACCGGCGTAAACAAAGACCGGACTGAGCGAATGATGTAACAGGACAGCGTATGGTCTAGTGAAACAGGACAGTGGGTGGTCTACTGAAATAGGACAGTGGATAGTCTAGTGAAACAGGACAGTGGATGGTCTACTGAAACAGAACAGTGGATGGTCTAGTGAAACAGGACAGTGGATGGTCTAGTGAAACAAGACAGTGGATGGTCTAGTGAAATAGGACAGTGGATGGTCTAGTGAAACAGGACAGTGGATGGTCTACTGAAACAGGACAATGGATGGTCTAGTGAAACAATACAGTGGATGGTCTAGTGAAACATGACAGTGGATGGTCTAGTGAAACAGGACAGGGGATGGTCTAGTGAAATAGGACAGTAGATGGTCTAGTGAAACAGGACAGTGGATGGTCTAGTGAAACAAGACAGTGGATGGTCTAGTGAAACAGGACAGTGGATGGTCTAGTGAAACAGGACAGTGGATGGTCTAGTGAAACAAGACAGTGGATGGTCTAGTGAAATAGGACAGTGGATGGTGTAGTGAAACAGGACAGTGGATGGTCTACTGAAACAGGACAATGGATGGTCTAGTGAAACAAGACAATGGATGGTCTATTAAAACATGACAGTGGATGGTCTAGTGAAACAGGACAGTGGATGGTCTAGTGAAATAGGACAGTGGATGGTCTAGTGAAACAGGACAGTGGATGGTCTAGTGAAACAAGACAGTGGATGGTCTAGTGAAACAGGACAGTGGATGGTCTAGTGAAACAGGACAGTGGATGGTCTAGTGAAACAAGACAGTGGATGGTCTAGTGAAACAGGACAGTTGATGGTCTACTGAAATAGGACAGTGGATGGTCTAGTGAAACAAGACAGTGGATGGTCTTGTGAAACAAGAACAGTGAATGGTCTAATGAAACAGGCTCGCAAATGTTTTCATTCAGTACATTTGCGGAGTTGGATCTAAGTCTGCTATTAGTCATAGACAATCTCAAGAAACTCTTGTGAAGCAATATCCATTCTGCATCTTAGCATGGTCGCGTTTGCAGACCTGTTCCATATTTGTAACAATTGCGTTAATGTTGTTTTTCCTGGGGCACCGTGTTTATGATGTTTGATGATAGGAGAACTTACCGAGGATGATTTTCAGTACAGCTGTTTCTAAATCTTTGGTTCCGTGAATGTAGTTGACAAGATAGTTTCCTGAACCTGGCAATATAAGTATATTATTCATTCAACAAGTGTAATAATGATAAATTGCAATAAAAGCCAACGTATTTTAAAGTAATTTCATTGTTGTAAAGAAGGTTCTACTGTCAATGAAAGCATTTGATACAGATAGAAAGGACTTTCTCTAAAACATAAAAAAAAGAGACCTATCGAATTAGTATTCCGGTACATGTTATACCAGAAGTAAAGGAACTGATATATATACAAACAGTAAGTAAACTAACACGATATATTTGTTTTGGTTCAAACGTCAATCGTTTCATGTTCATAATTGTTATAGTATTTATGTATAAGGATTTACGCCGTTTTCAAGTGTATTTCAGTTAACTAACGGCGTCAGTTCACATAGCCATGGGCCCTGAGTGACTCACGAGTATAAGGCGTGGAAATGTGCAAAGGGCACTCTACCATGGCCGCCGTCCTACATGGCCGCTACGATCAGTGATTGTTAATGTTAAAGTTATATAACCCTTACAGACATACAACAATTCAGCAGCAGACAACTTTGAAACATGTAGCCGCATAGCTATGATTAATCTCTATACATGAAAGTATATTTATTGAATATAATTGATAACATTGTGACAAAAGGAAAACATTATTGCTCATTATATACCACAATTCTAAAGAAATAACTGTATGAGCAATTTCTCCTTTCACCATAACTTTTTCAAAAGTCGTCTGCTGCACAGGCGTCATAAAGCGTCTGTTTGTGGGAAAGGGATATGCGAGTTCACCGGCGGGACCGCTTCACGGGTGTAGTGGTAGAGCGTCCGCTACGTGTGCGGGAGGTCATAAGTTCGATCCCCGTTTTAATGGCTTTCATTCCTTGGCGCTCATGGTTGTGGGGTTAGCATAGCGACTGACTAGCTGGTGTCGGAACAAAGGACCAATAGTACTGGTAACTAACACAGGAAGCGCCATGAACAGTGAATGCGGCGTAAAACATCAAACAAATAAACAAAACCTACCGGCGGGGACAATTCCTATTGGTATTTTTGAGGCTGCGATAACGGCCTCGGGGTCATCGTAGTTAACGTGTGAATCCTCCTGTAGCCGTCTTAATAGTCCGTTAGCACATTCGGAAAACATCCCATCCCCACCCACGGATACGATCCTGTAAAGGAATAATAGGCAATTATATAGACATGTTCTGTTATATAAGATAAAACTAATTGTAATATTTGATTTTGACAAAAATAATGGGTTATAGGTATATAGTATCTTGGGAATGTTTGCCTCAGTTCCTGAATAAACTATATCGACAATAAGAATGCGCTAACAATGTCTCGGAATAGTATAAGTATTCACAACGGTTTAAATCCTGGCCTTTACTTGAAAGATGTGTTTCGACATTATTTTTCTAACGTTGTTTTCTTGAATTGTTTGTATTGACCACTCTCACTGGTAACGTTCTAGATGCGAGACTGAAGTCTGCACCGACATTATAGGAAAACCCTTATTTATTACGCCGTTATTCGAGACCTTTTGACAATGTTGCGGTGTGCCACCCATTACGTTTTAACTTACCCATGAATCAGTCGAAGATCACACGTACGAAGATACTCTAGAGGCTGACCAGGCTTTTCGGTCACTGAAATTAGAAGATCAAAATTAAGTTTCACATTCATTTAAGAGCTATTTTAGACATGTCATTGAAAAAAGCAAACTTTCGGATTTACACTATACAGTTATACACTAATAACTTACATGTACAGTTATACACTAATAACTTACATGTACAGTTATACACTAATAACATGTGTGTACAATTATACACTAATAACATACGTTTACAGTTATAAACTAATAACATACGTTTACAGTTATACACTAATAACATACGTGAACAGTTATACACTAATAACATACGTGAACAGTTATAAACTAATAACATACGTTTACAGTTATACACTAAAAACATACGTGTACAGTTATAAACTAATAACATACGTGAACAGTTATAAACTAATAACATACGTTTACAGTTATACACTAATTACATACGTTTACAGTTATACACTAATAACATACGTGAACAGTTATACACTAATAACATACGTGAACAGTTATAAACTAATAACATACGTTGACAGTTATAACTAATAACATACGTGAACAGTTATACACTAATAACATACGTTTACAGTAATACACTAATAACATACATATACAGTTATAGACTAATAACATACGTGTACAGTAATACACAAATAACATACGTGAACAGTAATACACTAATAACATACGTGAACAGTTATACACTAATAACATACGTGAACAGTTATAAACTAATAACATACGTTGACAGTTATACACTAATAACATACGTGAACAGTTATACACTAATAACATACGTTTACAGTAATACACTAATAACATACATATACAGTTATAGACTAATAACATACGTGTACAGTAATACACTAATAACATACGCGACCAGTAATACACTAATAACATACATATACAGTTATAGACTAATAACATACGTGTACAGTAATACACTAATAACATACGTGAACAGTTATACACTAATAACATACGTGAACAGTTATACACTAATAACATACGTGAACAGTTATACACTAATAACATACGTGAACAGTTATACACTAATAACATACGTTTACAGTTATACACTAATAACATACGTGAACAGTTATACACTAATAACATACGTGAACAGTAATACACTAATAACATACGTGAACAGTTATAAACTTATAACACACGTTTACAGTTATACACTAATAACATACGTGAACAGTTATACACTAATAACATACGTTTACAGTAATACACTAATAGCATACGCGAACAGTAACACACTAATAACATACATATACAGTTATAGACTAATAACATACGTGTACAGTTATACACTAAAAACATCCGTGTACAGTTATACACTAATAACATACGTTTACAGTAATACACTAATAACATACGCGAACAGTAATACACTAATAACATACATATACAGTTATAGACTAATAACATACGTGTACAGTTATACACTAAAAACATACGTGTACAGTTATACACTAAAAACATACGTGTACAGTTATACACTAAAAACATACGTTTGCAGTTAAACACTAATCAGCATCTTAATATAATCTAACTTGGAATATATTTAATTTTTTTTTTTTTTTAAAAATGTCAAATTAACTCAAACCACATAAACGAGGTTCATCACATATATAACTAATGAAGGATAGCCAGAGTGTACGTCAATACACACCCCAATCTTATCTACATAACAATTATGAACTACTTACACGAGCATTTTATAGACCATGGACTCAGTGAAACTGTGAATTAATTGATTCTGTCATACAACTTTCTACATTTCAAGTCAATAAATTATTTGTAATTAATTACTGATTCTAGGAAAGATGTTTCTTGTCATTACAATGTACGTTGTCATTTATTACTCGCCGAGCTTGCGTATAGTTGACAATCTCATACATCATATTGCGCAATATGGTAATATGATCAGACTCCGTGAAATCGCTTTTCTCAAATGTATAAAGTGGTGGTCTTTTTGTCTTTTTAATTCAAGAACTGTCATACAAGAAACGCACCCACATGACGTGTACGAGAAGTGTAGACCCATGCAGTATGGTCTGGTCCGCTGAGATATGAACGGTCATACAAGAAACACAACACATGACATGTACGATCAGTGTAGACCTGTGCAATCTGATCTGGTCCGCTCAGATATGAGTCTATATGAGGGAAAGGTTAACATATTTTGTTCACCCTCTTATTCTATGTTGTGGATAATCGAAAGAATCGTCTTACAGAAATGATTCTTATATCATGGGCTTTAGTTGGATAGTAAGAGAGATATTGTTGGAAAAAGAGCTGGCTTTATCTGAAACTCTGCTTATATAAAAAAAACACATCACTCTAGGTTGGTAGTGTTTCGTTACTTACCAATTAAATCCACAATGTTAACCCGGTACGACTGCAGGAGTGGTAACACTTTCGATGTGTAGATTTTGACTCCTTTCTTATGACCAGATTTCGGATTGACAAATACCAGTAACCGCCTGGGCCGTGGTAATGCTGTAAATAGACGACACCACAAATATATAACATATCTCACTGTGTTTAAAAGATATCATAGGCAGTTGGTATGTAAGAAACATCTGACATGTTTTAAGAGGAATATTCTAATCCCAATTCGTTTAGAACCGTAGAATGAAATACACATTATCGATCTTTTCTTTTGAAACTGTAATTATTAAAGAATTCTGATAAAATGCGGCATTGCTGCGAAAGAACAAATAACGTCGTTTTCCTGAATAATGAAAGACCAACCCAATTTAAATACCTTCTTTCTTTCCGAGGGTCGAAAGTACGTTGAAATGGTATAACCGATAAGAATAAATTGTAACGTAAACTTGACACACTTATTAAGTGGTGCGGATGTTACGTGTATGTTAATTTCTCTGAAATCGGCTATATTTAGTAACTGTGGAAATTTGAATGAGCCCCAAACAATTAATTATAATAAACAGGTGGCGGGAAAAAACCTGTCTAGCGTCCGTTGCTGTTACAGAATAGTTGTCTGATGAAACTGTTGCCACACCTTGGGGTTTATTTATTTTTCCAAGCTATATTATTATCGATTACTTTTTAATGTCCAAAAGGAAGAAATGAATTTTAATTCATGTTTAAGATGAAGAAAATAATTTGGGAATAGATACATATGAATACATATTTTATGTTTCATTTCCATCTCGATGTTTAATAAAAGTAAAGTAAAAGGGTTTATTCTAAATTGCAACAACTTGAAGTCTTCCCGAAACAGAGTACCTTCAACGTCTTTGCTTCACTGGCTACATTTGAAAACATTGTGGGAATAGGATAAATTGCTTAAAACGATCAACATCTTATTTTCACCTAAGTGTTGTTAACTCCTTGTCAACATTAAAATGCCCTACTTTCAGATATTGTATTTCTTCTCTCATATATGTTCAACGCAGACGCCTCTTAAACCTTTCCCTCATACGACAATTCTGCAGCAGACGACTTTGAACATATTTTGTAAAAAAAATGGAAAAACTCTATAATTGAATGGATAGCCTATGACTAAAAGTGGAAAACATTGTGGCAAAAGGAGAAATTGTCACTATGTTTTCAAAAAGCCGCCTGCTGCAGAAGCGTCTATATGAGGGAAAGGGTTGAATATATGTATCACTAAATATCTTAATACAATATCTGCTATTTCAAGTTTATAAAACTACCTTACCAATAATATCTGCTTGAATGCACGTAGACAGTTTTCGACAGAGTTCTTTATCTCCCGACAACTTCAATGTCTCTGAACGTAGTTGTTTGTTGGGTAAGGAAACAGCGTGGTCTATCAGTACACAGCATCGGATATCATCCTTATAAATACTCTTCAGAATGTGTCTGTTGGCTATCGTTTCTAAATCGAAAAGGAGAGAGGAATATATTACTAATTATGTAGCCGGCCAGGGTTACCGGACCTTGTGATATCTGCGAACAGTGAAGACTCAGATAAGCCTGTGTAATCGCACACATTTCATGCGAATCTTCCCGCGAACAGTGAAGACTCAGATAAGCCTGTGTAATCGCACACATTTCATGCGAATCTTCCCGCGAACAGTGAAGACTCAGATAAGCCTGTGTAATCGCACACATTTCATGAGAATCTTCCCGCGAACAGTGAAGACTCAGATAAGCCTGTGTAATCGCACACATTTCATGCGAATCTTCCCGCGGACAGTGAAGACACAGATAAGCCTGTGTAATCGCACACATTTCATGAGAATCTACCCACGAACAGTGAAGACTCAGATAAGCCTGTATAATCGCACACATTTTATGAGAATCTACCCACGAACAGTGAAGACTCAGTCCCGAATTCCTTGCGATTGCCCTTGCGATTAGCACTCGCCAATTAAATCATAATTATCGGGATATGGTCGCCAGACATTCGTAAATGTTCTTAACCACTCGCTTTCATTCGCTTATTGTTGCGAATATTAGCAACATGCTACTAAAATTCGCAAGGAAGGCACATTCTTCACTTTTTCAAATAATTCTTAATCAATAAAAGAACTAGAGAAGGGGGAATAAACTGGTATTTTCCCCCACAATATCTCTCTTTAACCAAACTGTGAAACAATTTCTTCCCACAACATGGGATTTAAGTGTCAAATAAGGATTTAGGAACATGACAAATGTCCCTTTATCTCGAGCTTGGTGTGATGTTGAAAACGGAATGGTCAACACTGCGACGGTTTGAGGATGCAGGTTACATCTGACCTGACGTTCGTTCTATAAGCATGGACGAACGGTGGTCTATGATAACCAACCTAGGCGTAGTTTTCACGAGTGTAGAAAACGATCAATAAACACATATAAATATGCACTGTATGTCACAGATGTATTGGAAGTTCTCGCAATGCAAACACAGATCAGACTGCCGCATATGCGCATGTAAATCTGAATCTACACTGGGTTCAAATGACATGATGTTAGGTTTCCCCAGCTCAGATATATATTCATGTAAAACACCAATTTATACAAATCCAGCGTTCGTTAGTTAAGCACTTAGTAAACAACTAAAAAAGAAATGCATTTTTTTTTAAAACATTCATGTGATAAGCTTATTTATACAATTAAGCAATATTTAGTTATATATAATTATAAAAAAAAAAAAAAAAAAAAAATTACAGACTAGAGATTTAAACATGTAATGCATTATAGAGAGGTAGTCTATTGTTTCAATGATGTTCATTATATTAAATGCTTGACAATCGATGATAAAAAATACCAGTACAAATATTAGTTTAAACTTATTTATTTTAAATCGATTGCGAAACAAGCTTTAAGCTTATATTAATCACGCTCGATGTCTGCTTCCTGGATACTTAACCAGTACTCGCGCCGATTGTGTGGAAAAATCCCAAAGTCAGGACCTGCTCATCACGGGACTCGAACCAGGGACCTTTGATACGAGAGGCCGACGCTCTACCTCTGCACCACTGTCTTCCACACAAATTAAGACAAGGATAAGGATAATCTACAATAACATGCGCTACTATAATAGCATATACTTTAACAAAGCCCCGATATTTTTTATACAGACATAACCATTTCGCTAATTGAAGTAACTATTTCTAGATTAATGATAACAAATAATAGCTTTATCTAGGTATGGAAAAGAATCTTCTGTTTGTGTGGCAATTTGAGATCTCGAGCCTGAGTCAACAGCCTACACTCAGATGATTCCCCTAATCTCACCAGAAATCTCCGTCAGTCTATATGTACTAATATCATAGATGCAACTTTTGACAAAACACTATAAGTGTAACCCCACTAGTTTATACTAATATAATGTTACGTATAGTGAATACGACTCCTGAAGTCGCCAGACAGCAGAACAATAGAGTAGACGAAGCTTGTACGAAGATACTAAAAACTCCGTAACACCTACTTGTATCGGCTACACCGTTTTCTGATTCAGATATAGATAAGTTTCCATCTCTGTATTGCACGCAGCACTGTTTGCAATTAATTGTAAAATATCCTTCCATTTTTAACAGTTTAATAAATTAAAATAAATAAAGTTATATTCTTTTCTCGTTTTAAAGTTTAAAATATCTCGTTTGTATCACAGTTATTTCATATCTGATTAAAATGAAACTCGTTCGACTTATATATATATATATATCCGTGTGTAAAATAAAACGACGGGGTTTACCCAATCATGTTTAACCGCGCTTGGATATTATTATCGAAGCGGATCTGATTGTAATAAGCTCCGCCTCTAATAACTGCGGTGATAGTCATCGGAAATTTTGGACATTTTTAAATAGAAACAATTGAGGAATCAAACTATTTTAAAACAGTTTACAATACGGACATGTGAATTCATAATGCAGACTTCTACCAGAGACAACATTGTGGTGAAAGGAGAAATTGTCCAAAGCCAGCAATCTTTTCATGTATAAAGATACAGAGATATCATATGTAGTATATTTTACAACAAGGAGATTATGAGACATCCAACATCAAGAACTACATTTTACAAGTAGGCAATTATAAATACTGAACTGGAATATAAGTAATATCTTTGAAACACATACGGATGTACATATAAACTGTAGATCAAATTAATAGATACATTCTGACTTCGAATGGTTAACCTCAAAATTAGTTGAACATTAGAAATAAATAAAGAAAAATGACCGAACCGTTATTCGCATTCACGATCCATTGATCAACGACTGTTTTCGACTGGGCTATTTTTATATGACTCAACATACAAGATCGTGTGTACAGGCTTACCGGAGACTTCTCCGTTTAAAATAGCAACAAAACACGTAAACTTCCCACTGAAAATCTATCTTCAAGACATAGAATGTCTGTTAATAAGATATGGTCATATTGAAGGGGGAGTCCGTGGAAGTGCGACCAAAGTAGAACAAGATCCCTCTAAAATGGACCTGCACTGTTCGCTATCTAGCTATTGCGTTACCCACACAATCGTGCCCGGTAAATTATCCACAATTACTGCAAGCTATTGTTGACAACCTGATTCACGACGAGAAATCGGAAACTAAATCTAATTAATAATCCGGCTTTCACCATAATGATAAAGCTTACAATACTATTGCGTCAAACGAAATGCGCGCATCCCAGTCGTTTCACAGTATTGAAATATAATTTAACCGCATCCATGTGAGGCTACACTACAACTCTTATGGCATGCGAATTTGGCTGCGTGCTCTCTTATTATCCATATATGTTGATCCCTACCCCACACAGCCAAATCCTCTCTTGCTTTTAAAAGCATTGTCTAGAAGTTGAGTCGTTTTTAGAGAAAATCAACCGGATGTCATCATAAACAAAATCTGGCTCTTCAGTGTTGGCCAAGCAAAGCTCCGTTGGTTTTAATACATTTAAACACCGTGATGTATATAGCATGGACGCGCAGACAGATCGTTATTTACACTAGTCAGAGTGAATTACACACACGCTAGTTTACCTGAATAAGGCTCTTATTCTGAACTATTTGAGGACAGATAAATAAAAGTATCAAGTCACATGTAATGAGACATGCATGTCGGAGTCTTCACTTTCGCACACATGTGATGATACATTCATGTCGAAGTCTTCACTTTCGCATACATGTGATGATACATTCATGTCGGAGTCTTCACTTTCGCACACATGCGATGATACATTCATGTCGGAGTCTTCACTTTCGCACACATGTGATGATACATTCATGTCGGAGTCTTCACTTTCGCACACATGTGATGATACATGCATGTCGGAGTCTTCACTTTCGCACACATTTGATGATACATTCATGTCGGAGTCTTCACTTTCGCACACATGTGATGATACATGCATGTCGGAGTCTTCACTTTCGCACACATTTGATGATACATTCATGTCGGAGTCTTCACTTTCGCATACATGTGATGATACATGCATGTCGAAGTCTTCACTTTCGCACACATGTGATGATACATGCATGTCGGAGTCTTCACTTTCGCACACATGTGATGATACATTCATGTCGAAGTCTTCACTTTCGCACACATTTGATGATACATTCATGTCGGAGTCTTCACTTTCGCACACATGTGATGATACAGTCATGTCGAAGTCTTCACTTTCGCACACATTTGATGATACATTCATGTCGGAGTCTTCACTTTCGCACACATGTGATGATACAGTCATGTCGAAGTCTTCACTTTCGCACACATTTGATGATACATTCGTGTCGGAGTCTTCACTTTCGCACACATGTGATGATACATTCATGTCGAAGTCTTCACTTTCGCACACATGTGATGATACATTCATGTCGAAGTCTTCACTTTCGCATACATGTGATGATACATTCATGTCGAAGTCTTCACTTTCGCACACATGTGATGATACATTCATGTCGAAGTCTTCACTTTCGCATACATGTGATGATACATTCATGTCGAAGTCTTCACTTTCGCACACATGTGATGATACATTCATGTCGAAGTCTTCACTTTCGCACACATGTGATGATACATTCATGTCGAAGTCTTCACTTTCGCACACATGTGATGATACATTCATGTCGAAGTCTTCACTTTCGCATACATGTGATTATACATTCATGTCGAAGCCTTCACTTTCGCACATATGTGATGATACATTCATGTCGAAGTCTTCACTTTCGCATACATGTGATGATACATTCATGTCGAAGTCTTCACTTTCGCACACATTTGATGATACATTCATGTCGGAGTCTTCACTTTCGCACACATGTGATGATACAGTCATGTCGAAGTCTTCACTTTCGCACACATTTGATGATACATTCATGTCGGAGTCTTCACTTTCGCACACATGTGATGATACAGTCATGTCGAAGTCTTCACTTTCGCACACATTTGATGATACATTCATGTCGGAGTCTTCACTTTCGCACACATGTGATGATACAGTCATGTCGAAGTCTTCACTTTCGCACACATTTGATGATACATTCATGTCGGAGTCTTCACTTTCGCACACATGTGATGATACATTCATGTCGAAGTCTTCACTTTCGCACACATGTGATGATACATTCATGTCGAAGTCTTCACTTTCGCATACATGTGATGATACATTCATGTCGAAGTCTTCACTTTCGCACACATGTGATGATACATTCATGTCGAAGTCTTCACTTTCGCATACATGTGATGATACATTCATGTCGGAGTCTTCACTTTCGCACACATGTGATGATACATTCATGTCAAAGTCTTCACTTTCGCACACATGTGATGATACATTCATGTCGAAGTCTTCACTTTCGCACACATGCGATGATACATTCATGTCGAAGTCTTCACTTTCGCACACATGTGATGATACATTCATGTCGAAGTCTTCACTTTCGCATACATGCGATGATACATTCATGTCGAAGTCTTCACTTTCGCACACATGCGATGATACATTCATGTCGAAGTCTTCACTTTCGCACGCATGTGATGATACATTCATGTCGGAGTCTTCACTTTTGCACACATTTGATGAGACATTTTTTCCGGTGACACGATGTATTGAATCACAAATTAGTCAGAATAAAGAAATCATTGCGGGAAGAGTGTAACCGTTACTCCACAGGACCGGGTCTTGTTGACTCATTTGTCTCGTAAAGTTATAACAGATAATTATAATATTTTAACAAAAGATGCATTTTTGAGTGAAGTAAATTTACTGTTGCGGCCAACAACTACCGCTGTAACCAAACTATTTCAAGTATGAATGACATGTTAACCCTTTCATAACCCGGTAGTTGAAACACTTTCCTTATACGAGATTAAATTGATGCAACACAGTGGATGCACATCGTATTATCACCTGATAAAGAAAGCCTTTGATGTAAATGATACCATAGCTGGATATAATTTCGTGTTTCCAGGAATAACAACCTTAGCGTAGTTATGTGTAGAGAAAGATCAGCAAGAGCATTCATAGTTATATAGTATAAATACACAATGCTTGTAAAATGCTTTCTATAAACATTTGACGAACAGTGCAGATCTAGATTTGGCCTCGCACATATGTAATCTGATCTGATCTGCATTTGTCGCAAATCACTAAGGGTTGGGTTTTGGATTTCCAATCGCTCATTTTCACTTATTTATCAGCCATTTTCAGATACATCCTGCTTCCTCAATGTCTGAATCTGTTTGAATGGTGCACAAAGGTCGTTTTGGTAACAGTAGAAACTTTGGTTTTACACCACTGTTACCAATCCAAATAACATACTTGAGCCGTCGCGTGAGAAAACCAACATTATGGCCTCTGCGTAATGTATCGAACCAGATCAGTCTGCGCAATTCGCGCAGACTGATCCTGGTTGACACATTCCGTCTCAAGGGGAAAGAAGTATAGAGTAATGATTCATGAAACAGAAAATCCAAAGGAGGCGAAAAGTGTCTGTCCGGGTAAGCCTGCCCGGCATGCTTAGGCTGATTCGGGTCGATACTTTACGCAACGTCCACAATGTTTGTTTTCTCGCGGGACGTCTCAAATATTGATAAAACGTGATAACACTATACGGCCAAACCTAGAGCCCGCAGCGACGATCCGACAATGAGTCTAATCAGTAGGATGAAGCTAGAAGTATTTCATTATCCAATTCGTATATAGAGATAATCGTACTTCTGTTCCGTACTTTGTTACATTTCTGTCGTTTATCTATGTCATCACGTTCATAAAATAGTATGAAATGTAACGGACAAAAGTGTTGGATAACTCTATGTTGAACAATCCTATTCAATCGACACTGCGTCTTCGTATATGACATTATGACCATTTTTTTTTATCACATAAACAATTCACTTCGCTTGGTTTAAAAAGCAGCTCATTTTTTGAAAAAATAGATATTTTTAAACATGTTCTGACTAGTAAGCCAGTCTGTATTGAAGTTGTTTGAAGAATTGAGAAAGGAACATATTCTATACACAAACTTTTTATCACATAAACAATTCACTTCGCTTGGTTTAAAAAGTAGCTCATTTTTGTTTGCAAAGAAAAAAGAGATAATTTGAAACATATTCCGACTAATAAGCCATTCAGTTTTGAAGTAGTCTGAAGAATTGAGAAATGAACATATTCTATACACCAACATGTCCGAAGTTAAGTTACAAAACAAAACAAAACGAAACAGATCTAGTGTTATTACACTTTAAAAATGGTAGTATTGGCTTTCCTCCTTGGAGCTCAGGGTAGTGGGGTTAGCATTACGAAGGACTCGTTGGTGTCAGGATTGTGGGGCTAGCATTACGAAAGACTACTTGCTGTTAGGATTGTGGGGTTAGCATTACGAATGACTCGCTGGTGTCAGCGTGATGTGGTTAGCATTACGATTGACTCGCTGGTGTCAGGATTGTGGGGTTAGCATTACGAATGACTCGCTGGTGTCAGGATTGTTGGGTTAGCATTACGAATGACTCGCTGGTGTCAGAGTTGTGTGGTTAGCATTAAAAATGACTCGCTGGTGTCAGGATTGTTGAGTTAGCATTACGAATGACTCGCTGGTGTCAGGATTGTTGGGTTAGCATTACGAATGACTCGCTGGTGTCAGAGTTGTGGGGTTAGCATTACGAATTACTTGTTGATGTCAGGATTGTTGGGTTAGTATTATTCATGACTTGTTGATGTCAGGGTTGTGGTGTTAGCATTACGAATGACTGGCTGGTGTCAGGGCTGTGGGGTTAGCATTACGAATGACTCGCTGGTGTCAGGATTGTTGGGTTAGCATTACGAATGACTCGCTAGTGTCAGAGTTGTGTGGTTAGCATTACGAATTACTTGCTGATGTCATTGGTTATGTGGTTAGTATTACGAATGATTCGCTGGTGTCAGGATTGTTGGGTTAGCATTACAAATGACTCGCTGGTGTCAGAGTTGTGGGGTTAGCATTACGAATGACTCGCTAGTGTCAGAGTTGTGGGGTTAGCATTACAAATTACTTGCTGATGTCATTGGTTATGTGGTTAGGATTACGATTGACTCGCTGGTGTAAGGATTGTTGGTTTAGCATTACGAATGACTCGCTGGTGTCAGGGGAGTGGGGTTAGCATTACGATTGACTCGCTGGTGTCAGGATTGTTGGGTTAGCATTACGAACGACTAGCTGGTGTCAGGGTGATGTGGTTAGCATTACAATTGACTCGCTGGTGTCAGGATTGTTGGGTTAGCATTACGAATGACTCGCTGGTGTCAGGATTGTTGGGTTAGCATTACGAACGACTAGCTGGTGTCAGGGTGATGTGGTTAGCATTACAATTGACTCGCTGGTGTCAGGATTGTTGGGTTAGCATTACGAATGACTCGCTGGTGTCAAAGTTGTGTGGTTAGCATTACGAATGACTGGCTGGTGTCAGAGTTGTGGAGTTAGCATTACGAATTACTTGCTGATGTCATTGGTTGTGGGGTTAGCATTACGAATTACTTGCTGATGTCATTGGTTGTGTGGTTAGGATTACGATTGACTCGCTGGTGTCAGGATTTTGTGGTTAGCATTACGAATGACTCGCTGGTGTCATTGGTTGTGGGGTTAGCATTACGAATTACTTGCTGATGTCATTGGTTGTGTGGTTAGGATTACGATTGACTCGCTGGTGTCAGGATTTTGTGGTTAGCATTACGAATGACTCGCTGGTGTCAGGGTTTTGCGGTTAGCATTACGAACGACTGGCTTGTGTCAGGATTGTAGGGTTAGCATTACGAATGACTGGCTAGTGTCAGGGCTGTGAGGTTAGCATTACGAATGACTCGCTGGTGTCAGGATTGTTGGGTTAGCATTTCGAATGACTCGCTGGTGTCAGGATTGTTGGGTTAGCATTACGAACGACTCGCTGGTGTCAGGATTGTGGGGTTAGTATTACGAATGATTCGCTGGTGTCAGGATTGTTGGGTTAGCATTACGAATGACTCGCTGGTGTCAGAGTTGTGGGGTTAGCATTACGAATTACTTGTTGATGTCACAGTTGTTAGGTTAGCATTACGAATGACTGGCTGCTGTCAGGTTAGGATTACGATTGACTCGCTGGTGTAAGGATTGTTGGGTTAGCGTTACTAATGACTCGTTGATGTCAGGGGAGTGGGGTTAGCATTACGAATGACTTGTTGATGTCACGGTTGTTAGGTTAGCATTACGAATGACTGGCTGCTGTCAGGATTGTTGGGTTAGCATTACGAATGACTGGTTGATGTCAGGATTGTGGGGTTAGCATTAAGAATGACTGGCTGATGTCAGGGTTGTGTGGTTAGGATTACGATTGACTCGCTGGTGTCAGGATTGTGGGGTTAGCATTACGAATGACTTGTTGATGTCAGGGTGGTTGTGGGGTTAGCATTACGAATGACTTTTTGATGTCAGGATTGTTGGGTTAGCATTACTCATGACTCGTTGATGTCAAGAGTATGAGGTTAACATCACGAGTGACTTGTTGATGTCAGGCTGTGGGGTTAGCATTACGACCGACTTGCTGGTGTCAGGGTTGTGGGGTTAGCATTACGAATGACTGGCTGATGTCAGGGTTGCGGTGTTAGCATTACGAATGACTCGATAGTGTCAGAGTTGTGTGGTTAGCATTACGAATGACTCGCTGGTGTCAGGATTGTGGGATTAGCATTACGAACGACTCGTTGATGTCAGGATTGTGGGGTTAGCATTACGAACGACTGGCTGGTGTCAGGATTGTGGGTTAGTATTACGAATGACTCGCTGGTGTCAGGGTTGTGGGGTTAGCATTACGAACGACTCGTTGATGTCAGGATTGTGGGGGTTAGCATTACGAACGACTGGCTGGTGTCAGGATTGTGGGGTTAGCATTACGAATGACTTGTTGATGTCAGGATTGTGGGGTTAGCATTACGAATGACTTGTTGAATTCAGGATTGTGGGGTTAGCATTACGAATGACTTGTTGATGTCAGGGTTGTGGGGCTAGCATTACGAATGACTCGCTGGTGTCAGGGTTTTGGGGTTAGCATTACGAACGACTGGCTTGTGCCAGGATTGTAGGGTTAGCATTACGAATGACTTGTTGATGTCAGGGTTGTGGGGTTATCATTACGAATGACTCGTTGATGTCAGGATTGTGGGGTTAGCATTACGAATGACTGGCTGGTGTCAGGATTGTGGGGTTAGATGATACCAATGTTATCTTTTTCTAACTGCTGAAAAATACTAAATAAACACTAAATAAACAAGTGGATGAATACCAAGGATAGAGTTACACATTTTGGGAAACAAAAAAGTATTTATGGTGAACAATTTTCTGTTTTCTGCAGTGTTCTTTTAACATGACTTCTACAGTGACATCGAAATATGACAGGGAAACGGCTAGATATGTATGATGATTTTATTTCCATATTTCCTAGAAAGAACAAATGAGCCGTCCCGCGATCAATCTGCGTGGACTGCACAGGCTGATCCGGGTCGATACATTACGCAGAGACCATAATGTTGATTTTCTCGCGGGAATCAAATACAGATAATCCAAAACTATTCGAAACTACATTGGGGTGTTTCCTTATACCGTGTAACTTTACATCGACATACAGCCTTGATTGAACAAAAGGAAAACTCATTGGATCACAGTAATAATTAGTAGCATAGAGCTCAGAGGCCTTTTATTGTTTATAACTTTGAATTAATAAAGCCATCTGTGCTCATCATTAAGATTTACCTCTTTCATATTATTAAAAAAAAAGATCAAGAATTCTTTAAAATAAGAATTAAAATTAATTTAAAATGTTTTGTGAACTCCTAACAGTGTTGGATACCTACGAGTATGTATATTCAGGTATACTGTGAATCCCCTTTGTTTGTTAGGAATTCTGGTATGGGAAGAAATAATGTATTGTAGTTGTAGAGACCAATTCGAGGGCTTGGCATGAAACGGTTGTAACTAAAAACCTATTTTTAAAACCCTGATTTAGGGGCAAGTTTGACCCCTTTGTAGACAATGCAAATTTAGGTACGATTGCTCAGAACGAGAAACTACATTTCTATGGTTTACCAAGAAAAATGGTTTAACGCTTACAAAGACTTTATGGCGAGGTAATGAACTTTGGTAAAAAATATTTCAATTTTAGTTACAACCGTTTCACGCCAAGCCCTTGAATTGCTCTGATTGTGCACACGCTTTCAGCTTCTATGGGTTAAAGAGACAAGAGGTTAGATACCACAGGAGTCCGGATACCATACTCTAGCTTTTTCCGACAACACACCTTGGTTATTTAATATGCTCAGTGTTTAACACGTGGGAAAATACCAGTACTTGAGATCTAGTTGAGTATGAGAAAATCAAAACATCTCGGAAGTTTCAAGAACCTAGACCGGGATTTGAACCGCGAACCTCTGGATTGACAGTCCACTAGACCGACCACCGGGCCACACTGTAGGTGTGTGTACTCCTGATATAACTGAATAGTGTGGAAATGGGGAGCAAAATCAGTGTTTACACAATATTAGTACATTTAATAATGTATGGTTGGTTTGTATTAGAATGCTGCCCCCATCATTAAATTGATAGCAGGAAGTATAAGATGCATTCATTCTCACCTTGTCAACCAGAACTGGTACAAACAAACACGTGGAAAACTTGTATAGTTTGTATCATTGGCTACTATATTAAAATAAACTATTCGTTATGGCCAATCTGGGGAAATCCCGACTATCCTATAAACATAAACATTCCATTTGTAAGGGAAAATACCATCGAGTCACAATCAAAGTTTTATCGGTGTAAAATAATAATCTATTGTTTATACAAGGAGAAATGTTCTTCTCTTTATGACCATTTTAACATTCGTAAACCGTAAAAAACAACGGAGGCATGGATGTTTGCGGACTATGATAATGTGCTATTTTACGTCGAAAAGGGTTTAATATGTACAGTTTGATTGATTGGTGTGGGTTTGTTTACGCCGTTTTAAACATCGATCAGATATATCACGGCGTTTCCTTGGTATGTTCATTAATCCTGACACCAGCCAGCCAGTCCTACTGCTAACCCCGCAACCCTGAACACCAAGGAGGGCAACCATAACTACCATTTGTTAAAGTATTTGATATGACCCGGCCGGAGATTGATCTCACGACGTCTCGCACCGAGGTGGACGCTCTACCA
This sequence comes from Serripes groenlandicus, assembly GCA_031761405.1. Classification (NCBI taxonomy): domain Eukaryota; kingdom Metazoa; phylum Mollusca; class Bivalvia; order Cardiida; family Cardiidae; genus Serripes; species Serripes groenlandicus. The sequence continues at coordinate 187,328,025 of JASEVX010000001.1, forward strand.
ATACACCACCGAGGTGGACGCTCTACCAATACACCACCGAGGTGGATGCTCTACCAATACACCACCGAGGTGGACGCTCTACCAATACACCACCGAGGCGGACGCTCTACCAATACACCACCGAGGCGGACGCTCTACCAATACACCACCGAGGCGGACGCTCTACCAATACACCACCGAGGCGGACGCTCTACCAATACACCACCAAGATGGACGCTCTACCAATACACCACCGAGGTGAACGCTCTACCAATACACCACCGAGGTGAACGCTCTACCAATACACCACCGAGGCGGACGCTCTACCAATACACCACCGAGGCGGACGCTCTACCAATACACCACCGAGGCGGACGCTCTACCAATACACCACCGAGGCGGACGCTCTACCAATACACAACCGAGGTGAACGCTCTACCAATACACCACCGAGGTGAACGCTCTACCAATACACCACGGAGGTGAACGCTCTACCAATACACCACCGAGGCGGACGCTCTACCAATACACCACGGAGGTGAACGCTCTACCAATACACCACCGAGGCGGACGGTCTACCAATACACCACCGAGGCGGACGCTCTACCAATACACCACGGAGGTGAACGCTCTACCAATACACCACCGAGGCGGACGCTCTACCAATACACCACCGAGGTGAACGCTCTACCAATACACCACCGAGGCAGACGCTCTACCAATACACCACCGAGGTGAACGCTCTACCAATACACCACGGAGGTGAACGCTCTACCAATACACCACCGAGGCGGACGCTCTACCAATACACCACGGAGGTGAACGCTCTACCAATACACCACCGAGGCGGACGCTCTACCAATACACCACGGAGGTGAACGCTCTACCAATACACCACCGAGGCGGTTACGTTTCAAGAAGTAATGATAAATAAATAAATATATATATTATGTTGTAAATGATATTAAAACTTATAAATGAAAATACTAGAGGAAATGTAAGAAATTTAAATTGCAGCAGAAGGGGTTTGTATTATTGTATTGTAATATTGTAATACCATTGCGCTCAGGGTTGCGGGGTTAGCATTCTGACCGACTGGCTTATGTCAAACACTTAAATCCTTTACTGAAGTGTTTGTTTAGCTCTGCGGCTATTTTAACGTAATACGTAATGTTCCCTTCTCAAATGTTAATCATTGTATTGTATTGTATTGCATTGTATTGGGTTTGATTTATAGAATAGCTTTTATTTGTTTCTTGCAGTTTTATATGGTTTACAAGTGGCTATGTTTGAACAATACTTATATTTCATCCAGTATGATAATCTACTTTAATTGAACTGTCGTTTAGTTTGTCCGAAACAATAGGTTTCGAGTAACATACAAATTGCAATGTAAGTGTAATATGATCAATATTCCCTAATCCTGGTTCGTAGATAAGTTAATTGATCTCATTTCCGTCATTTGTTTATATTAAATCGATTATTGATACGAAAGGTTAGGAAACTTTGCTATAAAATAGGAAATCTTTTTTCTTTTATCAACTGAACAAATATGCAAGAATTAAACCTATTGTATTATCTAACAGTTGTAATATTGAACACATTATTCATATTTAGTTTTATGTAAGTGCTTTTCAGTATAGTATTAAGAGATAACGCTTGAGTTTATCCTGATAAACGCATTGTAAAAAGCAGTGACTGTTATTAGATGATTATTTACACTGTTTGCTCTGTTCTAACACACCTGTATCGGTGGACAGGCTGGTCGATAACCAACTAGTGCCTAAAACCTGTGTATGTCTAGACATCAAGACTGCATTGAATGTCTGACAATGAGTTTGATTTCATTGTAAATATCTATATAACGCTCTGAAACTGTTTGATAGTGACTTTGTCTGAACGTGAAATGAGAGTATGTGGAAAACCAGTTCTGACCCAACCCGCGTGTGTGCAAAATGACACAACATCTTCCCCTTTTATTACCAATTGAAGAAAGTTTGACAATAAAGGGTTAATTCCTTGTTGATTTACATGAACAAAATAAAGGAATTACAAAAAACTAGTTCTGAATCACGATAATTCACCGATAAATATATGTATATATATATTAGTAATTAAATGCCGTTATTTTGTAAAACAACAACTATTATCCCCCCCCCCCCCCCCCCCCCCCCCCAAAACGCGGAAGTAAAATTTAATTTTACCGGTAAAGAAGTGTGCAAGTATGGTGACTCAACGATACCCGATCCCCTACATGTACCTTTGTGTCTTTGTCAAACGTGATCATTAGCTGAGTCCCTGTCGTCTAAACCCGACTTTCGGAGGTTTTAATAAATAGTGGTAATTACGATACTGGCAGTCTAATCAGACTTTAAAGTGTTCTCAGAGGCTATATGTATACATAGGGCTTTATCTGTATTTGTGAAAACTACGCTTAGGTGTGTTTACATAGTACACGGTCAAATTAACCTGCCTTCAAAACGACTTTTGTTCATAACCGTTACAAACGGATACTTTGAATAGTTTTGTACAACAGAATGGTGAACTTATTCAGGTTGCACAGAAGTGAAAGATTATCTGGACGTTTTCCAGTCGTTGATTACAAGACGTTTGTTTTTACCGAGGCGTTATATCATCATTTGAGCCGTCCCGCGAGAAAACCAACATAATGACATCTGCGTAATGTATCGACTCAGATCAGCCTGCGCAGTCCGCGCAGATTGATCCGGGCCGAAACATTCCGTCTCAGGGAGATAGAGGTATAGAGTTAATGATTCCTGAAACAGAAAATCCAAAGAAGGCGAAAACTGCCTATCCGGATAAGCCTGCGCGGCATGCTTAGACTGATCCGGGTCGTTACTTAACGCAGAGTCAACAATGTTGGTTTTCTCGCGGGACGGCTCAATTTTTGCTAGATTCGTTTATTATCCTTTTTTTATGAAACATGTTCGTCATTGAGTCCAATTTATATCATGCTGAAACATCAATGTATTCTAAGTTTCACTTTGTTGACGGTCTAGGTACAATGTTTGTTAACGGGTCTAGGTACAATGCTTGTTGACGGTCTAGGTACCATGTTTGTTGACGGTATAGGAACATGTTTGTTGACGGTCTAGGTACGATGTTTGATCCTAGAACAAACGACATCTGGCGCATCTACAGCAGGGCAGAGTAATTTCTACAATATTCTGGGAAAAGAAAAAGGAACTAAAGAGGGATATCCCAATCTCTCTAAACCATAGAACTGAACTGTGTTTGTTTGACCGCTGTCGCTTTTTACTATTTATTCCTTTTATTCCCTTAAGATGTATCTATCTTATCGCAAGACCAATTGTTATCTATTCGTTTGAGAAATTACTCTCTAACTATGAAAGACATCTTTATAAAAAAAAAAAAAGATATCTCTCTAATCTTGCTTTTTAGAAGATATCTTTTATCTATAGAGATATATCTCTAAAGTTTGGATACACGTCTGTCTTTCTTAAGCTACAGTCACACCGAAGCCGGACCCAACACGGAGCACCGCGGATCAACACGGAACACCCCGGTTCAAGAGATATCTTGATTCGCGATGATCCTAGGTGCGATTTTCCCTGAGCCAACACGGTTGCTACACGGACCATACCGGACTACCTGGATTGAAAAAATTTCAAGATGTTTGTCAGAATATTTGAATTTTATTATTTTTCAATAAAACCACAAAACAGACAATTTAGAATTTGCATGCAATAGCACGTCATTTTACTTTCCTCTTTTAAAGTCAACAGTGGACACCTTTGCAGCAATCTACTTTTAAAACAATGCGATAAGGGTTAAATCGCTGAAGACATGAGTTTTCTCTTTTTCTCAAAATGATATTAGCTTAGCATCCTAATTATATCATACTTTAACAAATGTTGAAATGTAGTTCAATATTTATAAATTAGACCACCTTCGAAATATAATATCAACTAAACAGTTAAATCTCATTGTAATTGTTGTATAATTTAAACTTAATTTCGAACATAAACTTAGCCCTTCAACATGTTAATTTATTTTAATTCTTTCCTTCCTTTTTTATAATGAAAACAACAAACTACTCATTTTTCAAAATTATATTATGATGAGCGCCTTTGTTTCAATGATGCATAACAATATGCAGATCGGAAGCAATGTGCCTTAGGGAATTAAATGACACATTTAAAATTGTCAAGGACGAAATAATTGTGTACGAAAGACCCGATTCTTTCTTATTCGCAGAGGTGTACGTCGTTCTTGAAACTCTCTTTATAGGCAGAGAGTGTTCGTTCAAAGTCATGTTTCCATTAAAACCAGTTTTTATCTCGGTTTGTTCTTTTCTTCATTTGTTTCGAACCAAATAAACATTTTAAATCACCTATAATTAACTATTTGTAAGTGAGTGTAAAGAGCGGCTCTCTGCAAAGGAGATTGATCTACGCAGTTGGTATTCGCGAGTCACGCAGGTGCGCGTAAGTAAACAAATTAGACTGCGACGTAAAGGTTTGTAGTTATCGACTTTTGATTACATGTAGTAGTGTAACATAAAGTATACCAGTCTAGCTAATAGGGACTGTTTTGTCTTCGTAAATAAAACAAAAAAACATAAATGCGAGTCAAAATAAAGAAACTGAAAATACCTAAAACATCGGAATATTTATTTCATTTTAGATGTGTCATTACTTAGTGTTTTTAAACAAACACAATTGTAATTTATGTTCAAGACATCTAAATGTGTTTCTTTCTAATAATAATCCCCCCTCCCATGTGATTTCAGAAAACCTATTAAAAATAGAAGTCGCGGGCTTCTGCCCGGCGACTAATGAAGCAAAGTCCTAACCGGGTGCAATGGATTAAAGGTATGGATCCCTTGTTTTGGCATTACCCTCATCTCGACCTCACTCCATCGATTTCCTTATCACAACATAAACACGAATACCCTTTTATTTGTTTGTGTATATTTAGACCAAACCATGACCAAAAATCTACAAAAGATTACCAAGGTGAAGAAGACGGGGTACAATGTGACTCATAGAAAATAATAATCATTTTTCTAAATGAAAACCTAAAACTACCCGTAAATGATGACACCTGCAGAGAGGGTGTTCAGTTCCGCTATAAATCCTTTAATCGGGACCACGTTACAGGAAAACCGACCCATGGGGCTTTCGAAAATCGAGATCAGCCTGTGTGCCTTTACAAAACCTGATCAGAAAAGTCCCTGTTCGCTACATGATACATATCTTATATACAATTTCAAACTTTTATTTTTTCCCATGTTTTTGACCATTAGACTGCTATGTTACATTTTTAAAACAAATGTGTAATATGTTTGTGGTCTGTCGGACATAACTGTCCCCTTTTTATCTATCTTCATAATCATTGACCAAACATATTCATTGTGAAACTTAGATAATTCCCTATCACACTGTATGACAACTTTAAACTGCAATTGTGTTGGCTGTACCGTATGACTTTAAACTACTATTGCGTTTGCCATAACATATGCCTTTAAACTGCATAACGTATGACTTTAAACTGCATTTGCCTTTGCCATTATGTATGACTTTAAACTGCATTTGCGTTTGCCGTAACGTAAAACTTTAAACTGCGTTTGCATCTGCCATTATGCATAACGTTAAACTGCTTTTGCATTTGCCATACCGTATGCTTTTAAACTACATTTGCGTTTGCCATAACGTATAACTTCATACTGCATGTACGTGTGCCATAATGCATAACTTTAAACTGCATTTACATTTGCCATAACGTATATTTGCCATAACGTATGACTTTGAACTACAATTGCTTTTGCCATAACGTAAAACATTTGCGTTTTGCCATAACGTAAAACTTTAAACTGTATTTGCATTTGCCTCACGTATTACTTTAAACAACAGTTTCTTTTGCCGTAACGTATGACTTCATACTGCATTATCGTTTGCCATAACGAATACCTTTAAACTGCATTTTCGTTTGCAATAACGTATGATTTAAAACTGATTTTTGCGCGTTTGTCATAACGTATGTCTTTCAACTGCCTTTTCCATAACGTTTTACTTTAAACCAAATGTGTGAACAATGTAGACCATGATCAGTCTGCATATTTCGGGCAGTCTAAAATTGGTTTACATTGTTCTCTACTGAAAGATCCTATTTGAAACATATATGGATGGTACAAGTTAGTTTAGTTTATACATATTTATTTTTTACATCGATTGCAATACAAACTTTCAGCTTATATTAATCTCGCTTGATGTCTGCTACCTTGAACTATCCCGAACACTGATCCCACTCATCACATGATACGAACCCGGGAATTTCAATACAGAAGGCCGACGCTCTACTTTCTTCCCCGGAACTAGTTGTAGGTAGTTAACGTATGTGGGATACATTATTAACCCTCCAAAGGTAGGTTCCTGTATAATGTGATTTAATTGACTCATTAACATCCTCTTGCGTCGAGTATGTAGGGATCCGTATGTACATACGTACGTGTCCCAACGACGTCATCATTCTAGATACTTCATTTCTGATCCGATTGTTATGAAACTTGATACATATGTGCGCTATCAAGGCCTATTGTATACTTTGCGTTTCATCGACCATGGTTAAAAGTCAAGATCACAGATTACAGGGGTTATATCAGTGTCCCATCGACGTCATCGCTCTAGCGACTTAATTTCTTATATAGTATTGCCTCGTATACGAATACGCGTTTCACTGACCTTTGGCAAAGGTTAAGGTCTGAGTGACTATAAAATGTCTGTAAAAATGAAATCATCGCTCTGGAACTTTCATTAACGGGCGGAATTCTTTTATACATCATACACAGGTTCAGTATCCAGAGATCCTTTTACCGTCCTACGTCAAAGGTTAAAGGTCAAATGCCAAAGTCACTGCGAATACAATATGTCAGTACGAAGCTAAGTCACCACTCAAGCTCCATTTGTGGATGTAAAACTTCATACTTTTTATACATGTTCAGAATCAAGAAAGCTTGGAAGGGTTTCCTATGTTAAAGGTCAAGGTCACAGGGACTATAATACTTCGTTCATTTGTGGATGGAATTCCGTCATCAATCTCTTTTAATGAACATATATAAGGCTTACTTATGGATTAGATTTGAACACATTGTAGCAAATGGAGAAATTTCTCAATATGTGCAATTTCTCGTTTTGTCACAGTGTTTTCAAAAGTCGTCTCCTACAGATACGTCGATATGCGTCTAAAAATAGGAAACAATGATAAGACGGTAATTTGACATAGATCACGTAGATCACAGAGATGTGATATCAACAGAACAATTGTAACCTCGATGTGGGTGACTAGAGTCCAGCTGTTTTGGAATAAGGAGTGTTCTATTGTAGAGCTATGAACTCATTGACCTTTTTCCCCCTACACTCTGACGCTGTATGACGTATCTGCAACGGACGCATTTTGAAAAATATTGTGGCACTTTGAGAAATTGCTTAAATGAGCCATTTCTCCATTTGTCTAAATCTTTTCAACAATAAAACATTTCGTTATAAAGATGTTTGATACTTTTGCCTAAATGTTTCCAAGTCGTTTGCTGCCAACTAGTGTGTTTGGGAAAGTGTTAGCAAAAACCGAAAATTTTCATACAAAAAGGATACAACCTAGCTTGTATAAAATAAGAAGATCTAGATCTACACTATTCTCAATTATCTGATAAAGGCTTTTAAACCCCTTCTTACGTACAGTCGCCTCTGCAGCATGATGACTTTTGAAAACAGTGTTGCAAAAGGAGAACATTGCCACATGTTTTCAACTATTTTTTCAAAAATTAAACTTTTTTAAAGAATTTCCATAAGCTGATTTGTTGTATGTGGCCGAAATCTTTCTGACCAGGTGTGAATAAAACTGAGTCGACTCACAGGCCAATGTGAACTTAGACTATTCACACATGCCAGCTTGAACGTTTTCTCATGAACATGTTCAAACTATCTAACAAACAAACATTCATCGGGACTGATACAACTTATCTCGATTGAGTTCAGACACACATTCATCGGGACTTATACGATTTATCTCGATTGAGCTCTGACAAACATACATCCGGACTTGTACTACTTATCTCGATTGAGTTCAGACAAACATTCATCTGGACTTAAACAACTTATCTCTATTGATGTCAGACAAACATTCATTTGGACTAAAACAACTTATGTCAATTGAGTTCAGACAAACATTCATCTGGACTTAAATAACTTATCTCTATTGATTTCAGACAAACATTCATTTGGACTAAAACAACTTATGTCAATTGAGTTCAGACAAACCTTCATCTGGACTTAAACAACTTATTGTTCTCGATCTATCAACCTAATTTGATCATTTAGGTATCGTTTGTTTCGAAAACATGTGTGCAAAAGTCTAGAAATGTCAGAGTATAACTTGATTCAAAATTTCAATTAAATGTGGTGAAAAGAAAAGTTACCATTTTGAGCAATGTGCAGAATTTTACAAATGTTTTTTCTAAAGTAGTTTGCTACAGAGACGTCCAAGATATCATTTTTACCAGGGAAAATGTTGAGTTAGCATAATCAAAATACTGATCGCTTTATTTGATGCTTCTATAAATTCGAATTGTCACATAAGATAGTAAGTACAGATAGTATACTACAGACTAAATATAATGACTAATATAAGTATAAGCCTAGTGGTCCATTCATAGTTTGTAATCCCTTTTAGATCCTGTCTGCGGGGTATCTTATTAACTCTTGTCCACATACAACATATCTGCAATAGACGACTTTGAAAGCATCTAGGCCAAACTATTGACATTCTCTATACACGAAAGTTAACTAGTTGAATAGAGTTGAAAACATTGTCGCAAAAGGAAAAATTGTTAATGATGAGCATTTTTTCCTTTTTTTTTCAGAATGGTTTCATAAGGCGTTTGTTGTAAATACGTCAGAATGCGTTTACAAGTGGGGAAGAGTTTCGATTTGAGACTAGTTATACGAGCACAAACCCTCGGATGTCGTTTATTTGTACCCTAGGTGTATGGTTACAGTCGTTCTTCAGTTCGATTATTTGTACCATAGGTGTTTGGTTACAATCGTTCTTCAGTTCGCTTATTTGTACCCTAGGTGTTTGGTTACAATCGTTCTTCAGTTCGCTTATTTGTACCCTAGGTGTTTGGTTACAATCGTTCTTCAGTTCGCTTATTTGTATCCTAGGTGTTTGGTTACAATCGTTCTTCAGTTCGCTTATTTGTACCCTAGGTGTTTGGTTACGGTCGTTCTCCAGTTCGCTTATTTGTACCCTAGGTGTTTGGTTACGGTCGTTCTTCAGTTCGCTTATTTGTACCCTAGGTGTTTGGTTACGGTCGTTCTCCAGTTCCCTTATTTGTACCCTAGGTGTTTGGTTACGGTCGTTCTTTAGTTCGATTATTTGTACCCTAGGTGTTTGGTTACAATCGTTCTTCAGTTCGCTTATTTGTACCCTAGGTGTTTGGTTACAATCGTTCTTCAGTTCGCTTATTTGTACCCTAGGTGTTTGGTTACGGTCGTTCTCCAGTTCGCTTATTTGTACCCTAGGTGTTTGGTTACGGTCGTTCTCCAGTTCGCTTATGTGTACCCTAGGTGTTTGGTTACGGTCGTACTTCAGTTCGCTTATTTGTACCCTAGGTGTTTGGCCACAGTCGTTCTTCAGTTTGCTTATTTGTACCCTAGGTGTTTGGCTACAGTCGTTCTTCAGTTTGCGTATTTGACCTTAAGTGTTCTTCAGTTCGCTTATTTGTACCCTAGGTGTTTGGTTACGGTCGGTCTCCAGTTCGCTTATTTGTACCCTAGGTGTTCGGTTACGGTCGTTCTCCAGTTCGCTTATTTGTACCCTAGGTGTTTGGTTACAGTCGTTCTCCAGTTCGCTTATTTGTACCCTAGGTGTTTGGTTACGGCCGTTCTTCAGTTCGATTATTTGTACCCTAGGTGTTTGGTTACAGTCGTTCTCCAGTTCGCTTATTTGTACCCTAGGTGGTTGGTTACGGTCGTTCTTCAGTTCGATTATTTGTACCCTAGGTGTTTGGTTACAGTCGTTCTCTAGTTCGCTTATTTGTACCCTAGGTGTTTGGTTACGGTCGTTCTTAAGTTCGCTTATTTGTACCCTAGGTGTTTGGCCACAGTCGTTCTCCAGTTCGCTTATTTGTACCCTAGGTGTTTGGTTACGGTCGTTCTTCAGTTCGCTTATTTGTACCCTAGGTGTTTGGTTACGGTCGTTCTTCAGTTCTCGTATGTGTACCCTAGGTGTTTGGTTACGGTCGTTCTCCAGTTCGCTTATTTGTACCCTAGGTGTTTGGTTACAGTCGTTCTTCAGTTCCCTTATTTGTACCCTAGGTGTTTGGTTACAGTCGTTCTTCAGTTCGCTTATTTGTACCCTAGGTGTTTGGTTACGGTCGTTCTCCAGTTTGCTTCTGTGTACCCTAGGTGTTTGGTTACGGTCGTTCTTCAGTTCGCTTATGTGTACCCTAGGTGTTTGGTTACGGTCGTTCTCCAGTTCGCTTAGTTGAACCCTAGGTGTTTGGTTACGGTCGTTACTCAGTTCGCTTATTTTTACCCGAGGTGTTTGGCCACAGTCGTTCTCCAGTTCGCTTATTTGTACCCTAGGTGTTTGGTTACGGTCGTTCTTCAGTTCGCTTATTTGTACCCTAGGTGTTTGGTTACAGTCGTTCTTCAGTACGTTTATTTGTACCCTAGGTGTTTGGTTACAATCTTTCTTCAGTTTGCTTATTTGTACCTTAGGTGTACGGTTACGGTCGTTCTCCAGTTCGCTTATTTGTACCGTAGGTGTTTGGTTACGGTCGTTCTCCAGTTCGCTTATTTGTACCCTAGGTGTTTGGTTACGGTCGTTCTTCAGTTCGCTTATTTGTACCCTAGGTGTTTGGTTACGGTCGTTCTCCAGTTCGCTTATTTGTACCCTAGGTGTTTGGTTACGGTCGTTCTTCAGTTCGCTTATTTGTACCCTAGGTGTTTGGCCACAGTCGTTCTCCAGTTCGCTTATTTGTACCCTAGGTGTTTGGTTACGGTCGTTCTTCAGTTCGCTTATTTGTACCCTAGGTGTTTGGTTACGGTCGTTCTTCAGTTCTCGTATGTGTACCCTAGGTGTTTGGTTACGGTCGTTCTCCAGTTCGCTTATTTGTACCCTAGGTGTTTGGTTACAGTCGTTCTTCAGTTCCCTTATTTGTACCCTAGGTGTTTGGTTACAGTCGTTCTTCAGTTCGCTTATTTGTACCCTAGGTGTTTGGTTACGGTCGTTCTCCAGTTTGCTTCTGTGTACCCTAGGTGTTTGGTTACGGTCGTTCTTCAGTTCGCTTATGTGTACCCTAGGTGTTTGGTTACGGTCGTTCTCCAGTTCGCTTAGTTGAACCCTAGGTGTTTGGTTACGGTCGTTACTCAGTTCGCTTATTTGTACCCTAGGTGTTTGGTTACGGTCGTTCTTCAGTTCGCTTATTTGTACCCTAGGTGTTTGGCCACAGTCGTTCTCCAGTTCGCTTATTTGTACCCTAGGTGTTTGGTTACGGTCGTTCTTCAGTTCGCTTATTTGTACCCTAGGTGTTTGGTTACAGTCGTTCTTCAGTACGTTTATTTGTACCCTAGGTGTTCGGTTACAATCTTTCTTCAGTTTGCTTATTTGTACCTTAGGTGTATGGTTACGGTCGTTCTCTAGTTCGCTTATTTGTACCCTAGGTGTTTGGTTACGGTCGTTCTCCAGTTCGCTTATTTGTACCCTAGGTGTTTGGTTACGGTCGTTCTTCAGTTCGCTTATTTGTACCCTAGGTGTTTGGTTACGGTCGTTCTTCAGTTCGCTTATTTGTACCCTAGGTGTTTGGTTACAGTCGTTCTTCAGTTCACTTATTTGTGCCCTAGGTGTTTGGTTACAGTCCTTCTTCAGCGTCAAGTATATGCTTGTACGACTGGATAGCAAACAGTGACGATGCTGATTACACTACGCGGAAGCGCTGACAGATCTGGAACTGGTCGTGATGTCTCGAACGTCCCTTTTCGTTTGACGTGACTCAGCTTAATCCCTTACTGTCAGTATTACCATATATAGGATTTCATTTAAGTTGGTCGTACATGTAGGGAATAATGTGACTACATGACCAATGCGGAGCTAAGTTCAAGTTCTTTGTATCAAATACCATGACCCGTATTGCCTTTGTGTATCACATAATACCATTAGTTTTCATTGACTAAATCTTTAAGTTACTTGGAAATTTAGAACATTTTTCAAATTAAGAAATATAATTAATTAAGATTAAGAAAGCACTTACAACACAATATTAAGTAAATGAAATGATATAGCCAGTCACTAATGCTCGATTTTTCGACGACTATTTTTTTTTTTTTTAATTATCCGGTGAATATCAGTGGAGTAAGTGCGATGGCAGGTCGGTGGTGTCAGTGTGTGTCAGTGTCGTTGGTATCTCGTTGGTGTCAGTGTGTGTCATTGTAGTTGGTGTCTGTGTGTTTCAGTGTCGTTGGTGTATCGTTGGTGTCGGTGGTGTCAGTGTGTGTCCTTGTTGTTGGTGTCTCAATGGTGTCAGTGTGTGTCAGTGTGGTTGGTGTCAGTGTGTGTCAGTGTCGTTGGTGTCAGTGTAGTTGGTGCCAGTGTGTGTCAGTGCCGTTGGTATCTCGTTGGTGTCGGTGGTGTCAGTGTGTGTCATTGTAGTTGGTGTCTGTGTGTTTCAGTGTCGTTGGTGTATCGTTGGTGTCGGTGGTGTCAGTGTGTGTCAATGTTGTTGGTGTCTCAATGATGTCAGTGTGTGTCAGTGTGGTTGGTGTTAGTGTGTTTCATTGTCGATGGTGTTAGTGTGTTTCAGTGTCGGGGGTGTTAGTGTGTTTCAGTGTCGTTGTTTTCTCGTTAGTGTCAGTGTCGTCGGTGTCAGTGTCAGTGTCGTTGGTGCCTCGTTGTTGTCAGTGTCGTTAGTGGCAGTGTATCTCAGTGTCGTCGGTGTCAGTGTGGTTGGTGTTAGTGTGTTTCATTGTCGATGGTGTTAGTGTGTTTCAGTGTCGGTGGTGTTAGTGTGTTTCAGTGTCGTTGTTTTCTCGTTAGTGTCAGTGTCGTCGGTGTCAGTGTCAGTGTCGTTGGTGCCTCGTTGTTGTCAGTGTCGTTGGTGGCAGTGTATCTCAGTGTCGTCGGTGTCAGTGTGTGTCAGTGCGGTTGGTGTTAGTGTGTTAGTGTCGTTGGTGTCAGTGTCGTCGGTGTCAGTGTCAGTGTCGTTGGTGCCTAGTTGTTGTCAGTTTCGTTGGTGCCTAGTTGTTGTCAGTTTCGTTGGTGGCAGTGTATCTCAGTGTCGTCGGTGTCAGTGTGTGTCAGTGTCGTCGGTGTTAGTGTGTGTCAGTGACATTGGTTTCTAATTGGTTTCAGTGTCGTCGATGTAAGTGGGAGTCAGATTCGTCTGTGCCAGTGAATGTCAGCGTCGTCGATGTCAGTGTCGTCGGTGTCAGTGTGTGTCAGGGTCGTTGGTGTCAGTATCGTTGGTGTCTCATTGTGTTTCAGTCTCATTGGTATCTCGTTGGTGGCAGTATATGTCAGTGTCGTTGACGTAAGTGTCGTTGGTTTCAGTGTCGTTGATGTAAGTGTGAGTCAGGTTCGTCGGTGTCAGTATGTGTCAGTGTTGTTGGTGTCAGTTTCGTTGGTGGCATTGTGTCTCAGTGTCGTCGGTGTCAGCGTGTGTCAGTATCGTTGGTGTATCGTTAATTTCAGTGTCTTCGATGTCAATGTGTCAGTGTCAGTGTGTCTCCGTGTCGTCAGTGTGTGTCAGGGTATTTGGTGTCAGTGTGTGTCAGTGTCGTCGGTGTCAGTGTGTGTCCGTGTCGTTGGTGTCTCATTGTGTTTCAGTGTCGTTGGTGTCTAGTTGGTTGCAGTGTGTGCCAGTGTCGTTGACGTAAGTGTCGTTGATTTATTGTGTTTCAGTGTCAGCATGTGTCAGTGTATTTGGTGGCAGTGTGTTTCAGTGTAGTTGATATTAGTGTCGTTGGTGCTAGTGTTGTTGGTGTAAGTGTGTCTCAGTGTATTTGGTGTTAGTGTTGTTGGTGTAAGTGTCTCAGTGTAGTTGGTGTTAGTGTTGTTGGTGTTAGTGTAGTTGGTGTTAGTGTTGTTGGTGTTAGTGTTGTTGATGTTAGTGTTGTTGATGTTAGTGTAGTTGGTGTTAGTGTTGTTGATGTTAGTGTAGTTGGTGTTAGTGTTGTTGGTGTTAGTGTTGTTGATGTTAGTGTTGTTGATGTTAGTGTTGTTGATGTTAGTGTTGTTGATGTTAGTGTTGTTGATGTTAGTGTTGTTGATGTTAGTGTTGTTGATGTTAGTGTTGTTGGTGTTAGTGTTGTTAGTGTAAGTGCGTGTCAGTGTCGTTGATATTAGTGTCGTTGGTGTTAAAGTAGATGTACTGTGTAGCTGCAGATAGGTCAGAAAGTTTCTGTGTAAGGAAAATGGATAAATGTGATATTGTTTATATCTCATCGTATAGATTTGTGTATTTTGTTCTCCTTCACTCTTTAGCCGATGGAGGCTTTTAAATAGAAAACAAAGTCGAACATATATATATCCATTTTCCCTGCCTGTTTTAAAACTAATTTTCCGGTTTTCAAAATGTAACAATATTTTACCTCGGATATTTTCAAAACGGATGACACATTTTAAAATAAAAATTAATATATCACCCGGCCCGAGAATTAAAACCGCAATACCCCGCACCCGAAGCAGACACTCGTCCACTACACCACATGCACGTACAATGTGTATAGCTTACATAGCCTTCCCCGATGCGTTATACATGCACGTACAATGTGTATAGCTTACATAGCCTTCCCCGAAGCGTTATATATGCACGTACAATGTGTATAGCTTACATAGCCTTCCCCGATGCGTTATATATGCACGTACAATGTGTATAGCTTACATAGCCTTCCCCGATGCGTTATATATGCACGTACAATGTGTATAGCTTACATAGCCTTCCCCGATGCGTTATATATGCACGTACAATGTGTATAGCTTACATAGCCTTCCCCGATGCGTTATACATGCACGTACAATGTGTATAGCTTACATAGCCTTCCCCGATGCGTTATATATGCACGTACAATGTGTATAGCTTACATAGCCTTCCCCGATGCGTTATATATGCACGTACAATGTGTATAGCTTACATAGCCTTCCCCGATGCGTTATACATGCACGTACAATGTGTATAGCTTACATAGCCTTCCCCGATGCGTTATATATGCACGTACAATGTTTATAGCTTACATAGCCTTCCCCGATGCGTTATATATGCACGTACAATGTGTATAGCTTACATAGCCTTCCCCGATGCGTTATATATGCACGTACAATGTGTATAGCTTACATAGCCTTCCCCGATGCGTTATATATGCACGTACAATGTGTATAGCTTACATAGCCTTCCCCGATGCGTTATATATGCACGTACAATGTGTATAGCTTACATAGCCTTCCCCGATGCGTTATATATGCACGTACAATGTGTATAGCTTACATAGCCTTCCCCGATGCGTTATATATGCACGTACAATGTGTATAGCTTACATAGCCTTCCCCGATGCGTTATATATGCACGTACATTTTTTATAGCTTACATAGCCTTCCCCGATGCGTTATATATGCACGTACATTTTTTATAGCTTACATAGCCTTCCCCGATGCGTTATATATGCACGTACAATGTGTATAGCTTACATAGCCTTCCCCGATGCGTTATATATGCACGTACAATGTGTATAGCTTACATAGCCTTCCCCGATGCGTTATATATGCACGTACAATGTGTATAGCTTACATAGCCTTCCCCGATGCGTTATATATGCACGTACAATGTGTATAGCTTACATAGCCTTCCCCGATGCGTTATATATGCACGTACAATGTGTATAGCTTACATAGCCTTCCCCGATGCGTTATATATGCACGTACATTTTTTATAGCTTACATAGCCTTCCCCGATGCGTTATATATGCACGTACATTTTTTATAGCTTACATAGCCTTCCCCGATGCGTTATATATGCACGTACAATGTGTATAGCTTACATAGCCTTCCCCGATGCGTTATATATGCACGTACAATGTGTATAGCTTACATAGCCTTCCCCGATGCGTTATATATGCACGTACAATGTGTATAGCTTACATAGCCTTCCCCGATGCGTTATATATGCACGTACAATGTGTATAGCTTACATAGCCTTCCCCGATGCGTTATATATGTATATGCACGTACAAAGTGTATAGCTTACATAGCCTTCCCCGATGCGTTATATATGTATATGCACGTACAATGTTTATAGTTTACATAGCCTTCCCCGATGCGTTATATATGCACGTACAATGTGTATAGCTTACATAGCCTTCCCCGATGCGTTATACATGTATATGCACGTACAATGTTTATAGCTTACATAGCCTTCCCCGATGCGTTATATATGTATATGCACGTACAATGTGTATAGCTTACATAGCCTTCCCCGATGCGTTATATATGCACGTACAATGTGTATAGCTTACATAGCCTTCCCCGATGCGTTATACATGTATATGCACGTACAATGTTTATAGCTTACATAGCCTTCCCCGATGCGTTATATATGCACGTACAATGTGTATAGCTTACATAGCCTTCCCCGATGCGTTATATATGCACGTACAATGTTTATAGCTTACATAGCCTTCCCCGATGCGTTATATATGTATATGCACGTACAATGTTTATAGTTTACATAGCCTTCCCCGATGCGTTATATATGCACGTACACTGTGTATAGCTTACATAGCATTCCCCGATGCGTTATATATGCAAGTACAATGTGTATAGCTTACATAGCATTCCGCATGTTCTACTAGGATGCGGTAACTCACTTAACTGTCGATAAACAGCATTGACTGACTGGAAGCTAACCCGGTTTCAACTGTAATAAGTTATACCATAACGTCCCGGCCGTGCATGTGTTTCCTAACGGTATGGTTGCAGTACCTCATGTACTCACTTCTAAGGCAACTGGTTACATTACCACATTGACTCTTTTTAGCAGAACTGTTGCATGTGACAAGTGAATGGCGTTGATTTGTAATAACCGAAGTCATTCACCAGTAAGAATGTAGGCGGGCCGGGATTCGATCACACGATCTAATGACTGACAGCCGTCGCCGTTAGCACCTGGGACATCGAGGCTCGACGATAAAATGTTTTAATTAAGAGAAACTTGTTCTTAAATGTGTTTGTGTTAATGTTCAATTTGGCATAAAGATGTTGAAGGCGAAATGCAAGCATTGTATGTATAAATTTAAATATCGCTTGACGGGATATATTGTTAATTGACATGATGCCTAAAAGTTTCAGATGAAACGTCGGACGATTGAAAACAATTTAAATAAAAAGAAAACAATTGAGCCAATTGGTGATTTGGGTTGTTATTGACTCTGAGCCACGTCTGGCGATTTGGGGTGTTATTGACGCTGAGTCACGTCTGGCGATTTGGGGTGTTATTGACGTTGAGCCAAGTCTGGCGATTTGTGGTGTTATTGACGCTGAGCCACGTCTGGTGATTTGGGGTGTTATTGACGCTGAGCCACGTCTGGCGGTTTGGGGTGTTATTGACGCTGAGCCACGTCTGGCGATTTGGGGTTTTATTGACGCTGAGTCACGTCTAGCCATTTGGGGTGTTATTGACGCTGAGCCACGTCTGGCGATTTGGGGTGTTATTGAAGCTGAGCCACGTCTGTCGATTTGGGGTTTTATTGACGCTGAATCACCACTAGCCATTTGGTGTGTTATTGACGCTGAGCCACGTCTGACGATTTGGGGTGTTATTGACGATGAGCCACGTCTGGCGATTTGAGGTGTTATTGACGCGGATCTAATTCTGGCGATTTGGGGTGTTATTGACGCTGAGCCACGTCTGGCGATTTGGGGTGTTATTGACGCTGAGCCACGTCTGGTGATTTGGTGTGTTATTGACGCTGATCCACGTCTGGTGATTTGGTGTGTTATTGACGCTGAGCTACGCCTGGTGATTTGGGGTGTTATTGACGCTGAGCTAATTCTGACGATTTGGGGTGTGATTGAGCAAGCGCTGAGACAAGCGATTTGGAGTGTTATTGGGGATGCGCTTAGACAAGCGATTTTGGAGTGTTATTGGGGATGCGATTTGACGATTTGGAAAGTTGTCGCCCTATCAATACTTTATATGCCAATACATACAGATTAAATAATAAATTATTCGTTTTAATCCGTTTCGGTTATACTACATTGTTTTTCTTTTTATTGGTCTAAATCAGGAGGAATAGTTAACCCTTTCCCATATACAAAACATCTTGATAAAGGGAAGTTATCATTAAATATAGTTAAAAACTTTGCGACAAATGGAGAAATTTCTTGCTCATCATGAAAAGTCGTGTTGCGCAGTGGCGTCAGAAAACTTTTGTTTGAGACAAAATTGTAAAAATTGCTCATTTCTTATAGAACACAAATGTCACTGATTGCACAACTAGTCCCTGTAGTGTGGGTACTCAATACATACCTACCTTACTGTGATAACGCGTGTGGAACAACATCTACCAATGCATCAATGCCAAACGATCCAAATGGCTCCTGCTTTACGGATGTGCATTCAAACCTTCAAGTAGTCATTGGCGAACAGTGCAGAGCAAGATCAGCTTAATACGCAAATGTCTTACAGTTGGTTTTCGCCATGCCTTTTAGCGGATGGAAATAATTGATTGATTGATTGATTGACTGGGGTTTAACGCCGTTTTTAACAATTTCTCAGTTATATCACGGCGGCCAGTTCACCTACTCATGCATTTCCTGTTTTTTTCACACCAGTACTCCACACAATAATCTTCCCAAGCAAGGAAATAATTGAAACACTACTGGTAAAGGGACGCCTCAGGATCACTTGTGCCAAATGATATTCAACTCTGGATTATACTCTTGGACACGAAGGTATCACGATTTAAAATGTTATGTTTTTCAATGGATTGGCATACTTTGAACAAACTTGGTAGAGGTTACCTACGTACAAATGTACCAACGGATTTTTATTTGAACAGAGAAGATGGACAGACGACGACGGACGCCATACTTTGTGCTCAGGAGAGCTTAAAAGTTAACTCTGGCGATGGAAAGTAGTCATATAGAGTGAGTGGTTGATACTACACATAATAAAGTCTTCGAATTTACATGTATGTCTGTAGTTAAGTCGCTTTCAGAACTGTTTGAATGACCCGCAGCTACAGGGTGAGTGGTAATAACATTGCTTATGAGTGTGACGTATAAACATTATAACATAAAGGCATTTGCGAGCGGTGTAGAGCCATATCAGCCATCGCTCCGATGCAATCTGATCTGCCCCTGGTTCTGCACTGTGCGTCAATCAGTTATAGAAGGTTTCACGATACATCTGTAAAGCAGTATACAGTTGTATTATTCAGCATGAATGCGCAGACAGGTGTTTTACTTCACGTGTAATACATGAGTTTGTTTTGTCCTCATATTGAAACGGACCATCTCTTAAATCGTACGAGACGTGCTCCAGATCCACTAACTTTAGGATAGTTGTGTCCAGAGCTCCAGATACACTAACTTTAGGATAGTTGTGTCCAGAGCTCCAGATACACTAACTTTAGGATAGTTGTGTCCAGAGCTCCAGATACACTAACTTTAGGATAGTTGTGTCCAGAGCTCCAGATACACTAACTTTAGGATAGTTGTGTCCAGAGTTCAGATACACTAACTTTAGGATAGTTGTGTCCAGAGCTCCAGATACACTATTTTTAGGATAGTTATGTCCAGAGCTCCAGATACACTAACTTTAGGATAGTTGTGTCCAGAGCTCCAGATACACTAACTTTAGGATAGTTGTGTCCAGAGCTCCAGATACACTAACTTTAGGATAGTTGTGTCCAGAGCTCCAGATACACTAACTTTAGGATAGTTATGTCCAGAGCTCCAGATACACTAACAGTAGGATAGTTTTGTCCAGAGCTCCAGATACACTTACTTTAGGATAGTTGTGTCCAGAGCTCCAGATACACTAACTGTAGGATAGCTGTGTTCAAAGCTCCAGATACACTAACTGTAGGATAGTTTTGTCAAGAGCTCCAGAAACACTAACTTTAGGATAGTTGTGTCCAGAGCTCCAGATACACTAACTGTAGGATAGTTTTGTCCAGAGCTCCAGATACACTAACTTTAGGATAGTTGTGTCCAGAGCTCCAGAAACACTAACTTTAGGATAGTTGTGTCCAGAGCTCCAGATACACTAACTGTAAGATAGCTGTGTTCAGAGCTCCAGATACACTAACTGTAGGATAGCTGTGTTCAGAGCTCCAGATACACTTACTTTAGGATAGTTGTGTACAGCGCTCCAGATAAGGGGACGTTAATTAATCTGTTCCTAAAACTAATATATTTTTATTACCTAACCAAGCGGGTATGAGAACTTAAAAGAATAGTTAAGAGCATTCTTTTGAATACCTTCAACAAAGCAACCTAGGGTTTCAGGGTCTAGAAAGGATTTTAATATAAGTCATTCGGCGATCAGGAATAATGGTTATGTTGACGTGAAATCAGAGAAACTGTCGTAAATCAAAATAAAATGAATCAATTGAACATAAGATTACTGAAATATCATGGAAAATGACTTCACATCAAATACAACACATTGTTTTAAATGACGTTTGACGTTACATTCCAATACAACACATAGTTCACATAGTTGTAAATGACGTTATATTCCAATGCAACACATAGTTTTAAATGACGTTACACTCCAATACAACACATAGTTATAAATGAAGTTACACTCCAATACAACACATAGTTTTAAATGACGTTACACTCCAATACAACACATAGTTGTAAATGACGTTAAACTCCAATACAACACATAGTTGTAAATGAAGTTACACTCCAATACAACACATAGTTGTAAATGACGTTGTAAATGACGTTACATTCCAAAACAACACATAGTTGTAAATGACGTTACACTCCAAAACAACACATAGTTGTAAATGACGTTACATTCCAAAACAACACATAGTTGTAAATGACGTTACACTCCAATACAACACATAGTTTTCAATTCTATAAATAAAGGTTAATTCACTCTACCAATCGCCAATCAATAAACAAAGCTAAAAATAACTACAATAGTGAGTATAGAGATGAGATATGTTATTCAAAGACATCCGGGGGCTGTCCCCCAACATATGAGAGACGTTCATCGTAAAACTCAAATCTTTAGGTGAATACCCCAAACATTGACTTGAAATATTAACCAGTTTCTGACATTCGAGAAAGTATAGTTGATACACTTTTACACTTGCAAAATTAACGTTATCGGGGCTATGTAGATTTCGGGCGCAGCTCTATGTTGTTTTGAAGCATTTTGTAGTATTTTTAGATCGTCGAATCGAGACTACTCTGGTCTACATATGAGCCATCCCGCGAGAAAACCAACATAATGGCCTCTGCGTAATGTATCGTCCCGGATCAGCTTGCGTAGTCCGCGCAGACTGATACGGGCCGACACATTCCGTCTCAGGGGGACAGAGGTATAGTTTAATGATTCCTGAAACAGAAAATCCACAAGGGGCGAAAGGTGTCTATCCGGGTTAGCCGGGTTTGATCAATTGACCCCAATTGTGTTATTAAGAGGTAAGAAGTAAACTGATAAAGTTAGATCCTGTATCTATATTTAGACGATTCATTTACTTATGTTCGACAATTAATTGGTGCATGTCCAGTCAGCTCCTGTATCTATATTTAGACGATTCATTAACTTATGTTCGACAATTATTGGTGCATGTCCTTTCTCTCATGCAAACGTTTATTTAGGCATCTGCAGCTGGAGAAAGTGAAAATCGTGTGACATTGTTTTCAACTGTAATCAATATATCAAGGTAACCACGTGTTACCCCATCACAGTCGTCTGCTGCAGGGATAACTTGTGTCGTCCTATCAACCAGCTATTACCGGATTTACGAGCTTTGCTGTATTAGCTGTTGTTTAAACTTTGCCATTAAAATAAAACGTCTGTTGAACCTGATATAGATTCCAATTGTGTTAGATATATAATTTCAAAACAAATTGTATTAACCATTTCGGACATATAGACGTTTTCTGATGCCTCTGCAGATGAAGACATGTGCAAATCATTGTGTCAAAAGCAGAATGTGCTCAACTTGATTCAATAATAGTTCTTTAATTTATAAAGATTGTTCAGGTTTGTGACAACATGTTTTTAATGTCGTCTGCTGCAGATTTTTTGTATGTGGGTAAATTTGCGCGTCTGGTGCATTAGGATGTCATTGACACTCCGTAGTTGGATCAATTAAAGTGTTTGTCAATACATTCATCTAGACGGACACTGACGATTCTGGTTAGACTGGGCGAACAATGTACACAGATGTATTAACCCTTTCCTACAACTTCCAACTGTGTAAGACTGGGCGAATGATATACACAGATGTATTAACCCTTTCTCGCATACACCAACTTTGTTAGACTAGGCGAATGATGTACACAGATGTATTAACCCTTTCCCACATACACTAACTTTGTTAGACTGTACGAATAATATACACAGATGTATTAACCCTTTCCCACATACACCAACTGTGTAAGACTGGGGCGAATGATGTACACAGATGTATTAACCCTTTCCCACATACACCAACTGTGTAAGACTGGGGCGAATGATGTACACAGATGTATTAACCCTTACCCACATACACCAACTGTGTAAGACTGGGGCGAATGATGTACACAGATGTATTAACCCTTTCCCACATACACCAACTGTGTAAGACTGGGGCGAATGATGTACACAGATGTTTTAACCCTTTCCCACATACACCAACTGTGTAAGACTGGGGCGAATGATGTACGTAAATGTATTAACCCTTTCCCACAACCACCAACTGTAGACGAACCCCCCCCCCCCCCCCCCCCCCCCCCCCCCCCCCCGACGTCAACTTGCGTGTACTGTCGAATAGGAATTGAGTAAAATTCGTTCCCATTAGTATATATATACGTTGTACATCGTTGGAGTGTTCGTATGCATGCGTTTGTAAGCTTTTGTGTCCGTGGCGATTAGTCTTGTTCGTCGGAAATGTTTGAGCATGTTGAAAAATGTGTGGCGAATAAAAGTTTCGTCTATCATTCGTTAAAATTCGTTTCAATACGTTAACCAATCGGAAAGTCTTTGCATGCGTTCGTCAACTGGCGTTAGAGGTCGCAAGTTATCAGGTCGTGATCAGCTAATTTGCATATCAAGCGATCGAGGACGATCCCATGACGAATCTTTGCGATAGTTTGCGCACTTGTACGAAATGTAGCGAATAATTACGTATTGTAGCTAATTGAATTCGAAATTTCATGACGAATGAAAGCGATTGTAACGATTGGTTGACGTTCAAAAACGAACGGCATACGCTTGCATACGAGTCATTACTAAGAGTAACTACGACATACGAATCCACGCGAATCACAACGCATCTAAATGTATTGAGTATCTCAACAATTTTGTTTAGTTCTTGAATTTCATATACAACAGGAGGAGGCTAAATATCAAGATTATTAGTTATTCCTTCGTCAAAATGGAAGATATACAACCCCTGGGGCTGCATTATGTGGCTGCTATGGCCAACCAAGAAGTCTTCCAGCAACAATTTAACATCCATCAGTTCATCAGAGGCCGATTTAGGTGGAGAAGAGGAGCCAGAGCACTTCGCATCTGGAGAAGACCATGGCTGCATCCCGAGAGACGGCGCCAATTTGGCATCTATGATCAGCTCATGGTTGAGCTCAGAAGAGAAGATCCTAGAACTTTCAAGAAATTCCTCTGCATGCCAACTGAAATGTATGATGAAATATTCGAGAGGGTCGTTGGTCATCGCCTCTGGAAACAACACACCTGGTACAGGGCGCCCTTGGATCCAGGCCTCAAGTTGGCTGCCACTCTACGCCACCTGGTTGCTGGTGCCAAGTACTCAGACATACAGTATTCCTGGCGGGTCGCTGAGAATACCTCTCTGTAGTGGTCAGAGAAGTCGGTCATGCTATATGTGAGGAATATGTTGATGAAGTTATGACAGCCCCCTCCACAATGGAAACAACTGGGTGATGGTTTCCTCAAGAAGTGGAACTTTCCTAATTGTGTTGCTGCAATTGATGGCAAACACATAGCCATCAGAAAGCCTGCCAGCTCTGGTTCCTTATATTTTAATTATAAGGGTTTCTTCAGCAGCATCCGATACATTTTCCCCGTTCCCGTTACATTTCTCCCTCTTTTCTGTTGACTTCGACTATAAGAAAGCCATGAAGAACGACCCCCAGATAGAGAAGGATCTTGTTGAGTAATATAAGACGAATACCTCCCTCTGGGATCTCCGGCAGGGGGACCACCATAACAGTGACATCAAGAAGAAGCTTCTTGAAGATATCTCGAAGAACACCGGAGTTCAACCCTTTCTCACATACACTTTGTTAGACTGGGTGAGTGATGTACTCAGATGTATTAACCCTTTCTCGCATACGCCAACTTTGTTAGACTGGGCGAATGATATACACAGATGTATTAACCCTTCCTCACATACACTAACTTTGTTAGACTGGGCGAATTATGTACACAGATGTATTAACCCTTTCTCACATACACCAACTGTGTTAGACTGGGGCGAATAATATACACAGATGCATTAACCCTTTCTCACATACACTAACTTTGTTAGACTGGACGAATGATATACACAGATGTATTAACCCTTTCTCACATACACTAACTTTGTTAGACTGGGTGAGTGATGTACACATATGTATTAACCCTTTCTCACATATACCAACTTTGTTAGACTGGGTGAGTGATGTACACAGATGTATTAACCCTTTCTCACATACACTAACTTTGTTAGACTGGACGAATGATATACACAGATGTATTAACCCTTTCTCACATACACTAACTTTGTTAGACTGGACGAATGATATACACAGATGTATTATCCCTTTCTCACATACACTAACTTTGTTAGACTAGGCGAATGATATACACAGATGCATTAACCCTTTCCTACAGAAATGGTAGGTTATGTATTTTTTTGTAGATGACTTTGGAAAACTTTATTATAAACTTTTGATATTGATAACAAATTGGCATTGGCCCACTTGTAAATGGTAGGTTATGTATTTATTTGTAGATGACTTTGGAAAACTTTATTATAAACTTTTGATATTGATAACAAATTGGCATTGGCCCTCTTGTAAATGGTAGGTTATGTATTTATTTGTAGATGACTTTGGAAAACTTTATTATACACTTTTGATTTTGATAACAAATTGGCATTGGCCCTTTTTTAACATTATGTTTCTATCAGATTGATCAGACTTTTTTTTAGTTTTGTCTTAAATTTAGAAGTGTTTAAATACACATTTGACACGTAATACATATAAAAAAAATGCTATTTTTTGTCTATGAAATAAAAATCTGATCATGTACATTTAACTTATCATAATTATAATCAAATGACAAAAAAAAGCAATTAAGTCCACTTTCATTAAATCTATCACTTATAATTGTACCTTAAAAGGCCCCATAATTCCAAAATTTGACCAGGTAGAGATTAAAAACCAACCCCATAATCATTTACCGAAAATATCTAGAAAGTGTATTTTATCAGTGAAAGATTACCGTTTGCACATACGGATATGTACTTTAGTTGGTCTCAAATTCACGAATGAAAATGTTCACTTGGTGATATATGAGCCCGTCCCTGCGAAAAGGATACAGTGTAGATTCTGACCAGCCTGTAGATTCAGACCAGCCTGTAGATTCTGACCAGCCTGTAGATTCAGACCAGCCTGTAGATTCTGACCAGCCTGTAGATTCAGACCAGCCTGTAGATTATGACCAGGCTGTACATCCGGTAGCATATTACTTAGATAATCTTGTTCGAAGCTTCTGTCAACTTTTACCCTTTTCCCCGGACGGTTTAGTAATATCCGATCGAATTTCAGATTGTAATATGTCCCCTGGTAAACATCGACGTTACACAATGGGATTGTAATATGTCCCCTGGTAAACATCGACGTTACACAATGGGATTGTAATATGTCCCCTGGTAAACATCGACGTTACACAATGGGATTGTAATATGTCCCCTGGTAAACATCGACGTTACACAATGGGATTGTAATATGTCCCCTGGTAAACATCGACGTTACACAATGGGATTGTAATATGTCCCCTGGTAAACATCGACGTTACACAATGGGATTGTAATATGTCCCCTGGTAAACATCGACGTTACACAATGGGATTGTAATATGTCCCCTGGTAAACATCGACGTTACACAATGGGATGGTTTGTTACTAAATATAGACATTCGGGGAAATAACTAAATCTGCAACAGACGATTTTGAAAACATCTAGGCAAAACTGTGTAAAATCTCAATAATTGAACGTTTAATTATTAAATATATAATTATTTGAAAAACATTGGAGAATTTGCTCATTATGATCAATTTATACTTTTGAAACAATGTTTTCAAACGTTATCTGCTGCAGATTTGTCAAACTGCGTCTATAAGTGGGAAAGGGTTAATGACTTCTTGGTAAAACTGAACTACCACGAATATTGTTTTTTAACAGTGTAACCATTTCCCACATGTAAATGTAATTAACTCTGCAAAGGACTATTGTATATACTTACCATACATAGAGAATATTTCATGAGTGTTTATTTATTATCACTTTTATTAAACGAGTTTACAAAGATGATATGCAGCAAGTCTGGCGAGCGTCACATTCAGCTTAGTTAACATGCTTATTAAAAGTGACAAAACGGTAGGCTACGTGGGATTCACCTTGGTGATTTTCGCCTTTGCATATTTTGCAAACTTCCAGCTCTATCTCGGAAATTCGAGGTCGGAGGTCAATCACGTAAAATAAAAAAAAATGTAGTTCTTGAATAGCTCTATCAGATGGTGCAATAAAATCGCTATCGAATACATGTACTACCACTGCAGCGCCAGGGGCGATTCAAGTAAAAAAGACTGTAAAAAGATACCCTACATGTATCCTTGAAAGGCTACCATTTGGAATCAAAGTACTCAATCAAAAATCGTTACGGATAAGTTTTTTCTAAATATCTCAAAGTATCTATATCCGAAGTTTCAGCTCTCCACATTCAAAACTGTAGGAGAAGATAGAAACATGGTTTTGGTTCTTAATCAAAGTACTGATAGTACTAAAGGTAGAATTGCGATCGTTTAAGAAGAAATTTCGTGTTGGTCTAGTGAAAGTTAATTGACCCCTACTTTACCACTAAAATATCATTCGGTTCAGACTGTTTTAAAATCATTATCCCTGTATCGTAGAAGAAGAATATTTTCTTATATAGATTTGTCTTAGATCATTGTTCAACCCATTCCCTTATGCAACACATCTGCAGCAGACGACTTTGAAAACATTGTGACAAAAACCTGAAAAATGTCCATAAAAGATAACTTAATTGTTAACTAACGTTTAAAACATGGTGGCCAAAGGAGAAACTACTCATCATGAGCAATTTCATCTTTGGCCACAATGTTTTCAAAAGTCGTCTGCTGCTTTTGCATCGAAATGCGTCTTGCAGGTGAAAAAGAGTTAATGGACATGCAAGTAAAAAATGAAATTTGTCTTCTATTGTGTTACATAATTTGCATTTACGGTCTGATGTAGGAGTCTTAACAGGTTGTTTCCTTCTTCCAGTTTCAATTTACAGTTGGTAACTTAAAAGTCTAAATTTTGTTAATGCAAATCTATATTTCTTTACTTTTATGTTGTCTAAATACATCTTAAAATCAAAGGATTTGATTAGAATATATGTTTTAGCTTTAGAGGTTTGACTTAGATCGGCATCCCAGTTTTGGATAAAAATATCTTTTACCCTTTGTTTAAATATTTTTATGAAAGCGTTAATGTTTTCGACACCTTGATTCATCCATACATAACTAAAACCAAAATCGTTCAATATATATTGAACCTTTGATGCCCAATTGTCTTGATTTTCATTTATATCATTTAACATTTGTTTGTATTTTGCCTTTATGTATTTGCGTTCGTCTGTTCTCGTGACTTCTAACCAGTATTTAATTATCAAAGAAAGGCGTTGTCACTTCAAAGGTAATTTTCCCAATTCACCGTATATAAATGTATTAGGAGTCCGACTTTTGACGTGTAGTAGTTGCTTACAAAATATAGTATGCAGGTTCAAGTGTATGACTAATGGTGATATGTTTGAATACTGTTAGATATTGTTTTAATGCAAAAACTGCTTTCAAAGCTTGCCCTCCTCTATAGTCAAAAGTGTGTTGAAAGGACCCTCCTGAAGAAAATGATATGCCTAAATATGTAATAATCAAAATGTGTGTCTCAGCGTTGTCTTCTTCAGAAGTTTGACAGAAACAAAGCCTAAATCTGAAATCGTGTCAATGTGTTATTTGTCAACTCTGTCCCATAATTTTTCCTGTGATTTGATACTGCTAACTCTCATAAAACAGCACGGAAAGGGACAACTATACTTTCCCAACTTTGATTAAATATATTTTCAATTAAATTGTAAAAAATATTTTTTTGTTTTTTGAAAGTTTTGTCATTATTATTTAAGACGGACATTATATACTAAAATAGCCAACTGACTATCATTTTAAAAAAGTGTTTCTTATTTAAACCTTTCCCATCTGCATACGTACTTTTGAAAACATTGATGCAGAAGAAGAAATTGCTCATAACAAGCATTTTCTCCTTTTGCAACAATGTTTTCAACTATATTCAATGATTAGAGTTCCAATTAATGTGATTTTCTGTATCTTTGCTCAGATTTTTTTATAAATTCTTCTGCTGCAGAGATAATATATTTTTTGGGGTGGGTTGTGATTTGTTAAAGGGCAAGCAGGATTGGGAATTGTGTGTTGCACCACTCGCCTGCCTGTGCATGTTTGAGCTTAATTAACTTAACGTTTTAATAATCTTTCCATCCCCAACTCAGTCAACTTTATGGACGAAATAATCGCGTCAAAATCTTAAATCGCGTCAAAGTCATAACGAACAAACTGTCAAAATAAAATGTTGAACTGTGTAATACAAATTTAGAATAAAAGGATGAATCAGTTATTTTGTAACAACCAATATCCGCGGGTCATGTACCTGATTTTGGCCGAAAGAAATGATCGATTTTTCTCTTCTTCATTCTTGCAAGATTTCGTTCTGCCTATTATAATCAAAGCATTCTAAACGCTTTATAAACAACTGTTTATAACATTGACTCGCAATCGTTTTTGCAAGTCGTCGTAATTTAAAGCGCTCAAATGATTTGATGAAATCTCTTTATTCGTATAAGTCGGGAATTGTCGAAAGCACCTATCGAAAATGCAAAAGTCATCGTTAATCGTCACATTTGTCAAAACTAAACGGCAATGATTCGCCGGGTGCCGGTCCTTATCGAAAACCCTGAAGTCTGTTACATTTATGTTATTAAACCATGCAACATGAAAATAGTGTACTCATGTTTTTGCGGAAACCTGCTTGTGGTATAATTAGTCGCCGGGCAGAAGCCCGCGACTTCTATTTTTAATAGGTTTTCGGAAATGACATGGGAGGGGGGATTATTATTAGAAAGCACATTTAGATGTCTTGAACATATTACAATTGTGTTCGTTTAAAAACACTAAGTAATGACACATTTAAAATAAAATAAATATTCCGATGTTTTAGTTATTTTCAGTTTCTTTATTTTGACTCGCATTTATGTTTTTTTGTTTATTTACGAAGTCAAAACAGTCCCTATTAGCTAGACTGAAATACTTTATTTTACAATATATACTACATGTAATCAAAAGGCGATAACTACAAACTTTTACGTCGCACAGTCTAATTTGCAACAGACTCTTATGTGTAAATATCGAGATGAAAATAACGTCGAATATTCTCCTTTTAATGGCAATTTTAACATTCTGAATGTTATTTTCATGTTCAAAGAGATGTCTTGATTTGTGAAGAAGGCATTTTATAATGTTTATCCATATATATCTAAAATATGAACTGGTTCTAAGCTAAAACTGTTGGATCGCGTGACTCGCGAATACCAACTGCGTAGATCAATCTCCTTTGCAGAGAGCCGCTCTTTACACTCACTTACAAATAGTAAATCATAGGTGATTTAAAATGTTTATTTGGTTCGAAACAAATGAAGAAAAGAACAAACCGAGATAAAACTGGTTTTAATAGAAAAAATACTTTGAACGAACACTCTCTGCCTATAAAGAGAGTTTCAAGAACGACACCTCTGCGAATAAGAAAGAATCGGGTCTTTCGTACACAATTATTTCGTCTTTGACAATTTTAAAGGTGTCATTTAATTCCCTAAAGGCATATTGCTTCCGATCTGCATATTGTGCATCATTGACACAAGGGCGCTCATCATAATATAATTTTAAAACATGAGTAGTTTGTTATTTTCATTATAAAAAAGGATGGAAAGAATTAAAATAAATTAACATGTTGTAGGGCTCAGTTTATGTTCGAAATTAAGTTTTAATTATACAACAATTTCAATGAGATTTAACTGTTTAGTTGATATTATATTTCGAAGGTGGTCTAATTTATAAATATTGGACTACATTTCAACATTTGTTAAAGTATGATATAATTAGGATGCCAAGCTAATATCATTTTGAGAACAAGAGAAAACTCATGTCTTCAACGATTTAACCCTTATCTCATTGTTTTAAAAGTAGATTGCTTGCAAAGGTGTCCACTGTTGACTTAAATAGAGGAAAGGTAAAATGACGTGCTATTGCATGCAAATCCTTAATTGTCTGTTTTGCGGTTTTATTGAAAAATAATAAAATTCAAATATTCTGACAAACAGCTAGAAAATTGTATGTGGAATTCGCAAATCTTATAATTATTCCTTAATGAAAGCACTGTATACATACTAAGACTTATCATTGGCAAGATTACTCATTTCCATTACTGTTTATGATCAATAATTAGTTGGTTGTGTGTATGGTCAACCTACTTTGGAATGGAGATTGATCATAAACAATGAAAGGCTTCAATTATCATTCACTTCGTTGACAAAACAATGCAAGTTATGATACATTTTCAATTGACCCCACCCCTGATGTTCCAATATGCCCCTCAGTTGATAACTGTTTATTCAACTACTATAATGTTAGTGTTATGCATAACTGCAGTATGGATTTCCGGCGACATTGATGCGTTGCATCAACTTTCTCTTGTTACCTATTGAAAACAAATGCATAACTAAAACGACTTCGTTACTAGAAACGAGCACCTGTTGCCTCTATATGCAACTACACGGATGCACTTGAAAGAGAAAGAAAAGACTAAGCAATGCATACTATCATTATGAATATGGACATGAACGAATATGTATGGACTAGCGCCTAGAATTTTGTATTAGCCCGATCCTTCATTCCACTCGCTAATGCTAGCGGGCGAGTAGATGTTTACATCTCTGCCGAGAGGGAAGAGAGGGTTACACTTTACAAAGGGTAATCGCGCGGTGCAGTGCTATATTGGCGTAGTGATATCTAAATAATAGTGTACACTTAAATATGATATTTACACATTAAGAGACTTTGTAATTTTATTTGGATACCTAGAATAAGTGGAATTTATTTTGCTTATTTTACTTTTGCATATGTTTGCACTCGTAATTCAGTCTGATTTGTTTGCTCTAGTTTTGTATGTGTTCTGGGGTATTTACATCAAGTGACTTCAAAATTCAACCTGTTACAATGGTATCGTTTGCGCATGCGCGCAACTCTACCAAAAAAGCATGTATGTGCTAGTTGCATAGCAACGGGTTGGTCCTTAGCAACGAAACTCAAACTCTCTTACCCTGAGCCCCTAGGGCACCTATTTACCAAGTTTGATGGGAATCGGACCGTCGGTTTGGGCTGTGGAGCGTCGCTTTACAAATCAAACATTTGAGCGTTGGGCTGGAAACCAAACTAGCAGTGTCATATTATTTTTATGTAATGGGATTTTGACACTCCCTGGGAGGGCTTTATGTTATAATTTCATTTATGGAGATTTTTCAAGATTTTTGCCTCGATGTCTAAACGTGGTGCGCTGCAGATTACATGTTTATGTGAGAAATGGTTTAAACAGGTATAAAGATAACAATGACAATTACATAAATAGATATAATAATATAGATTGTATAGCTGTTTCCAATTAGATAAATGTATTTAGGATACTTAGGATCTCGTATATCAAATTACCGCAGTGCAACCAAACAAAATGTTAATAGGGAATTTAACTTATCTCGTCGGCGTTCGTTACTGCAAAACACCGCTACACAGTAAAGTAGGTTCATGCAAAGATCTTTGGTAAAACAATATTTCCGTTAACTCTGTAAAGACCTGCGTGTTTTTGTTACAATCATGTCGGTACTAATTTGGACCTACAGTAGGTTACTGTTGAAAACATTGTGACTAAAGGGGAAACAACCCATTATGAGCAATTTCTAATTTTGCTATAAAGTTTTCAGTTCAATTCTATATACTTTCATTTATAGAGATTTTCAATATTTTTGCTAAACGTTTTCAAAAGTGTCGGCTGCAGATGTGTTGTATGTGGGTTAGGAATATTCAGTAGTCTGTGGTAAGCTTATGAAGTATTGACTGTTGATAACCATTTATCTGAACGCATATGTTATAGGTGTCTACTTTAGAATATTTCTGGAAAAATATTTAATATCGAGAAAACTGCAACAATAAATTTCACAATGGTGTCAAAAGTCGTCATTATCAGAAAAAGGGCTGAAACGTTTAGGTTTCCATGGAATTCAATTGTAATTTTATTTTAGAGTATAATCTAGTTCTGACAATAACCATTTTATAGAACTATTCGTGGATGTAGTTTCCTTACATGTTACATGATTGTAGAATGAACATAATCCTGTTGGACTTTATAGTTAAACTTGGTCCTTTTCCATTAAATATATCCCTTTTCTACTTTTTTACTAACAACATATAAGCAGTCCGCGCAAGCTAACCCGGGCCGACACATTCCATCTCAGGTGGATAGAGGTATAGAGTAATGATTCATGAAACAGAATCCACAGGAGGCGAAAAGTGTCTGTCCGGGTTAGCCTGTGCGGCATGCTTAGGCTGATCCTGGTCGATACTTTACGCAGAGTCCACACTGTTGGTTTTCTCGCGAGACGGCTCATATATGTAGTACTTTGAACACATCTAATTAAACAATGTAAAATATCTATAAATTAAAGTTTATATTTGAATAGAGTTAAAAACCAATTGTAGTGAAGGAAAACATTGCTCATGATGAGCGATATTTCCTTTTACCAAATTCTTTTGAAGTCGTCACCTCAGAAAGCGTTCAAGTACGAAAGGCTTGATATTTGTTGTAGTCAACGAGTCAGTATACTATGTCCTACAGAGCAATGCATTCACGAGTGACTGCCAATATATTGAGTTCTTGAAAAAGAATCATATATTTACTGCGAGCTGTTATCAGAATTAACAGCTTCCGTTTCATTTCTGGACCCATTTGCTACTATGCCATCATTTAGGGAGATCTTTGCCCTTTTGTTTTTTAAATGCATCTGCATGCGGAAAAGGGTTAATAATGATAATGATATGCATAGATATTTCCACTTGATGCATGCACCTTTTAAATGATTAAATCACAAGAAAATTCAGTATGCGTCTCTCTATAAATATTTAAGATGGTGTTCAATCGTGAGCTAACTATTTGCGGTCACCTGAGTCAGCGCTCGTGTTAATGGGCATACTGGGCGTTTTTACGCCCGAAAAGTGTTCCCGAATGCCCAAAGTTGACAAGGGATACGTCCACGTACGTCCATATATTAAGGGTATACGCCGGCAATAAAAAAAGTATGGCGTATGCGTCCAGTTGAAATCGTGTGGAACTAATCTGCAATCATTGTGCATTGTGTATCTTTAACTGTCACTTAATGGACAGTGGGAGTTATCAATGGGTGGATTTTAAGCCAATCGCTATCGGGAATGTGTACCCCACCCAACCCAAGATTTGACACTCGATAACGCCTCAAACCAATCAATACTATTTTTCATTTCAAGCAGCTTAGGGGGAAATAATTTCAATAAACAACTTGATAACAAACTAGGATATGATTTAAGAATGTCTGTATATTAATTTAACTGTTCAAAGATTATGGTTTTGTTTACACGAATCCATAGAAAATTCTTTTTAATTGCGGATTTTTTTTGGCCATAATGATCAATCAAATTCACAGCCAGCTGTCAAAAAGACTTGCCTATAATAATGTCAACACTGTTATATGAATACAATTTTGGTTGTTACCTGAAATAGAGTTCCAGACATATATTTGTTTATTCACCCTCCAAATATAATGTTGCTTCAGTTCATTGATTGGTTGAGTTGTGCTGTGAACATTCGCAGCAGGGCTCAATTATCAATATACTTAACTATTATCACTAAGATTTGAATCGAATTATTATCATTTTGACTTGAATATATATGTTATACTATTATTATAATAACATATATGTCCATTTTAGTTAATTTATTTTTTAGAAGATAAAATATATTGAAGCCTGAAGAAGATAAAATATATTGAAGTCTGAAGAAGATAAAATATATTGAAGTCTGAAGAAGAAACATACATATTGTAATGGGTTTTCGTGCATTTTCTTCTTTCTGAAAATCGGAAATGTCATTCAAGAAAGTATTACTCACACTCATTCATATTTGTTTAAAATTTATCATTGTGAAAGTTTAGTGCACTGAATGTGTGTTTATATTACATCTCACTGCAGAACAGTTTATTTACTGGTGTTTAAATTAAAAGTAATATCTAAATATCAGAAATCATTCCTTTTAACACAATGCATGTGGTTTGAGAACATGATTCATGATATATATGTGAATCTAATGAATCATGGCCTAGCCAATCTTTTTGATAAATTTCATGCAGGATAGATTATGACACATGACTAGAAGATAGCATTATATATCACATAAAAAAAACCACTTGTTTAAAAGTGTAATGATAGAAACTGAAAAAATAACATTATTGAAAGGAGCAATATCTGCTTTTTGTAACAATTTGCTTCTTTTCCAATAACGTTTTTAAAAAATAAAACAAAGGGAAACACACTAGAATGTGAAGATGTGGAAAAGACAGCGCGGTACCTGGGACTTCCAAAATTCAGACCCAGGAAGTCAGGACTTCCTGTTTCAAAAAGTTAGTGCCAGCACTGCCTGAGTATTGCAATGTATATGCCACCTTTTGCAAACTATTAAACCTGTTATTTCAAATAGTGTTACAATAAGTCACATACAATTACTCTATTCTGCTATTGCGTCTCCAAAAGCAAATGAATAGTTTTGTGTTTTGGTGTCTCTGTCATCTTCTTATCCCTGTATATATATAATATAATAATGGCGAAAAGAGGAAAATACTAATACATTGTAGTAATTAAGCAAGTTATTGATTTTATCCTGTTTATCTTTTTTTTTAAATCAGTATATCAGATGGTTTCATTTTAATTTGAATATGATTCGCCACCTGGGCAAACAAAGATATAAACTGGTTTGATTCTGCTGCATCGGACTTATTTGCTTATCTAATTTGGACAACTGCTCAATTAAAAATGAGCCGTCCCGCGAGAAACCCAACATTATAGCATCTGCGTAATGTATCGACCTATATCAGCCTGCGCAGACTGATCCGTGGCCGACACATTCCGCCTCAGGGGGATAGAGGTATAGAGTAATGATTCCTCAAACAGAAAATCCACAGGAGGCGAGAAGTGTCCTTCCGGGTAAGCTTGTGCGGCATGCCTACGCTGATACGGGTCGATTACTTTACACAGAGTCCACACTGTTAGTTTTCTCGTGTAGCGGCTCAAATGGAAAACTATTCTATCAGTCCCGTTGATGGCCTATCAATAGTTTACTTGCAAGGATTACAATGGCAGACTTACAACAATAGTCACTTAACTAAGTGAAAAAGTAACAAATGCTGAAAGTGTAGCACAATTGAGTTAAAGATCTAGCATTATCATACAGTACAGCTCACGCGGAAAACGCATTTTCCGCGATCCCACGATGGACAAATATTTTTGTTCGCGGATGATCACCGCAATTAAATACTCGATTCGAGCATTTTATCTACCAAGAAATCACCACGATATCTTGGCGATTGTTACCTGTACAAATAAATGTATTACTTTGATTACATTTTTTTTTCGATACTGTACATGTTTATTGACAAATTGCTTTTATTTTATGACCCAACTTGCTAAAATTCATTCCATTTCAGCAAATTATTCGAAAAACAGTGGAAGATTTGTGTTTGTTTACGGTAACGTCAAGTTTCGTAATCGAAAATGGCAGACATCGGATATACTTTTAAGGTGAGGTCATATCGTACATATGATTATCACACATGTTTTAGTAAGAGGGAAATATTGTTCAATTACAGTACATGTATATATAGCTTTTTGTATATAATACATGTACATGAGTTTTGTAATAAAAACAGATTGTTGATTAATAAGCTTTTCTTATTAACTTAGTTATAAATGATCCATTGTCATATTGTTGAAAATGACGAGTTTTCATTTTAACGCAATGTGGTGATACAGAGTAGAATTGATTTTAGTTACGTATTGTATTTTGTTATGTAACAACTTGTCGTAAAGCACTGGTAGTTATATTAGTTTAACAAAGTACAGGATTAAGGAGTGGTTTGTCAGCGTGCGAACCCAAACACATAAACCACAATACACCTGGAACGACTTTTCTTGACACTTGCGTTCAGTTTTGTAGTAATGTTAACGGATTAAAGAGTAAAACATGCCAATTAAGGTTTCGTAATCTCTTTCAATTAAGTTAATTAGTTTTCAGTTGTTTAATTACATCCGGGATTAACATGAGCGCTTCATACTTCTTTGTTTGCAAAGTTTGTTTTGGATTTGTTGTTGTTATTCAACCGACTTGGAAACAGGTTTCAAAGAAATAATATATAGGCGATTAAGAATGAACAATGAATTGGTAATTGTGGTGATTGACAATGGAACTACGTCATTTATTAGTGAGATTTAAAAAAAGCTACAAATCTTTCAGGCAGAATTAACAGTCGAAGTCGCTTGACAGTATTAGTATCACGTATTGTATTGTTTGCAGAATACATCGTGTTTAGGGGAATTGTATTGACGAAATTTAATAAATTGAGTTGTTACGCATATCTGCTGCTTTATCGTTAGCACTGATTTATAATCATTGTCCTCTTCAACAACATTTATTCGTACTGTAATGAAATAAAAATTAAAAATTAAAAAAATCCCAGCAAAACGGCGAGAAAAAGCTTATCGAGTCAAAGGAATGTCACCGCGAATACGCGATGGTTCCATCGCAAATCCGCGATTCTATCAAACCATGTGTTTCTTATAGTTGCTACGAGAGAACGGAGCGTGAAGGTCAAGGTCATTACGGAAAGTGCTTCGCCAGGGTCACTAACAGAGAACTTTAAAATAAATAAAATATTTCAAAAATTACTACATTCGAGGATTCGGTGTTTGAGTTCATAAACCAGAACACCAGACCTTTACAGCCGAAATGGCTGATAAGCAAAGTTTGCAAAACGCGACTTATGGGGGAAAAGTTTTGAAAAGAACTAAGGAAATGTCAAGAATAAAAGCTGGAAAACCCAGTGAAACTCCGGGAAATCCGGAATATGAGACAATCATAATTGAGGAAACTCATATCGGGGGAAATCCCCTTATTACAAAAAAGGGAATTGCC
The DNA here is from genome assembly GCA_031761405.1 of Serripes groenlandicus. Taxonomy (NCBI): domain Eukaryota; kingdom Metazoa; phylum Mollusca; class Bivalvia; order Cardiida; family Cardiidae; genus Serripes; species Serripes groenlandicus. The sequence continues at coordinate 187,365,902 of JASEVX010000001.1, forward strand.
ATTGCCGGAAATGCAAAGCGAGATGACAAGCGGACAGATCGAAATGACACGCAGTTAACGCAGGGCGGAAGTTACAATGCTTTGTGAAAAAATGTCCGATATGGAGTCGAATAAACAAAAATTCGAGGCAGAGCAGACGGAATTACTGTCAAATATCGTCCTAAACGTTGCAAAAATGCAACAGCGATTAGATACACGGGCAGTTATAGACTTCGGCGACAACCCATGTGGAGATGCAGACTTGACATCTCCAGATCGATCGGAGGACGACAATCTGAGCGATATTATGAACTCTGTCGACGACGATTTGACAGTCGAAGTTGACTTGACAGTATTATTATCACGTATTGTATTGTTTGCAGAATACATCGTGTTTAGGGGAATTGTATTGACGAAATTTAATAAATTGAGTTGTTACGCATATCTGTCTGCTTTATCGTTAGCACTGATTTATAATCATTGTCCTCTTCAACAACATTTATTCGTACTGTAATGAAATAAAAATTAAAAATTAAAACAATCCCAGCAAAACGGCGAGAAAAAGCTTATCGAGTCAAAGGAATGTCACCGCGAAAACGCGATGGTTCCATCGCAAATCCGCGATTCTATCAAACCATGTGTTTCTTATAGTTTCCACGAGAGAACGGAGTGTGAAGGTCAAGGTCATTACGGAAAGTGCTTCGCCAGGGTCAATAACAGAGAACTTTAAAATAAATAAAATATTTCAAAAATTACTACATTCGAGGATTGTGTGAGGAAAATAAAATAAGGAAAGATTACATGAACAATTGGACTTAAAATTTGCTGTGAAATTGATCGAAGATTGCGTGTTAAAACGGACTTAATTCTTTGGATTCGGTGTTTGAGTTCGTAAACCAGAACACCAGACCTTTACAGCCGAAATGGATGGTAAGCAAAGTTCGCAAAACGCGACTTACGGGGAAAAAGTTCTGAAAAGAACTAAGGAAATGTCAAGAATAAAAGCTGGAAAAGCCAGTGAAACTCCGGGAAATCCGGAATATGAGACAATCATAATTGAGGAAACTCATATCGGGGGAAATCCCCTTATTACAAAAAAGGGAATCGCCATTGCCGGAAATGCAAAGCGAGATGACAAGGGGACAGATGCGCGGACAGATCGAAATGACACGCAGTTAACGCAGGGCGGAAGTTACAATGCTTTGTCGGAAAAAATGTCCAATATGGAGTCGAATAAACAAAAATTCGATGCAGAGCAGACGGAATTACTGTCAAATATCGTCCTAAACGTTGCAAAAATGCAACAGCGATTAGATACACGGGCAGTTATAGACTTCGGCGACAACACATGTGGAGATGCAGACTTGACATCTCCAGATCGATCGGAGGACGACAATCTGAGCGATATTATGAACTCTGTCGACGACGACTTGACAGTCGGAGTTGTCTTGACAGTATTATCATCACGTATTGTATTGTTTGCAGAATACATCGTGTTTAGGGGAATTGTATTGACGAAATTTAATAAATTGAGTTGTTACGCATATCTGCTGCTTTATCGTTAGCACTGATTTATAATCATTGTCCTCTTCAACAACATTTATTCGTACTGTAATGAAATAAAGATTAAAAATTAAAAAAATCCCAGCAAAACGGCGAGAAAAAGCTTATCGAGTCAAAGGAATGTCACCGCGAATACGCGATGGTTCCATCGCAAATCCGCGATTCTATCAAACCATGTGTTTCTTATAGTTTCCACGAGAGAACGGAGCGTGAAGGTCAAGGTCATTACGGAAAGTGCTTCGCCAGGGTCACTAACAGAGAACTTTAAAATAAATAAAATATTTCAAAAATTACTACATTCGAGGATTGTGTGAGGAAAATAAAATAAGGAAAGATTACATGAACAATTGGACTTAAAATTTGCTGTGAAATTGATCGAAGATTGCGTGTTAAAACGGACTTAATTCTTTGGATTCGGTGTTTGAGTTCGTAAACCAGAACACCAGACCTTTACAGCCGAAATGGATGATAAGCAAAGTTCGCAAAACGCGACTTACGGGGAAAAAGTTCTGAAAAGAACTAAGGAAATGTCAAGAATAAAAGCTGGAAAAGCCAGTGAAACTCCGGGAAATCCGGAATATGAGACAATCATAATTGAGGAAACTCATATCGGGGGAAATCCCCTTATTACAAAAAAGGGAATCGCCATTGCCGGAAATGCAAAGCGAGATGACAAGGGGACAGATCGAAATGACACGCAGTTAACGCAGGGCGGAAGTTACAATGCTTTGTGGGAAAAATGTCCAATATGGCGTCGAATAAACAAAAATTCGAGGCAGAGCAGACGGAATTACTGTCAAATATCGTCCTAAACGTTGCAAAAATGCAACAGCGATTATATACACGGGCAGTTATAGACTTCGGCGACAACCCATGTGGAGATGCAGACTTGACATCTCCAGATCGATCGGAGGACGACAATCTGAGCGATATTATGAACTCTGTCGACGACGATTTGACAGATGACAGTTTCTTGACTGAATTCGACGGGCTTTATGAGGAAAGCAAGAAATTCGGCCCTGATGTGGATGACAAACTCGCTCAATTGTTCAACAGAGCGATTGATAAACCTATGCCAGACGATCAGCAAAAACAGTTGACTGAAAAATACATGACTCCAGCCAATTGTCAAAGATTGAATGTACCAGTCGTCAATAAAGAGCTGTGGACAGCATTAAAAGAAAAAAGGGAAGGAGATTTGGCTATTCAATCGATCCAAAAGCATTTGAAGTTAGCAATGATTCCAAATACGTTAGAGTTAGAAATACTTAAAAACAAAGGGGACCAAACAAAATTGCTTCAGTTAATTAAAGATGGCTTTAAATTAATTGCTAACTTAATCCACCAATGTAATAGGGAAAGAAAGGCTCTTATTAAGCCAAGACTACCGGCAAAATACAGAAAAGTTTGCGATGTGGACATTCCTGTCACAGAAAATTTGTTTGGGGATGACATCGATTCGAAGGTGGATGATATTGAAAAGGAGGAAAAAAGAAGTCAAAAGTTGGCCGGAATTAATAATACTGGTCATTTTTTATACCAAAAGAATGCACCAAGGGGCAAAAAGCCATATCAATATCATTCGACGTACAACAATTACAAAGAAAAAGATCAATCGAAAAGTCAAGGGTATGGTTACCAAAAGAACAAGGGACAGAAGTATCGGGGGAAATCCTCGAGTCAGTCTTACAGAGGAAAGAGAAACTATTAGATGTAAGTAACTCTAATAAGTTAATTGTTGACAACACTTCTGAAAAATTCAGAGGTGGAAAATTGAGAGATTTTAAATAAGAATGGGCAAAAATCACGTCAGATAGTTGGATTCTGCAAACTATATCTGGTTACAAGTTAGAAATAACAGGTAAACCATGGCAAACATTCGTCCCTCGGCCAATACAGTTCAATAAAAAAGAACAAGAACAAATTAACAATGAAGTTATCAAATTCCATGATAAAACATAATTGAAGAAGTGACTGGAAATGAAAAGGACCTATTCTATTCAAACATATTTACTAGACCGAAGAAAGATGGGTCTATAAGAGTTATTTTGAATCTCATAAAAAATAATGAATTAAATGTGGAAAAAATTCATTTCAAGATGGAAACATTGAAAACAGCGGTAACAAGTATTCAGCAAGGGGATTTTTTCGGATCTATAGATCTGAAAGATGCTTATTTCAGTATGCCAATAGCACAATCTGACAGAAAATACTTGAGATTTATTTGGAACGGTAAAAGATACCAATTGTGTACGCTACCACAAGGTTTAGCGTGTAGTCGACGAATTTTTTCAAACATTCTAAAACCATTGTGTGCGTCTCTTAGAAAAATAGGACATTTCAATACACCATACATTGATGATAGCTTGTTAAAAGGGCAAACGTAATCAGATTGTCTAGATAATATCAATGACACAGTACTCATGGTTGACAAATTAGGTTTTACCATTCGCCCTGAAAAATCTGTTTTGGTTCCAACACAAACAATTACATTTTTAGGGTTTACCTTAAATTCTGTTGATATGACTATCCGATTGGTTTGTTCCCGGAACGTCGACTCGTTCCGCTTAACACCTTTCACTAATCCGGGATTAGGGGGTACCTAAAGGGGTATAGAACTATTCATACCATAAATCAATTAATTTGATTTTAAGAATGCACGCATTAAATGCATTTTAATAAAGAATAACTTTTTAACATTATTAGTTCAGTTCATACTGTAAATTTATCTGTAGGATAGACGGTAATTGATCAGAATAATTATAATTTAAATGCACGTTACGATTAAGTTGTTAAGGTATTGTTTTCTGGTCGTAAGTAATTAAGTTCAAACTGACAAGGTCTCTGTTGAACAAATTAATTAAAAACTGTGCCTTTTGATCATGTTTCTTTAAAACAAAAATAAGCTGTTCTGTTACTTAATTGATGTTAATTTAGTTCAAACCGTTAGAAACATACGAATAACTTACGTATAAATGAAATGATGAAACAATCCAACACTCATTTATTCATATTCGATCATGGCACACCCACAACTGAACGTTCAGTACATCCTCAACAGAAAAGGGAGTCATAACTTGACATTTGACAGATACAATTATCGCGTAAACCGTAAAAGAGAAGACAATGTGTTCTGGAGATGTCTTCAACGAGGTTGCCAAGCTTTTCCTGTCTACATTCAACGACATACCGATAGGATTCGGGAGACAAAACCATAACCACCAAGCAGACCACTACAACGTCGTTGCCAAACAGATCATGAGCAAGATATCTCGGCGCTGCGCAGAAGAAATTAGACCAATTCCCAATTTTTTTAAAGAAGAGCTGACCAAACTCAGAGACAACGAAAGGGATGACACCTGCCGTGAAGTTGTTGAAAAGATACCTACTTTCAACTCCACAAAGTCCATGCTGTACCGAGCCCGCAGACAACAGACACCCCCACTTCCAAAGACTAAGACAGATATATTCTTAGACTGCAAATGGACAGAAACAGCCACTGGTGACATAATTCTACTATTCGACGACGGTGACCAGAACAACCGTATGCTTGCCTTCGCCACAACCGAGAACCTCCACCACTTATGAGCTAGGGGATTTTGAGTGGCACCCCAACAACACGTTTTACTGCGACGGATATAATATACTAGAAGACAGAGACGAGGCCGATCTAACGGAACTCACAGAACTATTCACAGATTAAGGCGACAGACCGATTTGGAACCAATTTGGCACACAGAGCCCGCGCACTACGAACTACATCGAAGGCTGGCACAGCGAACTTAAGAAAATGACACAACACTGCCACCCAAACTTATTTACAGCCATCCAGATGTTCAAAGACATTCAGTACGCAAATTATATTGGGTTAATACAGAGAGCTGTCGGTGGAATAACTCGCCCTCGTGCAAAGAGCTACCAGACTACTTACTGATCGTACGTAGATTAAGTATCCTGAAAAAGAGGTATGAAACTGGTGTTCTTGAGTTGACGGCTTACGCGAATTCTGCATCTCAGTGTGTTCGTGTGATATAATTTATATGCTGTTTTCTAGTATTTTACTTAATAGTGCTGACAAAGATCAAAATTAAAAAAGCCATAAGTGCAGCAAAAGATCAACTTGTACGTATTGCAGGCTAATCAAAGGTTACACTTTTCTCAAAAGTTTCAAATTTCGCATTCTTAGGAAATTCTGCATTATTAAATTAAAAAAAATCTTATTTCTCAAAGTTTTTTAATTTTGCATGTATATTTTCTTGTTTATGCATAAATTAAATTTAAAATCTGCATCAGTCTTATTTATATTTGTGAAGCAATAAATGTCACATAATTACCCTCTAATGGTCCCCCCGATCCGCTCTACCGACCAGCTAGGGATTAAATCGAATGGCTATAGATGCATTTACGTTAAGCTGGAATAATTACACAAATTTGTATTTATTTCCTCTTTTCAGTGTCATAGGCAGAACAATACAAAAGATCTCAGAAGAGATGATTCACAAAATTCTACTGATAGCTCCAATCTGGCCGACACAAGTTTGGTTTTCGACACTTCTTCAACGAATTTCAAAACAATCATACATCCTTCCAACCAATTGCTTCCAGCTACCAATGCAGACGGACAAGAAGCACCCAATCAGGAATCTTCGGTTGTGAGTTTTCATCGTATCAGGCAAAGCCTGCGAAATTGAGGCCTATCAAAAATCACTGTTGAGATTATCATGCAATCCTGGAGAAAATCAACTTGTCAACAGTATGGGTCATATCTCAAAAAGTGGTTGTGTTTTTCGCGTCCACCTACCACTATACTGTTTGAAATTTCTGTCAGTACTTTATGAAGAAGGAAAAAGTTATAGAACTATAAATACCGCAAAATCTGCAATTTCCTCAGTGTGTGCACTTTTACACAACAAGGAGATTGGAAAGGAAAACATTGTTAAACGATTTATGCGGGGAATATTTACAACCAGACCAAATTTACCAAGATATGGAGATATTTGGGACGTCAACATTTTTAATTACATTTTGTGACTACCTTCTAATGAAAAATTTACTTTATTAACACTGTCTGAAAAATTATGTATCCTGATGATGTTATTAAGTGGGCAAAGGGGACAAACTATTCATCTTCTAAAATTGGGTGATCTACAATGTACAAGATAACACAGTTACTCTTTATTTCTCTAGTTTGTTGAAACATTCAAAACCAATTAAAAATTTAGAACCATTACTTCTAGAAAGCTACACTGTGAACAAAAAATTGTGTATAGTGAAAACAATCAAAGATTACATCTCAAGAACATCTTTGATACGTACGGATAAAGAAAAGTTCTTGATTTCAACGGTTCCACCTCATAAAGGGGTAACAAAAAGTACAGTTGCTAGATGCATCATGAGTAAATCGGGAATTAATACAACTGTTTTTCGTCCACATAGCTGTCGGGCAGCCTCTACATCTTCAGCTGTAACAAAATGGCTGCAGATAGGAACAATACTAAAAGCAGCAGGATGGAGCTCTGCAATAACGTTTAGACAATATTACAAAAAAGTCATTCAAAAAAGTCATTCAAGAGACTCATTACAATAGAGCTATATTGAACACGGCACATAAAGATCAACAGATAGACTCAAGTTAATTGAATTGAAAAAATTTACTTGTTTAAAAATTATTCTAGAAGTGTAAAAATGTATTATAACCCATGATATGAACAAGTTATATTCATTATATATAATTCATGATATGGTAATTTACAGTTGGGTTTTATGACTTACTCCATTTATAATGGTTGGTGTGAAGCTCTAAAATCTCGTGAAAACTATAAGAAACACATGGTTTGATAGAATGAATAAATTAATCGAAACTTGATGAAGATTGATTAATATTCTATCAAACCAGTATTCTTAGAGTTTACACGCCCACCCTTTTTGTTAACAATTGAAATTATTGTAAACCCACCCAGATCAACACAATCATTATTAATACTCTGAAGAATGACATTGACCTTCACGCTCCGTTCTCTCGTGTAAACTCTAAGAACACTGGTTTGATAGAATATTAATCAATCTTCATCAAGTTTCGATTAATTTATTCATTATCCATTTTATTAACCCCTGGGGCTATCTTGTTGCTTCCGCGGTGGTAAAGAAAATCAAATCGCGGTTATCCATTCATTTAGATGCGTTTTCCGCGTGAGCTTTACCGTATATGCCTTTATTTGTATTAACATGCAGCTCCTTGAGAGTCAACAAGAATTGTCTTCAATTGTGCATAAACCAAGTTTTTGATAGGTGTTGTTTTGATGTTTTACACCATTTTCAACATTATTTATGTTATATCATGGCGACAGTTTTCCCTGGGTAAACACACTAGGTTTGTAAATGTGCCTTGCGCAAGGGCAACCAACGTGGCTGAGGATCAAACTATAGGATTGAAAACAGCAAGGAAACTACTACATTTAGACCAACAATCACAAGACAAGCAAACTACTACATTTAGACCAACAATCACCTGACAAGGAAACTACTACATTTAGACCAACAATCACCTGACAAGGAAACTACTACATTTAGACCAACAATCACTTGACAAGGAAACTACTACATTTAGACCAACATTCACCTGACAAGGAAACTACTACATTTAGACCAACAATCACTAGACAAGGAAACTACTACATTTAGACCAACAATCACTTGACAAGGAAACTACTACATTTAGACCAACAATCACTACACAAGGAAACTACTACATTTAGACCAACAATCACCTGACAAGGAAACTACTACATTTAGACCAACAATCACTAGACAAGAAAACTACTACATTTATACCAACAATCACTTGGCAAGGAAACTACTACATTTAGACCAACAATCACTAGACAAGGAAACTACTACATTTAGACCAACAATCACTTGACAAGGAAACTACTACATTTAGACCAACACTCACTAGACAAGGAAACTACTACATTTAGACCAACAATCACTAGACAAGGAAACTACTACATTTAGACCAACAATCACTAGACAAGGAAACTACTACATTTAGACCAACAATCACTAGATGCAACTCTTGTTAAATAGAGCATCCACCTCAGTGGTGTATTGGTAGAGCATCGGCCTCCGTGTTGTAATTGAAGTACGTGAACCTCGGTGATGAAGGGGTAGAGCGTTCGCCTTGGTGATGAAGTGGTAGGGCATCGGCCTCCGTGTTGTAGTTGTAGTGCGTCAACCTCGGTGATGAAGTGGTAGAGCGTCCGCCTTGGTGATGAAGTGGTAAAGCATCGGCCTCCGTGTTGCAGTTGTAGTGCGTCAACCTTGGTGATGAAGGGGTAGAGCGTCCGCCTTGGTGATGACGTGGTATAGCAACGGCCTCCGTGTAGTAGTTGCAGTGCCTCAACCTCGATGGTGTAGTGGTAGAGCGTCCGCCTTGGTGATGAAGTGGTATAGCATCGGCCCGTGTTGTAGTTGTAGTGCGTCAACCTCGGTGGCGTAGTGGTAAAGCGTACGCCTCGGTGATGTAGTGGTAGAGCGTCCGCCTCGGTGATGTAGTGGTAGAACATCGGCCTCCGTGTTGTAGTTGTAGTGCGTCAACCTCGGTGATGAAGTGGTAGAGCGTCCGCCTTGATGATGAAGTGGTATAGCATTGGCCTCCGTGTTGTAGTTGTAGTGCGTCAACCTCGATGGTGTAGTGGTAGAGCATCGGCCTCCGTGTTGTAGTTGTAGTGCGTCAAGCTCGGTGATGAAGTGGTAGAGCGTCCGCCTTGGTGATGTAGTAATAGAGCGTCCGCCTTGGTGATGTAGTAGTAGAGCGTCCGCCTTGGTGATGTAGTGGTAGAGCGTCCGCCTTGGTAATGGAGTGGTAGAGCATCGGCCTTCGTGTTGTAGTTGTAGAGCATCCGCCTTGGTGATGAAGTGGTAGAACATCGGCCTTGGAGATGTAGTGGTAGAGCATTGGCCTCCGTGTTGTAGTTGTAGTGCGTCAACCTCGATGGTGTAGTGGTAAAGCGTCCGCCTTGGTGATGAAGTGGTAGAGCGTCCGCCTTGATGATGTAGTGGTAGAACATCGGCCTTCGTGTTGTAGTTGTAGAGCGTCCGCCTTGGTAATGAAGTGGTAGAGCATCGGCCTCCGTATTGTTGTTGTAGTGCGTCAACCTCGATGGTGTAGTGGTAGAGCATTGGCCTCCGTGTTGTAGTTGTAGTGCGTCAACCTCGATGGTGTAGTGGTAAAGCGTCCGCCTTGGTGATGAAGTGGTAGAGCGTCCGCCTTGGTAATGGAGTGGTAGAGCATCGGCCTTCGTGTTGTAGTAGTAGAGCATCCGCCTTGGTGATGAAGTGGTAGAGCGTCCGCCTTGGTAATGGAGTGGTAGAGCATCGGCCTTCGTGTTGTAGTAGTAGAGCATCCGCCTTGGTGATGAAGTGGTAGAGCGTCCGCCTTGGTAATGGAGTGGTAGAGCATCGGCCTTCGTGTTGTAGTAGTAGAGCGTCCGCCTTGGTAATGAAGTGGTAGAGCGTCCGCCTTGGTAATGGAGTGGTAGAGCATCGGCCTTCGTGTTGTAGTAGTAGAGCGTCCGCCTTGGTGATGAAGTGGTAGAGCGTCCGCCTTGGTAATGGAGTGGTAGAGCATCGGCCTTCGTGTTGTAGTAGTAGAGCGTCCGCCTTGGTGATGAAGTGGTAGAGCGTCCGCCTTGGTAATGGAGTGGTAGAGCATCGGCCTTCGTGTTGTAGTTGTAGAGCGTCCGCCTTGGTAATGAAGTGGTAGAGCATCGGCCTCCATATTGTTGTTGTAGTGCGTCAACCTCGATGGTGTAGTGGTAGAGCGTCCGCCTTGGTGATGAAGTGGTAGAGCGTCCGCCTTGGTGATGCAGTGGTAGAGCATCGGCCTCCGTGTTGTAGTTGTAGTGCGTCAACCTCGATGGTGTAGTGGTAAAGCGTCCGCCTTGGTGATGAAGTGGTAGAGCGTCCGCCTTGATGATGTAGTGGTAGAACATCGGCCTTCGTGTTGTAGTTGTAGTGCGTCAACCTCGGTGGTGTAGTGGTAGAGCATCGCCTTGGTGATGAAGTGGTAGAGCATCCGCCTTGGTGATGTAGTGATAGAGCATCGGCCTCCGTGTTGTAGTTGTAGTGCGTCAACCTCGGTGATGAAGTGGTAGAACGTCCGCCTTGGTGATGAATTGATAGAGAATCGGCCTCCGTGTTGTAGTTGTAGTGCGTCAAACTCGGTAGTGTAGTGGTAGAGCTTCGGCCTCCGTATTGAAGTTGTAGTACGTCAACCTCGGTAGTGTAGTGGTAGAGCGTACGCCTTGGAGATGAAGTGGTAGAGCATCGGCGTCCGTCTTGTAGTTGTAGTGCGTCAACCTCGGTGATGTAGTGGTAGAGCGTCCAGTTGGTGATGAAGTGGTAGAGCGTCCATTTGGTGATGAAGTGGTAGAGCGTCTGCCTTGATGATGTAGTGGTAGAGCATCGGCGTTCGTGTTGTAGTTGTAGGGCGTCAACCTCGGTGATGTAGTGGTAAAGCATCGGCCGTCGTGTTGTAGTTGTAGTGCGTCAATCTCGGTAGCGTAGTGGTAGAGCGTCCGCCTTGGAGATGAAGTGGTAGAGCGTCCGCCTTGGAGATGAAGTGGTAGAGCATCCGCCTTGGAGATGAAGTGGTAGAGCATCGGCCTCCGTGTTGTAGTTGTAGTGCATCAACCTCGGTGATGAAGTGGTAGAACGTCCGCCTGGGTGATGAAGTGGTAGAGTATCCGCCTTGGAGATGAAGTGGTAGAGCATCGGCCTTGGAGATGAAGTGGTAGAGCATCCGCCTTAGAGATGAAGTGATAGAGCATCGGCGTCCGTGTTGTAGATGTAGCGCGCCAACCTCGGTGATGAAGCGGTAGAGCATCGGCCTCCGTGTTGTAGTTGTAGTGCGCCAACCTCGGTGGTGTAGTGGTAGAGCGTCCATTGTGTGATGAAGTGGTAGAGCGTCCGCATTGGTGATGTAGTGGTAGGGCGTCCATTTTGTGATGAAGTGGTAGAGCGTCCGCATTGGTGATGTAGTGGTAGGGCGTCCATTTTGTGATGAAGTGGTAGAGCGTCCGCCTTGGTGATGAAGTGGTAGGGCGTCCGCCTTGGAGATGTAGTGGTAGAGCATCGGCCTCCGTGTTGTAGTTGTAGTGCGTCAACCTCGGTGATGAAGTGGTAGAGCGTCCGCCTTGGAGATGAAGTGGTAGAGCATCGGCCTCCGTGTTGTAGTTGTAGTGCGTCAACCTCGGTGATGTAGCGATAAAGCGTCCGCCTCGGTGGTGTATTGGTAAAGTGATCGCCTCGGTGGTGTAGTGGTAAATCGTCCGCCTGGTGTTGTAATGAAAGAGCATCGGCATAGGTGGTGTAATGGTTAAGCGTCCGCCTAGGTGGTATAGCGGTAGAGCGTCCGCCTCTGTGGTGTAGTAGTAGAGCGTCCGCCTCGGTGGTGTAGTGGTAAAGAGTTTGCCTCGGTGGTGTAGTGGTAAAGCGTCAACCTCGGTGGTGTAGTTGTAGAGCGTCCGCTTCGGTGGTGTAGTGGTAAAGAGTCCGCCTCGGTGGTGTAGTGGTAAAGCGTCCGCCTCGGTGGTGTAGTGGTAAAGCGTTCGCCTCGCATGTGTAGTGGTAGAGCGTCCGACTCGGTGGTGTAGTGGTAAAGAGTCTGCCTCGGTGGTGTAGTGGTAAAGCGTCCGCCTCGGTGGTGTAGTGGTAAAGCGTCCGCCTTGGTGGTGTAGTGGTAGAGCGTTCGACTCGGTGGGGTAGTGGTATAGCGTCCAACTCGGTGGTGTAGTGGTAGAGCGTCCGACTCGGTGGTGTAGTGGTATAGCGGCCGACTCGGTGGTGTAGTGGTAGAGCGTCCGCCTCGGTGGTGTAGTGGTAAAGCGTCCGCCTCGGTGGTGTAGTGGTAGAGCGTTCGACTCGGTGGGATAGTGGTATAGCGTCCAACTCGGTGGTGTAGTGGTAGAGCGTCCGACTCGGTGGTGTAGTGGTAGAGCGTCCGACTCGGTGGTGTAGTGGTAGAGCGTCCGCCTCGGTGTCGTAGTGGTACAGCGTCCGCCTCGGTGGCGTAGTAGTAGAGCGTCCGCCTCGGTGGTGTAGTGGTAAAGAGTTTGCCTCGGTGGTGTAGTGGTAAAGCGTCAACCTCGGTGGTGTAGTTGTAGAGCGTCCGCTTCGGTGGTGTAGTGGTAAAGAGTCCGCCTCGGTGGTGTAGTGGTAAAGCGTCCGCCTCGGTGGTGTAGTGGTAAAGCGTCCGCCTCGCATGTGTAGTGGTAGAGCGTCCGACTCGGTGGTGTAGTGGTAAAGAGTCTGCCTCGGTGGTGTAGTGGTAAAGCGTCCGCCTCGGTGGTGTAGTGGTAAAGCGTCCGCCTTGGTGGTGTAATGGTAGAGCGTTCGACTCGGTGGGGTAGTGGTATAGCGTCCAACTCGGTGGTGTAGTGGTAGAGCGTCCGACTCGGTGGTGTAGTGGTATAGCGGCCGACTCGGTGGTGTAGTGGTAGAGCGTCCGCCTCGGTGGTGTAGTGGTAAAGCGTCCGCCTCGGTGGTGTAGTGGTAGAGCGTTCGACTCGGTGGGATAGTGGTATAGCGTCCAACTCGGTGGTGTAGTGGTAGAGCGTCCGACTCGGTGGTGTAGTGGTAGAGCGTCCGACTCGGTGGTGTAGTGGTAGAGCGTCCGCCTCGGTGTCGTAGTGGTACAGCGTCCGCCTCGGTGGCGTAGTGGTAAAGCGTCCGCTTCGGTGGTGTAGTGGTAGAGCGTCCGACTCGGTGGTGTAGTGATAGATCATCTGTCGAGCGTCAGCCTCGGTGGTGTAGTGGTAAAGCGTCCGCTTAGGTGGTGTAGTGGTAGAGCGTCCGTGTCCGTGGTATATTTGTAGTACGTCAACCTCGGTAGTGAAGTGGTAGCGGGTCCGCTATGGTGATGTAGTGATAAAGCGCCTACCCCGGTGGTTAAGTTGTATAGCGTCCGCCTCGGTGATGTAGTGGTAGAGCGTCAACACCTGTGGTGTAATGGTAGAGCGTCAACCTCGGGTGTGTAATGAAAGAGACCAACCTCGGTGATGCAGTCATAGAGCGTCTACCTAAGGTGTTTAGTTGTAGTTGTAGAGAGTAAATATCTGTGGTGCAGTGGTAGAGCGTTCACCTTGATGGTGTATTGATATATCGTTAACCTGGGTAGTTAAGCGGTAGTGTGCCCGCCTCAGTGATGTAGTGGCAGGGTGTCCAACTCGGTGATGTAGTGATAGAGCGTCCGCCTTTGCGGTGTAGTGATAGATCGTTCGCCTTGGTTGTGTAGTGGTAGGGTGTCCCCTCGGTGGTGTAGTGATAGAGCGACCGCCTCGGTGGTGTAGTGATATAGCGGCCGCCTTGGTTGTGTAGTGGTAGAGTGTCTGCCTTGGTGGTGTAGTGATAAAGAGCGTCCGCCTTTGTTGTGTAATGAAAGAGCGTCCACCTTGGTGGTGTAGTGAATGAAAGAGCGTCGGCCTTGGTGGTGTAGTGATAGAGCGTCGGCATTGGTGGTGTATAGATGTAGTGGTAGCGTCCATCTCAGCGTCCATCTCAGTGATGCAATAGTAGAGCGTTAGCGTCGGTCGTGCAGTGATAGAGCGTCCGCCTTTGCGGTGTAGTGATAGATCGTCCACCTTGGTGATGTAGTGGTAGGGTGTCCCCTCGGTGGTGTAGTGGTAAAGCGTCCGCCTTGGTGATGAAGTGGTAGAGCGGTAGCCTTGGTGGTGTAGTGGTAGAGCTTCGGCCTTCGTGTTGTAGTTGTAGTGCGTCAACCTCGGTGGTGTAGTGGTAGAGCATCGCCTTGGTGATGAAGTGTTATAGCATCCGCCTTGGTGATGTAGTGGTAGAGCATCGGACTCCGTGTTGTAGTTGTAGTGCGTCAACCTCGGTGATGAAGTGGTAGAACGTCCGCCTTGGTGATGAATTGATAGAGAATCGGCCTCCGTGTTGTAGTTGTAGTGCGTCAAACTCGGTAGTGTAGTGGTAGAGCATTGGCCTCCGTGTTGTAGTTGTAGTGCGTCAACCTCGATGGTGTAGTGGTAAAGCGTCCGCCTTGGTGATGAAGTGGTAGAGCGTCCGCCTTGGTAATGGAGTGGTAGAGCATCGGCCTTCGTGTTGTAGTAGTAGAGCATCCGCCTTGGTGATGAAGTGGTAGAGCGTCCGCCTTGGTAATGGAGTGGTAGAGCATCGGCCTTCGTGTTGTAGTAGTAGAGCATCCGCCTTGGTGATGAAGTGGTAGAGCGTCCGCCTTGGTAATGGAGTGGTAGAGCATCGGCCTTCGTGTTGTAGTAGTAGAGCGTCCGCCTTGGTAATGAAGTGGTAGAGCGTCCGCCTTGGTAATGGAGTGGTAGAGCATCGGCCTTCGTGTTGTAGTAGTAGAGCATCCGCCTTGGTGATGAAGTGGTAGAGCGTCCGCCTTGGTAATGGAGTGGTAGAGCATCGGCCTTCGTGTTGTAGTAGTAGAGCGTCCGCCTTGGTAATGAAGTGGTAGAGCGTCCGCCTTGGTAATGGAGTGGTAGAGCATCGGCCTTCGTGTTGTAGTAGTAGAGCGTCCGCCTTGGTGATGAAGTGGTAGAGCGTCCGCCTTGGTAATGGAGTGGTAGAGCATCGGCCTTCGTGTTGTAGTAGTAGAGCGTCCGCCTTGGTGATGAAGTGGTAGAGCGTCCGCCTTGGTAATGGAGTGGTAGAGCATCGGCCTTCGTGTTGTAGTTGTAGAGCGTCCGCCTTGGTAATGAAGTGGTAGAGCATCGGCCTCCATATTGTTGTTGTAGTGCGTCAACCTCGATGGTGTAGTGGTAGAGCGTCCGCCTTGGTGATGAAGTGGTAGAGCGTCCGCCTTGGTGATGCAGTGGTAGAGCATCGGCCTCCGTGTTGTAATTGTAGTGCGTCAACCTCGATGGTGTAGTGGTAAAGCGTCCGCCTTGGTGATGAAGTGGTAGAGCGTCCGCCTTGATGATGTAGTGGTAGAACATCGGCCTTCGTGTTGTAGTTGTAGTGCGTCAACCTCGGTGGTGTAGTGGTAGAGCATCGCCTTGGTGATGAAGTGGTAGAGCATCCGCCTTGGTGATGTAGTGATAGAGCATCGGCCTCCGTGTTGTAGTTGTAGTGCGTCAACCTCGGTGATGAAGTGGTAGAACGTCCGCCTTGGTGATGAATTGATAGAGAATCGGCCTCCGTGTTGTAGTTGTAGTGCGTCAAACTCGGTAGTGTAGTGGTAGAGCATCGGCCTCCGTATTGAAGTTGTAGTACGTCAACCTCGGTAGTGTAGTGGTAGAGCGTACGCCTTGGAGATGAAGTGGTAGAGCATCGGCGTCCGTCTTGTAGTTGTAGTGCGTCAACCTCGGTGATGTAGTGGTAGAGCGTCCAGTTGGTGATGAAGTGGTAGAGCGTCCATTTGGTGATGAAGTGGTAGAGCGTCTGCCTTGATGATGTAGTGGTAGAGCATCGGCGTTCGTGTTGTAGTTGTAGGGCGTCAACCTCGGTGATGTAGTGGTAAAGCATCGGCCGTCGTGTTGTAGTTGTAGTGCGTCAATCTCGGTAGCGTAGTGGTAGAGCGTCCGCCTTGGAGATGAAGTGGTAGAGCGTCCGCCTTGGAGATGAAGTGGTAGAGCATCCGCCTTGGAGATGAAGTGGTAGAGCATCGGCCTCCGTGTTGTAGTTGTAGTGCATCAACCTCGGTGATGAAGTGGTAGAACGTCCGCCTGGGTGATGAAGTGGTAGAGTATCCGCCTTGGAGATGAAGTGGTAGAGCATCGGCCTTGGAGATGAAGTGGTAGAGCATCCGCCTTAGAGATGAAGTGATAGAGCATCGGCGTCCGTGTTGTAGATGTAGCGCGCCAACCTCGGTGATGAAGCGGTAGAGCATCGGCCTCCGTGTTGTAGTTGTAGTGCGCCAACCTCGGTGGTGTAGTGGTAGAGCGTCCATTGTGTGATGAAGTGGTAGAGCGTCCGCATTGGTGATGTAGTGGTAGGGCGTCCATTTTGTGATGAAGTGGTAGAGCGTCCGCATTGGTGATGTAGTGGTAGGGCGTCCATTTTGTGATGAAGTGGTAAAGCGTCTGCCTTGGTGATGAAGTGGTAGGGCGTCCGCCTTGGAGATGTAGTGGTAGAGCATCGGCCTCCGTGTTGTAGTTGTAGTGCGTCAACCTCGGTGATGAAGTGGTAGAGCGTCCGCCTTGGAGATGAAGTGGTAGAGCATCGGCCTCCGTGTTGTAGTTGTAGTGCGTCAACCTCGGTGATGTAGCGATAAAGCGTCCGCCTCGGTGGTGTATTGGTAAAGTGATCGCCTCGGTGGTGTAGTGGTAAATCGTCCGCCTGGTGTTGTAATGAAAGAGCATCGGCATAGGTGGTGTAATGGTTAAGCGTCCGCCTAGGTGGTATAGCGGTAGAGCGTCCGCCTCTGTGGTGTAGTAGTAGAGCGTCCGCCTCGGTGGTGTAGTGGTAAAGAGTTTGCCTCGGTGGTGTAGTGGTAAAGCGTCAACCTCGGTGGTGTAGTTGTAGAGCGTCCGCTTCGGTGGTGTAGTGGTAAAGAGTCCGCCTCGGTGGTGTAGTGGTAAAGCGTCCGCCTCGGTGGTGTAGTGGTAAAGCGTCCGCCTCGCATGTGTAGTGGTAGAGCGTCCGACTCGGTGGTGTAGTGGTAAAGAGTCTGCCTCGGTGGTGTAGTGGTAAAGCGTCCGCCTCGGTGGTGTAGTGGTAAAGCGTCCGCCTTGGTGGTGTAGTGGTAGAGCGTTCGACTCGGTGGGGTAGTGGTATAGCGTCCAACTCGGTGGTGTAGTGGTAGAGCGTCCGACTCGGTGGTGTAGTGGTATAGCGGCCGACTCGGTGGTGTAGTGGTAGAGCGTCCGCCTCGGTGGTGTAGTGGTAAAGCGTCCGCCTCGGTGGTGTAGTGGTAGAGCGTTCGACTCGGTGGGATAGTGGTATAGCGTCCAACTCGGTGGTGTAGTGGTAGAGCGTCCGACTCGGTGGTGTAGTGGTAGAGCGTCCGACTCGGTGGTGTAGTGGTAGAGCGTCCGCCTCGGTGTCGTAGTGGTACAGCGTCCGCCTCGGTGGCGTAGTAGTAGAGCGTCCGCCTCGGTGGTGTAGTGGTAAAGAGTTTGCCTCGGTGGTGTAGTGGTAAAGCGTCAACCTCGGTGGTGTAGTTGTAGAGCGTCCGCTTCGGTGGTGTAGTGGTAAAGAGTCCGCCTCGGTGGTGTAGTGGTAAAGCGTCCGCCTCGGTGGTGTAGTGGTAAAGCGTCCGCCTCGCATGTGTAGTGGTAGAGCGTCCGACTCGGTGGTGTAGTGGTAAAGAGTCTGCCTCGGTGGTGTAGTGGTAAAGCGTCCGCCTCGGTGGTGTAGTGGTAAAGCGTCCGCCTTGGTGGTGTAATGGTAGAGCGTTCGACTCGGTGGGGTAGTGGTATAGCGTCCAACTCGGTGGTGTAGTGGTAGAGCGTCCGACTCGGTGGTGTAGTGGTATAGCGGCCGACTCGGTGGTGTAGTGGTAGAGCGTCCGCCTCGGTGATGTAGTGGTAAAGCGTCCGCCTCGGTGGTGTAGTGGTAGAGCGTTCGACTCGGTGGGATAGTGGTATAGCGTCCAACTCGGTGGTGTAGTGGTAGAGCGTCCGACTCGGTGGTGTAGTGGTAGAGCGTCCGACTCGGTGGTGTAGTGGTAGAGCGTCCGCCTCGGTGTCGTAGTGGTACAGCGTCCGCCTCGGTGGCGTAGTGGTAAAGCGTCCGCTTCGGTGGTGTAGTGGTAGAGCGTCCGACTCGGTGGTGTAGTGATAGATCATCTGTCGAGCGTCAGCCTCGGTGGTGTAGTGGTAAAGCGTCCGCTTAGGTGGTGTAGTGGTAGAGCGTCCGTGTCCGTGGTATATTTGTAGTACGTCAACCTCGGTAGTGAAGTGGTAGCGGGTCCGCTATGGTGATGTAGTGATAAAGCGCCTACCCCGGTGGTTAAGTTGTATAGCGTCCGCCTCGGTGATGTAGTGGTAGAGCGTCAACACCTGTGGTGTAATGGTAGAGCGTCAACCTCGGGTGTGTAATGAAAGAGACCAACCTCGGTGATGCAGTCATAGAGCGTCTACCTAAGGTGTTTAGTTGTAGTTGTAGAGAGTAAATATCTGTGGTGCAGTGGTAGAGCGTTCACCTTGATGGTGTATTGATATATCGTTAACCTGGGTAGTTAAGCGGTAGTGTGCCCGCCTCAGTGATGTAGTGGCAGGGTGTCCAACTCGGTGATGTAGTGATAGAGCGTCCGCCTTTGCGGTGTAGTGATAGATCGTTCGCCTTGGTTGTGTAGTGGTAGGGTGTCCCCTCGGTGGTGTAGTGATAGAGCGACCGCCTCGGTGGTGTAGTGATATAGCGGCCGCCTTGGTTGTGTAGTGGTAGAGTGTCTGCCTTGGTGGTGTAGTGATAAAGAGCGTCCGCCTTTGTTGTGTAATGAAAGAGCGTCCACCTTGGTGGTGTAGTGAATGAAAGAGCGTCGGCCTTGGTGGTGTAGTGATAGAGCGTCGGCATTGGTGGTGTATAGATGTAGTGGTAGCGTCCATCTCAGCGTCCATCTCAGTGATGCAATAGTAGAGCGTTAGCGTCGGTCGTGCAGTGATAGAGCGTCCGCCTTTGCGGTGTAGTGATAGATCGTCCACCTTGGTGATGTAGTGGTAGGGTGTCCCCTCGGTGGTGTAGTGGTAAAGCGTCCGCCTTGGTGATGAAGTGGTAGAGCGGTAGCCTTGGTGGTGTAGTGGTAGAGCTTCGGCCTTCGTGTTGTAGTTGTAGTGCGTCAACCTCGGTGGTGTAGTGGTAGAGCATCGCCTTGGTGATGAAGTGTTATAGCATCCGCCTTGGTGATGTAGTGGTAGAGCATCGGACTCCGTGTTGTAGTTGTAGTGCGTCAACCTCGGTGATGAAGTGGTAGAACGTCCGCCTTGGTGATGAATTGATAGAGAATCGGCCTCCGTGTTGTAGTTGTAGTGCGTCAAACTCGGTAGTGTAGTGGTAGAGCATTGGCCTCCGTGTTGTAGTTGTAGTACGTCAACCTCGGTAGTGTAGTTGTAGAGCGTCCGCCTTGGAGATGAAGTGGTAGGGCATCGACGTCCGTGTTGTAGTTGTAGTGCGTCAACCTCGGTGATGTAGTGGTAGAGCGTCCATTTGGTGATGAAGTGGTAGAGCGTCCATTTGGTGATGAAGTGGTAGAGCGTCTGCCTTGATGATGTAGTGGTAGAGCATCGGCGTCCGTGTTGTAGTTGTAGCGCGTCAACCTCGGTGATGTAGTGGTAGAGCATCGGCCTTCGAGTTGTAGTTGTAGTGCGTCAACCTCAGTAGTGTAGTGGTAGCGCGTCCGCCTTGGAGATGAAGTGGTAGAGCATCCGCCTTGGAGATGAAGTGGAAGAGCATCGGCCTCCGTGTTGTAGTTGTAGTGCATCAACCTCAATGATGAAGTGGTAGAACGTCCGCCTTGGTGATGAAGTGGTAGAGTATCCGCCTTGGAGATGAAGTGGTAGAGCATCGGCCTTGGAGATGAAGTGGTAGAGCCTCCGCCTTGGAGATGAAGTGGTAGAGCATCGGCGTCCGTGTTGTAGATTTAGCGCGCCAACCTCGGTGATGAATTGGTAGAGCATCGGCCTCCGTGTTGTAGTTGTAGTGCGCCAACCTCGGTGGTGTAGTGGTAGATCGTCCATTTTGTGATGAAGTGGTAGAGCGTCCGCATTGGTGATGTTGTGGTAGGGCATCCATTTTGTGATGAAGTGGTAGAGCGTCCGCCTTGGTGATGATGTGGTAGGGCGTCTGCCTTGGTGATGAAGTGGTAGAGCATCCGTCTTGGAGATGAAGTGGTAGAGCATCCGCCTTGGAGATGAAGTGGTAGAGCATCGACGTCCGTGTTGTAGATGTAGCGCGCCAACCTCGGTGATGAAGTGGTAGAGCATCGGCATCCGTTGTGTAGTTGTAGTGCGCCAACCTCGGTGGTGTAGTGGTAGAGCGTTCAACTCGGTGGGGTAGTGGTATAGGGTCCAACTCGGTGGTGTAGTGGTAGAGCGTCCGCCTCGGTGGCGTAGTGGTAAAGCGTCCGCTTCGGTGGTGTAGTGGTAGAGCGTCCGCTTCGGTGGTGTAGTGGTAGAGCGTCCGACTCGGTGGTGTAGTGATAGATCATCCGTCTCGGTGGTGTAGTGATAGAGCGTCAGCCTCGGTGGTGTAGTGGTAAAGCGTCCGTTTAGGTGGTGTAGTGGTAGAGCGTCCGTGTCCGTGGTATATTTGTAGTGCGTCAACCTCGGTAGTGAAGTGGTAGCAGGTCCGCTATGGTGATGTAGTGATAAAGCGCCTACCTCGGTGGTTAATTTGTACAGCGTCCTCCTCGGTGATGTAGTGGTAGAGCGTCAACACCTGACGTAGAGCGTCAACCTCGGGTGTGTAATGATAGAGCGTCAACCTCGGGTGTGTAATGATAGAGCGTCAACCTCGTGTGTGTAATGATAGAGCGCCAACCTCGGTGATGCAGTCATAGAGCGTCTACCTAGGGTGTTTAGTTGTACAGCGTCGGCCTCGGTGATGTAGTTGTAGAGCGTCAATATCTGTGGTGCAGTGGTAGAGCGTCCACCTTGGTGGTGTATTGATATAGCGTTAACCTGGGTAGTTAAGAGGTAGTGTGCCCGCATCAGTGATGTAGTGGCAGGGTGTCCAACTCGGTGATGTAGTGATAGAGCGTCCGCCTTTGCGGTGTAGTGATAGATCGTTCGCCTTGGTTGTGTAGTGGTAGGGTGTCCCCTCGGTGGTGTAGTGATAGAGCGGCCGCCTCGGTGGTGTAGTGATAGAGCGGCCGCCTTGGTGGTGTAGTGGTTGAGTGTCCGCCTTGGTGGTATAGTGATAGAGCGTCCGTCTTGGTTGTGTAGTGAAAGAGCGTCCGCCTTGGTGTTGTAGTGAATGAAAGAGCGTCGGCCTTGGTGGTGTAGTGATAGAGCGTCGACCTTGGTGGTGTATAGATGTAGTGGTAGCGTCCATCTCAGCGTCCATCTCAGTGATGCAATAGTAGAGCGTTAGCGTCGATCGTGCAGTGATATAGCGTCCGCCTTTGCGGTCTAGTGATAGATCGTCCACCTTGGTGAAGTAGTGGTAGGGTGTCCCCTCGGTGGTGTAATGGAAGAGCGTCCGCCTTGGTTGTGTAATGGTAAAGCGTCCGCCTTGGTTGTGTAATGGTAAAGCGTCCGCCTTGGTGGTGTAGTGGTGGAGTGTCCGCCTTGGTGGTGTAGTGATAGAGCGTCCGCCTTGTTGGTGTAATGATAGAGTGTCGGCCTTGGTGGTGTAGTGATAGAGCGTCCGCCTTGGTTGTGTAGTGAAAGAGCGTCCGCCTTGGTGGTGTAGTGAAAGAGCGTCGGCCTTGGTGGTGTAGTGATAGAGTGTCCGCCTTGGTGGTGTAGTGATATAGTGTCCGCCTTGGTGGTGTAGTGATAGAGCGTCGGCCTTGGTGGTGTATATATGTAGTGGTAGCGTGTCCGCCTCTGTGATGCAGTGGTATAGCATCCGCATCGGTGGTGTAGTGGTAGGGTGTCCACCTCGGTTGTGTAGTGGTAGGTTGTCCGCATTGGTGATACAGTGCTAGAGCGTTCTCCTTTGTGATGACGGTAGAGCGTCCGTCTTGGTGGTGTAGTGGTAGCGTGTCCGCCTCCGTGATACAGCGGTAGAGCATCCGCATTGGTGGTGTAGTGGTAAAGCGTTCGCCTTGGTGGTGTAGTGGTAAAGCGTCCGCCTTGGTGATGCAGTGGTAAAACGTCCACCTCAGTGATGATGTGGTAAAGCGTTCGCATTGGTGATGCAGTGATAAAACGTCGGCCTTGGTGGTGTAGGGATAGAGCGTTCACGTCGGTCGTGTAGTGATAGAGCGTACACGTCGGTCGTGTAATGATATGGCTTTCGCCTTGGTGGTGTAGTGATAGAGCGTTCACGTCGGTTGTGTAGTGATAGAGCGTTGACGTTGGTCGTGTAGTGATAGAGCTTTTGCCTTGGTGGTGTAGTGATAGAGCGTTCACGTCGGTCGTGTAATGATAGGGCTTTCGCCTTGGTGGTGTAGTGATAGAGCGTTCATGTCGGTCGTGTAGCGATAGAGATTTCACGTCGGTCGTGTAGTGATGGAGCTTTCGCCTGGGTGGTGTAGTGATAGAGCGTTCACGTCGGTCGTGTAGTGATAGAGCTTTTGCCTTGGTGGTGTAGTGATAGAGCGTTCACGTCGGTCGTGTAGTGATAGAGCGTTCATGTCGGTCGTGTAGTGATAGAGATTTTGCCTTGGTGGTGTTGTGGTAGGGTGTCCGTCTCCGTGGTGTAGTGGTAGAGCGTCCGCCTCGGTGGTGACGTGATAGAGCGTCCGCCTTGGTAGTGTAGTGATAGAGTGTCCACCTTGGTGGTGTAGTGATAGAGCGTTCACGTCGGTCTTGTAGTGGTAGAGCGTCCGCCTCGGTGGTGACGTGATAGAGCGTCCGCCTTGGTAGTGTAGTGCTAGAGTGCCCACGTTGGTGGTGTAGTGGTAGAGCGTCCGCCTTGGTGGTGTAGTGGAAGAACGTCCGCCTTGGTGGTGTAGTGATAGAGCGTTCACGTCGGTCTTGTAGTGATAGAGCGTTCACGTCGGTCGTGTAGTGATAGAGCTTTCGCCTTGGTGGTGTTGTGGTAGGGTGTCCGTATCCGTGGTGTAGTGGTAGAGCGTCCGCCTCGGTGGTGACGTGATAGAGCGTCCGCCTTGGTGGTGTAGTGATAGAGCGTCCGCCTCGGAGGTGTAGTGAAAGAGCGTCCTTCTTGGTGGTGTAGTGGTAAGATGTCCGCCTCGGTGGTAGGTGTAGTGATAGAGCGTTCGCCTTGGTGGTGAAGTGGTAGAGCGTTCGCCTAGTTGATGTTGTGATAGAACGTTCGCCTTGGTAGGTGTAGTGATAGAACGTTCGCCTTGGTGGTGTAGTGGTAAAATGTCCGCCTCAGTGGTGGGTGTAGTGGTAGAGCGTCCGCCTTGGTGGTGTAGTGGTAGAGCCTCTGCCTCGGAGGTGTAGTGATAGAGCATCCACCTTGGTGGTGTAGTGAAAGAGCGTTCGCCTTGGTAGTGTAGTGGTAAGATGTCCGCCTCGGTGGTGGTTGTAGTGAAAGAGCGTTCGCCTTGGTGGTGTAGTGATAGAGCGTTCGCCTTGTTGGTGTAGTGGTAGAGCATTCGTTTGTTGATGTTGTGATAGAGTGTCCGCCTCGGTGGTGGGTGTAGTGGTAGAGCCTCTGCCTCGGAGGTGTAGTGATAGAGCGTCTGCCTTGGTGGTGTAGTGATAGAGCATCCACCTTGGTGGTGTAGTGATAGAGCATCCACCTTGGTGGTGTAGTGAAAGAGCGTTCGCCTCGGTGGTGGGTGTATTGATAGAGCGTCCGCTTTGGTGGTGTAGTGGTAGAGCCTCTGCCTCGGAGGTGTAGTGATAGAGCATCCACCTTGGTGGTGTAGTGGTAGAGCCTCTGCCTCGAAGGTGTAGTGATAGAGCATCCACCTTGGTGGTGTAATGATAGAGCGTCCGCCTCGGTGGTGGGTGTATTGATAGAGCGTCCGCCTTGGTGGTGTAGTGGTAGAGCCTCTGCCTTGAAGGTGTAGTGATAGAGCATCCACCTTGGTGGTGTAGTGGTAGAGCGTTCGCCTAGTTGAGGTTGTGGTAGAGCGTCCGCCTTGGTGGTGTAGTGGTAGAGCGGCCGCTTTGGTGGTGTAATGATAAAGCGTCCGCCTTGGTGGTGTAGTGATAGAGCATCCACCTTGGTGGTGTAGTGGTAGAGCGTTCGCCTAGTTGAGGTTGTGGTAGAGCGTCCGCCTTGGTGGTGTAGTGGTAGAGCCTCTGCCTTGAAGGTGTAGTGATAGAGCATCCGCCTTGGTGGTGTAGTGGTAGAGCGTTCGCCTAGTTGAGGTTGTGGTAGAGCGTCCGCCTTGGTGGTGTAGTGGTAGAGCGGCCGCTTTGGTGGTGTAATGATAAAGCGTCCGCCTTGGTGGTGTAGTGATAGAGCATCCACCTTGGTGGTGTAGTGGTAGAGCGTTCGCCTAGTTGAGGTTGTGGTAGAGCGTCCGCCTTGGTGGTGTAGTGGTAGAGCGTTCGCCTTGGTGGTGTGGTGATAGAGCGTCCGCATTGGTGGTGTAGTGGTAGAGCGTTCGCCTAGTTGATGTTGTGGTAAAGCGTCCGCCTTGGTGGTGTAGTGGTAAGGAATCCACCTCGGTTGTTAATGGTTTAGCGTCCGCCTTGGATGTGTAAAGTTAGAGCGTCCGAGGTGAAATAGTGTAGTGGTAGTGCGTCAACCTCGCAGGTGAAGTGGTAGAGCGTCCAACTTGGTGATGTAGTGGTTAAGCGTCCGCCTCAGTGAGGTAATGATAGAGCGTCTGCATCGGTGATGTAATGATGGGGCGTCATCCTCGGTGGTGTAGTGGTAAAGCGTCCGTCACGGTGGTGTAGTGGTAGAGCCTCCGTGTCCGTGGTATATTGGTAGTGCGTCAACCTCGGTAGTGTAGTGGTAGAGCGTCCGTGTCCGTGATATATTGGTAGTGCGTCAACCACGGTGGTATATAGCCGCCTCGATGATGAAGTGGTTTAGCGTCAAACTCGGTGATGTAGTGGTAGAGCGTCAACATATGTGGTGTATTGGTAGAGCGTCACTCTCGGATGTGTAATGATAGAGCGTCAACCTCTGTGATGTTTTGATAGAGCATCTACCTCTGTCATGTAGTGGTAGAGCGTCCAACTCGGTCATGTAGTGGTAGAGCGTCAACCTCGGTGATGTAGTGGAAGAGCGTCAACATATGTGGTGTATTGGTAGAGCGTCACTCTCGGATGTGTAATGATAGAGCGTCAACCTCTGTGATGTTTTGATAGAGCATCTACCTCCATAGAAAGTCAGCCTCCATGGTGTAGTGGTTGAGTGTCAACCTCTGTCATGTAGTGGTAGAGCGTCCAACTCGGTCATGTAGTGGTAGAGCGTCCGCCTCGGTGATGTTGTGGTAGAGCATCCGCCTCTGGTACGAGAGATCGCAGGTTCAATACCCAGTCGGGTCATATGAAATACTTTAAAAATCATAGTAATTGTCTTCCCTTCATGGCGCTCCGGGTCGTGAGGAGTTTTCATTATAACTGACAGGTTGGTATCAGGATAAATGCCCTCAGTAGTACTGGAACTTACCAGAGAAACATTGTGATGTAACTGAACAAATGTTGAAAGCGGTGCAAAACACCATCCAAACAAATAATTCACATGAAACAATGGGCGATAGTTGTTATCTCCAGTTGTGCTTATTCACTAACATCATTGCTGTTTAAAGCTCTTACACATTTATGTATATACATTAATTGATAGGTTTGAGTTTAACCAGCACCACAATCAAAATATTGTGGAAAATAAACCCTTCATCTTTCCGTCATTTATAACAACATTTCATTGCAAAAACATAGGTCAGAACTCGTTTTATACAGCGGAAAATCTATAAAAATGAATAAATCACAATTCGGTAAACGCAAGCCGGGGGTACATTTAAACTTAGTGATTCTAATTTTGCATACAGATGTAATCTACAAGATTTAAATAACGTTGATTACAGTTTTAATTCTCCGATAACATCTAAATAAAAGTTTAGCCGTTTACGGTTAACACTGCAGACTATTTATTCCACATATTGAATCTTTTAGGGAAAATCTAAAATCTATGTAGAAATAGGAAGTCATAGCTCGAACTCATCCGTGTTATCTCTTTATACTATATGTTCAAGTGTATGTCAGTGTGTCTTGTTACATTTAAATGATCATATGAATCAATAAATAGTGTTTCTTCCATATTGTGCGAGTCTTATATCGTAGGCCTACGTAAGGGGGAAAATGTTAATATCATGCTCAGATCGGCGGCCTGTATACTGTTTATATCGTACATAATAAGTACACCTATGTGTTCTTGAAAATTATAAACATATTATCCGTGACAGGCAAAACGGAGCCATGTTGGTTCTCCGTCGGATAAATACAAAAATAATCTTATGCATGCGTACAGTCTCATCAGAACCTTCAATGACCGTTTACAATTAAAGATTCAAAAATGTCCATTCTGGAGAGGCATACAACTATTGTAATGTATGTGCCATCGTCATTGGGGTAAGGTGGGGTGTAACTTTGGGGAGGGTTGAGAGTGAATGGGCGAGGGTTGGCAGTGCATGGGGGAAGGTTGGGAGTGAATGTGGAGGCTGGGGAGTCAACGGGGAGGGTTGGGATGGGGAGTAAATGGGGAGGATGGGGGGAGGGGGTAAATGGGGTAGGATTGGGGGGGGGGGGGGGGGGGTAAATGGGGGAGGATGGGGAGTGAATGAGGGAGGATGGAGAATGACTGGGGGAGGGTTAAGAGTGAATGGGGGAGGGTTTGGAGTGAATTAGAGAGGTTTGCAGGCTCATAGGGAGGGTTGAGAGATAAAGGGGGTGGGTTAGGAGTGAATGGACTGGTTGTGAGGGTTAAGAGGTCATTGATGAGGGTTGGAATTGCATTGGGTGGGTTGGGATTGCATGGGGGAATTGGTTAGGGTTGGGATTGAACGTGGGAGAGTTGTACTTGAATGGGGGAGTGTTGGGATGTAATGGGGGAGGGATAGGAGGTAATGGGTGGGATTGAAGTGAGTGGGGGGGGGGGGACGTTTGAGAGCTTATGCGGGAGGGTTGGGAGTGAATGAGGGATGGTTGGAGGTAATGGAGGGTAGGGTGTAAACTGGGGGGGGGGGGGGGGGGGGAGGGTTTGGAGTGAATTGGAGAGGTTTTTACGGGTTCATTGGTAGGTTTGAGAGGTAAAAGGGGAGGGTTAGGAATGAATGGGGGGAGAGTTGGAAGGTATCGGGGTTGGGATTAAATGGGGAAGGTTGGAGGTAAATGGGGAAGGGTTTGGAGTAAATGGGGAGGGTTGCGAGTAATTGTGGGAGGGTTGGGAGTAAATGGGGGAGGGTTTGGTGTAAATGGGGGAGGGTTTTGAGTAAATGGGGGAGGCTTTGGAGCAAATATGAGAGGGCTGGGAGTAAATAGGGGAGGGTTGGGAGTAAATTGGAGAAAGTTTGGAGTAAATGGGGAGTTTGGGAGTAAATGAGAGAGGATGGGAGTAAATGGGGAGGTTTGGGAGTAAATTAGAGAGGGTTGGGAGTAAATGGGGGAGGGTTTGGGAGTAAATGAGAGAGGTTTGGTGTAAATGGTGAGCTTTGGGAGTAAATGAGAGAGGGTTGGGAGTAAATGGGGAGGGGATGGAGTAAATGGGGAGGTTTGGAGTAAATGGGGGAGGGTTGGGAGTAAATGGGGAGGGTAGGGAGTAAATGGGGAGGGTTGGGAGTAAATGGGGAGGGTTTGGGAGTAAATGAGAGAGGGTTTGGTGTAAATGGGAGCTTTGGGAGTAAATGAGAGAGGGTTGGGAGTAAATGGGGAGGGGATGGAGTAAATGGGGAGGTTTGGAGTAAATGGGGGAGGGTTGGGAGTAAATGGGGAGGGTAGGGAGTAAATGGGGAGGGTTGGGAGTAAATGGGGAGGGTAGGGAGTAAATGGGGAGGGTTGGGAGTAAATAGGGAGGGTAGGGAGTAAATGGGGAGGGTAGGGAGTAAATGGGAGAGGTAGGGAGTAAATGGGGAGGGTAGCGAGTAAATGGGGAGGGTTTGGAGTAAATGGGGAGGGTAGGGAGTAAATGAGGGAGGCTTTGGAGTAAATGTGAGAGGGCTGGGAGTAAATAGGGGAGGGTTGGTAGTAAATTGGAGAGGGTTTGGAGTAAATGGGGAGGGTTGGTAGTAAATGAGAGAGGGTTTGCAGTAAATGGGAGGTTTGGGAGTAAATGAGAGAGGGTTGGGAGTAAATGGGGAGGGTAGGGAGTAAATGGGAGGTTCGGAGTAAATGGGGGGAGGGTTTGGAGTAAATGGGGAGGTTTGGAGTAAATGGGGGGAGGGTTGGAGTAAATGGGGAGGGTAGGGAGTAAATGGGGGAGGGTTTGGAGTAAATGGGGAGGTTTGGGAGTACATGAGAGAGGATGGCGAATAAATGATGGAGGGATGAGAAAATAATTGGGGAGGGGTTGGGAGTAAATTGGGAGGGTTGGGAGTAATTCGAGGAGGGTTTGGAGGAGGGTTGGGAGTACATGGGGGAGGGATGGGAGTATATGAGGGAGGGATTGGAGTAACTTGTAGTGTTTATCTGATAGCAATGGTCTTTGGTCCCAAAACAGGTCACACATTTTATTTCATTGCTGAAATATTCCAAAACAGTTGAAAGTTTGAAACATTCGTAAAGCAAATACAACGTCAATTAACGATGTGCAGCGTTTTGCGATAATGAGTTCTCTTTCAACACGTCAACTCAAGTCTAGTCAAAAGTTTATTGACGAAACAAATTTTAAATGTGTTATGGTCCTTACAGGCGGACAAACAAAATACATTTTTTTTAACAAGAGATAAAATATAATAAATTGAAAATATTACATTGCAGATAGGTGTTTTATAGAGGGCTATAATTTGTTTACAGACGATTAATGAAAGCCTCGTATGTAAAGTACGCCAATTTGTGTATCACGACTGTATATTTACTTTTTAAGAAGGTGTACATTCATGAGTTTGGTCGGCAAGTTACAATAGTATTTAGTCAGAATAATATTTCTTAATTATCGATAAAAGTTCTAGTGCTTTCAGTGCGCAATTTTACATATTCTCTTGGTACGTGGTGTTTTGTTATGAAGACAATCTGAGAATAAAGATGACTCGGGTAAGCCTTAGCTTACTAACAGTCTCACGAGTGTTTTTACTGATCGCCTTCCTTAAAAATGATCATACATAAAACTTCACACGTGTTTTTACTGGCCGCCTTCCTTAACAATGTCCATACATATAATTTCACACGTGTTTTTACTGGCCGCCTTCCTTAACAATGTTCATACATAAAACTTCACACGTGTTTTTACTGGCCGCCTTCCTTAACAATGTCCATACATATAATTTCACACGTGTTTTTACTGGCCGCCTTCCTTAACAATGTTCATACATATAACTTCACACGGGTTTTTAATGGCCGCCTTCCTTAACAATGTTCATACATATAACTTCACACATGTTTTTACTGGCCGCCTTCCTTAACAATGTCCATACATATAACTTCACACGTGTTTTTACTGGCCGCCGTCCTTAACAATGTTCATACATATAACTTCACGCGTGTTTTTACTGGCCGCGTCCATTAACAATGTCCATACATATAACTTCACACGTGTTTTTACTGGCCGCCTCCATTAACAATGTCAATACATATAACTTCACACATGTTTTCACTGGCCGCTTTCCTTAACAATGTCCATACATATAACTTCACACGTGTTTTTAGTGGCCGCCCTCCTTAACAATGTCCATACATATAATTTCACACGTGTTTTTACTGGCCGCCTTCCTTAACAATGTCCATACATATAACTTCACAAGTGTTTTTACTGGCCGCCTTCCTTAACAATGTCCATACATATAACTTCACCAGTGTTTGTACTGGCCGCCTTCTTTAACAATGTCGATACATATAACTTCACACATATTTTACTGGCCGCCTTCCTTAACAATGTCAATACATATAACTTCACACATGTTTTTACTGGCCGCCTTCCTTAACAATGTCCATACATATAACTTCACACGTGTTTTTACTGGCCGCCGTCCTTAACAATGTTCATACATATAACTTCACGCGTGTTTTTACTGGCCGCGTCCATTAACAATGTCCATACATATAACTTCACACGTGTTTTTAGTGGCCGCCCTCCTTAACAATGTCCATACATATAATTTCACACGTGTTTTTACTGGCCGCCTTCCTTAACAATGTCAATACATATAACTTCACACATGTTTTTACTGGCCGCCTTCCTTAACAATGTCCATACATATAACTTCACCAGTGTTTTTACTGGCCGCCTTCCTTAACAATGTCCATACATATAACTTCACACGTGTTTTTACTGGCCGCCTTCCTTAACAATGCCCATATATATAACTTCACACATGTTTTTACTGGCCGCCTTCCTTAACAATGTCCATACATATAACTTCACCAGTGTTTTTACTGGACGCCTTCCTTAACAATGTCCATACATATAACTTCACATGTGTTTTTACTGGCCGCCTTCCTTAACAATGTCCATACATATAACTTCACACATGTTTTTACTGGCCGCCTTCCTTAACAATGTCCATACATATAACTTCACATGTGTTTTTACTGGCCGCCTTCCTTAACAATGTCCATACATATAACTTCACACATGTTTTTACTGGCCGCCTTCCTTAACAATGTCCATACATATAACTTCACACATGTTTTTACTGGCCACCTCCATTAACAATGTTCATACATATAACTTCACACATGTTTTTACAGGCCGCCTTCCTTAACAATGTTCATACATATAACTTCACACATGTTTTTACTGGCCGCCTTCCTTAACAATGTCCATACATATAACTTCACACATGTTTTTACTGGCCGCCTTCCTTAACAATGTCCATACATATAACTTCATACATGTTTTTAATGTCCATACATATAACTTCACCAGTGTTTTTACTGGCCGCCTTCCGTAACAATTTTCAAACATATAACTTCACACATGTTTTTACTGGCCGCCTTCCTTAACAATTTCCATACATATAACTTCACACGTGTTTTTACTGGCCGCCTTCCTTAACAATGTCCATACATATAACTTCATACATGTTTTTATTGGCCGCCTTCCTTACAATGTCCATACATATAACTTCACACCTGTTTTTACTGGCCGCCTTCCTTTACAATGTCCATACATATAACTTCACCAGTGTTTTTACTGGCATACATATAACTTCACACATGTTTTTACTGGCCGCCTTCCTTAACAATGTCCATACATATAACTTCACACATGTTTTTACTGGCCGCCTTCCTTAACAATGTCCATACATATAACTTCACACTTATTTTACTGTCCGCCTCCATTAACAATGTTCATACATATAACTTCACACATGTTTTTACTGGCCGCCTCCATTAACAATGTCC
This sequence comes from Serripes groenlandicus, assembly GCA_031761405.1. Classification (NCBI taxonomy): domain Eukaryota; kingdom Metazoa; phylum Mollusca; class Bivalvia; order Cardiida; family Cardiidae; genus Serripes; species Serripes groenlandicus. The sequence continues at coordinate 187,397,467 of JASEVX010000001.1, forward strand.
AAACATATAACTTCACACATGTTTTTACTAGCCGCCTCCATTAACAATGTCCATACATGTAACTTCACACATGTTTTTACTAGCTGCCTCCATTAACAATGTCCATACACATAACTTCACACGTGTTTTTACTGGCCGCCTTCATTAACAATGTTCATACATATAACTTCACACATGTTTTTACTGGCCGCCTCCATTAACATTGTTCATATATATAACTTCACACGTGTTTAACTGATCGCCTTCATCAACAATGTTCATACATATAACTTAACACGTGTTTTTACTGGCTGCCTCCATTAACAATGTTCATACATATAACTTCACACATGTTTTTACTGGCCACCTTCATTAACAATGTTCATACATATAACTTCACACGTGTTTTTCCTGGCCGCCTCTATTTACAATGTTCATACATATAACTTCACAAAGGTTTTACTGGCCGCCTTCATTAACAATGTCCATACATATAACTTCACACGTGTTTTTACTGGCTGCCTCCTTTAACAAAGTTCATACATACAACTTCAATTATGTTATTACTGGCCGCCTTCATTAACAATGTTCATACATATAACTTCACACATGTTTTTACTGGCCGCCTCCATTAACAATGTTCATACATATAACTTCACAAAGGTTTTACTGGCCGCCTTCATTAACAATATCCATACATATAACTTCACACGTGTTTGTACTGTCCGCTTCCATTAACAATGTTCATACATATAACTTCACACATGTTTTTACTGGCCGCCTCCATGAACAATGTTCATACATATAACTTCACAAAGGTTTTACTGGCCGCCTTCATTAACGATGTCCATACATATAACTTCACACGTGTTTTTACTGGCCGCCTCCATTAATATGTTCATACATATAACTTCACACATGTTTTACTGTCTGCCTCCATTAACAATGTTCATACATATAACTTCACACATGTGTTTTTACTGGCCGGCTTCATTAACAATGTGCATACATATAACTTCACAAGTGTTTTACTGGCCGCCTTCATTAACAATGTCAATACATATAACTTCACAAGTGTTTTACTGATCGCCTCCATCAACAATGTCCATACATATAACTTCACACATGTTTGACTGACCACCTTCATTAACAATGTCCATACATATAACTACACACATGTTTGACTGACAACCTTCATTAACAATGTTCATACATATAGCTTCACACATATTTTACTGGCCGCCTTCATTAACAATGTCCATACATATAACTTCACAGATGTTTGACTGACCACCTTCATTAACAATGTCCATACATATAACTTCACACGTGTTTTACTGATCGCCTTCATCAACAATATCCATACATATAACTTCACACATGTTTTATTGATCGCCTTCATCAACAATGTCCATACATATAACTTGTAATGAAATGGTACAAGTGTTGCCAATCTAATTCTTCTCCAATCTAATTCTTCTCCCATACCAACTGATGTTTTGTTGAAATTTGGTTGCCATGAGAACTCTTGTTCCTAGACGCGGATTAAATAAGCAGTGCTTTGCGAAAAGCAACTTTATTTGAAATGACTATTCCTATAAATAAATATCTGCCTGAAATGAATACACGTGCAAATAAAGATCTGCCTGAAATGACTACACGTGCAAATAAAGATCTGCCTGAAATTACCAAACCTGTAAATAAAGACCAACATGAAATGATTACACGCTTAAAAAGTGATCTGCCTGAAATGACTACACGTGTTCATAAAGATCTGACTGAAATGACATCACGTTCAAATAAAGATCTGCCTGAAATTACAACACATGTAAATAAAGATCTGCCTGAAATGAATACACATGTAAATGAGGATCTGCCTGAAATGAATACACGTGTAAATAAAGATCTGCCTGAAATGAATACACGTGCAAATAAAGATCTGCCTGAAATGACAACACCTATAAATAAAGATCTGCATGAATTGACTAAACGTGTAAATAAAGATCTGCCTGATATAACTACACGTGTAAATACAGATCAGTCTGAAATAACTACACATGTAAATAAAGATCTGCCTGAAATGACTACATGTGCAGATAAAGATCTGCCTGAAATGACTATACGTGTAAATAAAGATCTGCCTGAAATGAATACACGTGCAAATAAAGATCTGCCTGAAATGACAACACCTATAAATAAAGATCTGCATGAATTGACTAAACGTGTAAATAAAGATCTGCCTGATATAACTACACGTGTAAATACAGATCAGTCTGAAATAACTACACATGTAAATAAAGATCTGCCTGAAATGACTACACGTGCAGATAAAGATCTGCCTAAAATGACTATACGTGTAAATAAAGATCTACCTGAAAGGACTACACATGTAAATAAAGATCCTCCTGGAATGACTACACGTGCAAAAAAAGATTTGCCTGAAATGACTGCACGTGTAAATAAAGATCTGTCTGAAATGACTACACGTGTAAATAAAGATCTGCCTGAAATGACCAAACCTTTAAATAAAGATCTGCCTGAAATGACTACACGTGTAAATAAAGATCTACCTGTAATGACTATACGCATAAATAAAGATCTGCCTGAAATGACAACACGTGCAAATTAAGATCTGCCTGAAATGACTACACGTGTAAATAAAGATCTGCATGAAATGGCAACATGTGCCAATAAAGATCTGCCTAAATTGACTACACGTGTAAATAAAGATCTGCCTGAAATGACTGATCCAGGCCGACACATTCTGTATCAGGGGGATAGACGTATAGAGTAATGATTTTCACAGGAAGCGAAAAGTGTGTATCCGGGTAAGCTTGTGTGGCATCCTTAGGCTGATCCGGGTCGATACTTTACGCAGAGTACACAATGTTGGTTTTCTCGCGGGACGGTTCATATAGTCGAACAGTAAGGGCGCTCCTGATACAGTGCCAACAAGACCTCCAATTTGCTATTCGTGGCTCAGAATGATTTGGAGAAGACAAGGTCGGTTTTGATTTATTTAATGAAAGCAAAGGGTACGGCCGCCGTTGACCCGACAGAGTGAATTAAAGCGAAAGTAGACCGCCGTTTGTCCGATTAACCTGTTGTTACGTTAAAATCAATAGTAGGCCCTAGTGCTTGTGAAAAACATGTTTATTAAGTTCAATGGGAAATATGTGTTGTTTGTTTTAAAACTGTTTATTAAGTTTCTCAAACCTCCAACGTAAAATACACATCATACAATTTAAGAGGACGATATAAGTCTTCTGCTTGTTTTACAAAAACATTATGTTCTCCTTGTTTTCTGAATATCAGCAAAAGTTTTTTTATTTATACCTATTGATTTATCCTAATCAAATTCTAGACTAATGTCATACATTTTGTTATGCATACAAAGAGACAGAGAAACAGTCAGAGTGGAATCAGACCATTTCTCACATACACAGAGACAGAGATACAATCATGGTAGAATCAGATTTTTTTTTCGAATACAAAAAGACAGAAAACAAGTCAGGATGGAATCAGACATTTTCTCTCATACAAAGAGACAGAGATACAGTCAGGATGGTATCAGACCATGTCTCTCATACAAAGACCCAGAGAAACAGTCAGGGCAGAATCAGACCTTTTATCGCATACAAAGACCCATATAAACAGTCAGGATGGTATCAGACCATGTCTCTCATACAAAGACCCAGAGAAACAGTCAGGGTAGAATCAGATCTTTTATCGCTTACAAAGACCCAGAGAAACAGTCAGGGTAGAATCAGATATTTTCTCGCATACAAAGACACAGAGGAACAGTCAGGGTAGAATCAGATGTTTTATCGCATACAAAGACCCAAGAAACAGTCAGGGTAGAATCAGATCTTTTCTCGCATAGAAAGACCCAGACAAACAGTCAGGGTAGAATCAGATCCTTTCTCGCATACAAAGACCCAGAGAAACAGTCAGGGTAAAATCAGATCTTTTCTCGCATACAAAGAGACAGAGAAACAGTCAGGGTAGAATCAGACATTTTCTCGCATACAAAGACCCAGAGAAACAGTCAGGGTGCTATCGGACTTTTTCTCGCATACAAAGACACAGATAAACAGTCAGGGTATAATCAGACCTTTCATCGCATACAAAGACCCAGAGAAACAGTCAGGGTGATATCAGACCTTGTCGCGCATACAAAGACCCAGAGAAACAGTCAGTGTAGAATCAGACCTTGTCTCGCATACAAAGACCCAGAGAAACAGTCAGGGTGGTATCAGACCTTTTCTCGCATACACAGAGACAGAGAAACAGTCAGGGTGGTATCAGATCTTTTCTCGCATACACAGAGACAGAGAAACAGTCAGGGGAGAATGAGACCTTTTATCGCATACAAAGACCCATTGAAACAGTCATGGTGGTATCAGACCTTGTCTCATACAAAGACCCAGAGAAACAGTCAGGGTGGTATCAGACCTTGTCTCGCATACAAAGACCCAGAGAAACAGTCAGGGTAGAATCAGACCTTTTATCGCATACAAAGACCCATAGAAACAGTCAGGGTGGTATCAGACCTTGTCTCGCATACAAAGACCCAGAGAAACAGTCAGGGTAGAATCAGATTTTTTTCTCGCATACAAAGACACATATAAACAGTCAGGGTGGTATCAGACCTTTTCTCGCATACAAAGACCCAGAGAAACAGTCAGGGTAGAATCAGATCTTTTCTCGCATACAAAGACCCAGAGAGACAGTCAGGGTAGAATCAGATCTTTTATCGCATACGAAGACCCAGAGAAACAGTCAGGGTAGAATCAGATCTTTTCTCGCATACAAATACCCAGAGAAACAGTCAGGGTGGTATCAGATCGTTTCTTGCATACACAGAGACAGAGAAACAGTCAGGGTAGAATCAGACCTTTTATCGCAAACAAACACCCAGAGAAACAGTCAGGGTGGTATCAGACCTTGTCTCGCATACAAAGACCCAGAGAAACAGTCAGGGTAGTATCAGATATTTCCTCGCATACAAAGACCCAGAGAAACAGTCAGGGTAGAATCAAATCTTTTCTCGCATACAAAGACCCATAGAAACAGTCAGGGTAGAATCAGATCTTTTCTCGCATACAAAGACCCAGAGAAACAGTCAGGGTGGTATCAGACCTTTTCTCGCATACAAAGACCCAGAGAAACAGTCAGGGTGGTATCAGACCTTTTCTCGCATACAAAGGGACAGAGAAACAGTCAGGGTAGAATCAGATCTTTTCTCGCATACAAAGACCCAGAGAAACAGTCAGGGTAGAATCAGATCTTTTCTCGCATACAAAAACCCAGAGACATATAAACAGTCAGGGTGGTATCAGACCTTTTCTCGCAAAAACCCAGACACATATAAACAGTCAGGGTGGTATCAGACCTTTTCTCGCATACAAAGACCCAGAGAAACAGTCAGGGTAGAATCAGATCTTTTCTCGCATACAAAGACCCAGAGAAACAGTCAGGGTAGAATCAGATCTTTTCTCGCATACAAAAACCCAGAGAAACAGTCAGGGTAGAATCAGATTTTTTTCTCGCATACAAAGAGACAGAGAAACAGTCAGGGTGGATGAAATCAGACCTTTTCTCACATACAAATATACAGAGAAACAGTCAGGGTGTAATCAGACCTTTTCTTCCAAACAAATATACAGAGATACCGTCAGGGTGGAATCAGACCTTTTTTCATATACAGAGATACAGAGATACCGTCAGGGTGGTATCAGACCTTTTCTCATATACAGAGATACCGTCAGGGTGGAATCAGACCTTTTCTCATATACAGAGATACCGTCAGGGTGTAATCAGACCTTTTCTCATATACAGAGATACCGTCAGGGTGGAATCAGACCTTTTCTCATATACAGAGATACCGTCAGGGTGTAATCAGACCTTTTTCTCATATACAAATATACAGAGATACCGTCAGGGTGGAATCAGACCTTTTCTCATATACATAGATACAGTCAGGGTGTAATCAGACCTTTTCTCATATACACATATACCGAGATACCGTCAGGGTGGAATCAGACCTTTTCTCATATACAGAGATACAGTCAGGTTGTAATCAGACCTTTTCTCATATACAAATATACAGAGATACCGTCAGGGTGGAATCAGACCTTTTCTCATATACAAATATACAGTGATACCGTCAGGGTGTAATCAGACCTTTTCTCATATACAAATATACAGTGATACCGTCAGGGTGGAATCAGATCTTTTCTCATATACAGAGATACAGTCAGGATGGAATCAGACCTTTTCTCATATACAAATATACAGAGATACAGTCAGGGTGTAATCAGACCTTTTTTCACATACAAATATACAGAGATACAGTCAGGGTGTAATCAGACCTTTTCTCATATTCAAATATACAGAGATACCGTCAGGGTGGAATCAGACCTTTTCTCATATACATAGATACAGAGATACAGTCAGGGTGTAATCAGACCTTTTCTCATATACACATATACCGAGATACCGTCAGGGTGGAATCAGACCTTTTCTCATATACAGAGATACAGTCAGGATGGAATCAGACCTTTTTTCACATACAAATATACAGAGATACAGTGATACCGTCAGGGTGGAATCAGACCTTTTCTCATATACAAATATACAGTGAAACCGTCAGGGTGGAATCAGACCTTTTCTCATATACAAATATACAGAGATACAGTCAGGATGGAATCAGACCTTTTTTCACATACAAATATACAGAGATACCGTCAGGGTGGAATCAGACCTTTTCTCATATACAAATATACAGAGATACCGTCAGGGTGGAATCAGACCTTTTCTCATATACAAATATACAGAGATACAGTCAGGATGGAATCAGACCTTTTTTCACATACAAATATACAGAGATACCGTCAGGGTGGAATCAGACCTTTTCTCATATACACATAAACAGAGATACCGTCAGGGTGGAATCAGACCTTTTCTCATATACACATAAACAGAGATACAGTCATGGTGAGATCAAACCTGTTATCGCACACAAAGAGACAGAGAAACAGTCAGGGTGGAATCAGATTTTTTTTTTTCGCATACAAATATACAAAGATGCATTCAGAGTTGAATCCGACCTTTTCAGGCATACACAGAGACGGAGATGCATTTAGTGTTGAATCAGACCTTTTCAGGCATAGAAAGAGACAGAGATATATTCAGGGTTGAATCCGACCTTTTCAGGTATACAACGAGACACAGAGATATTTTCAGGGTCAGGGTGGAATCAGACCTTTTCTCGCATACAAATATACAGAGATACGTTCAGGGAGGAATCAGACCTTTAGTCGAATACAAATATACAGATATACAGTCAGGGTGGAATCAGACCTTTTCTCACATACAAATATATAGAGATACAATCAGAGTTCAATCAGACATTTTCAGGAATACACAGAGACAGAGATACATTCAGGGTGGAATCAGACATGTTCTCGTATTTAAAGTGACATAGATACATGTACAGTCAGGGTTGAATCAGACGTTTTCAGGCATACACAGTGACAGGGATATATTCAGAGTGGAATCAGACCTTTAGTCGCATACAAAGAGACATATATACAGTCAGGGAGGAATCAGACATTGTCTCGCATATAAAGAGACATATATACAGTCAGGGAGGAATCAGACCTTGTCTCGCATACAAAGAGACATAGATACAGTCAGGGTAGAATCAGACATTGTCTCGCATACAAAGACCCAGAGAAACAGTCAGGGTAGAATCAGACATTGTCCCACATACAAAGACCCAGAGAAACAAAGAGACAGATAAACAGTCAGGGTGGTATCAGACCTTTTCTCGCATACAAAGGGACAGAGAAACAGTCGGGGTAGAACCAGACATTTTCAAGCATACAAAGACACAGATATACAGTCAGGGTGGTATCAGACCTTTTCTCGCATACAAAGGGACAGAGAAACAGTCAGGGTAAAATTCAGACATTTTCTCGCATACAAAGACACAGAGAAACAGTCAGGGTAGAATCAGACATTTTCTCGCATACAAAGGGACAGAGAAACAGTCAGGGTAGAATCAGACATTTTCTCGCATACAAAGGGACAGAGAAACAGTCGGGGGTAGAATCAGACATTTTCTCGCATACATAGAGACATATATACAGTCATGGTTGAATCAGACATTTTCTCGCATACATAGAGACATATATACAGTCATGGTTGAATCAGACATTTTCTCGCATACATAGAGACATATATACAAAGGGACAGAGAACAGTCGGAGTAGAATCAGACATTTTCAAGCATACAAAGACACAGATATACAGTCAGGATGGTATCAGACCTTTTCTCGAATACAAAGGGACAGAGAAACAGTCAGGGTAGAATCAGACATTTTCTCGCATACGAAGACACAGAGAAACAGTAAGGGTAGAATCAGACATTTTCTCGCATACAAAGGGACAGAGAAACAGTCGGGGTAGAATCAGACATCTTCTCGCATACATACATGTAGAGACATATATACAGTCATGGTTGAATCAGACATTTTCTCGCATACATAGAGACATATATACAGTCAAAGTTGAATCAGACATTTTCTCGCATACATAGAGACATATATACAGTCATGATTGAATCAGACATTTTCTCGCATACAAAGAGACATATATATAGTCATGGTTGAATCAGACTTTTTCTCGCATACATATATACATATATACAGTCATGGTTGAATCAGACATTTTCTCGCATACATAGAGACAGATATACAGTCATGGTTGAATCAGATATTTTCTCGCATACAAAGAGACATATATACAGTCATGGTTGAATCAGACATTTTCTCGCATACATAGAGACACATATACAGTCATGGTTGAATCAGACTTTTTCTGGCATACATATATACATATATACAGTCATGGTTGAATCAGACATTTTCTCGCATACATAGAGACAGATATACAGTCATGGTTGAATCAGACATTTTCTCGCATACAAAGAGACATATATACAGTCATGGTTGAATCAGACATTTTTTCGCATACATAGAGACATATATACAGTCATGGTTGAATCAGAAAATGTTCTCGCATACATAGAGACAGATATACATGTTTTCTATTCTGTCCTAGACCTATATCTTTACTTGTCAATGTTTTCTTTTCTGTTCTAGACTTACAGTGTTATTTGTCAATGCTTTCAATTCTGTCCTAGACCTATATCTTTATTTGTTAATGTTTTCTATTCTGTTCTAGACCTATGTCGTTAGTTGTCAATGCTTTCAATTATGTCCTAGACCTATATCTTTTTTTGTCAATGTTTTCTATTATGTTCTAGATCTATAGCGTTATTTGTCAATGTTTTCTATTCTGTTCTAGACGACATCGTTATATGTCAATGTTTTCTATTCTGTTTTAGACCTATATCGTTGTGTGTCAATGTTTTCTATTCTGTACTAGACCTATATCGTTATTTGTCAATGTTTTCAATTCTGTTCTAGACCTATAGCGTTATTTGTCATTTTTTTAAATTCTGTTCTAGACCTATGGTTTTATTTGTCAATGTTTTTTATTCTCTGTCCTAGACCTACATTGCTTTTTGTCAATGTTTTTACAATTCTGTCCTAGACCTATATCGTTATTTGTAAATGTTTTCTATTCTTTGAATATGAAAGCGTCTTTTATGGGAATGATCATTAAGGGTTAAATGTCATGTGACCTTGTGAACATGTATCAAGTAAGATGGTATTTGTATTTTTATAAACAATTATTATTTAGTATGATTGTTGAAAAGATAAGAAAAAGGTTTTAAGCTCCCTTGAGCAAGACGTGCTCAAGGTGAGCTATTGAGATGGCATTCTGTCCATCGTCCATCAGTTGTCAACAATTTGCTTGTACCTTTTTCAACATATAACACATCTGCAGCAGATGACCATGGAAATATATTATTCAGATATATGGAAAATGTATAAGTGAAGACAACAATGATTACATTTAGGTGAAGCCATCGTTCGAATAAGGATCATGTCTTGTCATGAACTAGGTCAATATGCCAAATTGACGAACAATCTTGTTAACAAGTTGCATTAGAGATCACATGAGCCAAAGGCTCAAGATGATGTATTCGGATCACTCTCTGTCTGTTGTTAATTTCTAGCTTCAGACGATATCTCCTCCTAAACCATTGAACCAATTTTCAACGAAATTCTTCCTATGCTGGCCCTCTTTCAAATATGTTCAGTAATTAACATTCTATATAGACATTTGGTTTCTGCAGCATTAAAAGAGGAAGCGGGGGTGGGGGTGCGTGGGGGAGAAGATGTGTGTGTGTGTGTGTGTTGGGAGGGGGGGGGGGGCATGTGCTGTAAACTCTAAAATTCCTCTCCTGTGAATCTTCTTGTCTGACTCCATGATAATTTGTTCCTTCAGTGAACCTGTTTATAGTTTGGTCAATCCACATCGATTGGTTGAAAAACATAACCACCAGGTGGCCTCAGAAATGGAGACAAATGAACGTTTAGCTTTAAATGACATCCCCTCCTAAATCACTGGACCAACTAGAACCGACCTTCACAGGAACGTTCTTTAGATGGACAAATTCCAAATGATCAAAAAGTATAATGGCTGTTTATAAATGTATAACTGTCCTTTACTAATTAGCTGTTTCGTGTAGAGTGTCGACTCCATGCGAAAACCCATAAGAAAACTATTTTGGATACTTGAGAGGCCGCATTTTTTTACTAAGGGACTACTGGAATTTCGAAAATATCTCGAAGTGATGAGATATATTCCATATCCACTCAAAACAAACAAATATCCTCTTATATATCATTCGCTATTATAACATGCTAAAGACATTATTTCATAACATAGTAAAGACATTATTTCAAAACATGAGGAATACATTAATTCATACGCTGTTATAACATGCTGAATACACTCATTCATACGCTGTTATAACATGAGAAAGACATTTTTCAAGTTCGTTATGTAACAAACGAACACCGAATAAATGATTGTTCAATCTTATTTAATGAGATAGGAGCTGAGTCTAGCGAGTCATAATTACATTCCGCGTTGAAATCAACTGACGGTTTATTGGCATATGGCTACCCTTCCAGTTCCTGTCAGAATATGTGTTTCAACATATTGCTTGTGTATTTTTAAATAGCAAAAGATATTAAGAGGACCTTGTAAAGAAGACACGTATTTTGAAACAGCCTGTACATAATATATCTATATGCGCATGATAAAGACTGGTGCAATTGCCGTAAGAACCAAAATCACAATATACGCGGCTCACCTATATAATGGGACATAAGCATTACTATCGTATTTATGTAAGACTTCTAGATTTATCTCCCCTATTCAAAACAAAAGAACGATGCTTGAATTCACACGTAAATGAAAATTAAGGACTGATTATAGTTTTAAATCAAGTATTGCAAATTATATGAATTTAAATCTAATTAAAAATATCGACAAGACTTCTGAACAGTCTCAATCGGGTTTGAACCAAAGATTGTGAATTTGTTTAAGTTGTCTTTAAACGTCTACTGTTGTTTTCTCAATAAAAAGATGTGTGATTTTCTTGCCGGATTGAAAAATATTGCGCGATTCATGGTAATATTAAGCACCTACTCCTTTTTTACACAATGTTATCAAAAGACGTCTACTGCATTCGTCGTACTTAATCGTTATTAGTATGGAAGGTGTTTAGTATCAGGCATATATAGAGGACGTAGTTATCCATTACAGCAGGAATCTCAAACTCTCAAGCAGATGCTTCCGTAAATCAATAAGACGAGAATTAAGAATGGAAAGTCATGCCGGAACAATAATCACACATGTACATCCTATTCTTCAGGGGTAATGAGTTGGAAACCCAAATCGGCCATTAATTCTTTTCCGTTGTTTGACAAAGGTCGTTTTGAGTGGTGCCCTTAATCTACCACCAATGAAAGTCAAAATGTGAAGGTTGCCAGTTGTCTAGGAATAATGTTGTGCAAATAAGCCAGAAAACACAGATGGTTATGAGAACTGGTTGACATGACATCATTGTTGAGGGTTGGCATATCCCAGGGTGCCATTATTGATTGATCGTATGGAGTTGAACTCCATTTTTAACGGTCAATCATTATGTGACGGCGTGGAATTCAACTCAATGGAGTAGTTGTAGAGCTGCCCCCATGAATGGAAGTGGTCACGGGTTCGATCCACCATCGGGTTATATAAAAGGTGACAAAATGGTAGTGCTGATATTCTCACATTGGCGCTAAGGATTGTGCGGTTAACATTACGACTGACTCACTGGTGTGTGGATATATGGATCAGTAGTACTGGTAATTTACACAGATATTACTGAAATGTGTATAAAGCGGTGTAAAAAACATAACAAAAACCCGTCAACTTATGAGTGTTTCCTGGCTTTCTCGCACCAGTACTCCACACAATATTCTACACAGACGGAATGCCATAAAGTCAAGGCTGTCATACGTCTGTTTCTATTACTTGCAAACTTGCAATTTTCAGGACAGTTTTCTTTAGTGCGGCAATATCCTTGCTTAGCGCTGAGCCTCGGTAGCGACGTGGGCTTGTGAGTTCGAACCCAAGTTCGGCTAACATTCTACTGACGTTTGCCAAAAGTTTACTGACTACCGTCATTCGCCTTCGACCAATACCAATAGGCTAACAGTATATGCGGAGAAGCAGCCAGTTGCTTGGAAAGTCTGTTGTGTGGAGTACTGGTATGAGGAAAGCATGACACACACGGGACACGTGATATGACTGAAGAGTAAAATCGCAATTAAACAATCAATCAATCATTCAATCAATCATTGCTTAGTAGATGTCATTACTTTCAGTACGTTTATTTTGTATTATTCAAACCGTAAGTAAAACAGGATAAGGAGAACATAGGAATTTAAGATGACTAACTATATCATAGACTCAATTAGCCCCTCTCAGTCGTGTTCTATCTCAAGTACGAGCGGTTTCCAAACGGCAGGTCATATTATGATAAAATAGTGTTTGTAGATTAGTAGTATTTATTTTCATCAGAGTATTCGCATTTAATATAAAACACAGCATTACACAATATATGTGTGTATATACTTACAATTAACCCTTTCAGCGCCGAATTGTTTAAAGTAGACTGTTCCATGTTCAAAATCGGGCGTCTTCATTTCTCATGTAATAAAAGTTTTGGACTATTTTGATAACGAAAAGGCAAACAATGCTGATTTCAGGTGAGACAGCTCGTTACGAGCTGACTCACCTGAATCAGCATTGTTTGCGAAAACATCAATATTGCCTTTGGCGCTGAAAGAGTTAAAAAGCATTGATATTAAAAAGATAATGCAAATTTTGCTAAAAGAAGTTGACATTGCCAAATATCGCTGTTTTCTTTGACACCTGTATAAAACAATAAACTATTATAGGTTAAATTACGCCAAATACATCCGCGGTCATGCTGATCTAGAGCCAAATAGTCCCTAAAAAACCTTTGCTTGAGTAGAAATGAGTGTATACCTTCAATCACACCTCTGCCACCAATTGTAACGTGTACCGGAGTTAAGCCATCGCGGGTTACCCATCCAGGCACTAACCGCGATGAACTTTGCTTAACTTTACGAAAATGTGGTCAACCACTCTACCAACATCGCTATAAAAGCCGGCTGTAGAAGTGATATGTATACCTATACCCCGTTCCCATTACATATGCATTGAATATATGACAATAAATTTAAATTCATTGTTAACTTGAAAAGGATGCACTCAGTCCAGATAAGGAGGCCTGGCGGGTATACAGCTCTCTTCCCCACACTATCTCTCTTTATATCCAACAAAACCCTAAGATGTGGGTACTCAAAAGAATCGTCTCACCTAGACAATATAGGGTTAAACGGTCTTAGACATCCAAAATGACTAGAACATGTAAAATACACACACACACACACAAAGTTAAATTCAAGTATTCAAATCATTATTTTTCAACCATTATGTCAATTAACTAGCTATATGTGTTCAAGTCTATAATTAAGCATTCTGTATTGTTCTGTTCTACTTCGTTTTCATTTTTACAAAAGCACGGTTATCACATTACATACAGCATAATCTTTGGGTAAGAAACGAGAGAAGAAAACAAAACAAAAACAGGTTTTGACATACTACGTATTTTTACAATGCAGTGGTTTAGAGGTGTCTTATAATAACTAATTCATCCATTACAACCACATACGTACGACACAGTTTCAGGAGACGGATTTAAATATATCTCGGCAAATTAAGGAAACACGCTCTTAATGAAGGTATACTTACAGGAAAGAGTTGAAAATACTGTGATAAAAGAAAAATACTCATTGTTATGTCTAATTTCTTATAATCAGAGGTTTCGATGATGTAAGCAAAACTAAATGGTGCACAGGGAACACCCTGTTTAAATTTTGATAGCACGACTAAATGGTGTACAGGGAACACCCTGTTTAAACGTTGTTAACACGACTAAATGGCGAACAGGGAACACCCTGTTTAAACGTTGTTAACACGACTAAATGGCGAACAGGGAACACCCTGTTTAAACGTTGTTAACACGACTAAATGGCGAACAGGGAACACCCTGTTTAAACGTTGTTAACACGACTAAATGGTGTACAGGGAACACCCTGTTTAAACGTTGTTAACACGACTAAATGGCGAACAGGAAACACCCTGTTTAAACGTTGTTAACACGACTAAATGGCGAACAGGGAACACCCTGTTTAAACTTTGTTAACACAACTAAATGGTGCACAGTGAACACCCTGTTTAAACTTTGTTAACAAGACTAAATGGTGTACAGGGAACACCCTGTTTAAACTTTGTTAACACGACTAAATGGTGCACAGGGAACACCCTGTTTAAACTTTGTTAACACGACAAAATGGCGAACAGGGACACAAACACATCTGTAGTCATGTCTTCTTGTTATTAGCATATCCCTGTATGTGACTAACGCGACTCATGAGTCTTATCTTCTTGTTTTTCCGATATCCCTGTATGTGACTAACGAGGTTCATAAGACATGTCTTCTTGCTTTTCCGATATCCCTGTATGTGACTAACGAGGCTCATAAGACTTGTCTTCTTGTTTTTCCGATATCGCTGTATGTTACTAACGAGGTTCATAAGACATGTCTTCTTGCTTTTCCGATATCCCTGTATGTTACTAACGAGGTTCATAAGACATGTCTTCTTGTTTTTCCGATATCCCTGTATGTGACTAACGAGGCTCATAAGACTTGTCTTCTTGTTTTTCCGATATCGCTGTATGTTACTAACGAGGTTCATAAGACATGTCTTCTTGTTTTTCCGATATCCCTGTATGTGACTAACGAGGCTCATAAGACTTGTCTTCTTGTTTTTCCGATATCGCTGTATGTTACTAACGAGGTTCATAAGACGTGTCTTCTTGTTTTTCCGATATCCCTGTATGTGACTAACGAGGTTCATAAGACATGTCTTCTTGTTTTTACGATATCCCTGTATGTTACTAACGAGGTTCATATGTAGGGTGACGATTCTTATGTCAATCAGAAAGGTGTTGATGAGAAGCAGATATATTATCATTTTATTAACGAAGCTGTACTTTTGAACTTACGGTCTTTATCTTTCGCTGTATAAGTTATGTTATATCCAGTGATGCATATAGAGCAGTTAAATATAGTCCACTGATGTACGCGTGTCAATTACCGCGCCCGTTTTAGTATAAATAGGGTACAATCCGACAGGGTACTTTAGCACAATATTGTTTCCAGTATTTACCGTACTTCTTAGTACATTTCTCATCGTCACGATGACTCCGATGCACCAATAGTATTGTAAGATAAATAACATAGGTGTACGGAAACAGACTTCCAAACAGGCAGGGTACAGTCCAGAAAAACGACAGTAAGATTTCCGGTACGTAGTGAAAATGGCGGGCAAGTCCCCACCATCCAGAAGCAAGTAAAATACTACTCTTTTCAATTCCGCCATCGACGATATATTTGGCATGAATAATATTAGGCTTCTTACCCCAGACTAGACATTTTCCGTTCGCTTTTCGGACAAGCTGTCTTTGACGATCAGCAAGATAGTTAATTGCAACAGAGATCATTCCCAGGGAAAAAATAACGCTACTCCAAACAGGTCCGAGATGCTGCGGATGAGTGACAAGATACTGGCTTACATTTGGATACAGAGCTGGTAACCAACAGATACATCCCCAGCATATGTAGAACCCGGCTCTGTCCACGATAATATCTATTGTTCCCATATATCCAGCTTCCCAGATAAAAAACTTTGTAATGTAAGCAAGTTGAAGTACTGTTGTTATAAACACACTGTCGACGAAGCCGTGTAATTCATAGCTTTTCAGTGCATATATGCAGACCAATAAAGGCCAAACGGTCATACCGAAGCGACAGTTTGTGAGAACTTTCACATCAATCCCAAATAGACGCGGGTACAGCTCCGTGCCCCAGTAGTAGTCAAAGATGAATCCACCTCCAGTCTTCCCGCTGTCACTTGACGATGGAGAATAAACGCCTTTAAAGTACAAAAAGAGCACAAAAAATATAGCAAAAATGTTGACAAAGCCGAGGAGGTCGCCGAACCTGTCATATACAACAGTTGGTGACATTCCGTTCATCTTTAACACAATAGTTAGGACAGTAAGCCCAATCATTGTCACTACATAGTGCAGGAAACCGTTGTCCTTGTAAACAGGTATGTTACCCTTCTCGGTTATAGGTCCATGTACGGTCTTTCCTGGCAATACAACCATGAATAATACTGACCATGCAAGATAACCGAATATGACTCCAACTGTGAAATAGTTGATGATGTTTAGTTCACTCCACATTTCTACAAGAGCGGAAAGAACCGACTTTTCCCGAAACAAGTCGAACAATCCTGAATAAGTTCCTTCGCATGACACGTTGATATACCAATATAACATTGACATCTGCGGGGCCCATACGAGAAGAAACACGGGAAACAAAACTTTGTTAAATATCGCAATGAACACTGCCCAGCGTCCTGTTTCATGCTGGTGTCCTGTCTTTGGATGATAGCCGTTGGTCAGATTGCTGTGTCCGTTCGATTTCGCATTTCCATTCTGTAAAACCGTGTCGCCGTTATTTGCATGTCCATTCCGGCCCATAGCTCTACCTTTTGATCGCGTGGATACTCCCATTAGGTCAGCCAATTGTTTGTTCTGAAAGTAGAGGTTGAATTATAGTACATGAGCACGTATTAGAGTTCAACGATTTAGACTAAACTCTTTTTTTTTTTAGATTACGTGCCAAAATGCTTATCTTGAGAAAAGATTCTCGGGGGAATGCCAATCCACCATTACGCAATATTCAATCCGCAATTCTGCCAGTTTCATTCTGCATTCATCATTTATTTTTGTAATTCGGTTTTTGTAATATTGTTTTATCGTGAATGTTTCGCCCGTTTAAGTATTCGAAATGGTATGAAAAGAGAGTATAACGTACTTGACTTAAGATATGAACTTTATCAGTTCTCCCAGCCGAGTCAGATAAAGTTCATGCCGAAAGTCAAGGTTATTTTATTATGTGTATTTATCGTGTAACCTATATGTCGTACAAGTACAACAATTGCCGCAAAATGCAGCAAAAAAAGGTTGTGCGTTGGAGCGAAACAGTCTTTAGACTCAATTCGCTTATTCCATATACGTACGCATATTAACACATGTACAGTAGACGTCTATTTAAAACAGTGTGGCAAAAGGAGAAATCTATCATGATGAGCAATTTCTTCTTTTGCTGCAATGGTTTCAACTCTATTTGATTATTCTACTATAATGTATAGACATTTCAATATAGATCTATTGGCATAGATGTTTTCAAAGTCGTCTGCTGTCGATTTAATTATTACATGTATTACTTGAATTATTGAAGTTCATGAAATATTAAATAAATGCGAAGCATTTAAGAAAATCGCGAGCCAAGTACACACAATCATGAATTGCAAACTATTTTCTACGAAGTTCTTCAAAAGGAGACGGACAGACAGGGAGAATTAAACAGAATAGATAACCCAGAGCCTTCCATGTATGTGATTAGAAAGATAACACAACCTATAGCATGTTTAACACATCATGGACAGTTTCAATGTACAGAATGTACTTCAATGTTCACTGTGTTTTATCATAAACTTCAAAATATTTAGAACAATGGAGAACTTGCTTATCAGGAGCCATTTCTACTTTTACCTCAATGTTTACAACACTAACTCGTCTTCTGCAGAACAGTCTACAATAATTAAACATAAAATAATGTTTAAGAACCGTCAACACATTTATTAATCAAAACGCTGAAAGTACTAATGGAATAAGCGGGCATATGTAAGGTGAAAAGATATGGCATGGTTTATATGGACAAACATTGTTGAAACAATGTATCATCGACCTTTAAACAAACCAAACCAAATATGTGTGAAACAACACAGATTGCCTGCAAATAACCAATACCTAATTTATCAAAGTTTGACGCTTCTCTTGTATAAACAAAATAAATCACGAAGGACAAAATATTGACAAACAACCGAGCAGCGACTCTTAAGTATTATATATCCGGTGTGTTCCCGGAACGCCTACTCGACTTAAAGTGTATTAGGGAATTAGGGGGCCTTGTAAAGGGTAAACTATACATTTATTTTGTAGATGACTTTGGAACTCTTTATTACAAACTTTTGATATTGATTAAAAAAAGTATTAAATATCTTTATTACAATTTTAGAGAGTAAGTTTTGTAAACAAAATTATCAGTTTGAGAGCTATTAATTAATTAAATTCAAACTGTCATAATATTTGTCTTTCTTTAAGTTAAAGCATACTGTTTTAAAAATTTAATAGCTATTGATCAAATTCAAACTGTCAGAATCTTCTGGTTTTAAGGGCAATGATCAAGATGTGGAAATCATTTCTCATGTTTAACCATGGCCAATGCACAGCTTAATGTTAAACTCATCAACAATAGAAAGGGAGACCATAACTTTGCACTAGATGGATTCATCTACAGAGTACATCGTAGAGGAGAAGACAAAGTATTCTGGAGATGTATCAAACCCGGTTGCTCTGCTTCTTTGTCAACCTTAAATAACATACCAACAGGCTTTGGAAGACACAACCATAACCACCCAGCAGACCTTGTCAATGTTGTCGCCAGGCAGATAATGAATAAGGTCTCTAAGCGCTGCGTAGAAGAAGTGCGACCCCTTCCAGCCTTATTCTCAGAAGAGCTGAACAAGTTTCGAGATAATGAGTGGGATGACACCAGTAGAGAGGTCATTGAAAAACTGCCGACATTTAATTCCGCCAAATCTGCAATTTAGAGAGCTCGTAGAAAACAGACACCTCCACTTCCAAAGACAAAGACAGCCATACTACTAGAAGGAAGATGGACAGAAACAGCTACTGGAGATAGGCTTCTATTGTTCGACGACAACTTCGAGAACAGCCGTATGATAGCCTTCGCCACTACTGAAAACCTCCAAAACCTATCAAATTCAAACTCATTCTTCTGCGATGGAACATTTTACACATGCCCAAGCCTCTTCCTCCAGATATATAGGCTACACATTCAGATTGGAGACAAAATTACCCCAGTGATCTATGCCTTCTAACCAGGAAAGAGCTCTTATTCAAGAAAAGATGACAGACATTGGTTTCAGATTTACCCCAACCAGTGCCCTACTAAAATTTGAGACAGC
Organism: Serripes groenlandicus; assembly: GCA_031761405.1. NCBI lineage: Eukaryota > Metazoa > Mollusca > Bivalvia > Cardiida > Cardiidae > Serripes > Serripes groenlandicus. The sequence continues at coordinate 187,417,199 of JASEVX010000001.1, forward strand.
CGCCCACAATGCTGTCAGCGAGACGTTTCCAGGAATCATCACCAAAGGATGTTTCTTCCATTATACCCAATGTATTTGGCGGAGAGCACAGGCGACAGGTCTTCAGATTCCATATAAAGACAATGAAGATGTAAAGTTATTTGTAAGACGGGCGGCAATTCTTCCTTTGGTTCCTCTAGATGTTATTGAAGATGTCTGGTTCCAGGCCCTAGAAGACAGAGATGATGCCAATATAACCCAACTGACGGAACAATTCACCGATTATGTTACAGAACAGTGGGTAGAGGGAGATAGAACTCTGTGGAATCGTTTTGGAACTGAGGGACCCCGAACCACCAATAATGTTGAACCAAACGGTACTTGAACATTGATCGTCGCCTGATAGTTCTCAAAGAGATATATCAAACTGGAGTTATTGATTTAATGACATATGTGGACTCAGCATCCCAACTCATACAGTTGGGAGCTTAGCTATGTGAAAATAGCATCTATCTCATGTATATCATGTGCTATTGTATATATGTATATTTTCTATTCTGTGCTATGCCTAAGCAAAAATTTCTACAAATACTCATTTTCTATATTATGTTGATTAATATGATAAAAAATAAAAATGGTTTAAATTGTATTATTTTTTGTAGTTGTTTATGTAGTTATGATATATTTAAACCGCTTTCAAGTGCAGACGAGAATCGCACTCATGCCCACAGAATAAACACCCTAACCTGTTGCCTTTTTAGATATTGTACCACTTGAAATTGTTGTGGGGAAAAAACCTTTGCTTTTAACATGCATTGGCCCTTTTTCAACAATGTTGTAATCACTTTTCATCCAAAAGTTTTTTTCAACTGTATAATTTTGGAAATGTTAAAATTCAGGCTTGAAGCGTAATACATACAAAATAATATTATTACTTTTATGAAAGTAACAATCTGACCATGTTCAATTATATTGTCATAATGATAATCAATTAAGTCCACATAAATTGATCACTTATAACTGCCCTTTAAAGGGCCCCCTAATCCTTAATTTTGACCAGGTAGAGATTAAATCGAGTAGGCGTTCCGGGAACAAACCATATATCCATTTCAATGAACACTAAAGATCCATACTGTATTGAGACAATGGCCGAAGAAAAATATGAAAAAAAGGAGTTTACACCTAAAACCCAATTCAGATTTTGTGTCCGAAATATTGTATCGGTCTCCTCATCCCAATGTATAAGTGTGATCACTTTGAAATGAATCTGCCAAACAGAAACAACGTTTTGACCCATTAATGCAAATCGTAACGGACAGACAAACAGAAAGATGAACAAAAAGACGGACATCCAGTCAGACGCTACGGACAAAGTCCAAAGCTTTGGGATGCACTCATTAACGAACAAAAGCATTTCACGGAAAGCATGTGTTGCATGCGAAAGTCATATAATAAGTGAGAACATGGAAGGAAACAACAATATACACTCCAAAAACTATAGTTAAGGTTATTGTGAACTAAATAAGGAAAAATGGTGATAACTAACATAAGCAGAGTATTTTGCCGTTCTACTTATCACAAGGTTTAAATGTGACCACTTTTAATTGAATCTGCCAAATAGAAACAACGTATTGACCAATTAAGGCAAACCGTGACGGACGGACGAATGCACACTCAGACAGACAGCCGGCCGGACGCCGGATAATGCATCCAAGCTTTACAGACAGACATCACCTAAAGTATTGATTTCAGAAGACTGTTTACGATGTGTCAAACATATCCGCCGCGTCTGGCGATTTGCAGTTTAATTGAATCTCCGAAACGGGACCGTACAATGTAAATTGACAAAAATCTGTTTAGACTACATTTCTTGTTTATTACAGATAAATCTAGGACTAGCTCACATGTTGATTGACGTTGAGTCTTCAATTTACGCAAATGCAAATACATTTAAATTTAAGACAAAAAATCGCTAGAAGCGCCTCACATATAAAATAAATCTTGACCATGCGGTTATAACTCATATGTATGCTGAAATTAACTAATTTCTAATGTGAAGATTGACTTTACAATTCCTAGTTCGATCAACATACTGACAGACAGACAAAACAGAATGATGCAAACATATATTTTCCACCGACATATGAGAAGATTCAATACAATTCGCCAGTAGCTGCGAGACCGTTAGTACAATGTTCTCATGCCACGTATAAACAGAAGGTTGCTCTCTCTTTGGACGACTACAGCGATAGTGATTATGATATACAAGTTTACATGGTATGATATCTTTACAGTCTTCTCAACCCTTGACCACAAAGACTAAATCTACAGCTTGATCTGAATTAATGAAAGTATGATTTTTTAATAGTGATGAAAACATTGTGGAAAAAGACAAACTTGCTGATTATCATTCATCTGTACAGGTTAATTAAAATGTGTCTTAAAGGGAAAAAGATTAAAGAATAACTGTAGGCAAATGTTTTTGTCATCTAGATGTCATTTGAAGCTAAATATTGAATTTACCACTTTTTCGATGCCGCCTGGTAGCTATGTCTTTCAACCAATCAATACGGCTTAACAAAGTATGAAGAGGTCAATGAAGGAATAAATTAGACAAGCACTTTTGTGAGTATAGTGTTTTAAAATTATTATTAGCCATTATGCTTCCTATCTAGGCATGCCCTGATCCTCTAACTACAGAAGTCAACTGCAGTCTAATCCATCTCCTATTTCCACCAACATTGGTCGAGAATGGCATTGTAAATGTGCAACAGTGCTAGTTATTTCAATATAAAACAATCTGATGCTAAATTATAATTTGCTTTAACGCTTAAATTGATTGTATTACACATGATTAGACTCGCAGCAGGAGCTTATGTTAAGTATCATTTTGGCACTATTTCTGAAGATTTGCAGTTATTGCGTCCCTTTCCGAAGCCCGCGATTAAGTCTTAAATCGATAATTGAGTCGTGGCCCTTTGGTTACGGTTCTATATCTGTATTTATCACATAACTTGCACTCCAGGAGTGACATAAAGCAGTGACATAAATATCATATGTAACTAGTTACATAAATAGCCGACTCACATCACGTATGTGACGTCACTCCAGTGTGACGTCACTTTCAATGACAGCATATTGTTTACAATTGTTCTGAATTTCGGCATTTATTAAAAATATTGTTTAAAGAGAATAAATCTCGATAAATGAAACGTTATGAGAGCATTGTTGCTAATTTTGTATAAAATCAAAAGGTTATTGATAGGGACTACATTTTACAGTGGACGTATGCATTAGAACTTCGGGGTAAACTTCGGTCACTGTTTATATGAGGACGAAGAAAGATCGATTTAAAGATTGAAAACAATCTTTTTATGGTGTTATGTGATAAATAGAATCTTACATTCGTGCTTATTTGATATTGTTTTTATGAAACTTGTCGACTGAAACGAATATGACGCTCGAGCCTCGCGTCATATTATTTCAGTCGACTCGTTTCATAAAAACAATATCAAATAAGCACTCATGTAAGATCCTCTATATATCGATTATTTGTAAACATGTTCATTGGCGTATTCGATTTCATACTATGCCAGCAAGTGTACAAACTTGAAAATATTCAAAATTGTGTCAAGCGTTTAATTAATTTGACTTCACAATGTTATATATTTTAACTACTGTTGACCTTAAATGTTCAATATGAATCCCATACGTATTCCTAATAAACCCTTTTCGACGTAGAAGATTATGAGAACATTTAGCCAAAGATGATAAAAAAAAGTTGAAAATGAACGAACAATGATTGTAAATTTTAAAATATTGTTGCAAAAACATAACTTGCACCTTCAACGTAAAGCGTACATTTCTTACTATTTTAACAATCATACCAAATAAGGAACTTTAAAACATAAACTTTTAATTTGTTAAAGTTGCAATATACTGTTAAAGCACATTTTTTGTGTTAAGAAAAATCTATATAAAAAATCTATAAAATAGAAAATAATGTTGCAAAAGGAGAAAAGTCAGCCGACAAAATGTATTAATACGAGAAAATAAAATAACTTGATTGTAAAACGGACAACTAATACGTATTAGTAGTCCCAGAACGTACTAAAGTTAAATTATAAACGATACCTTATCAGCGGGGAGTCCAAATCTTTTTTTGTTAAATTTCACTTCCTTGTATAAACTAAATAAAGAAGACTGTAAAATTTGTTATATATTAGAAAATACATCTGATCAATTTATTTTTATTTTTATGAATTAACTTCAGTTTTCGTCTTCATATACCATATTTATACTTTATGGAAGCCATTTCCGGTGTGTATGTTCAGTGTGATGTTTTTATAAGTTCGAGGTATTATTGAAAGTCATTGGTACATACATAAATAACATTATGTGATCGGTTATAAAAGATAACCAACACCGATTCAGTTTAAGGAATAAATTGAAACTGGCGAATTGCTAATGAACAAACTTGGTTGAGAAAGATAGGCGAATCTTCGCTATTAAATATTTTTAGCACACATGTTTTACCTACTTAAATTAAGAATATGTATATGATTTTAACCGTTTATGATAATAAATAGTTATTGAAAACCCATTTTAGCTGTACCATATATCATTATTCGACACCGAATAACGTAATTTATATTCCCGTAATATTGATAATTATATATATTTGTGGATATATATATATATCAATGCCCTACAGATCTTAATTCTTACACATTTGTGAGAGCATTGTGAGCATAGATGATAAAGTAATTAACTCTTTCGTCGCCGTATTTCTAAATCGGACTCTTCCGTTTTATATTTTTTATTTTACATTGCTTGTGCGAAGTGCAGATGAAGATCAATATGTAAATATATACACTGGCTGATCTTGATCTGCACTTTTCGCGTGCGACATACCCGCGACGAGGTTGTTAAAAGCAGGGACAAAGATAAGATCTTTTTTACGTCCCTGTTAAAAGGGACAATTTTGTGGGTAATATTTATGTAATTATCTTCTATTAATCTATAATCTCTTAGTTATGTTAATCTATAATCTTTTAGTTGTGATAATCTGTATATGCTTTAAAACAAGTCCCAAGTACTTGTTTCATAGCAGATACAAACAGATTAACTAAGCAATTATGGATTTAAACCAGAGAATAACACATCTTTTTATATATATTGTCCTGTTAGTTTTTATCCTGTTTCTTTTTATCCTACAATTGTTCAAAGAAATTGGGTCGGATTAAGTCATGTTCAACAAGGGACGTAGATATCTACGTCCCTGGTTCAACCCTACACAAATATATGTAAGCAAAAAGCTAATGTATTTCTTTTACTTTGCAGTGTTATTTGTGTGAAGATGTTTCAAAAAGCGGAAGGAAAACATTTGTGGGAGAAGAGAAATTGCTCATAATTTGCATTTTCTCCTTTTCACTTTTCACACGCATTGATATCTTCTGTCTACAATTATTAATAATATTATAATTGTTGCTTTTCTTCCGTCAGATGTTTAAATAAGTTGAAGAAAACACAGCAAATTATCCTTTGCATTTAATTATATTTTCTGCCAGATGTTTGAAAAAGAGGAAGAAAATATTGTGGGAAAAAATGGAAGAAACATTGCAATTTCAGAAAAATTAAGTCAAAATTTCGCAAATTGTTTTTAATGAGGAATTCCTCCTGTGCACCCAATCATTTTTTCTTTCAAATATTTGAAAAGGTGGACGAAAGCATTATGGGAATAAATAGTAACAAACATTGCAATTTTAGATCAATAAAGTTAAAGTTTCGCATAAACAAAAGATAAATTATAAATACGTTTATTGAAATGTGTCTATTATTTGGTAAAAATGTATTAAATCAAAGAAAAAATAAATTTAACCTGAAATAGAAGTAAAAATATTAGAACTGTTGCCTTTTGTCCGATTACCATATATATTACCACTCCGCCGGATTCAGATCTTAGATCAGAATATTTAGAACAAATAAGTAAAAAAAATGATATTCATTTTCAATTTACTTAGATGTATAATCTACACATAATCTTTCATTTCTTGAAATATTGGTATAGCGACCACGTTTAATTCATGAGACGATGTACGAAATTTTGCAAACGCAGTTCTAAATTGTTATTCTTTTATGAGGTCGAAAGGATGTTTAAGCAATATGTTTACTTTGTTTTATCACTTCTAATTCACAGGTGACAAATTGTTTAATAAGTCATTGCTTTAATTGTTCTTTTTTCATGTTCTGTTAAATTGTGCTGTTTATACGTTTAATACGTTTAATATATCAAAGATGGAACAAGTTCATTTTCGCATCCGCACCCCACCCACCCTATGTACATACACGATATTAGTAAACGATAAAAAAAAAAAAAAAATAGATATACCAGATACATATTTCAATATAGGCGTTTTCTGCATTTTTAAATGAAAATGTAAGTATCAAGGCATAAACATATTCGCTTGAAAAAAGAACTTAAAAATGAAAAATTAGCGAGTTTTCAATGATTTGCATGGAATAAAGAAAGAATGCATGTTGTCTATTAAAATCAAAAATGGAAGTATCAGGCTATAAACCTTTTTTTATATGTTTAAATTAAATGAAAGCAGAAAGTCATTCATTCAAAATTTAAAGTCATTCATTTTTTTTATGACAATATTTTATAATTTTTTTCCTAAAAGTTCAAAATTTAAAGTTTAAATCAATTTTAAAGATCCGTCCCTAAATAATTCTATAAAGCTTAAATATCAGGTCACCGGCAGGTCAGTGTAAATTGTATCGATTTCAAGGGGATTAACTCTCTCAATTAAGCCAGTCACTTGACCAAAATAGTGCAATATGGTCGATTTCTCTTTTTAAAGTAACTCAACATTACTGAACGTTCTTTTAAGGTTCAAAGAGATGTCTTTATTTGTGTATTTCATATGCATGTAATTTTAATGCGCGTAATTATACACGAAGGGCCATGATGGCCCTGGATCGCTTACCTCAGTAATGTAATATGATGTGTCATGCCAACCACAATAAGACGAATTTTAAAACAAATTTCAGAGACGACGCGCATGATTTTGAAGCATGACTTAAAGAAAGCAGATGTAGTACAGTACATTTAAATAATGTGCGCAAACATACAGGATGTAAATATTTTGAACAAGAAGGCTGAATGTCCCTTTCTTGCTCACCGGGCTACCAAAGCCTATAATAAAGGTTACCAAGAGCGGAAAGAGTCAATTTTGACGTAGAGATAAGACGTTTTATATGTTGCGATCTATGTGACATTCAGCATGTGAAATTTAGTCGTGAAATGACAAGTTTGGTCCTGAAACCATTTGGTTTATAGTTTGTTTAACATTGACTGCAACTTTAATGTGTCATACAAGCTGAAGTTTCTTAATTTTGTTACCAATAAACGGTTTAAAATCTGCTCTAACTAGATCAATTAGATAAAAAAAAAAAAAAAAAAAACATAGGTGCTTAACTATTAACATGTAATGCCTCTAGTTATAAGTTAAGTGTGACTCAAGCTTTGGAAGGAGAGGGGTAAGTCTATTCTCCTTCAGTTTAGCAGAAGTATGATAACAAAAACAGGAGTATATAAACAAAACAAAACAAGTTATTTTAAAAAGTTTAAAGATATTTATGATCAAAATTGAGCATTTATGAAATTAAAAGAAAAATATCACATGTGTAGTCAACATACAGCTAGAATACAATGGTCTGAATGAACAAACTGTATAGGGGAACGTTGTTTAGAAATACAAAATAATTTTATATATATGCAAAATAATCCCCCGAATGTTGAGTCCGTAAACCAAAGAATTAAAAAAGCGTAGCCTAGGAAGTTGGGGAAAAGTGAACTTTATTTTCTGAGCTTTGATGAACTGTGTCGTAAGGACCGTAAATCAAACTATTAAAAAAGCGTAGCCTAGGAAGTTGGGGAAAAGTTATTAAATACAAATTAAATGTGGCTAAAGATTTGTAATAACGGTATAAGACATTTTGCATCTTGTTGTTTCTTAAATCAGTTAATACAATTTATTGAAATATCGTAAAGGTATTTTTTTTCCAAACATATTACAGAGTTTTTCTTTACAATAATAATGTTGGTTGCTCCCTTTTCGATTACGTCACCCCATGGTACAAAATTACAAAAACTTATTCAATACTGACCAAGACAACCAGTATAGCTCCACTGCTACAGAGCGAATAACTCACATCCTATGTTATCTGTCGTTTGTCAAGTAAATATGACTTAGAAGGTAATCAAAAAATGTTAATGTACCATTTAGTATTTAACAAGAAGAATTTCAGAAAAAATTCCCTTAATATCTTTCTGTAAACCAGGTGACCCCATGGGCATAATATGACCAATCTTGGTAGTGGACCACTAGACAATGCTACACACCAACATATTTAAGCTCAATGCCTTTCTTTTTCAGACAAGAAGGTTTTCAAAGTTGTTCTCTATATATATCTATGTAAAACAGGTGACCCCAAGGGTATGGCGAATTTTGACCCCGTGGGCATACTTTGAACAATCTTATTATTAATCTTATTCGTCTTTAACCAATAGGCTGTTTAACAGTCTACGTGGAAAAGCATCCAGTTGCTTGGAAAGTATGTTATGTGGTGTACTGGTGTGGGAAAACCAGGAAACGCTTGCGAAGGTGAACTGGTCGTGGTGATATGACTGAATTTTTTTTGAAAACTGCGTCAAACCCTAATCAATCATACTAAACCCTATATATCTCTATGTATAAAACAGGTGACCCCCGGGGTGGGGCCAATTTTTATTCCAACGGCATTATTTGAACAATCTTAGTAGAGGACCACTAGACAATTGAACAAACCAAATATCTAAGCTCAAGGCCATAAGGTTTCTGACAAGAAGGTTTCTTAAGTTTTTTCTTTCTGTTGCCATAGCAACCAGAGTTCTACATTGAGTTTATTTCTTTGAACAATTTTGAACGGGCATGCACTTCCCAAGGAATACCCCTATGACGTTTCATCAAAGTTGGCCAATCGGGTTTGGAAGAGTAGTTGTTTGTAGGAAAATGTGAACAAACAAACGACTGACGGTGAGTGATCACAAAAGATCACCCTGCACTTCGTGCCCAGCTAACTGTGTGTAATCCTTATATCTCCGTTTAACCCTTTCCTAAATATAACAAATATACAGCAGATGAATTTGAAAACATCTATAGATGCAAGAATAAGGACAATTTCCATAAATGAAATTAGATTACTGAAACTAACCCTAGCAAAGCCACACATTCAGGCAAGTTGCCCGACAAACTGCCGGTATAACTTTCATATGCAAATTGTACTTAAATTAGCATGAATTCAAATGTAGATTAAGCAAAAATTACAGAGCAGTGAAAAGTGTCACAACTTTTGTGAATATAACAGTTCATCAAGATATCTTGACAGCAAGTATATTCAGTTTTTGTATTTGTCATCTTTTTAAACAGCCTTACCCTTAATGTAATGAAAAGAGACAAATGTAATATAATGTAAAAGATGCAGAAAGAGGGAGTGAGCATTTTCAATTCAACATATACAACTGTGTACATACATCTGTGATGAAGAATCGTTGGTCGGAAATGAAAACCATGCTTTTATTATTTGTAACGAGTTTATGCACATGACATAATTTCTTGACACAGATAATATCAGGTTAAGGCATCTATCATTCTATGTCAGGACCGATTGAGATTTCGAAATCTTCGGAACCCTGCTACACTTCAGTTGCAAATAAAAGCATTCATGGACCTTGTTTTGTTTTAAAATGTGGGATTATCATGTTTAATGAATATTACGATGATTCCATAGTATATAATCAATTCATTTCACTTTACATCACCCCTGCATTGTTTTATGCGCATCGCAGTTGTTTGCCGTTTCATCAACTTCAACAATCTAAGTATTATGTATTAGTTTAGTGTCAAAAGGGGAAATTTGTATATATATATATATAATGAGCGATTTCTCTTTTCGCATCGATATTTTCAACTCTTTTCAATAATACCATTTTCATTAATTAACGTTTCTACTTTGAAAATGAAATGGTCGGACATAAACGAAATAAAAACAATATAGGTAAGCAAAACAAACAACAACAGAAAAACTTTATTCTGACCATGAGATTCGAACCTTTGAAAAGTAAAATCGAATTCTGACCTTCTTTTTTTGTACAAACTCAGATATCAGGACGATGATGTTGTAACCACCTACTCAAACGTTTGCATTAGGTAGAATAACCACATAGGTACCGACTACACAGCCAAATGTTAATGAAGACAGACGAAGATTAATGGTCGACAGGATTATGAGAACAACATTAAAAACCTAGGAGATCTTAATTCAAGACGATTTCAGATATTACGAAGAGATCAAGACGATTTCAGATATCATGAAGAGATCAAGGTGATTTCAGATATCACGAAGAGATAAAGATGATATCAGATGTTAGAAAGAGATCAAGATTATTTCAGATATCACGAAGAAATCAAGACTATTTCAGATATTACGAAGAGATGAAGACGATTTCAGATGTTAGAAAGAGATATCACGAAGAGATCAAGATTATATCATATATTAGAAAGAGATCAAGACGATTTCACCCTGACACTGGTATCCTTTGAAGGTATTCCTTTTAAAACAGAAAGTAATGAAACAAATACTTCAGTTCCCTCTCTCATTATACATTAAGCTATTGTATCATTGTGACTTTATATTTATTATATGTATGTATTCTGTAAAATAGATATTACGCTAATTACCTAATTGTGAATGTAAGCAGGTATATGATTAAAGTTTAGTAAAGATAAAACCTGTTTTCATAATATATAGGTGCATTTATTTATTTTTTAAATATCTTTGTTATTAGTGTGGCAGGCATTCTATATGTGTAACGGTATATGAATTTATTATATATCTGGTTACACTTTTTTCAAATGATAATTGACCTGTCGGACTGCTGGATGTTTTAGGAAATCCCTGCTGCAGCTAGTTGTACCATAGCTTTATAACCGTTTATAAGCAGAAATGAGCTGGAAGTCAGGTTGCAGAACTGTGTCCAACCTGTCACATGTCACCGTTAGTCTTGTGATGTTTAAGTCTAGTGCACGTAAACCGATCGTTTACGACTAAAATCATTGTGACCAGCGTGTAGGCTAACCATTAAACTACATGCTGTCACATAGCGCTTCAATCGTCTTTTTTGACCTGGGGCTTTAGCGCCTGGTCATAGAAGGTAAACCATTTTTTCGGAGTTAGCTGACTGCCAATTGCTGTAAACATATAACGCATTTTAGGGTGAGACTGCGCGGAAAAAATAGTTCATCATGGATTCAGCACAACTGCATTTAAAAGGTTAAGATCACCCAAAAAAGATCATTATAATGTTGAACGGAAAAGTACAACTATGTTCGAATATTTACGGAGATTGTGCAATTCAGTTTAAATGGAGTCATTTGATCATCATTCTTGATTTTACCATTATGTTTCGCATTTTACTGGTTTTTTTATCTGTATTCTGCAATTTCATATTCCATTTTATTTTACAATAAGAAAAATAATTTTGCGACAAAAAATAAATGGTAAACAAAGAAGTCACGAGTGGATTTGTTTAACCTTTTGCTCCATAATACCGCATTTTCCCGCACCTAATAATGCAGGTATTTGAAAACAGTGCAGGAATAGTTCAGAATGCTCATAATGAGCCTTTTTGATCTCTCCGTGCACTGTTTTCCACACTGTAATTGGTGGCCCAATACATCCATTACTGATAAGTGATGTATACTGTCACTTAATTCCTTGAGTTTGGAGACGTAGGAAAATGCTTGTTTAACTCTTTGCTCAATAAGCATTTACTTGAATACTTCCAATTTGAAAGTATTCATTCCCCACGTATAAGTAATGTGTGAATTACGCTCACATTTACGGAATATTTCAGATTGCTAATTACGAATACACCTAAACTCTTCCTACATTGTTTTCAAATGCCAGCTCTACATTGGTAGCAGGGAAATGCAGAATTATGGAGCAAAGGGTTAATATCACTTTCTCGTCACCTTGTGCTGTAAAATCATGTAGGTGTAAATGAAAGTGTCTGTTTTGTGTCATTAGCAAAAAAACTAAACTTTTTTGGATGATCAAGTCTGAGAGATATGTGCCGAGATAATGTTTTCTGTGATATATTGATTTTTATTGAGTGTTAATCGCATTATTAATTTCTCAGGGGTTTTGCTTATTGTTTAGATAATGAAAACACACATAGGAATTTAAAACAATTGTTTTCCTTTTCTATTTTGGTCAGAGTTGCATGATATTTCCACGAATCTAGTATATACGGTACCCGTGGTGCATTGCTTGCATATGTTTTATGTATGCACATTTTTAGATCACCTGGACATGACGGCTCAAGGTGATATATTGGGAACACTATGTTAACTTTTGGCTTCAAACAACAATGATGTTCCTTGCATGGTCCCCATATAGGTTTTCCCAAATATATCCATTGACTACATATCTGCCATGGCAACAAACAAGGAAAACCTTTGAAACAGTTCTTGTCAAAAACTACTGGCCTAGTTTTGAAACATTTTCACAGTTTGCTAATTCTGTTGGGATTCATTAAAACATGGCTGTCAGGGCTGATTCCATATATCGCTATTATTCCTTGGATGGTCCCCTTTCAAATGTATGCCAAGATTTGGATTGTATTCAATGCATAACTTTGTTGCTTTGGCAAATATCGCAAAAAAAGAAATACAAAGTGTATTTTCGGAAACTACTGTTGCATTGTAAACATGTTTTTGCCTGAACTACTGTTAAATATTCCTTTAAATCTTCAAGTCTCAAATGTGTATACTTGTGAGCTCTTGAACTCAGGTGGGCGATATACGTCCTCCTGTTTTCCAATTGCCAGTTTCATAATATTTACTAAATTGTATACGATCTTTCAATTTCTTATTAATAAATACATAAACATAAGCTGCTAGTGTTATTTCCTTTCACATTTTACCTAATCTCCAATCTTCCAGCAGCCCCCAGACCGTCAGCACTTTTAGTGCTTTGATTTATTTTGCATCGGACTAAAATGCTAACATGTGTCAAATCTGGCTGACGAGGAAGTATATATAATAGTGTATACCATTCGATTTTTCTAAATAGCGTGCTGTTTAAAATGTTTTGAGCCTGAATATGTTCACAATAGCGAAATAATATTATGGAGAGATTAATTACGCTCGTTGGTAAAATACCGAGATTTATCAGAGTGAGTTACAGCAGTGCTATTTTCAGGGTTGGCCGTGCCACGAGTGAAGATATCTATTTTTGGTATTGGAGGATTAAAAAACACATTGATCTAACATCCGAACAAACGTGCATTCCAATTATTCAATGTTTCTTCACCCTGGTGTGTATTGCACCCAGAGTAAACAGTGATAATTATCACCTGTTTACTCACAGTTTGAACAGTGAGTGTATCAGGATATACCTCAGTTATATTTTCCATAATGCATTAAAAGCAATTAACATGCAATAATCTCTCCGTTAAGTTTCTTGATGAGAAAAATATTGTTAAGATGAAAACAAAATGAAAACAAAAAGTCTTCAGTCCCTACGATCTTCTGAATTAACAATCAGTGTATACACAGATCAAATTAGTCAGTTACAGATTGATTAAACTATGGATGCTATAAACGATCATCCAAATTCGATGAGAATAGAAGGACGACATTTATCATTTAAGACGCCAGCAAGTCAGTCGTAATGCTAAATCCAGAATGCCGAGCGTCAATGAGGACTAGTCATTACTCCCATTTTAGACGTGTTTGGTGGTACAACCCGGCCGAAGATCAAATCGGTGACCAGGCGTGTATTTGTACGGGTTGGTAAATATTTCCTTGTCTTCACATGTTAACAAGAGAGTGATCTTATTTAAGTTTGTACATTAAATTATGCTCGACTCTCTAAAAACAGTATCATAAGGAGAACAAAGAGGGGAAAAATGGAGGAAAAAATGCCGATATTATGGGGAAAGGGAGATTTACTACTAAAATGAAAGGGGGTTCAAAAAGTTCCGATAATGACATCATAAAATGAAATATTCGAGACAATATACACATATTCTAATTCGATTAAAATTAAAATGTTTAATGTCATTAAAATACTTCAAAATTCATTTCTAATTAATCAAAGGAACAATGAAAAAAGAATTTGAGTAATTTTAAAATCCTATTATCTATATTATTAAATCGAGTTCAGTTAGACGTCAAATTAAACTATAACAGAAATATCCTGGATAGAATTACATAAATACGTTAAAAGGAAATATCATAAAACATGGCATTTTACCAGTTTGGGAAGAAAGAAAATACAAGCATCAATGTAAATTTAAGATTTTTAAAAATTTAAAAGAAGGTTAAATGATTAACATAGCAAAGGAGAAATGGCTCATTGTGATCAATTTCGTCTTTTACCACCCCTGACTTCAACTGTGGCAACATGCGTTAAAGGTTAAATTTAACATGTACAAACCCTATACTATCCGACAGAACAATAATAGCCAATCTTCCTTTGTCCCAAATCACAATATATGTCGATCTGTCTCCCACGAGCACTAGCATGTATGGACAGTAAATGAAGGAGGCATGTTGGAGCAAAAGGAAGATTGGATACCACCCTTTGTATTCCAGCTCTATTGATTTTTATCACACAACCCTTTGGATGTTTTAATAAGATCGAGAAAACTGGTCTTTCCCGCACTTTTTAACAACGGAACACACGTTATGAAGAGAAAAGAAGACATTGTGAAAAAAAAGTATTTTCATTAACAATGCATATTTCCTTTCTTCAAATTGATTCGAGAGTTTTCTGCAGATGAGTCAAAATAATTGCTTACGGGGGAGAATGTTGCAGGGTAATGGATGAAAACTGAGAAAATGTTTGTACATGTATTTATATGATTGTCACTTTGTCTCCCTTTGACTCTTTACCAAAACACATAGTAAAGTTGGTGCCTTTAAACATTGAAACTTTACTAATCAGTATTAACCGACACTTATGGTCTCACCATGACACGTGTGAAAATATATGTATTTACAAGTCGTTGATGTTATTCATTTGATATATGTAATTTTTAAAATTTTGTTCATTTATATGAAGCAAATCGCCGGTTGATGTAAAAAGCATATAAAGCTTTATTATGAAATGCAGCCTAACTAATGTTACGTCAAAATAACTTTAACTTATTCACACATAAAGATGCATGTTGACGCTTCTGTAGCAGCCTGTGACAAAGAAGAAATGTAAATGCTCAATATGAGCAATTTCTCATTTTGTCACAATGTTTTAATTTCTATTCAATATATAAAATATTATCTATAGAGACATTTAATATTTTCGCTTATATGTTTTTCAAATTCGTCTGCAGCAGATGTGTTGTATGTGGGCAAGGGATAAGTGCAACCCGGATAGAATAGTCCCGATATCGCCGGACATCGCTCATATGCACGCACAAATGCCAGGGTACTATAAATAATGTCCGTCATTTTCTCCATCTATACACTAATGTTCTTAACATGTTCCACATGCTATACAATTTGTAATGTTTCTTTGTGTATCTTGTTTTCTCACGAGCCATGTGGCCTATTGAACTTGTATTTGTAATAAACTTCTTCTTCGCCTCGTCGAGTGATAATCGGTATTGCATCTTCCTAACGGGATCAGTATGTGTATATGGTAGATCGGGATCAGTATATGTATTTGGTAGATCGGGATCAGTATATGTATATGGTAGATCGGGATCAGTATATGTATGTGATATATCGGGATCAGTATATGTATGTGGTAGATCGGGATCAGCATATGTTTATGGTAGATCGGGATCAGTATGTGTATATGGTAGATCGGGATCAGTATATGTATATGGTAGATCGGGATCAGTATATGTATATGGTAGATCGGGATCAGTATATGTATATGATATATTGGGATCAGTATATGTATGTGGTAGATCGGGATCAGTATATGTATATGCTATATCGGGATCAGTATATGTATATGGTAGATCGGGATCAGTATATGTATATGCTATATCGGGATCAGTATATGTATGTGGTAGATCGGGATCAGTATATGGATATGGTAGATCGGGATCAGTATATGTATATGGTAGATCGGGATCAGTATATGTATATGGTAGATCGGGATCAGTATATGTATATGATATATTGGGATCAGTATATGTATGTGGTAGATCGGGATCAGTATATGTATATGGTAGATCGGGATCAGTATGTGTATATGGTAGATCGGGATCAGTATATGTATGTGGTAGATCGGGATCAGTATATGTATATGGTAGATCGGGATCAGTATATGTATATGGTAGATCGGGATCAGTATATGTATATGCTATATCGGGATCAGTATATGTATATGGTAGATCGGGATCAGTATATGGATATGGTAGAACGGGATCAGTATATGTATATGGTAGATCGGGATCAGTATATGTATATGATATATTGGGATCAGTATATGTATATGATATATTGGGATCAGTATATGTATATGGTAGATCGGGATCAGTATATGTATATGGTAGATCGGGATCAGTATATGTATATGGTAGATCGGGATCAGTATATGTATATGGTAGATCGGGATCAGTATATGTATATGGTAGATCGGGATCAGTATATGTATATGGTAGATCGGGATCAGTATATGTATATGGTAGATCGGGATCAGTATATGTATGTGGTAGATCGGGATCAGTATATGTATATGCTATATCGGGATCAGTATATGTATGTGGTAGATCGGGATCAGTATATGGATATGGTAGATCGGGATCAGTATATGTATATGGTAGATCGGGATCAGTTTATGTATATGGTAGATCGGGATCAGTATATGTATGTGGTAGATAGGGATCAGTATATGTATATGCTATATCGGGATCAGTATATGTATGTGGTAGATCGGGATCAGTATATGGATATGGTAGATCGGGATCAGTATATGTATGTGGTAGATCGAGATCAGTTTATGTATATGGTAGATCGGGATCAGTATGTGTATATGGTAGATCGGGATCAGTATATGTATATGGTAGATCGGGATCAGTGTATGTATATGGTAGATCGGGATCAGTATATGTATATGGTAGATCGGGATCAGTATATGTATATGGTAGATCGGGATCAGTGTATGTATATGGTAGATCGGGATCAGTATATGTATATGGTAGATCGTGATCAGTATATGGATATGGTAGATCGGGATCAGTATGTGTATATGGTAGATCGGGATCCGTATATGTATATGGTAGACCGGGATCAGTATATGTATGTGGTAGATCGGGATTAGCATATGTATATGGTAGATCGGGATCAGCATGTGTATATGGTAGATCGGGATCAGTATATGTATATGGTAGATCGGGATCAGTGTATGTATATGGTAGATCGGGATCAGTATATGTATATGGTAGATCGGGATCAGTATATGTATGTGGTAGATCGGGATCAGTATATGTATATGGTAGATCGGGATCAGTATGTGTATATGGTAGATCGGGATCAGTATATGTATATGGTAGATCGGGATCAGTATATGTATATGGTAGATCGGGATCAGTATATGTATATGATATATTGGGATCAGTATATGTATGTGGTAGATCGGGATCAGTATATGTATATGGTAGATCGGGATCAGTATATGTATATGCTATATCGGGATCAGTATATGTATGTGGTAGATCGGGATCAGTATATGGATATGGTAGATCGGGATCAGTATATGTAAATGGTAGATCGGGATCAGTATATGTATATGGTAGATCGAGATCAGTATATGTATATGGTAGATCGGGATCAGTATGGGTATATGGTAGATCGGGATCAGACTATGTATATGGTAGATCGTGATCAGTATATGGATATGGTAGATCAGTATATGTAAATGGTAGATCGGGATCAGTACATGTATATGGTAGATCGGGATCAGTATATGGATATGGTAGATCGGGATCAGTATATGTAAATGGTATATCGGGATCAGTATATGTATATGATATATTGGGATCAGTATATGGATATGGTAGATCGGGATCAGTATATGTATATGGTAGATCGGGATCAGTATATGTATATGGTAGATCGGGATCAGTATATGTATATGGTAGATCGGGATCAGTATATGTAAATGGTATATCGGGATCAGTATATGTATATGATATATTGGGATCAGTATATGGATATGGTAGATCGGGATCAGTATATGTATATGGTAGACCGGGATCAGTATATGTATATGGTAGATCGGGATCAGTATAAGGATATGGTAAATCGGGATCAGTATATGTATATGGTAGATATATACTGTGGGGCTACAATTCCAGTGTTTGTTTGTGGTTACATCTGGGCGAACATTTCATATCTTGAAGTTAACTTTACGCATTTATACCTATGATAGCCTGACGCGGTTCATGCGTTTAAGTTGTTTGCATAGATACAAGGTTAGCAATTTATTAAAAACCTTCTTTATGTCAATGTTAAACAACACATTTCAAGCCTAAATGTCACACTTTCTAAATTGTTTACAGGACTAACTAACATCATATTTTATTGAAAACAGTTACATCTCAGCTTTAAAATAATCTAAACCAAATTGAGGTTCATAGATCTTTTTGCAAGAAATAAATCGTTCCGTGAAGATGGTTCACGTCAGACAATCTTGCTGGACCAAAACTAGTTACCACATATCTTTAGTATCAGACAAGGTGACAATAACACAAATTATCAAAACAAACAGTTCCATTGCATCCTATACATATTTACGATACATTTAAACTCATTGTCACCTATTGAATGCAGTCTGGTGAAGGATTACAAGCATGTGTACACACACACACACACACACACACACACAATTAGGGACGACTTAGCTGTAATCTGCAGCCTCGGATGTTTTTTGATATACTGTGACCGTTGATTTTCTCAGTATTGAAGTTCAGTGTAACAGAGAGTATTGAAATGTTATGGTAATTTACAAATAGGTGACAGCCTCTATCTTAGCAACATCTGGCTTCGGTGAGTGTGCCTTCATATTCAATAACGATGCACTGTGCTTGCGCTAAAACATCAAAGTACTGATCGTACTGAAGGTAGAATTGCGATCTTTTTTTTTTTAATAAACTTTTAATCAAAATGTGTGTCTCAGCGTTGTCTTCTTCAGCACTTTGACAGAAACAAAGACTAAATCTGATATTGTGTCAATGTGTTATTTGTCAACTCTGTCCCATAAGTTTTTCCAGTGATTTGATACTGCTAACTCTCATAAAAAAAGCACGGAAAGTGACAACTATACTTTCCCAACTTTGATTAAATATATTTTCAATTAAATTGTAAAAAATGTTTGCTTGTTTTTTGAAAGTTTTGTCATTATTATTTAAGACGGACATTATATATTAGAATAGCCAACTGACTATCATTTTAAAAAAGTGTTTATTATTTAAACCTTTCCCATCTGCATACGTACTTTTGAAAACATTGATGCAGAAGAAGCATAACAAGCAATTTCTCCTTTTGCAACAATGTTTTCAACTATATTCAATGATTAGACTTCCAATTAATGTGATTTTCTGTATCTTTGCTCAGATTTTTTTTTTAAATTCTTCTGCTGCAGAGTTTATATATTGTGGGGGGTGGTTTGTGATTTGTTAAAGGGCAAGCAGGATTGGGAATTGAGTGTTGCAGCACTCGCCTGTCTGTGCATGTTTTAGCTTAACGGAATACGCTCGGCTGAAATTTAAACTATATGACTAAATAGCACTACAGTAAAGTATCATTTTGATGTAATTAACCTTTTTTTACATGCTTGCACTACCAATATATATGCTTTTAAAGTTTGTGTTTTACGTCGGTATCGATCGCCTATGGGTGCCGCCATCTTTGCTTATAATCAACTTTCTGTGACGTCAGTTACCCACTTCCGATTAGCACCGTATGGATTACTAGATTTTCAAATCGCTATCTTATCTTAGGTATAGGTCAAAATTGGCCGAATGCGTAAAAGGCCAGTCCAAAAAGGCCGATTATAGGTCCAGAAAGAAAGGCCAATTTCCCAAAATGTCTGGTACAAAAAGGCCGATTATGAGGAAGGACCACTTTTCGAAGTTTAATGGTGTAATTATTGTCTACATGTATGTTTGTTTTAGATCATTAATTCATCATAGTGGGGCGGGCGGTAAATTTATCCGTGTTATAATTGATAACAATTTGCTTTGAATGTTTATTTTAACTTCCGTAATTAGATAATTTGAGAACGTAATTGCCGTTAATTTATTGAATAAGATAATAGAGATGTTTGAGAACGTAATTGCCGTTAATTTAATTTATCAGGTAAAAAAAGGCGATGGGAGGTAAACAAAAACACGACCTTGGCATGTGTAAAAGACATTAGAATTTAGGAAATTCTATAAAGTATAATCATTGCAAACATTGTAAACATAATGGTAATGTTGAAAACATTACGGTAAAAGGAGAAACTGCTAATTTTGAGCAATGTCTCCTTTATTCACGATGTTTTTCAAAAATCGTCTGCTACAAACGCGTCTTCAACAAGAAAATGGTCGACGTGTTCAATAAAAGGGTAAATTCATTTTGTTATATTTGACCAAACTTTCAAAAGATTTGTTTGTTTGTTAAAGAATGAATTATAAAATAATTTCTCACAAACCTGTTTAAAAATCCCTTATAATCCAAATGAAATCGTCCAATTTCAGAAACACAAAAGGTCACAGATTTTAACACCGAATTTTGGGAGAGCCTATGGGAAATGCTTATGTCATAGCGCGTGATGATTTTACTCAAATGAACCACGTCGGCACAAATTCCGCATTTGGATAGTTTCAGTGTTAATTTCATAATAATGTGTGATTCACAATTAAAAAGAAAACACAACAATTGAAATAAAACGGAATGGGGTGCACATAAAACATAATGGACAGTTTGGACAATTAACCACATACGGCAAATCTATGAGGCGCCGTTTTACTATTTATTCCTTATTTTTTTATATCAGGAATTCGATTTTTTGATATCAAAAAATGAATTTTTGATATCAGAAAATCGATTTTTTGATATCAGAAAATCGATTTTTTGACATCAGAAATTCGATTTTTTGATATCAGAAAATATTCATTATTTTCTGATATCAAGAAATTGATTTCCTGATATCAAAAAATGATTTTTCTGATATCAAAAAATGATTTTTCTGATATCAAAAAATGATTTTTCTGATATCAAAAAATCGAATTCCTGATATCAACAAATATCAAGAAATATGCTCTATTTTACCTTATCAGATGATTTTCTGATATCAATAATTCGAATTCCTGATATCAGAAAATGAATATTTGATATCAAAAATTCGATTTCTTGATATCAGAAAATCATTTATATTTCTTGATATCAGAAATTCCATTTTTTGATATCAGAAAATCATTTTCTGATATCAAGAAATCCATTTTCTATATCAAATAATCTATTTTCTGATATCAAAAAATACTGACGATTTTCTGATATCAAGAAATACATTTTCTGATATCAAATATTCATTTTCTGATATCAAGAAATTGATTTCCCGATATCAAAAAATGATTTTCTGATATCAAAAAATCGAAATCCTGATATCATTTATGTTTTAAAATCAATTTTTTGATATCAGGAATTCGATTTTTTGATATCAGAAAATCATTTTTTGATATCAGGAAATCAATTTCTTGATATCAGAAAATAGTGACTACCCCTAGTCGGCTGCTGCTTCTGATCAGCACATCAAAGCCTCGGCGGTGCTTTGTTGGTAGATCATAAGTAGTGTCTGATTGCTACCGGAAATATGATTAGGTTTTATGACCTTTAATTGGTTTTCAATAAAGAACGGTACAATGTTTTTAATTTTCGATTAATCTGTGAATTACGCCTTTTGACACAACGTTTAAAACTTTATTTATACATGTATTTGCGGGAGACACTCAAAATCCCCTCACCCTGAAAATGATAGGGTAGTCAAAATCCCCTCGACCGAAATGTTAGGGTAGTCAAAATCCCCTCGACTGAAATGATAGGGTAGTCAAAATCCCCTTGATGGGATTATCAGGGTAATCATAATGTATGACATTAGGAGACATCCAAGGTGTCTAAGTCTAAAATAACATTGCACTAAAAAGACAAATAACATAGTAAGTAATTTTAATCATCTTTGATAAAATAATGTTTTACATACATAACACAGTAAGTAATTTTATCATTTTAATAAATATTCAGCACACAGTTTCTAGGACATTTTATATTTTCACAGTTTAACTAACCACTTTCTACCATATTTAGACACTCATGTGTTTATCTTATATTCTTATAAGTTGTCCAATAAAGGGACTTATGGTTGTGACAAACACAATTATCACCTCAATTCATTTATAACATGTGACTGAATTATCACCAATCATTGGGGTTTTGTTTAATTTGCATTTTCAATCAGTACGGTTTTGTCTACTCTGCATTTTCAAAGAAGCATTTTGTCTACCCTACATTTTCAGTCATATGGGTTTGGATACCCTGCATTTTCAATCATATGGGGTTTAAATACTATGCATTTTCAGGGTTTTGACACAAACATTTTCATCAACTCCAAGATAAACTATCTGACAGTGATCTATATTAAATTAATAGTGATATATTGAATTTTGCACAGCATTATTTTAGCATAACACTTCACCAATACATGACATTCTTAAAAGAACTAACATGTAATTAACGGGTCATTATTGACTGATCACTAAGATGACTGTAAACGGAAATGATGTTCTATATTTAAATTTACATTTAGCTTTACAAGAAAATATATGATCTTAGATTGAGCGCATTATGAATACCCATCGAGGGGATTTTGACTACCCTATCATTTTGGTCGAGGGGATTTTGACTACCCTATCATTTTGGTTGAGGGGATTTTGACTACTATGCCATTTTCAGAGTGAGGGGATTTTGACTGAGGGGATTTTGACATACACTCGTATTTGCTGTCATAGAGATTGTAGTATTGTGTGGTGTGCCGGTGTAAGAAAGCCTTGATAGGCATGGCCGAACATTGTTTTTGCTTTTGAGAGGTACAGTAAGCCTCTGCAGACGCATCCTGACGAAAAACCGACCATACAAATATGCAATTTGATCTTATTTGCAATTCAAAATATGACCTCCGAATTGCGATTTGTGTGTGACGTGGCTCATTTGTGTAAAACCTCCAAAGCTATGCTGTACTCATTGTTCATAAACTTTCCCGTGTCTTGTATTTGGAGGTAATGAATTGTGGTAAAATACATTCAACTAAAAACAAGTAACGATTTTAGAAATTGGACGATTTCATTTGGAATTAAAAGGAATATTTAAGCAGGTTTGAAACAATTTCTTCAATATATAATATAAAAGTTTTACAACAAAAATCCTTTTGGAAATTTTGTCAAAATTAATAATTTCAATTCTCCCTTTTCAACATACACCAAATCTGCAGCAGATGAATACTATGGAAAATCTCTTTACCGTCAACTTCAGAGTATGTAGGGAAGGGATCGAATTATGTCTGCTCAAAAGACTCGCCGACAGATCCTATTACAGTAGCGTCCGACCACTACCGGAAATTTGATTGTTTCTATGACCTTTGATTGTTCTACAAAAACGACGGTTCATTATGTCTAACGAGCTTTGAAATCATAACAAACAACTGTCAAATATATAAACGAATGAAATTATTGTATAAATAAATGTTAACACACATATATTTAATTGGCTGATATATATTACACGAGTCAAGTTCGTGTTTTCTATCCACCTACTATGGTTGGATACTATTTACTATAAAACTTTATATAGAGCTAGTAATAATATAATGTAATGCTTGGAATTTCATTTTGAATAATTGAAGTTTAGGTTTGTAAACTTCCGGGGTTAATTTTCTTACGAAAAGGTATATTTTGTATTCCCTTTATAGTACCGCAGTCGTTTATTAGCTAACTCTACTTGTATGTTATGTTTGGGACATAGTGGGTAAATGATGTCACGATTCTTTTCAGAAAGTCTTGAGACATTGCGATATGTAAACAATGGTCGCGCTCATGCTGCGCACCGATCAGCACAAATAGTCATCTTTAAATAGTAATATCTTCAT
This sequence comes from Serripes groenlandicus, assembly GCA_031761405.1. NCBI lineage: Eukaryota > Metazoa > Mollusca > Bivalvia > Cardiida > Cardiidae > Serripes > Serripes groenlandicus. Next base: position 187,441,427 of record JASEVX010000001.1, read on the forward strand.
TATTAGTTGTATGTTAATGAAATGCATAGTAAATAAATGTTCATTAAGTCAATATTTTTCAATTCAAAGCGAGTTTTTTTCAGCCGAGCGTATTCCTTTAACTTAACTTTTTAATAATCTTTCCATCACCAACACAGTCAACTTTATGAACGAAATAATCGCGTCAAAATCTTGAATCGCGTCAAAATCATAACGAACAAACTGTCAAATGTTGAACGGTGTAATACAAATTTAGAATAAAAGGATGAATCAGTTATGTTATAATAACCAATATCCGCGGGTCATTTACCTGATTTTGGCCGAAAGAAATGATCGATTTTTCTCTTCTTCATTCTTGCAAGATTTCGTTCTGCCTATTATAATCAAAGTATTCTAAACGCTTTATAAACAAGTGTTTAGAACATTGACTCGCAATCGTTTTTGCAAGTCGTCGTAATTTAAAGCGCTCAAATGATTTGATGAAATCTCTTTCTTAGTAGAAGTCGGGAATTTCGACGCGGACCTTGTCGAAAGCACCTATCCAAAATGCAAGTCATCGTTAATCGACAAAGTTGTCAAAACGTAACGGCAATGATTCGCCGGGTGCCGGTCCTTATCGAAAACCCTGAATTTACATTTATTTTATTAAACCATGCAATATGAAAATAGTGTCGATTGTACTAATGTTTATGCGGAAATCTGCTTGTGGTATAATTAGTCGCCGGGCAGAAGCCCGCGACTTCTATTTTTAATAGGTTTTCGGTTATCGGAAATCATTATTATTAGAAAGAAACACATTTAGATGTCTTGAACATATTACAATTGTGTTTATTTAAAAACACTAAGTAATGACACATCTAAAATGAAATAAATATTCCGATGTTTTAGGTATTTTCAGTTTCTTTATTTTGACTCGCATTTATGTTTTTTTGTTTTATTTACGAAGACAAAACAGTCCCTATTAGCTAGACTGAAATACTTTATTTTACACTATATACTACATGTACTCAAAAGGCGATAACTACAAACCTTTACGTCGCACAGTCTAATTTATTTACATACCCACACCTGCTTGAAGCAGACTGTTTGTTACGTGTAAATATCGAGATGAAAATGACCTCGAATATTCGCCTTTTATTGGAAATTTTAACTTCCTGAATGTTATTTTCATGTTCAAAGAGATGTCTTGATTTGTGAAGAAGGCATTTTATAATGTTTATCTATGTATATCTGAAATATGAAATGTTTCTAAGCTAAAACTGTTGATCGCGTGACTCGCGAATACCAACTGCGTAGATCAATCTCCTTTGCAGAGAGCCGCTCTTTACGCTCACTTACAAATAGTAAATCGTAGGTGATTTAAATTGTTTATTTGGTTCGAAACAAATGAAGAAAATAACAAACCGAGATAAAACTAGTTTTAATAGAAACATTACCTTGAACGAACACTCTCTGCCTATAACGAGAGTTTCAAGAACGACACCTCTGCGAATAAGAAAGAATCGGGTCTTTCGTACAAAATTATTTCGTCCTTGACAATTTTAAATGTGTCATTTAATTCCCTAAAGGCATATTGCTTCCGATCTGCATAGTATTATGCATCATTGACACAAGGCCGCTCATCATAATATAACTTTAAAACATGAGTAGTTTGTTATTTTCATTATAAAAAAAGAAGGAAAGAATTAAAATAAATTAACATGTTGTAGGGCTCAGTTTATGTTCGAAATTAAGTTTAAATTATACAACAATTTCAATGAGATTTAACTGTTTAGTTGATATTATATTTCGAAGGTGGTCTAATTTATAAATATTGGACTACACTTCAACATTTGTTTGTTAAAGTATGATATAATTAGGATGCCAAGCTAATAACATTTTGAGAAAACTCATGTCTTCAGCGATTTAACCCTTATCTCATTGTTTTAAAAGTAGATTGCTGCAAAGGTGTCCACTGTTGACTTTAATAGAGGAAAGGTAAAAAGACGTGCTATTGCATGCAAATCCTAAATTGTCTGTTTTGTGGTTTTATTGAAAGATAATAAAATTCAAATATTCTGACAAACATCTTGAAAAGTGTATGTGGAATTCACAAATCTTATAATTATTCCTTAATGAAAGCACTGTATACATACTAAGACTAATGATTGGCAAGATTTCTCATTTCCATTACTGTTTATGATCAATAATTAGTTGGTTGTGTGTATGGTCAACCTACTTTGGAATGAAGATTGATCATAAACAATGAAAGGCATCAATTATCATTCACTTCGTTGACAAAACAATGAAAGTTATGATACATTTTCACTTGACCCCCACCCCTGATGTTCCAATATACCCCTCAGTTGATAACTGTTTATTCAACTACTATAATGTTAGAGTTATGCATAACTGCACTATGGATATCCGGCGACATTGATGCGTTGCATCAACTTTCTCTTGTTACCTATTGAACACGAATGCATAACTAAAACGACTTCGATGGGCTTCGTTACTAGAAACGAGCACCTGTTGCCTCTATATGCAACTACACGGATGCACTTGAAAGAGAAAGAAAAGACTTAGCAATGCATACTATCATTATGAATAAGGACATGAACGAATATGTATGGATTAGCGCCTAGAATTTCGTACTAGCCCGATCCTTCATTCCACTCGCTAATGTTAGCGGGCGAGTAGATGTTTACATCTCTGCCGAGAGGGAGGAAAGGGTTACACTTTACAAAGGGTAATTGCGCGGTGCAGTGCTATATTGGCGTAGTGATATCTAAATATTAGTGTAATATTTACACATTAAGAGACTTTGTAATTTTATTTGGATACCTAGAATAAGTGGAATTAATTTTACTTATTTTACTTTTGCATGTTTGCAATCGTAATTCAGTCTGATTTGTTTGCTCTATTTTTGTATGTGTTCTGGGGCATTAACATCACGTGACTTCAAAGTTCAACAAGTAACAATGGTCTCGTCTGCGCATGCGCGCAACTCTACCAAAAATACAGGATTAAACCCTTTCCCTCATACAGACATCAATTGTAGCCGCTTTGTCAGACGACTTTTAAACACAATTTCAACAATTTACTCATTTCAAAGCACACTTCTTTCAACATTCATTTCTTCGTAATGTTTATTATGTGCTCCAAGCGATATTTGGATAATCTGTGCATTGTCAACTCGATAAATAAGATACTACTTTAAGTGGCGATTTGGTTTCTCACTGATTTCCCGGTTTAGCAATCCAGTGATAAAGACAACAGCACATCAGCTATTTTGCTGTGTGTCAATGACAGATAGGTTTCAGGGAATGTTAAATACTCAAACCGTTTACAAGCCGATAGATTACTGCTAGCGGACATATTACTGGCATACATCCAAATATACGACGACCGCCGTAGAAAGTAGAATCAATATGGACAATGGTGGGACATGCGAGAAAAGGACACCCAATAAAACCCGTTCTCAATTACATATGCATTCTGACGCGTCTGCAGCAGACAACTTTTGAAAACATTATAGCAAATTGAGAAATTCTCATAATGAGCAATTTCGCCTTTTACCACTATGTTTTCAACTTTTTTCAATAATCATACTTTGTTTATACAAACTTCCACATTTCAACCGAGATTTGGTCAATTTGAGTCGTCTGCTGCAGAGTTCTTCTATGCGTGAACGTGTTAAATACTCACTGATGTCAGTAACCGATATAAAAGAAGAAACCTACACTCATAGGCCTACTACCCGACAGGTAAACATATTTTGTTTGTCTGTATGGAGTTTAAGGCCGATTTCAACAGCCGCGGCGTTTCCCGGGTAAATGACGAGAACAAGTGGTCCGTTTATCGTGACATCGGCGATGTCAGTCGATATGTCAACCCCACAATCCATAGAGCACCAAGGAGGGATAGTCAGTACAATTATTTTAAAGTATTTGATATGAATACACTTATATCTGTTAATCCTGTTAATAATTTTAAATCGTTTTGAATATTCCATATGTTATGTATTTTTGGCAAGAGGCCTTATACGCACTGGCATTAAATCAGACGGGATGAGAGAGCGCTTTAATAGAAGTGAGAACTGGTTATTATCCAATTCCTTTGCAATAAGTGTCACCGAAAAAGACAGGTCTGTCTATGTGTTATACTGTAATATCACAATACATATGAATTTTCTGGCATCATGTCCATGCAGCCATATACAACTAATCAGCAGCAGACGATCTTTAAACATCATGACAAAATATGGAACATCTCAAAAACGAAAGTATAATCAATGAATTTAGTTGAAAGCATTAAGGCAAAATGAGAATTTGTTCAGTATAATCAATTTCTACTTTTGCCACAATGCTTTGAAAAGAAAACCGTGTCTGCTACAAAAGTGTCTATCAGGGTCAGCAGGTGGAAAATGGTTAATTGAGACGCTACAAGACCAAATTACGCAAGGCACGGCGCGTTTATAATTAGTAATTCCGTCGCAAAAAGTCTAGCAATAATGATATATTATCCCAGTCCCAAATACAGACGCTTTCTGACGCCTGATCAGCCGACGACTTCCGAAAACATGGTGACAATAGGATAACGTGCTCATAATGAGCCATTTCGTCTTAGGCCATACTGTTTTCAACTATAATAATACTTTCATTGGCAAAGATTTTTCATAGTTTCGCCTATAAGTTTTCTGCAGCAGATTTGTTGTATGTGGGAAAGGGTTCATCCCGAGTGCGAGGGTAAACAATCCCAACAACACAATTAAATATACACATGTAATAACAACATCTAGTTCATCTATGTCATAACCATTTACAACCATTAACACTGGTTTTCACGACTTTTTCCCTTTATCGGATAAAAACGACATTTGCCGGAAATACAGGCGATGTGTTTTAAAAACATTCAAGAAAATGAGATGTTGCTCAAAAATAGCAATACCTACTTTTCCTATACTATTTTAATTTATGTATCCAACGTTGTCAAATGTTTTGAATAAAGACAACATAAAACACATTATATCCGTTATACTTGTAAAATAATTGAGAGCGAAATAAGCTTACACTTTTCATAGAATTTGGGAAATACCATGGTGACGTCACGTTAAGGAGAGCGAATAGTTATATGAAATCGATAATCGACTGTACAATTACATCTTCGCAAGCCAAGGGTAATTTGTCCATTACATTACCATAATTACTTCTGGGAATAATGTACGAAGTAGCCTTTGGCTAACGAAGATGGTACAATTAGGGCATCCACACTGTCTGGCATACGTTTTCAATCTCAACATAACATTGATAAAATGAGAGACTCAAAAATAACATATAACACATACTTTCATTTAACCGTTTCCCACATACAAAAAATGGTGCGGCTGACGACGTTGAAAACATTTAATAAAACATATGGAAACTATCTATAACTGAAAGTATTTTTTTATAAAATGTTGAAAATATTGTGGCAAAATGAGAAGTTGCTAATTATAATCAATTCCACCTTTCTATCTTCTACCAAACAAATGATTTAAGTTAAATATTAAATAAGCCTTTGTTTCCATTATCAAAACATGGCAAAGTATAGAAGCCTGGGTGTGATACTTCAACATAATCATAATAGAAAGAGAAATTTGAGCACTTCTCACATCTATTGTTTGTTGGAGTATCATTTCCTTTTCAAATAATGTTATTATCATTTTCTCTAATTGGTCTAGGATCAGTGTAGGACAAAACACCCAATTCTTAAAACACAATATAAGTTGTTATTGTGTGTTATGTGTAATAAATACATGTGAACAACTAATTAGAAATATATCAAAATGAAATCATTTTCTCTAATTAGTCTAGGATCATTAAGGTAAAAATCAATTGATATAATGCATCGTTATATATTATAACAAACACCAAGGGGGTATTGTCCACTTTTCACTCAGGGGAAGGGGGTTTTGACCAGTGGGTAAATATCCTATATTTATTTTTTTGTCCTATGGGGTTTATGTCCCGTGGGTTTTTGTCCGTACCCCGACTCAACTTAAAACCATGATGTTGGGTCCTCAAAGGGGTTTTAAAACATTAAAAATGTCCTTTATCTATACAACTATGGCAACACCGTTGCAAGTTTATTACCAACAAACCAGCTGGCTGGGTCGCCCTGATTCTAGCCTGAATAATATAAGTAGACAGCTCTTCGTAATACACCTCTATTGCCGAGTGCGAGGGTTACCAACGCCACAAAAGAAGAATGTTACATCGTTAATCATCTGACAGGCGTGTGTATGACGTTGTTCATCTCACAAGCGTGTGTATGACGTTGTTCATCTCACAAGCGTGTGTATGACGTTGTTCATCTCACAAGCGTGTGTATGACGTTGTTCATCTCACAAGCGTGTGTATGACGTTGACAACTGCTCTATGGCGCATAATATCGAGTCACATCCTCGACCTTCCACGACCGAGTTATAAATAATGGGTCATTATCTCACAACTGTATCTAGGACAGATTAATGTGTTTTGTTTTCATTCCTGTGATTTTGATATCAAAGTACTTAAAGTAGAAAACCCATTATAGGATTGGCAAGAAATGCTCGATAAGCGATAGGTATTGTTCGTTGACGTGACAAGCCAATTGACAATACTGATATCTATCGACTTCATACGGAAATTGCCGAATCCATTAGGGACGTTCTGCCTTAATTTAACAGTATGTATGCTACAAAGTTTTAGCGATACATCGTGTGTCCGCTACGAATTAATAAGAGTACGATACACAAGAATGATTCAATAGATAGTACAGGAAAGACTTGCAACTACACGTAAAGCTATATAAATACTTAATCATATCACAAAATGAAGTTTACCATCAGAGGACTTATCTTAACACTTTCCGATCCTTTCCAACATACAACTAGTGAGCTGCAGACGACTTTGAAAACATTTAAACAAATGGAAACTTTCTATTATTGAAAGAACAATTATTGAATAAAGTAGAAAACAATGTCAAAGTGGAAAAATTGCTCATTATGATCAATGTTTCCTTTTGCCAGGATGTGTTAACAATAAGTCTGCTGCAGAGGCGTCAGAAAGCGTCTGCATGTTTTAATTAATCTGTGCTCAAGTATATATCTGATTTGTCAGAAGCAAATTCGTTCTCCAAATTGACCAATCAGAAGCCTTCTTTGGAGCATGAAGTTAACTTCTGAGCACTGAGAACGTTTTCAGAGTTTAACAGTTTCGGACACAGAATTGAAATCAAAGCACTGCAGTGCTGGCGGCCTGTGGGCTGCAGGAAGGTTGGAGAAGTAGGGACAATGTGAAAGGAAATAACCATTGCAGCTAATGTTTATGTATTTATTGTTAAGCAGTTGAAAGCTTGTTTGGACTATATCGCTCACCTAAGTGCAAAAGCTCACAAGTATACACTTTTAAGACATGAAGAATCAAAGAAAAACTTGACTAGATATCATCAATACAAACATTCTGACAAAGTTTCAAGCTGCTGTAGCAAAAAAATGCGGCCTCCATAGTATTAACAATATTTCCCTTCAATTTGGCCTAATTTGTCTTCAACCCGGCATAACCCATATTCGAACTTGGCCTAGATATCATCAAGATAAACAATCTGACCAAATTTTAAAAAATGTGGCTACTACAGTGTTGATAAGATTTAACTTCAATTTGGCCTAGTGACCTATTTTTTAACAGACATGACCAATATTCAAACTTGGCCTACACATCATCAAGACAAACATTCTGAGACCGTTTCAACATGCTCAAGTTAAAAATGGAGCCTCCAGAATGTTAACAAGATTTCTCTTCAATGTGGCATAGTGACCTAGCTTACGACCCAATATGACCCAGATTCGCACTTAACTTAGATCATTCTAACGAGAATGCCGTTGATACCTGCACAGCGCGATCGGGTAGCCCGTTTGAGGGAGAATTTTGCGTGTGCACGCTACCGCTACAACTTGTTATTGATGCATTGGTGGCTGAAGAGGAGAGGCATGATCACATTCACTTGACTGCCACTCTCCCTCTCTTGTGGGAACTGCCCTCTCAACCCCATTCAGTCCTCCCTTCTTTTCTAGGGCATATTGTAGAACTGTTACTCTGACACTTTTGTGATAAATTTAGTGTTAAAATGCTACCTTCTGTGAAGAGCCCGACTGGATAATCTGATGAATGATGCGATGAGCCGGCTTTTATAACCTGCGAGTCACAGTGTCCCGGTCAATGTCTGCCCGATTTCCGGCCGGGCTCCGAGCGGCCAATTTTGCCCGGCGCTTGCCCGATATGTATGATGCCCGGCCGGGTCGTGTTGTCGTAGGGGGAGGGGTGAGTCGGGGGCCCCCGCTAAATCTGCCACTGCATTTGACACGCTACTTCTTAGTTAAACATTCATTTTTTGTCGCACGGGCCCTACGGGCCCCCGGTTAATCCGCCGCTGATTATTTCACACGACTTCTTTGTACTTTTCCGTTCCTCTTCGCGAATGTTAATAATGTTAATAAGCTTCCATATTTGACCTCTCGGCGCATTAATTTCTATAGCATTTGTTAAACTTATATTGGAGTATTCACGCCTTAGGCTTTTCACTGATGTTCCAACAACATTGTAATGATATTGTTTTGGAAGATCTTAACTTTTTAAATGCAGTTTTGTTGAATCCATGATGAAATATTTTTCTCGCGCAGTCTCACTCTAAAATGCGTTGTTAGATGTTAACAGCAATTGGCAGGCTGCCAATTCCTAAAAAAATGGTTTGACTACTATGACCAGGGGCTTAAGCCCCAGGCCAAAAATGAAATGCCGTACAAATATCCATATAATAATGCGTAATCGCGATATTATACGAAAAGATGTTTCCGTAAAATAATTTGCAAAAATAAACAGTTCAAAAGAGAAACTGACCTGATAATTGAGCCGTCTCGCGAGAAAACCAACATTGTGGACTCTGCGTAAAGTATCAAACGGATCAGCCTAAGCATGCCGCACAGGCTAACTCGGACAACCACTTTTCTCCTCCTGTTGATTTTCTGTTTCAGGAAGCATTACTCTATACCTCTATCCCACTGATGCGAAATGTCGGCCCGGATCAGTCTGCGCGGACTTCGCAGGCTGATCTGAGTTGATATATTACGCAGAGGCCATAATGTTGGTTTTCTCGCCGGACGGCTCATATGTGTGTACATTTATATCTACTCGTACCGGGTACGATTTAGCAGTAAGTCCTTTAACTAACAAGGTAGGCTACGAACTATCTGCAACAAAACACTTAAACACGTATGTAAAAAATGGAGGGGCTGCAAAAGATAATAAATTAATTGCATAAAATAGTTAAATTGCATAATCACATAAAACAGAAGTTTCTCTACGTGAGCAATTGATATTTTTGTAACAATTGTTTCAGAAGTAATCTGTTGGAGATGTATTACATAGGATGTTTTAACGTGTATATTTACCGTTATTATGGTGAAGTTATGTCTTAATCACATAGTTAACGATAGTTATGTCTTAATCACATAGTTAACGATAATTATGTCTTAATCACATAGTTAACGATAATAAACTAACTACCTGGTTGTTTCAATCTCATTAACATTATACCAAAATATACGTACACGGGATCTGAGTACACCGCATATAATGCCTCCTCGAATTGACCTTAAACACTAAAATACTCATGAGCACGTGCTTGTGTTTTATGACCAATAAAGCTGCACTCTACAACTAACGCCCGTGCTATAAACTAGGATCACTTGACACTTCTCTATCTCTGTTTTATACCGAACACTTTAGAAAGCGACAATGGCTTCTAAATGGTCATCCAAAGTTTATGTCCAGTTTTGATGAGATTTGGGTTAACTAACATTTTCAACTCCACAAGATAAAGGTCCCTTAATTAATCATTTCCAACTCCACAAGATAAATATCCCTTAATTAATCATTTCCAACTCCACGCGGTAAATATCTACGCTGGTCATGCACCTATCATGCCCCAATGAGGGGGCGGGCATACCCGGGACTTTAGACAGAAGACGATTCCCGACAGGCGGGAATTAGACCCCAACAAGGAAGACTTGTCTAGTCTAATTCCCCTGGGTCTGCCCGCCGCCCCCGGTGCAGCAAGAATGCTTTAAGGTAAACAAATAAACAAGTCAACCAAACACGAAAAGCTTTGAACAGGAAAAATACTCAGCACAACTTACTTGCAGAACAACGAACGTTCGGTTTCAGATAATTAGGTTTAGATTATACATTCTGTTTCAAGACATCTGTACACAACGACACCTAAGAGTTGGGTAATGATTGAGACGATAACGGATTTAAGTGTCGCGACTGACGTCATAACCCTTAGTGAATTCTACTAAATCTGTAAATCTGACGTCATAGTTATGAGCGAATTCTTCTTAACCTGACTTTAAAGGGACTGAATCCCATATGAGAAAAAAGCGAAAAAAAAAGAAAATAGTTAAAAATTGCTATTACCTTGATGTTTTTGCATGTAAGGCATTGAGATTTGCTGACTGATGTACTACAATATATAAATATCGTTGTTTATTATATGCCTGTACATTTTCCGGTGGAAATACATGCAGATTGACATGCGCAAATACACCACGACAGATTAAAATTCCGTATCTACATGCGGTGTAAATACAAGATTGTGACGTCAGACAGTGCGCGGAATACTTTCAGCGAGGTATCCCCAATAAACAATGTATTGAATCTGTATATTTAATAGTTTTTTCGCTCTTCATATATCGTAGGTATATAATAAAAGGAATATTACGTTGCGGGAGCGATAAATGGGTACGTATTGCACGACTCTTAGCGTGGGAAAATCCATATCTTACTCGACCTTCGGTCTCGTAAGATATCGATTTTTCCACGCTACTTGTCGTGCAATACAAACCCTTTTATCGCTCCCGCAACGTAATATTCCGTATTTATTACATGCCTGTTTATTTTCCGGTGGAAATACACACATATTGACATGCGCAAATACACCACGACAGATTAAAATTCCGTATCTATATGCGGTGTAAATACAAGATTGTGACGTCATACAGTGACGTAACCGGTTTGTTGACGATATTGGGCGGAGCATACGTATTGGAATGCATTATGGAGGCGTGGCGTAATCATTGAAGCGATATTCATCCGCCCTTCATAATCTTAATTTTACGGTTAATAAAATGTAAACTCAATAAATTTTCGCTGCTCATAGATTGTAGGTATGTAATAAAAGGAATATTATGTTGTGGGGTGGATAATTGAGTTCGTATTAACGACGCGTAGCATGGGGAAATCCATATCTTAGCTCGACCTACGGTCTCGTAAGATATCGATTTTCCCACGCTACTTGTCGTGGAATACGAACTCATTTATCCACCCCACAACATAATATTCCGTATATATTTATCACGTAATCACTAAAACCGAATTGACAATCTCCTTCGCAGAGTTGTTGTTCCTTACACTCACGCATAAATACATGTAATGAGTCGATAGTGTTAGAGAATGCCGATTTGAATCCACAAATTCAAATGAGCAAGAGGAAATTCCACGGTATATTTAAACGGGAAAACACGGAGCGGACGTTTTTTTAACTGCTTATTTCCTATGAAATAATGAAAAACAAGACTTGTACGACCTTCTACAACATTCCGTTACATATATATCGACGTATTGTGGATTAATTAGAATAAGTATAAAATATAACGATTTTGGACCATTATGGTGTTCAGTCCCTTTAAATCACCTAGCACACTATTTGTCTGCATCATTGTTCGCATCTTGATTATAAATTTCGTAACACGGAGTATGCCGTCATAAGCTCAATACTTGCCAAAAAGCAAGGAGGTTAACGCAAGCTTCAGGAATACAATGGAATACGGATGAATTCATAGGCCTACTTATGTGACTGTGATCTTTTATAAACGAACCTTCTCCTCGGAGTTTTTACTATCTGCTATTTGCCTATATCTAGATGGGCCTGAGAGATGTAACGTCAGACGAATTAACTTTTTACTCAACTATCATCACGCCCATTTGGCTGTACATATTGCTCATTAATGTAGCAGCACGTACCAGTGCGTGTTTACGTTTTCATTATACATAGATTGTAATAGTCGGTGTCAATTCGTCTGTCGCTGGATGAATGCGTATGAGCCGCATGCGCCCAGGGGCGTAGCTCCCTTTAGGTACTGTAGGCACGTGCCTACACATTTCTTTTAAAAATGCCCCGAAATGCAGCTGCGGCGATACACATCTGCGTAATGTATCGATCAGATCAGCCTGCGCTGTCCGCGCAGACTGATCCGGCCGACACATTCCGTCTAAGGGGGGCATAGACAGAGAAGTGATTCCTGACACAGAACATCCACAGGGGGCGAAAAGTGTATATCCGGGTACGCCTGTGTGGCATGCTTAGGCTGATCCGGGTCGATACTTTACGCAGAGTCCACACTGTTGATTTTCTCACGTGACGGCCTACACATTGATTATTGCAAAGCTACGCCCCTGGCGCCGGGTCGAGTTCCTATTGACTCTCGTAAACGGGATCATATCAACCTACTTTGGCGTAATACTCATGGGGTTACACTTATAAATTGTATCGTCAAAAGAGGAACCAAGAACTTACTAACATGTATATGGAGAGTGAAGGCTTTGTCGAGACGGTGCGGTTACTGGTTAGGTCATCGCGCGTGCTTTATATAACCTGAAAGCTTGTTTCGCAATAAAATAAATAAGTTAAAACTAACATCAGTCCCACCAAAAGTGTGTACATCGGGCGCTTAATCTACTATAAATACACCGCATTTTATATAAATGTATAGATATGTGACGTTAGCTGGCCAAAGTATAGTAGCTTTTCTGTTCAAAATCAGAAAGTGTACAAACCAGCGCTACTTACATAGGCTACATATCTTTAGTTTCATTAACAACTTCGTGGAAGAATTCAAGCTAATAAACAGTTTGTACCGTCTTCAGTTGCACCCCGTATTAGTAACACTTTATCGTTGAAACGATTTCATCCGAATGAAATGTTTATCCAGCGGGTAAATTTGAAAACATGTCAAACTGCAACGATCCGCCTTACATTGATATTTTCGGTCCAAATCATAATCTGGATGATCAAAAAAGAAAAACGAAAGAAATGTTGAAAAACGAGTGGGAAACTGCCCACAAGTTCACATTTCCAAGCAGGTAAACACAAACAAATAATTTTAAGATTTCTTGAGTTTTTTAAATATAAGTGATATTGAGCTTCAGTGGATGAAGCATTTTATTCAATTCAAATTAAATCACGAAAATAGACGACGTCACATTGTGTAAAGTTATATAACATTATGTTACTATATACATGCTTGTGGATCGAATGTTTTAAATATCTGTAAAATTACTTGAAAAAATGGAAGGCGTACTAAGCTCATATCCTTATGCGAAACAAGATGGGCGGCAAGGGCGGACGCTCTCTTTACATTCATTTCGGCATTCAGAACACTAGAAGTGGCATTATTGAATTTGACGATTGAAGGGGATACTAAAGCTGGCTGCCACAGGAACGCCATTTTACGATTTGACTTTATAGTTACTTTAGTTGCCGCTGAACATGTCTTGTCCTCGTGTGTACCATTATCCTCATGTGACCTCATTGAGGCTGTTACTGAGACAAGGGTTTTAAACAAACTTCATCTTGATGAAAGAAACGACCCATTAGTGCGGGAGGCATTATATAACAAAACCGTTGCTCTAGCTGTCGATGTGGAAATTGAACCATCTCAGCCGCGAAATGTCCGTGGGAGAGCACAGCATAGACCCAATGCCCCAGCAGATACGATTTCAGACTTCTGGAGGGTGGACATGTATCTACCGTGTGTAGACCATTTGCGCATGGAGTTGGACATGAGGCTACTTACGGAAGGCGAACGGTTCAAGGTGTAGTATCTTATACCGACGAGAGTTGCAAAACTCACTGACCAGGTACGTTTTAACCTATACCATTAATTTTTATGAACAGACTCAATAATCTGAGTCTGCCTTTTGTAGCGGTACAGTATATTGAACTATGCGTACATATATTGCCATTTACCAATTACACACGATATCGCCATTATTTAGATATGGAATATAACTACTTCTTAAAAGTTTAATCATATATACATGTAATATGCTATTGGGTTATACTGGACTGGTTCTTCGTGTGTCCAAATAGAAAAGAGAGAATTGTATCAGTAAACACCTAAACTTAAGGTTGTGTCCTTGTCATGTAGATATGAAGTTAAATTTAGTTCAGAACTATATTATTTGTATCATACATTGGCATTTACAGGAATAGAATAATTATGTATTAAAATATTTGACAGTTGTTTGCATACGCTATATTTTCACCACCGGACGGACGAACGATTTCTTTCAGACAAATACATATGTGGTTAATATGCTGATAATTTAATGGCAGGTGGTGAGTGAAATTCATGCACAGAGATACGTCGCTGGAAAAGACGCTGCCAGACGGTAATGGAGGACCCAAGCGACTGCCTATTGGAAGCGTTAGATCAGGCAAATAAAAACCTCTACCCAAATGTCCGAGCCTGTCTATCTGTATTTTTATCAATGTCCTTGTGTCAACGGCACAGCAGAACGGTCCTTTAGCACGATGTAACGCGTTAAGACTTATTTGAGAAGAACGATAATCACTGACAGACTCAGTGGCCTTGGTCTTCTCAATATCTATAGAGAGAAGGAGATAGATAGTTTTGATAGGAAAAAGGAAAGACGCCTGGCTCTTTTATTAAGGATTTGAATGTGCCTAAACTACACTCATTTAATGTATACGGCTTACGTTTTAATGAGGGTATACATATGCCGTTAAACATGTAATGTATCCATTTAGTTTAAATAGAAATATATGTACATGAATAAACAACTATATGTTTCTGCTAGTTTTAGTTGCTCTGTTCAATAATGCAAAGTTTAAATTTGAGGATGTGAATATTTCAGACACTTGTTGCGTACTAAATACGAAACATATCTATGATTAAAAATTACTATCCACATTTTAATATAAAAAGTAATTAATAGTAGAATATTTACCTTGAACATTGATAAATAAATAAACCAAAAGTGTATTATTTACTTAAAAAGCACATGTTGTATAAATCAAATTAGACAATGGTCACATTATCAAAAGCATTGTCTTCAGTATAACAAAGACATTTAGTATCGAAAGTATTTTAAAAGGCATATGTTTATGTTCAAGTTTTGATAATGTAAGCAAAAGCGAATTTTATCTAAGTTTCATTTCAATAAATTGATTCTGTAATGTCATAAAATTTACCTTGAAAGTTAATAAATCAACCAATGTGCATCATCCCTTTAACAGAGATATAGTATCCTATTCTCCTGTCTATAAATTAGTCTGTATTTAACTAGTCAGCATCGGAAACTAAACTGAAGCTATATACGGACAACCGTCATCTTAGTACACCGTTTACAAACCCTTTACTTTATATGATGTCTAGAAAATTAATCTGATTTGAAAACAAAAATACATATATAATTTCATGTCCTGGAAATTTGAAGTGTATATTTGATGACTGGTTGAAATCATTGTTGGAAATAGAGAAATATCCCATTTTGAGCATTTTCTTCTTAGCCCGCATTGTTTTCAAAACTCATACACTGCGATAGCGTAAAATGATGTTTAAACTGGGAAAATGTTTACGTCCGTGCATTAGAAAAGGGGCTCATGCATAGAGTGATATATCAAGACCAGTGTATACAACAATGTCGTTTTTCCAATTGGTATCTCTATATATTGATGATTTATGGAACACCTTCTTGTATTTGCGACTAGTGAATGCGAGTATATGTTTGTGAAATGCAGTCTGATCCTAATAGTGCATGTTCACAGTAGACGCAGAAACTTCATGAAACCAATTGGGAAAAAGTATGCAGTTTAAGTATTATCGTCTTACACTGCAAAACCACAGATCGTTTTCGTTAATTGTCTGATTCATTGACACCGAACCAACATAGGTCGCTTGGTTCGCTTAACGGATATTCCTTGGCATTTAAATCATATGCTGCGAATGAGGTAAAGATTGTACCTTTTTGAGATTTAATACACAGAGTGGGGAACATTTTGATCAAATGCTCGTCATATCCTCATCAACCATGTTTACGCGTTAGCGCTTACCAGGGGCGTAGCTTTGCAATAATCAATGTGTAGGCCGTCTCGTGAGAAAATCAACAGTGTGGACTCTGCGTAAAGTATCGACCCGGATCAGCCTAAGCATGCCACAAAGGCCTACCCGAATAGACACTTTTCGCCTCCTGTGGATTTTCTGTTTCAGGAATCACTACTCTATACATCTATCCCTCTAAGACGGAATGTGTCGGCCGGATCAGTCTGCGCGGACAGCGCAGGCTGATCTGGTCGTTACATTACGCAGATGTCTATCGCCGCCGCTGCATTTTGGGGCATTTTGAGAAAAAATGTGTAGGCACGTGCCTTTCAGTGCCTAAAGGGAGCTACGCCCCTGCATACAGCAAAGTGAAAAAGGTCTGCCTATTCCACATTTTTTCTATTCCTTTCTAAAAACTATCACTTTCATTTAATTATATTTTCCCCAAATTGTGTTTCTACCAGATGTTTGAATGTACTGCAAAAGACTATAAACACGGTAAAAATGACTTTCCCTTCTTGGATCTCAGGATAGAGGGGGCAATCATCACGACTGACTCACTAGTACAGGATAAATGGACCAGAAGTACTGGTAACATGACCAGGTAACATGACCAGGTAACATGACCAGGTAACATGACCGCAACATGACCAGGTAACATGACCAGGCAACATGACCAGTAAACGCCATGGAATAATTGAAACTAAATTGAAACCGAGGACAATCTCCATACAAACAAACAAACGAACCTCTGCTGTATATTCTTTCTATGTGGAAATAGTTTGTTATATGGTCCGGTTTTATCGTACCGTGCCTCGTATTCACTCGGGGCTAATCGATAAGGGGGATACTTGATATGTATGAACGAATACATACATGTATGTATTGTAATTTATCACAGGGCCATTTTTGGAGGGTTCTCTACAGTCTCCGTGGTGCGCCGTTCACCGAATGTCCTTGTAGTATATGACCTTATCCTTCCTTAACACTTACTGTTTGAGCACGTCCGTGGGGAAATGTGCAAGTTAACGTTTCTGAACAGTGTAGATTCAGATTGCCCTGTAATTCCGATCATGTTTTATCAGACTCTACACTTATCGTTGTATATAAGTCATACCGCGTAGATGTTTATCAGACTTTGCGAATATACGGGCTGATCTTGAAATCTAGATTGTTTCCAGAATCCAATTTGTACTTTTTCGAATTGACGTGCTAGTTTTACAGATCAAATGTACATGATACAAATGCTCCCTGTTTATTTTTTATATGATACAAATACTTCCTGTGTTAATGTTTATATGACACAAATGCTCTCTCTTTAAACCTTTTACATGACACATATGCTCCCTCCTTTAAACTGTTTACATGACACAAATGCTCCTTCCTTCAAACCTTTAACATGACACAAATGCTCCCTCCTTTAAACCTTTAACATGATACAAATGCTCCCTGTTTATTTTTTATATGATACAAATGCTTCCTGTGTTAATGTTTATATGACACAAACGCTCCCCCTTTAAGCATTTCATATGACACAAATGCTCCCTCTTTAAACCTTGTATATGCTATAAATGTTACCTCCTTTAAAAAAATTACATGACACATATGCTCCCTCCTTTAAACCTTTTATATGACACAAATGCTCCCTCCTATAAACCTTTTACATGACACATATGATCCCTCCTTTAAACCTTTTATATGACACAAATGTTTCCTCCTTTAAACTGTTTACATGACACAAATGCTCTCTTCTTTAAACCTTTAACATGACACAAATGCCCCCTCCTTTAAACCTTTCACATGGCATAAATGCTCCCTCCTTTAAACCTTTTATATGACACAAATGCTTCCTCCTTTAAACCTGTTACATTGCACAAATTCTACCTCCTTTAAATCTTTTACATGACATAATTGTATATGACAGAAAATACTCACTCCTTTAAACTGTTTACATGCCACAAATGCTCCCTCTTTAAACCTTGTATATGAAAAGAACCCCCCCCCCCCCCTTTAAACCTTTTACATGACATAAATGTTCAATCCTTTAAACCTTATATATGAAAAGAATACCCCCTCCTTTAGACCTTTTACATGACACAAATGTTCCCTCCTTTAAACCTTTAATATGAAAAGAATACCCCATCCTTTAAACCTTTTACATGACATAAATGTTCCCTTCTTTAAACCTTTTATATGAAAAGAATATCCCATCCTTTAAAGCTTATACATGACATAAATGTTCCCTCCTGTAAACCTTTTATATGAAAAGAATACCCCCTCCTTTAAACTGCTTACATGCCACAAATGCTCCCTCTTTAAACTTGTATATGAAAAGAATACCCCTCCTTTAAACCTTTTACATGACATAAATGTTCCCTCCTTTAAACCTTTTATATGAAAAGAATACCCACTCCTTTAAACTGTTTACATGCCACAAATGCTCCCTCCTTTAACCCTTGTATATGAAAAAAATACCCCCTCCTTTAAATATTTTACATGACATAAATGTTTCCTCCTTTAAACCTTTTATATGAAAAGAATACCCCCTCCTTTAAACTGTTTACATGACATAAATGTTCCCTCCTTTAAACCTTTTATATGAAAAGAATACCCCTCCTTTAGACCTTTTACATGAAAAGAATACCCTTCCTGTAAACCTTTTACATGACACAAATGTTCCCTCCTTTAAACCTTTTACATGACACAAATGTTCCCTCCTTTAAACCTTTTAAATGAAAAGAATACCCCCTCCTTTAAACATTTTACATGACACAAATGTTCCCTCCTTTAAACCTTTTATATGAAAAGAATACCACCCTTTTTAAACTGTTTACATGCCACAAATGATCCCTCCTTTAAACTGTTTACATGACATAAATGTTCCCTCCATTAAACCTTGTATATGAAAAGAATACCCCTCCTTTAAACCTTTTACATGACACAAATGTTCCCTCCTTTAAACCTTTTATATGAAAAGAATATCCCCTCCTTTAAACCTTTTACATGACATAAATGTTCCCTCCTTTAAACCTTGTATATGAAAAGAATACCCCTCCTTTAAACTGTTTACATGACACAAATGTTCCCTCCTTTAAACTGTTTACATGACACAAATGCTCCCTCTTTAAACCTTGTATATGAAAAGAATACCCCTCCGTTAAACCTTTTACATGACACAAATGTTCCCTCCTTTAAACCTTTTATATGAAAAGGATACCCCCTCCTTTAAACTGTTTACATGCAACAAATGTTCCCTCCTTTAAACCTTTTATATGAAAAGAATACCCCCTCCTTTAAACTGTTTACATGACATAAATGTTCCCTCCTTTAAACCTTTTATATGAAAAGAATACCCCTCCTTTAGACCTTTTACATGAAAAGAATACCCCTCCTGTAAACCTTTTACATGACATAAATGTTCCCTCATTTAAACCTGTTATATGAAAAGAATACCTACCCCCCCCTTTAAACTGTTTACATGCCACAAATGTTCCCTCCTTTACACCTTTTACATGACACAAATGTTCCCTCCTTTAAACCTTTTAAATGAAAAGAATACCCCCTTCTTTAAACATTTTACATGACATAAATGTTTCCTCCTTTAAACCTTTTATATGAAAAGAATACCACCCTTTTTAAACTGTTTACATGCCACAAATGATCCCTCCTTTAAACTGTTTACATGACATAAATGTTCCCTCCATTAAACCTTGTATATGAAAAGAATACCCCTCCTTTAAACCTTTTACATGACACAAATGTTCCCTCCTTTAAACCTTTTATATGAAAAGAATATCCCCTCCTTTAAACCTTTTACATGACATAAATGTTCCCTCCTTTAAACCTTGTATATGAAAAGAATACCCCCTCCTTTAAACTGTTTACATGACACAAATGTTCCCTCCTTTAAACTGTTTACATGACACAAATGCTCCCTCTTTAAACCTTGTATATGAAAAGAATACCCCTCCGTTAAACCTTTTACATGACACAAATGTTCCCTCTTTAAACCTTTTATATGAAAAGGATACCCCCTCCTTTAAACTGTTTACATGCCACAAATGTTCCCTCCTTTAATCCTTTTATATGAAAAGAATACCTCCTCCTTTAATCTGTTTACATGCCACAAATGTTCCCTCCTTTAAACCTTTTATATGAAAAGAATACCCCCTCCTTTTATCTGTTTATATGCCACAAATGTTCCCTCCTTTAAACCTTTTATATGAAAAGAATACCCCCTCCTTTAATCTGTTTACATGCCAGAAATGCCCCCTCTTTAAAAACCTTGTATATGAAAAGAATACCCCTCCTTTAAACCTTTTACATGACATAAATGATCCCTCCTTTAAACCTTTTACATGACATAAAAATGTTCCCTCATTTAAACCTTTTACATGACATTAATGTTCCCTCCTTTAAACCTTTTACATGACATAAATGTTCCCTCCTTTAAACCTTTTATATGACATAAATGTTCCCTCCTTTAAACCTTTTATATGAAAAGAATACCCCCTTCTTTAAACTGTTTACATGACATAAATGTTCCCTCCTTTAAACCTTTTACATGACATAAATGTTCCCTCCTTTAAACCGTTTATATGAAAAGAATACCCCTCCTTTAAACATTTTACATGACACAAATGTTCCCTCCTTTAAACCTTTTATATGAAAAGAATACCTCCTCCTTTAATCTGTTTACATGCCACAAATGTTCCCTCCTTTAAACCTTTTATATGAAAAGAATACCCTTTCCTTTAATATGTTTACATGCCACAAATGCTCCCTCTTTAAACCTTGAATATGAAAAGAATACCCCTCCTTTAAACCTTTTACATGACATAAATGTTCCCTCCTTTAAACCTTTTACATGACATAAATGTTACCTCCTTTAAACATTTTATATGAAAAGAATACCCCCTCCTTTAAACCTTTTACATGACATAAATGTTCCCTCCTTTAAACCTTTTATATGAAAAGAATACCCCCTCCTTTAAATTGTTTACATGACATAAATGTTCCCTCCTTTAAACCTTTTACATGACATAAATGTTCCCTCCTTTAAACCGTTTATATGAAAGGAATACCCCACCTCCTTTAAACCTTTTCCATGACATAACTGTTCCCTCCTTTAAACCTTTTACATGACATAAATGTTTCCTCCTTTAAACCTTTTACATGACATAAATGTTCCCTCCTTTAAACCTTTTACATGACATAAATGTTCCCTCCTTTAAACCTTTTATATGAAAAGAATACCCCCTCCTTTAAACCTTTTACATGACATAAATGTTCCCTCCTTTAAACCTTTTATATGAAAAGAATAACCCCTCATTTAAACTGTTTACATGACATAAATGTTCCCTCCTTTAAACCTTTTACATGACATAAATGTTTCCTCCTTTAAACCTTTTATATGAAAAGAATACCCCCTCCTTTAAACCTTTTACATGATACAAATGTTCCCTCCTTTAAACCTTTTATATGAAAAGAATATCCCCCCCTTTAAACCTTTTACATGACACAAGTGTTCCCTCCTTTAAACCTTTTATATGAAAAGAATACCCCCTCCTTTAAACCTTATACATGACATAAATGTTCCCTCCTTTAAGCCTTTAATATGATACAAATGCTCCCTCTTTAAACAGCCCTAAGTGTTTCCATGATGCAGATCTGTCTACGCTGTCATCCATTCGTATCAAAGTTTACACTGCTTGTCAAAAGTGTCTGAAAAGAACAACCCTGAGATTGTTTGACAAACATTACAGATCCAGATCAACTTGTGCGAACATAGGTTGAGCTTGAGCTTCACTATTCACAACAATCATATGGTTAGTTTTCTTCGGACACTGGTCAATTATACTTAGTGCAGACACTGGTCAATTATACTTAGTGGTATGCTTGAGTACATGTTATTACTGTTATAGTGTTTATTTTATCGGATTGTATGACGTTTCTAAGGTCACACATTAGTCAGGGAAGTGTCTCGCTTTGCCCTCAAGGAATGAATGGTCATAACTTGAGATTGCGATCGTAACGACGTGTGAAATATGATAGAATGAATGGTTTATCTTGTCAGCAAATATCCACTCATAAAATATAATGTATAATACCCACGGGTTACGCACGGGTTATGATAATATGTCACGATTTATATAATAATCAAGTCCTTAAAGGTAGAGTCCGGACGTTATGCAGGTCAATATTTTGAGTATAACCAGTGACTGTGTACTTTTTGTGATCAAAATGATGTAGAAGACGAAAATCATTTTGTTTTATTCTGTCCGGCTTACGCTAATATTAGAACTAAATATCTAAAAGCTTACTACACAAACAAACCATGTGTCTATATATTTGTTGAACTCTTAAAAAGTGATAACAAGTTGAAGAAAACATTGGTTAATTTGGCTAAATATATCAAAGAGGCATCTATTCTACGTTTGACATTTACTCATCTAAATTAATCTGACATTAGCCATGATTAAAAACTTTGAAATTGCATTGTACACTAAACGAAAATATGTAGTTTACATGTAAATATCTATGTTTTGTTCTTTCTCCTATATGTATGTGTTATTTCGAATAAATGCTTATACATATCTATCTATCTATCTAATGAACGACATTTTGTTTCTCTGCATCAGGCGCCTTTTAAAAGATATAATACAAAAAGGAGAAATTGATCAACGAGTAAAACAAAATTCCAACGATGTTTCGTTGTAAAGTTGTGCTAGGAAAAAAATCCATGCTAGGAGCTAGAGCTTATGAAGGGAAAATACATGTAAATGATCTCTGTTATGTTTCAAGTTAGCTTCACAGACGGGAAATTTACACGGACAAGTTATACATGTATATAAGTACGTTGTCATATAATAGTGTTTATTGAAAATTACCTAATATTATTCATGTTTCAATCAAGTCCCTTGCCATCAAATGAGCGTATGCGAATTGGCCCACTTAGGACAATTACCACATAGGATTATTACCTCGAGGATGAAATTGTGTTTTTGTAAATGTAACATTTTAGTAGGGTTCAATTGCGAAGTAATTTATCCGGACCATTGCGATCGAAACGTTTTCAGCGGATTTTGACCATACAGCCGCCAAAAAAAGTGTGCGCACTATAAAACAGGTAACTAATCATTATTGAATACTCAAAATAGGCAAATGGCATGCGTGAATAACTTCGAAATTACGCAGTTACATTCTTCTTTTTTGTACGTATGGCTTTGATTCAGTAAAAATGTTTGCACGTTAAACGAAATTCGGTTACTTCCGTGAGATGGCCGGAGACACCCGAGTCACATACATATACTTGCAGAAGTTAGATCTGATGGATTCCTATAATAATAGACTGAGTGTAAACCTTTCAAACGTAAAAACTAAGATCATGAGCTTTTACTCAAACCTATGGAAATCAGAGGTGGAAAAAGTGCCAAAACTCCAGAGTTATATATTATTTAAAATGGACTTTTTATGCGCATCATATTTACAATTGAATTTAAAGAAAAATTAAAGCGCTTTGCTAGCCCAGTTAAGATGTGGAATCTTACCTATACGCATAGAGACAGGCCGTTACCTTGGAGGACCATTGAACACTAGACTGTGCAAATTGTGTAACTGCCAGGAAATAGAAAGTGAAGAGCATTTTATATTGAGGCGTACATTATATGACAGAATAAGAAACGATATTTACGGTGATATATTTATCAACCAATTCCTATTAATGTCTCACCAAGAGCAATTTATTGAGCTTATCCAAAAGTATCCTAAGAAGACAGCCAAATTTATAGTTAATGCGTATATTCTGAGACGGAGTATATTGTTCAACTAAATGAGCATTTTATCACAAGTAGATATCTTTCGATGCTACACACAGACAACTTTTGAAATCATTTTGGTGAATGGATATATTTCCTGTAAAAATCTATATCCACTTTTTCCCACAATTATTTCTAAGGTTTTGATTATATGAAACAGAATTATTACTCCTATTAGATAATTTGATTATTTATTATTAAATGAATTCTACATTTGTTTATACGACCGAATACAATGACTAATTGCACGTCCGATCACACTTTTTTGTATATATATATATCTTGTATATTTGTATGATATTATGAAATATATATGCTTTGGTGACTTATAGGCCCATGGGGGCCGGGTGTTAATAATAATTGTTAAAGAATAAATGTATATTATAAATGCTTTGTAACACAGGTCACAATAATAAACAATTTACTTACTTACTTTACTTATAATAATGCTTGGGTAAATAAATGTTACAAAAGAATATGATTTACATTTGTGCAGGCACTCAAACACATAGGAGTTTATAATTAATTCATAAATTTAGCATAAATATTTCTATAAACTTAGTATATACATTTCTAGAAACTTAGTACACACGTTTCTAGAAACTGATTACGTACATTCTAGAAAATTAGCATATACATTTATATAAACTTATAACATTCATTTCTAGAAACTTAGAACATGCATTTCTAGAAACTTTACATTACTATAAACTTATTCCATGCATTTCTATAAACTTACTACATTTATTTCCATAAACAAAGTATATACATTTCTAGAAACTAAGTACATACATTTCTATAAACTTGGTATATACATTTCTGTAAATTTAGTACATACATTTATATAAACTAAGCATAAACATATAAATTACCTTTCTTTTTCATACTGCAATAATACTGACTTCACGACATTCGTATAATGTAAACCAGTTCTTCTTCTGGACGATTGATTGATTGGGGTTTAACCGAAGTCTAACACGGCGACCAGTTCACCTATCCATGTGTTTCCCGGCTTTCCCCTATCAGTACTCTTCCATACCAGACAATCCAAGTAACCTGCTGCTTCTCAATATGGACTGTAAGCCCATTGGTTTAAGACGAATGACGCTTGTCTAAGTGACTTTTGTCAAAAGTCGGAAAAGATGTTGGCGGAGAATGGATGCGCATTCACAACCCCTGAATGGACATTCCGCGTCGCTACCGATTGAGCTACCGGGGCTCGGCGCCTATGAACATAGGGCAATAAGATTTTATCTTTTACAGTAGAGTGTCTCCCCTATAATGATGGTGAATATATAATGTTTATAAATACAGTAGACTGTCTCCCCTTTAATTATTGTAAATAGCTAATGTTTATAAATACAGTAGACTATCTCCCCTATAATGATTGTAAATAGCTAATGTTTATAAATACAGTAGACCATCTCCACTATGATGATTGTAGATAGCTAATGTTTATAAATACAGTAGACTGTCTCCCATATAATGATTGTAAATAGCTAATGTTTATAGATACAGTAAACTGTTTCCCCTATACTGATTGTCAATAGCTAATGTTTATAAATACGGTAGACTGTCTCCCCTATAATGATGGTGAATAGCTAATGTTTAAAGATACAGAAGACTGTCTCCTCTATAATAATTGTAAATAGCTAATGTGTATAGATACAGAAGACTGTCTCCCCTTTAATGATGGAGAATAACTAATGTTTATAGATACAGTAGACTGTCTCCCCTATAATGATTGCAAATAGCTAACATTTATAAATATAGAAAACTATCTCCCATATAATGATTGTAAATAGCTAATGTTTATAGACACAGTAGACTGTCTCCTCTATACTGATTGTAAATAGCTATCGTTTATGAATACAGAAGACTGTCTCCCCTCTAATGATGGTGAATAACTAATGTTTATAGATACATAAGACTAGACTGTCTCCTCTATACTGATTGTAAAAAACTATCGTTTATGAATACAGAAGACTGTCTCTCTCTAAGGATGGTGAATAATTAATGTTTATAGATACAGAAGACTGTCTCCCCTATAATGATTGTGAATAGCTAATGTTTATAGATACAGCAGACTGTCTCCTCTATAATGATGGTGAATAGCTAATGTTTATAGATACAGAAGACTTTCTCCTCTATACTGATTGTGAATAGCTAATGTGTATAGATACAGAAGACTGTCTCCTCTATAATGATGATGAATAGCTAATGTTTAAAGATACAGAAGACTGTCTCCTCTATACTGACTGTAACTAGCTAATGTTAATATATACAGAAGACTGTCTCCCTCTAATGATGGTGAATAACTAATGTTTATAGGTACAGTAGACTGTCTCCCCTCTAATGATTTTGAATAGCTAATGTTTAAAGATACAGAAGACTGTCCCCTCTATAATGATTGTAAATAGCTAATGTGTATAGATACAGACGACTGTCTCCCCTTTAATGATGGTGAATAATTAATGTTTATAGATACAGTAGACTGTCTCCCCTGTAATGATTGCAAATAGCTAACATATATAAATACAGAAAACTATCTCCCATATAATGATTGTGAATAGCTAATGTTTATAGACACAGTAGACTGTCTCCTCTATACTGATTGTAAATAGCTATCGTTTATGAATACAGAAGACTGTCTTCCCTCTAACGATGGTGAATAACTAATGCTTATAGATACAGAAGACTGTCTCCTCTATACTGATTGTAAATAGCTATCGTTTATGAATACAGAATACTGTCTCCCTCTAATGATAGTGAATAACTAATGTTTATAGATACAGTACACTGTCTCCCCTATACTGATTGTGAATAGCTAATGTTTATAGATACAGAAGACTGTCTCCCTCTAATTATTGTGAATAACTAATGTTTATAGATACAGAAGACTGTCTCCCCTATAATGATGGTGAATATCTAATGTTTATAGATACAGAAAACTGTCTTCCCTATAATGATGGTGAATAGCTAATATTTATATATACAGTAGAAAGCTGTTCCTATAATAATTGTAAATAGCTAATGTTTATAAATACAGAAGACTGTCTCGTCTATCTTGATTTTAAATAGCTTACGTTTATAAATACAGAAGACTCTCTCCCCTCTTATGATGGTGAATAGCTAATGTTTATAGATACAGAACACTGTCTCCCCTTTAATGATAGTCAATAGCTAATGTTTATAGATATAGTAGACAGTTTCCCCTATAATGATTGTAAATAGCTAAAGTTTATAAATACAGGAGACTAGATAATTAGAAATCGAGAGAGATCTATTTCTTCGATGTATGCTAAATTATTTAATTTATTATCAGCGTCTCAATTTATTTATACTGCAGTGTTTAATATGAAATCAGTTATACAATCATATCAGGAAAACAGCGCAGCGAGTTATCGCTATTCCACTGTATGTTTCGAGGAAACAAAAAGGCTTTACCGTCATAGCTGACCTCTACATATAATTGTCTAATTAAACATTAACCAACTGATATCCTGCAATGTGTCGAAACACTTGTTTTTGAACCTGTTCGTGCGTAGTCATAGTGTATTTATTTGCTAAGAAATCTAAAATGAGTTGCGGACAAAGTAGACCAAGATAAAACAGCAAAAGTGAATGTTCATCCGGGCCTACAATGTTCTGCTAGTATTTTGCAGCATAAACACCAACTGGTTAAAAGTGATAGTTTGGAGTAACCCGACACTACCATTACACTATAGGGTCAGGCATACACAAATAATGACGGAGTACTTTTGAAATGGTGTAGCAAAATGCTCTATAGAGAGAAGCATTCAAAATTTGATTCCAAACACCAAGTTGTAAATGGTTCACTGTATAGTTCACAAAAAGCAGTTGTAAATCGTTCACTGTATAGTTTACAAAAAGCAGTTGTAAAAGGTTCACGGTATAGTTCACAAAAAGCAGTGGTAAATGGTTCACTGTATAGTTTACAAAAAGCAGTTGTAAATGGTTCACGGTATAGTTTACAAAAAGCAGTTGTAAAAGGTTCACTGTATAGTTTACAAAAAGCAGTTGTAAATGGTTTACTGTATAGTTCACAAAAAGCAGTTGTAAAAGGTTCACTGTATAGTTCACAAAAAGCAGTTGTAAATGGTTCACTGTATAGTTTACAAAAAGCAGTTGTAAAAGGTTCACTGTATAGTTTACAAAAAGCAGTTGTAAATGGTTCACGGTATAGTTTACAAAAAGCAGTTGTAAATGGTTCACTGTATAGTTTACAAAAAGCAGTTGTAAATCGTTCAATGTATAGTTTACAAAAAGCAGTTGTAAATGGTTCACGGTATAGTTTACAAAAAGCAGTTGTACATGGTTCACTGTATAGTTTACAAAAAGCAGTTGTAATAGGTTCAATGTATAGTTTTACAAAAAGCAGTTGTACATTTACATATTTACTATACGTGCGATAGCGATATAAAATGGGAAGTGACTATAAACGTGATTGCTTATGAACAACATGTTCTGGACGAGACAAATCACTTCCCTTGATAAGAATATTAAATGTTTATTTTAATCTTCGAATGATGTTCACACATCAAGTTAAAAACGTGGTTGACCTCGCTAAGAAAGCATACTGACGTACCATTTGTCGAATCAAGATAAGAAAAAAGACAAAATCGAAATTGCACAATGCGTATGCAATATGGAAATAAATAAACCGCTGTTGAACTTAATGACACAAGTTCAAATTCATTCTCTGAACTTGTAATATGTGATAATTTCAGAATGTATGTCTTTCAATTATGTCTAGATGGACAGCAAACACGATGTCCAAACACTTGAAAAGCTCCTGTACAATGATATATACACATCTCATCTCTATCATGTTTTGTTCATTCTTAAGTGATAAGCATTGGAATATGTAAACCAATTTCAAAACTAAGAACAGGAGACATGAAATACGCTTTCTTCTCCATTTTTAAAAAGGTCAATTCTTTCCCACATATAGACACATTGGCGACGTTTGACGCCATTGTGGCTAAAGAACGAATTGCTAACTATTTTTATTTTTTTGTCTCAATCTTTTCAAATTCATAACAAGTTGTCATATCGAGAGCTTCATGCAAAAACGGTTATAACTACATCTTGTTCAAGATGTAGTTACAACTGTTTTGCATGAAACCATCGTTATGTGTGTCATCTGTTGCACATGTGTGGTATGTGACAAAGGGGTTAATAGAGGTTACAGATGTGTAGTATGTGACACAGGGGTTAATAGAGGTTACATATGTGAGGTATGTGACAAAGGGATTAATAGAGGTTACAGATGGGTGGTATGTGTCAAAGGGGTTAATAGAGGTTACAGATGTGTAGTTTGTGAAAAAGGGGTTAATAGAGGTTACATATGTGTGGTATGTGACAAAGGGGTTAACAGAGGTTACAGATGTGTAGTGTGTGACAAAGGGGTTAATAGAGGTTACAGATGTGTGGTATGTGACAAAGGGGTTAACAGAGGTTACAGATGTGTGGTATGTGACAAAGGTGTTAATAGAGGTTACATATGTGTGGTATGTGACAAAGGGTTTAACAGAGGTTACATATGTGTAGTATGTGACAAAGGGGTTAATAGAGGTTACATATGTGTAGTATGTGACAAAGGGGTTAACAGAGGTTACATATGTGTGGTATGTGACAAAGGGGTTAATAGAGGTTACATATGTGTGGTATGTGACAAAGGGGTTAACAGAGGTTACAAATGTGTGGTATGTGACAAAGGTGTTAATAGAGGTTACATATGTGTGGTACGTGACAAAGGGTTTAAACAGAGGTTACATATGTGTAGTATGTGACAAAGGGGTTAATAGAGATTACATATGTGTAGTATGTGTCAAAGGGGTTAACAGAGGTTACAGATGTGTGGTATGTGACAAGGGGTTAATAGAGGTTACATATGTGTGGTATGTGACAAAGGGGTTAACAGAGGTTACAGATGTGTAGTATGTGACAAAGGGGTTAACAGAGGTTACAGATGTGTGGTATGTGACAATGGGGTTAATAGAGGTTACAGATGTGTGGTATGTGACAAAGGGGGTTAATAGAGGTTACAGATGTGGGTATGTGACAATGGGGTTAATAGCGGTTACCAGATGTGTGGTATGTGACAAAAGGGGTTAACAGATGTTAAAGGACTTCACACGCAATACTCGCAATCGAATTATACATGTAGTATGAGCTGCATACTTCGTTTCAATCAAACGCTGTTGGGGGGGGGGGGGGGGCGGGGGTGGGGGGGGGGGGGGGGGGGGGGGGGGGGGGGGGGGGGGGGGGGGGAATTAATTGTTTCATCCATTGTATGTTTCTTTATTGATAGCTATTAAGATGGCCTCATTGTAAAAAAGCCAATGGCTAAATGAGTCACCAATCTATACATAAAGTATTTTATTATTATTATTATTATTATTATTCATTTACATATCTTATAGATGCACGCACTTGGCGCCTCTGCCAGCGGACGACTTGAAAGCAAATCTGACAAAAGGAGAAATAGCACATAATGAGAAACTTCTCATTCTAACGAATTATTTTAAATTCTCAAAAAATAAATGAGTTTATCTGTTTGTACAAATTTGATTTACAATTCCGCGTTCGGTTAAACTAAACATCGCTGAAAATAGTCCCTAGTATTTTTTCCGATATTGCATAACTTCAATTCTCAAAGAGGAATATCAATTCTAATAATAGGCATATATTGCATGTGTCCTGTAGGCATGTATGAATTGTGAGTAGTACGGACCCATTGGACTAGTGAGTGACGTAGTTAACAGGTGGCCCATTATGTAACGCTAGGCAAACCTGACCTTCGACCCAACGCTGTAGAGCAATGTATCTCAAGAGTCCAGATAGAGTGCGTGAATGCATGATCTCACGCATTGAAATGCAGGAAAAACGAAGAAAATATTTGCTGTTCGTCGTATCATGCATTTAATCCAGAATAACGAATATAAGAACATTTTTCTGGTGCGTCGTTTTAATCGGAAGACAAAATGAAAGTGACGCATTTTCCAGAGAATCCCGATCGTTAAAATATAATCGCGGTCGAATAATACCCTAACAACGTATGTAATTCGCCTACTTCACCGGTATGTGCAGTTCTTATCGGAACAACGAGTTCTCAAGATTCGGAATTTATACACAAATAATGTCTGCTCCAAGCGAAAAAGATCTCGTCCTGCACAAACCAAATTAACCTGGTTCGTTATTAAATATATCAAAATGGAAGACTGCTGAGTTCCTGCAATGCAGAATACGTTTTAAAAATTTAAAGAAAACAATCATGAAAAAAATGTCCCCAAAACAATCGATCTTTGGATACGGGAGTTCGCGTGGATGATTTTGACTGATGCAGTTTATTCATTTAGTTTTTTCTTCCCTAGTTATACCAATGTGTCCCTCAAATAATAAAGTTCATCAAGATTAAGTGATTAAGTGATTTACTAATATTATACAATATTTAATTTCGTATACCAAAGAACCATTCTGGAGACCTGACTTTAACCCAATCGGAAGGGTCAGATGTGTTCAAGTAAGAATAGACAATACTGTATGGTATGAATACCCTGATAAACAAATGCATTATGGACAAACATGTTGCAGGATGGTAACAAAAATAGATAATGACAATACATACTTGACTCTTTCCCACAAATAGGACGCTTTTCTTGATTAAAAACATGCATTTTGACGCGCACCTTTGCCCGAATTGCTGATCAATATAATGAATGTCCTATTATCGTAGCAATCGTTTTCAAGTTGGAAACGGAGACAAAACGGTGAGATTCCCTGTGTGCGTATAAGTGTTATTTGTCATTTATTTTTCTTCTATCCATCTAAGGAAACAAATAATTGCACAACGATACTTCCACAAATCCTGTTGGATCTCTGATATACAGAGCTCCAAGTAAGTACTTGGGTCAAATATGTTTCACTCCCTAAAATAAGTATTAAAGAGTGAATCACTGCAGGAGCCAATCATCCCACAATAAGGAATGTCAACATGCATTCAAAACTTTACTAAAATGTTTAGTTTCGAAAAGGCGCATATTGTGTCAAAATCAGATATAGAGGTTATGGGACTTGTCTGCAAGGTCATTTGATGATGTCCAATAAGTGAGTGAAGTTTCAATATTTAACCAAAGTTGCAACGCCAACAGCCGACGCACCGAGTGACCTGTTATAGCTCTCATATTCTTCGACATAGTCGAGCTAAAAAAAAACTACTAGTTTTATAAACATGTTTAAAACACACAAAAAACATGATCAAATGCCAATTATTAAATACATTTTCAAAATAATTCGTTACCAGTACTTTCAGTACTTTGATTTATATAGAGTTTCCAAATTGTTGATTGAATGTGTTTTTCAAAGTTTTCGGTGCAGATATTTTGTATGTGTGTTTAAATATCTTATAGATGCATGCAATTATTTAATATCTACAAACAATAAAAATAATCTCTGAACCTGAAGTGTATGATGTTAAGTAAATGGTATTTACTGAAGTGTATGTATGTTAGTAAATGTATTCTACTGATGCGTATGATGTTAAGTAAATGGTTTTACTTGAAGCGTATGATGTTAGTAAATGGTACTTACTGATGTGTGTAAATGGTACTGTGGGGAATGCAGATATCAGTTCATACCGGAGTAATTTCTCATATTGTTCAATGTTTTAAATTATACTTTCATTTATAGATCTGTTTGAAATCTGATGTGTCGATATGCTTGAAATCGTTTCATACCATGTCCTAATGCAGATACATGGACTGTCGTCTACGTAAAGATGTTTAAGAACAATATTACGTCAACACCTTTTCCCCCACGTAATGGATAATGTGTCAAAGGCACTTCTGAAATATTGTGAACAAGTAGAATGTTCTCATTCAATAAATGATCAACTATAGTTACAAAACGTTTTACTGTACTTTCATTTCATAGATCTGTCTTTATTATGATGTGTCGATGTGATTCTTTAAGAACACAAGTGAAAGTCCAGAAATTTGACCATAAACCAATATAACTCATGTATTGTATATATGTCTCCGACAGGACAGTCGGACGAAAGGCATTGTAATTACTATTGCAAAGGTGATATCTAATTCTATCCAGTTAGTTCACACTGTTGAAATGACTTTTATAATTTGCTTTTACACAAGGCGTTCTGGTTAAAGTGACTATCTAGTTCAATCAACGATTAAAAAATAGAGATCACAAATAAGGTCAACAGTGTTGAAGACCGCATTGTGGACCTTTTTATAGAAATATTTTAATCGTTAATATTTTCTTGATTTTTTCAAGGTTAACTGTACGTTTAGGAATACCAGAAGCTTGATACACATTCATAGAGTCACTGGCATTTATGTCAAACTGTACGTTTAGGAATGTCGTAGCATTGATAACATTCATAGAGTCTCATGCATTTATGGTCAAATCCATGATAGAGACTGTACGGTTAGGAATGTCCAGAAGCTTGATACACATTCATAGAGTCACATGCATTATGTCAAATCCATGATAGAGGACTGTACCGTTTAGGAATGTCAGAGGCATGTTACACATTCATAGAGTCACATGCATTTATGTCAAATCCATGATAGAGATGTACGGTAGGAATTGTCAGAAGGCTTGATACACATTAATAGAGTCACATGCATTATATGTCAAATCCATGATAGAGACTGACGTTTAGGAATGTCAGAGGCTTGTTACACATTCATAGAGTCACATGCATTTATGTCAAATCATGATATAGACTGTACGTTAGGAAATCGTCCAGAGGCGTGTTACACATTCATAGAGTCACATGCATTTATGTCAATCCCTGCTATAGAGACTTGTACGTTAGGAATGTCAGAAGCTTGTTACACAATCTTAGAGGCACTGGCATTTATGTCAAATCCCTGATAGAG
This sequence comes from Serripes groenlandicus, assembly GCA_031761405.1. Classification (NCBI taxonomy): domain Eukaryota; kingdom Metazoa; phylum Mollusca; class Bivalvia; order Cardiida; family Cardiidae; genus Serripes; species Serripes groenlandicus. The sequence goes on from JASEVX010000001.1 coordinate 187,475,335, forward strand.
GACTTGTACGTTTAGGATTGTCAGAGGCTTGTTACCACAATCATAGAGTCACATGCATTTATGTCAAATCCATGATAGAGACGTATTCATTATATACTAGAAAGATATTCTAATTCCTAAATTACCATTGTCAAAAAGAGCTGTCCTCTTTTCAATGTAGCCTTTCCACTGATATTGTTCAAAACTATTCAAAGATTTCAAGCAGTCATAAAAATGTTGCTCTCTATTTTGTATTTTTATCATACAACAAATTTTTTTCGTTTTTGAATGTGAATTAAAGAAAAGCATTAGCTAATGACCGTCAGTACTGAATTTGATATTTACAGTGCATTTCTATAAAAGTTTTCTATATATTTACAAAAAATAAACTTGTTTTCATTCAATTTCTAACAGACAATGAATTACACGATCTCTTGACAAATGAAGAAAGGTATTGCATCCGCTGTTGCACCACTGTTAACATTTCACCTATATTTAGTATTAACAAACCGTAACTCAACTCATTAAAATGCAATCGTGCACTTCGGTTTCCTCATTATCATTCCTCATTGTCGGACAACCCATCCTCTTTATTGGAATTTTAATTTATAAAGGAAACCCGTTTTTACTCAAAAAGTTGGTAAATATTTTGCATGCCAGATTTATCTTTGCTTCCTAACTTACATATTGATTTTATGTCAATGAGTTCAACAATTTTGAAGTTTTTATTCTTTTTATAATTATTTTATTTATTATTCTACATACA
>JASEVX010000001.1:187476279-187535949 GCA_031761405.1 Serripes groenlandicus
TGAAACAGGAAGTATATATATTGTGTATTCGAACAAGCAAAATGTAGACCTATACTTACTGCGTGAAGAAGAATCCGATATTTTCCTCTGAAATAATCTATCCCACCGCCACACAGTAACCAGTCAACATCCAAAAACTCGATTACTCTCACAGCGTAGTATTCCTTGAATATATATATGGGACTGTGTCAGACAAACAGGTGTCTTGTTGCCTCCCTGTATCGGAATCGTACTAAACTTTGGGTAGAATGGTAAATATTTTTAAATTCGTCTTTAATGAAAAGTCGGTGTAACCATGTGGCTATCATCATCAGTAAGGATTTTTTCCGAGGTAGTACTCATGTTGAATGTGGACAGTGAAGACAGTAGTGACACTGAATTCACATTCTCGAATGAATCTTTACATTGGATATGAGCCGCGTCCAAGGATCTGGAGTCTTTATTACAGTCTGGTGTTTTGATATTAAACTAGTTCGCAGTTGCTTAAATACCCCAACTCGTTAGACACGTCGCATGTGAGTGTGTGTTACCACTCGGTGTGACTCCATTATTACATTAAATGAACCACGCGGTCTATGTACATGTTACCATACGATGTAACTCGATTATAACATTTAATGAACCACGCCGTCTTTGAATATGTTACCACTCGGTGTGACTCCATTATTACATTAAATGAACCACGCCGTTTATGAATAGGTTACGATACGATGTGACTCCATTATAACATTAAATGAACCACGCCGTCTGCGTACATGTTACCACACGATCTGACTCCATTATTACATTAAATGAACCACGCCGTCTATGAATATGTTACCACACGATATGACTCCATTATTACATTAACTGAACCACGCGGTCTATGTACATGTTACCATACGAGGTAACTCCATTATTACATTAAATTAACCACGCCGTCTATGTACATGTTACCACACGATCTGACTCCATTATTACATTAAATTAACCACGCCGTCTATGAATATGTTACCACACGATATGACTCCATTATTACATTAAATGAACCAGGCCGTCTATGAATATGTCACCACACGATGTAACTCCATTATTACATTAAATGAACCACGCCGTCTATGAATATGTTACCACTCGGTGTGACTCCATTATTATATTAAATGAACCAGGCCGTCTATGTACATGTTACCACACGATGTAACTCCATTATAACATTAAATGAACCACGCCGTCTATGTACATGTTACCACAAGATGTAACTCCATTATAACATTTAATGAACCACGCCGTCTATGAATACGTTACCACACGATGTGACTCCATTATTACATTAAATGAATCACGCCGTCTACGTACATGTTACCATACGGTGTGACTCCATTATTACATTTATTGAACCACGTCGTCTACGTACATGTTACCATACGATGTGATTTTTTTATTATTACATTAAATGAACCACGCCGTCTATGAATATGTTACCATACGATGTGACTCCATTATTACATTAAATGAACCACTCCGTCTATGAATAGGTTACCATACGATGTGACTACATTATTACATTAAATGAACCACTCCGTCTATGAATAGGTTACCATACGATGTGACTACATTATTACATTAAATGAACCACGCCGTCTATGAATATGTTACCATACGATGTGACTCCATTATTACATTAAATGAACCACGCCGTCTATGAATAGGTTACGATACGACGTGACTCCATTATTACATTAAATGAACCACGCCGTCTGTGAATATGTTACCATTCGATGTGACAACATTATTACATTAAATGAACCACGTCGTCTATGAATATGTTACCATAAGATGTGACTCCATTATTACATTAAATGAACCACGCCGTCTATGAATATGTTACCACACGATGTGACTCCATTATTACATCAAATGAACCACGCGGTCTATGAATATGTTACCATACGATGTGATTCCATTATTACATTAAATGAACCACGCCGTCTATGAATATGTTACCATACTATGTGACTCCATTATTACATTAAATGAACCACGCCATCTATGAATATGTTACCATACGATGTGACTCCATTATTACATTAAATGAACCACGGCATCTATGAATATGTTACCATACGATGTGATTCCATTATTACATTAAATGAACCAAGCCATCTATGAATATGTTACCATACGATGTGACTCCATTATTATATTAAATGAACCACGCCATCTATGAATATGTTACCATACGATGTGACTCCATTATTATATTAAATGAACCACGCCGTCTATGAATATGTTACCACACGAAATGACTTCATTATTACATTAAATGAACCATCCGGTCTATGAATATGTTACTACACGATGTGACTCCATTATTACATTAAATGTACCACGCGGTATATGAATATGTTACCACACGATGTTACTCCATTATTACATTAAATGAACCACGCCGTCTATGAATATGTTACAATACGATGTGATTCCATTATTACATTAAATGAACCACGCCGTCTATGAATATGTTACCATTCGATGTGACAACATTATTACATTAAATGAACCACGTCGTCTATGAATATGTTACCATAAGATGTGACTCCATTATTACATTAAATGAACCATGTCGTCTATGAATATGTAACCACACGATTTGACTCTAAAATGAACCACGCCGACTATGAATATGTTACCATACGATGTGAATCCATTATTACATTAAATAAACCACGCGGTCTATGAATATGTTACCATACGATGTGACAACATTATTACAGTAAATGAACCACGCCGTCTATGAATATGTTACCATACGATGTGACAACATTATTACATTAAATAAACCACGCGGTCAATGAATATGTTACCATACGATCTGACAACATTATTACATTAAATGAACCACGCCGTCTATGAATATGTTACCATACGATGTGACTTCATTATTCCTTTAAATGAACCATCCGGTCTATGAATATGTTACCACACGATGTGACTCCATTATTACATTAAATGAACCACGTCGTCTATGAATATGTTACCATACGATGTGATTCCATTATTACATTAAATAAACCACGCCGTCTATGAATATGTTACCATACGATGTGACTCCATTATTACATTAAATGAATCACGCCGTCTATGAATATGTTTCTATACGGTGTGACTCCATTATTACATTAAATGAACCACGCCGTCTATGAATATGTTACCATACCGTGTGACTCCATTATTACATTAAATGAACCACGTCGTCTACGTACATATTACCATACGATGTGACTCCATTATTACATTTAATGAACCACTCCGTCTTTGTACATGTTACCATACGATGTGACTCCATTATTACATTTAATGAACCACGCCGTCTATAAATATGTTATCATACGATGTGACAACATTATTACATTACATGAACCACGCGGTCTATGAATATGTTACCATACGATGTGACAACATTATTATATTAAATGAACCACGCCGTCTATGAATATGTTACCATACGATGTGACTTCATTATTCCTTTAAATGAACCATCCGGTCTATGAATATGTTACCACACGATGTGACTCCATTATTACATTAAATGAACCACGTCGTCTATGAATATGTTACCATACGATGTGATTCCATTATTACATTAAATAAACCACGCCGTCTATGAATATGTTACCATACGATGTGACTCCATTAAATGAATCACGCCGTCTATGAATATGTTTCTATACGGTGTGACTCCGTTATTACATTAATTGAACCACGCCGTCTATGAATATGTTACCATACCGTGTGACTCCATTATTACATTAAATGAACCACGTCGTCTACGTACATATTACCATACGATGTGACTCCATTATTACATTTAATGAACCACTCCGTCTTTGTACATGTTACCATACGATGTGACTCCATTATTACATTTAATGAACCACGCCGTCTATAAATATGTTATCATACGATGTGACAACATTATTACATTACATGAACCACGCGGTCTATGAATATGTTACCATACGATGTGACAACATTATTACATTAAATGAACCACGCCGTCTATGAATATGTTACCATACGATGTGACAACATTATTACATTAAATAAACCACGCGGTCAATGAATATGTTACCATACGATGTGACAACATTATTACATTAAATGAACCACGCCGTCTATGAATATGTTACCATACGATGTGACTTCATTATTCCTTTAATGAACCATCCGGTCTATGAATATGTTACCACACGATGTGACTCCATTATTACATTAAATGAACCACGTCGTCTATGAATAGGTTACCATACGATGTGATTCCATTATTACATTAAATAAACCACGCCGTCTATGAATATGTTACCATACGATGTGACTCCATTATTACATTAAATGAATCACGCCGTCTATGAATATGTTTCTATACGGTGTGACTCCATTATTACATTAAATGAACCACGCCGTCTATGAATATGTTACCATACCGTGTGACTCCATTATTACATTAAATGAACCACGTCGTCTACGTACATATTACCATACGATGTGACTCCATTATTACATTTAATGAACCACTCCGTCTTTGTACATGTTACCATACGATGTGACTCCATTATTACATTTAATGAACCACGCCGTCTATGAATATGTTATCATACGATGTGACAACATTATTACATTAAATGAACCACGCCGTCTATGAATATGTTACCACACGAAATGACTTCATTATTACATTAAAGGAACCATCCGGTCTATGAATATGTCACCACACGATGTGACTCCATTATTACATTAAATGTACCACGCGGTATATGAATATGTTACCACACGATGTTACTCCATTATTACATTAAATGAACCACGCCGTCTATGAATATGTTACGATACGATGTGATTCCATTATTACATTAAATGAACCACGCCGTCTATGAATATGTTACCATTCGATGTGACAACATTATTACATTAAATGAACCACGTCGTCTATGAATATGTTACCATAAGATGTGACTCCATTATTACATTAAATGAACCATGCCGTCTATGAATATGTAACCACATGTGACTCCATTATTACATGTAATGAACCACGCCGTCTATGTACATGTTACCACACGATGTGACTCCATTATTACATTTATTGAACCACGCCAACTATGAATATGTTACCATACGATGTGACTCCATTATAACATTAAATGAACCACTCCGTCTGTGTACATGTTACCATACGATGTGACTCCATTATTACATTTAATGAACCACGCCGTCTATGAATATGTTATCATACGATGTGACTCCATTATAACATTAAATGAACCACGCCGTCTATTAATATGTTACCACACGATGTGACTCCATTATTTCATTAAATGAACCACGCGGTCTATGTACATGTTACCACACAATGTGACTCCATATTTACATTAAATGAACCACGCGGTCTATGTACATGCTACCAGCCGATTTGACTTCAGTATTACATTTAATGAGCAGCGACATCTATGTACTTGTTAAAATATGATGTGACTCCATTCTTCCATTAAATCAAATACGCTATATATGTTAAAGATTAACATAGATGTGACTCTATTATAACATTTAATGAACCACGCCGTCTACGTACATGTTACTATCCGTTTTGACTCCATTATTACATTTAATGAACCACGCCGTCTACGTACATGTTACTATCCGTTTATGCTCCATTATTACATTTAATGAACTACGCCGTCTACGTACATGTTGCTATCCGTTTATACTCCATTATTACATTTAATGAACCACGCCGTCTATGAATATGTAACCACACGATTTGACTCTAAAATGAACCACGCCGACTATGAATATGTTACCATACGATGTGAATCCATTATTACATTAAATAAACCACGCAGTCTATGAATATGTTACCATACGATGTGACAACATTATTACATTAAATGAACCACGCCGTCTATGAATATGTTACCATACGATGTGACAACATTATTACATTAAATAAACCACGCGGTCAATGAATATGTTACCATACGATGTGACAACATTATTACATTAAATGAACCACGCCGTCTATGAATATGTTACCATACGATGTGACTTCATTATTCCTTTAAATGAACCATCCGGTCTATGAATATGTTACCACACGATGTGACTCCATTATTACATTAAATGAACCACGTCGTCTATGAATATGTTACCATACGATGTGATTCCATTATTACATTAAATAAACCACGCCGTCTATGAATATGTTACCATACGATGTGACTCCATTATTACATTAAATGAATCACGCCGTCTATGAATATGTTTCTATACGGTGTGACTCCATTATTACATTAAATGAACCACGCCGTCTATGAATATGTTACCATACCGTGTGACTCCATTATTACATTAAATAAACCACGTCGTCTACGTACATATTACCATACGATGTGACTCCATTATTACATTTAATGAACCACTCCGTCTTTGTACATGTTACCATACGATGTGACTCCATTATTACATTTAATGAACCACGCCGTCTATAAATATGTTATCATACGATGTGACAACATTATTACATTAAATGAACCACGCGGTCTATGAATATGTTACCATACGATGTGACAACATTATTACATTAAATGAACCACGCCGTCTATGAATATGTTACCATACGATGTGACAACATTATTACATTAAATAAACCACGCGGTCAATGAATATGTTACCATACGATGTGACAACATTATTACATTAAATGAACCACGCCGTCTATGAATATGTTACCATACGATGTGACTTCATTATTCCTTTAAATGAACCATCCGGTCTATGAATATGTTACCACACGATGTGACTCCATTATTACATTAAATGAACCACGTCGTCTATGAATATGTTACCATACGATGTGATTCCATTATTACATTAAATAAACCACGCCGTCTATGAATATGTTACCATACGATGTGACTCCATTATTACATTAAATGAATCACGCCGTCTATGAATATGTTTCTATACGGTGTGACTCCATTATTACATTAAATGAACCACGCCGTCTATGAATATGTTACCATACCGTGTGACTCCATTATTACATTAAATGAACCACGTCGTCTACGTACATATTACCATACGATGTGACTCCATTATTACATTTAATGAACCACCCCGTCTTTGTACATGTTACCATACGATGTGACTCCATTATTACATTTAATGAACCACGCCGTCTATGAATATGTTATCATACGATGTGACAACATTATTACATTAAATGAACCACGCCGTCTATGAATATGTTACCACACGAAATGACTTCATTATTACATTAAAGGAACCATCCGGTCTATGAATATGTCACCACACGATGTGACTCCATTATTACATTAAATGTACCACGCGGTATATGAATATGTTACCACACGATGTTACTCCATTATTACATTAAATGAACCACGCCGTCTATGAATATGTTACGATACGATGTGATTCCATTATTACATTAAATGAACCACGCCGTCTATGAATATGTTACCATTCGATGTGACAACATTATTACATTAAATGAACCACGTCGTCTATGAATATGTTACCATAAGATGTGACTCCATTATTACATTAAATGAACCATGCCGTCTATGAATATGTAACCACATGTGACTCCATTATTACATGTAATGAACCACGCCGTCTATGTACATGTTACCACACGATGTGACTCCATTATTACATTTATTGAACCACGCCAACTATGAATATGTTACCATACGATGTGACTCCATTATAACATTAAATGAACCACTCCGTCTTTGTACATGTTACCATACGATGTGACTCCATTATTACATTTAATGAACCACGCCGTCTATGAATATGTTATCATACGATGTGACTCCATTATAACATTAAATGAACCACGCCGTCTATTAATATGTTACCACACGATGTGACTCCATTATTTCATTAAATGAACCACGCGGTCTATGTACATGTTACCACACAATGTGACTCCATATTTACATTAAATGAACCACGCGGTCTATGTACATGCTACCAGCCGATTTGACTTCAGTATTACATTTAATGAGCAGCGACATCTATTTACTTGTTAAAATATGATGTGACTCCATTCTTCCATTAAATCAAATACGCTATATATGTTAAAGATTAACATAGATGTGACTCTATTATAACATTTAATGAACCACGCCGTCTTCGTACATGTTACTATCCGTTTTGACTCCATTATTACATTTAATGAACCACGCCGTCTACGTACATGTTACTATCCGTTTATGCTCCATTATTACATTTAATGAACTACGCCGTCTACGTACATGTTGCTATCCGTTTATACTCCATTATTACATTTAATGAACCACGCCGTCTACGTACATGTTACTATCCGTTTATACTCCAGTATTACATAAATTAATGAACCACGTCGTCTACGTACATGTTACTATCCGTTTATACTCCATTATTACATTTAATGAACCACGCCGTCTACGTACATGTTACTATCCGTTTATACTCCATTATTACATTTAATGAACCACGCCGTCTACGTACATGTTACTATTCGTTTATACTCCATTATTACATTTAATGAACAAACAAGTCTTGCTCAAATTTGCCCAAACTCAGTCGCATTTGAACGAGTTATTAATACATTGTTGTTTTGCTTTTACAACAATTATTTCACCTCTATTAAATTACTTTTCTTTAATATATAACAAGACTAATGTTGATGCAAAGCATCAAAGACAACGCGCATGATTTCGAAGCATAACTTGAAGGAAGCAGCTGCAGTTCAGTACATTTAAATAACGTGTAAACAGACAGAATGTAAATATTCCGAACACAAATGCCAAATGTCCCGTTATTTTAAACAAGAAGACCAAGATGTACATGCATTGCTAACCTGGCTACCATAGCCTATATTAAAGGTTACCAAGAGCAGAAAGGGTGAATTTTGACGTAGGGATTAGTAGTTTTATATGCAACGATCTATGTGATATTCAGCATGTGAAGTTTAGTCGTGAAATGACAAGTTTAGTCCTGAAACTATTTGGTTTACAGTTTGCTTAACATTAACTGCAACTTTATTCTTCTGTCTATTATAACAAAAGCACTTGAAAATAAAAAGAAACTGTACACTGCATTTCCCGATTGGGAAAAAATGTTCGACAAAATTGACAAAAACATGTTATGGCACAAATTGTACACAGAACATGTTAGTTCAAAACTTATACATGCATTAAAAGCAATGTATTTATCAATTAAATCATGTGTAAAAAATAACAAGGAATACTCAAGCTTTATCATCTCAAACATGTGTGTAAAGCAAGGTGATCCAGCCAGTAGTATTTTATGTTTGTTTTACTTCAATGACACACTAAATAGTATAAACATTGAGTCAGACTATATTATAAACTTAGACCAAACAAAATTATTTATGCTATATTATTTGCAGACGATGCAGTAATTTTTACAAAATCAGCAGAAATACTGCAGAGTATTTTAAATCAAATAGAAAAGTATTGCAATACATGGGTGTTAAAGCTTAACACTAGCAAAACCAAAATTATGATTTTTGAAAGAGATCGACAGACAACATATAACTTTAACATAAATAACCAACCCATCGAAGTAGTAAAATCGTTTAAGTATTTAGGAGTTCATTTATTAAAAATATTAATTGGTATCGAACACAGAAGAGGATAGCACAACACGCATCAAATGCAAAACACAAGTTATTCATTATCTATAACCAGACAGTCTTACCAACATCTGAAAAGGTTAACTTATTTAAGACATAAGTGACATCGGTGCTCAACTATGGTGCAGAAATTTACGGTTATCATGAATGTATTTCACTGAACTTGTTTGGTGCAATAAAATTATAAGTGCACGTATCACTTTATTGCACTTGATATTTTGGAGCAAAAACTACATAAGTGCCATTTATCCTTTACTAGATGTGAACAGATAGACAAATATTGATTTATTATTACTCCAAGATTGATATTAATATTTACTCTGTTCTATGGTAACCTAGAAAATGTTTTGATAACTCTGAAATACAACTGAAGCAAGACTAAAATGCAACCAAATTAAAACAATAACCAGCTTATTGTAAATTTAGATTTAGAATAAATAAAAAAGTTGCCTCAGTTTAATAATAATAGTAATAATAGACTTTATTATATATTCAAGATACAAGCACCGTTATGGGAATAATTTATGTAATTAACCGATGACCACCAGCGTGGTATAGTGGTATACCATGAAAGATATGTTGATTCAGTTCCTGATATGCAGTGGATTCCATATTTTTGGTCCAGAGTATGTCAAAGATTTTCTGTAAAATTCTATTCTTGGTTACGGAATGCAAAGTGTATGCTGGCGCCAGATCTGGGTGACGGACAGGAGCAAACCTATAGTCCCCAAACAAATCTCCGACCGGTTAGGGACTAATAAGTAATATGTTCCCAATCAGGTAGCCAGGGAGACTAGGTTTTCTCATCATTTGACCGACCATCCAGTTTTATTTTGTCAATGCCATATTACAATCCTATTATGTATAATTCTCTTTAAAATGGAGAGATCTTAGAAGAAAATGTTAAGTCTGACAAAATGAAACTTTTAAAAAAAATCTGATAAAAATTGAAAAAAATATTAAGGAATGAAGAAACAGAAATTAGTGTTATTTATGCAGCTATTTTGTATACAAATATGGACATATATCTTTCTTGTACCAAATAGTTGTTTGAAATATTAAAATGATGTGGTGCAATACATCACTATGTGCACATATTGTTTTTTTGCACAACAAAATAATATCAGCGTACTTATTACTTTATGCCTCTTTCTTATAAAAGCATATTTTGAGGTTGAATTTGGTTTTAATACTTTTTGAGGACATGTATCTTTATATCTTAAATCATTTTATGCAAAAAAGTGATTTTGTGAAAAAATGGACTTATTGAGTTTTTGCACTAAGGTGACGAATGGTTAACCAAGGTTCAACAAACCTAAATAATTGGGCACTCCAAATAAAACAAATATTAGATCATTGTGGAATGAGTTACACATGGTTACATCAATTTGATACAGAAATGAATATATCTCAAATCACTCAAAGGATAAATGATATGTATAAACAATCTTGGTACTCAAAGATAAACAACTCTAACAAACTTGAGACATACAGTTTATTTAACCACGAGTTCATATTTGAACAATATCTTGACTACATCAAAAACAAAAAGTTCAGAATGGCATTAACAAAATTCCGAACGAGTTCTCATTCAATCAATATAGAAACTGGAAGATATGTCAATACACCCAGAAACAACAGACTGTGTGAAAACTGCAATCAACAACAAGTAGAGAATGAATATCATTTTCTACTTGTTTTTCCAAAGTATAGAGATCTTCGTAAACAATTCTTAAAACCATATTACCAAAATTGGCCAAATCTTAATAAATTTACAAGTCTTCTCAGTTCAGAAACGAAATCTGCAACGCTTAAACTAGCACAATATATTTACAACGCAATTAGATTGAGGAATTGACTTAAGAACACTGACGGCAAAATGATTAATATATGAATAAACGATAATATTCTTATTAGTATTGTCTTTGTGGCATTGATTGTATATATATTTAACCATACAGTGTGTGTATGGGGGAAATATATTGTTACACAGAAATAAAATAAAATAATAATAAAAACAGAAAGTGGACCGAGATCAGACTGCATTATGTGCTCTGATCTCGACCTACACAAATTATGGTTCTCATCACCATCATCTTATTTTGGTTGGATGAATAATTATATATATGATCAATGTAAATTGTGGGATATGGATATGTGGTGTAGACCAATATCTGATTGTATACAGTGATATAGTTTGCTATTGGTATGCACTATTGTATTTGTTTGGTATGCACTATTGTATTTGTTTTTATTGTCGGAAAAATTGCTTAATATTCATAATTTATTTTATCTTCGCTTCTTGTAAAGGGATTATGTTTTGAAAATTGTAAATACTTGTTTTTAACTTACTATAGGCAAATGTGCCTGAATGTAATAAAATGTACTGTATTGCAACTATAATGTGGCTCACAAGCTGAAGTTTCTAAGCAAATTACCAATAAACGGTTTTAAATCTGTTCTAACTAGATCAATTAGATATAACAAACATAGGGGCTTAAATATTAACATATATATTAAGGTTTAATGCCTCTAGTTATTAGTCGCCGGGCAGAAGCCCGCGACTTCTATTTTTAATAGCTTTTCGGAAATGACATGGGAGGAGAGTTATTATTGGAAAAAAAAAAAAAATGTCTTGAACATATTACAATTATGATTGTTTAAAAACACTTCGTTATGACACATCTAAAATCAAATAAATAATCCGATGTTTTAAGTATTTGCAGATTCTTTATTTTGACTCGCATTTTGACAAAAGATTCCTGCTAGACTTGCTGCAGACTGTTATGTGTCAATATCGAGATAAAAATCACGTCGAATTCTCCTTTGAGTAGCAATTTTAACTTACTGAATGTTATTTTCATGTTCAAAGAGATGTCTTGATTTATGTAGAATTCATTTAATAATGTTAATCGATGAATATCTAAAATAGGAACTGTTTCTAAGCTAAATATGTTGATCAAGTGACTACCGAATACCGACTGCGTAGATAAATCTCCTTTGGAGAGAGCCGTTCTTTACAATCACTTACAAATAGTTAATTATAGGTGATTTAAAATGTTTATTTGCTTCGAAACAAATGACGAAAAGATCAAACTGAGATAATCTCTGCCTATAAAGAGAGTGTAATGAACGACAGCTATGCGAAGAAAAAACGAATCGGGTCTTTCGTACACAATTATTTCGTCCTTGACAATTTTAAATGTGTTATTAGATTCCCTACACGCATTTTGCTTGCGATCTGCATATTGTTATGCATCATTGACACAAGGGCGCTCATCATTATATAATTTTAAAACATGAATAGACTAATGATTGGCAAGATTTCTCATTTCCTGTTTATGATCAATAATTAGTTGGCTGTGTTTATGGGCAACCTACCTAAGAATGGAGATTGATCATAAATAATGAAAGGCTTTAATTATATTTCAATGAAGGACATTCACTTCGTTGACAAAAAAATGCATGTTATGATACATTTTCACTTGACCCCCACCCCTGATGTTCCAATATGCCCTTTAGTTGATAACTGTTTTTTTCAACTACTATAATGTAAATGTTATGCATAACTGCAGTATGGATTTCCGACGACATTGATGCGTTGCATCAACTTTCTCTTGTAAGTTAAGTATAACACAAGCTTTGGAAGGAGAGGGGGACGTCTATTCTTCTTCCAGTTTAGCAGAAGTATGATAACAAAACCGGGAGTATATAAACAAAAAATACGAAGTAATTTAAAAAAGTATAAAGATATTTATGATCAAAATTGAGCATTTATGAAATTAAAAGAAAAAGTTCACATGTATAGTTAACATATATCAAGAATACAATGATCTGAATCAACAAACTGTATGGGGTGGAACGTTTAAAGTTTAGAAATACAACATATTTTTATAAATGGGCAAAAACATCCCCCAAATTTTGGGGCCGTAAGCCAAACAATTAAAATAAAAGTACTGAAAGTACTAAAGGGAGAATTAAGAAGATATGCAGAGGCGCATATAGAACTATGTATTTTAAACAAATCCCCACCATGACAGACATGAAATGATGCATCAGGCCAGCACAAAATGTTTCCAAGATCATCAATGTGTGTTGGTCTAGTGAAAATGAATTGACCCCTACTTCGAAAATATCATCCGGTTCACATGGTACTTGTGATTTGTTGAACTTTTCCGAGTGAATTAGAATGATGTGTCATTTGAAGCTAAACGTTAAATGTACCCTTTATCTGAATACGCCGGGTAACTATGTCTTTAAAACCAATCAATATGGCTTAAATAAAGCTAAACGTTTAATTTACCCGTTTTCTGATGCCGTCTGGTAGCTATGTTGTTCAACCATTCAGTATGGCTTAACTAATTATGAAGAGGATCACTGAAGGAACAAGTCAGACAAGCACTTTTATAATAATGGTGTTTTAAAATGTTGTCATTTTGCGCTTTCTGATGCCGCTTCGCTGCCTTTTTTCAACCAATTAATATGGCTTCAACGATTTTCGCAGAGAGTCGATGAAGGAACATTTAAACTTAATAACCTTGGATCCGGACAAGTGAACCTAGAGGAGAAGAATTTTCAATATTGGGCATTTTTCTCCCTACCGCACAACCAATAGTATATATATCTTTGAACATAAACGTTTGTTATACATTTATCCAGTGGATTTGGATGAGATGTCATTTGAAGCTTAACCTTCAATGTCTCCTGTTCAGATTCAACCTGGTTTCTATGACTTCCAACCTATCAATAAGAAATACAAACATGTAAAGTGTCACTGAATGAACAGTTCTGCTAAATTATCTTGAAATCAGACAAAGAATGTACACATGTTTTAAAATGGTGTAATTTTGACCCTTTCCTGCATCCGCCTGATTGCCGGTCTAACAATCAATCAATATGATTATATTTTTGAAAATTCATCCAATGAACATTTCTATCACATTACATTACATTTTGTATTCAGAGGAAAACGTTTTCAAGAATTGGGCATATTTCACCCGTTCTCAGTCATAGAAATTAAGATCTGAACTAACGAGCAAGTATGGCTCGTAATTTACCATATTTTACAAGCTCGAGTATAATTTGCCTTCAAATCACTGGTATTAAGATGTAACGATATGTTCATTGTATCATCTACACAAAAATGTAAAAAACTCTGTACAACAGATAAACTTTTCATATTAATTGAGTAGTACCCCATGCAGTGCTCCACCAACGGATAGAAGGTCACCACTAGGCCGTGCAGAGCCACAGGGTGAGATCATGTCGTTTTTAAACTCTATGAAATTTGACATTGACGGGCAGAATAAGCAAGTAAGAAGCGACTTAAATGCTTTGTCTTCAAAAATTGACAATGTGAATGATTCCATCAAGGAACAGAAGTCTGAAAATGAAAATCTTAGACTTGAAAATGAGATTATGCGTAAGCAAGTTTCAAATTTAACGGATAAAATTGAAAATTTGGAAGGACACTCAAGGAGGAATAATCTTCGTATCCACGGGATTAGTGGTTCACTCAATGAGAAGTGGGACGTATGCGAGGAGAAAGTAAGGGATTTCATTAAAACGGACTTAAATCTACCGGAGTACGAAAATATGGAAATTGACCGTGCGCATAGAATCAAATCAAGAGACAAGGATACATGCAGTATATTGTAAAATTTAATCGCTTTAAAGACAGAGAGCAAATTCTATGCGGCGCTTCAAAACCCCTCGACAAGAAATCCGCGTATGCAGTACAACAAGACTACACAGATCGTGTTAAAACGGCCAGGCGCGAATTGGGTAAACACATGATAGCTGCGAGAAACAACGGTAAATACGCATCGATACGCTACGATAAACTCGTCATTGACAATAAGGTTTTTCGATACGATTGTGAAAATGACAGGCCTGTTTTGGTGAGTAATAATGACCGCGCATGGACACGACAAACACGAGGTCAGATACCTGAAACAACCGACAGTCCATTGGCTGGAAATCGGGAATCACATAATGTGCACGAGACTGGGGGCGGAGTTCTGGACGAGGACGTTAACATACTATAGGAAGAAGGCCAATTAGAAAATGAATATCATGTATTTTTTAAATGCCCTAGATACTCAGATTTACGTCAAAAAATTATATTTTCTTGGTACTCTGGTGGAACTGATCATTTAAATTTTTACAAAATTCTACAATTAAAGGACACTTCCAAAATAAGAAAAATCTCATATTACATATATTGTATTTTAAAAAGAAATGAATTACAAATATAGCATGGGTATTGTATACGTAACTCACATAATTTGTTGTAAAAAATGTTATGTATTGTGGGCCGGAGGCCTTTATTTACAAAATAAAACTTTGTATCTTGTATCATGTTTTCAAAAGTGGTTGAGTATTTGAAAACAAAATGGCCATGATGACCCCTGTTCGCTCATCTAAATGATGCAAAACACATCAATACAATTATTCTGACAAAGATTCAAAATGTAACCTCCAGAATGTTAACAAGATTTTCCTTCATTTGGCCTAGTGATCTATACTTGTTTTACCTGATATGACACATATTCTAAAATGGATTAGATTTCATCAAGACAAACATTCTGACAAAGTTTCAACTTTTTCAAAATAAGAATGCGGCCTCCAGAGTTTGAACAATATTTGCCTTGACCTAGATATCATTACGAAAAACATTCTGACTAAATTTCAAACAGCTTCATCGCGGCCTTCTAAGTTTTAACAAGATTTGTCTTCAATTTGACCTAGTGACCTAACTTTTGACCCAACATAACCCATGTTCGAACTTGACTTACATATCATCAAGAAAAACATTCTGATAAAGGTTCAACATGCTCAAATTAAAAATGCAGTATCCAGAGTATAAACAAGATTTACCTTCAAGGTGGCATAGTGACCTAGTTTCGGACCTAATATGACACATATTCGAACTTGACCTAGATATCAGTCAGACAAACATTCTGATCATTTTTCAAGCTGCTGGAGCTAAAAATGCGACCTCCAGAGTGTTAAAAATTTGTCATCAATTTGGCCTAGTGACTTTGACCCGGCCTGACCAATATTAGAACTTGGCCGAGATATCATTCAGATAAACATTTTGTCTAAATTTCAAACTGCTGTAGCAAACAATGCGGCTTCTACAGTGTTAGCAAGATGTTCATTCAATTTGACCTAGTAACCTTGTTGCTGACCCAATATGACCCATTTTCGAACTTGACTAAGATTTTATGGAGATGAATGTTCTGATATCGGATGCAAAATGAAGCCTTATAGTGTTAACAAGTGTTGACGACGCACGACGGGCGGACGACGGACAAAATGTGATCACAATAGCTCACCTTGTACTTCGTGCACAGGTGAGCTAAAACAGTTGAGATTTTCAATATTCATTACCCCATTAACACTTTCCCACATACAGACGCAATTTTATGCATCCGCAGCCGACGACTCTTGAAAACATTGAGGCAAAAGGAGAAATTACACGTTTTCCACGTAACATAATCCATTTTATACTAACATTAAGAACATCTGATTGAACACTTACTTTTCTGATAGATAATTTAGTATAAAACAGATCGTTTTGTTTATAATAAATACCCACAATTTTATAATTCTATAGGAAAAAGTAAATTTAAGTTTCTAACATATTCTCTAATCTTTAATAAGTACATAATTATGTCATCCATCATGATATATTGGAACAGTCCACTTTTAATATCAAACCAAAAAACGAATCTTGCATTTGAAATCAGTTTCTACGTCACTTTTTATTTCTACTATCAGTACATGTACTTATGAAAATGTTTATGATTGGAATTGTAAAAATTTCAAACCCATTGGAAACTGAGACAAAATCGTGATTATTCTCACTAAACAAGTGAAACCCATTTTGTTTAAATCTTATTTAATTCAGTTCCACTCGTCGGGTTATTTGAATTGATCCAAAAACTAAGTTTAAGGAAGTCCATTTCACTTAGGTGTCAAAGAATAGTGACTACATAATCACTGGTGTCGTTTGAGAACTTGAAGAAGAGGGATGTCCGTGAAGTTGGCATCGTGGCAGCCTAAGAGGGCGGCATTTTCTTTGATCTTTTCCCATTCGAATGTGTCATTTATGGACAATCTTTTTAACTTTTATCACTTTTTCTTTGGGACAAGATTATTCTGTTCTGGAATAATTGTGGATTTAAAAAACGGTTTGTTGAATATATTTTCCTCCCCTGTTAAATCTGTTCCTAATGTCTTTTCTTTTTTGTTATGCAGTCAGAGTTGGTCGGAAGTGAAAATGTCGAAATTTTGACTAACCAAAAAGAAAATCTACTAGTTTATTGCTGTTGGACTAGTGCTTATTTCGACCACTGTCATCTGATGACATAGCAAGTTCTCCGTAGACAATAAATATACTGAGCAATTTCTTCTTTTGCCACAGTAATTCAAAAAGTCGTCTGCTGCAGAGGCTCACAAAATGGTCTGTATGTGGGTAAGGGTTGATTTTTTAAATATTTCAGAAAAGATTAGAAAACATTGTGGCAAAAGGAAATACTGCTCTGTATGAGCAATGTCACCTATTGTCACAATGTTTACTAAAGTTGTCTGCTGCATGCATCTGCAAGTGGTAGAAATATCACAAACAAATCTACTTTGGCAACCAAAATCGATGAGTTCTTTTACCCACCACCTAAACAGCCTAAGAAGTAACTTATGCTTGTTTGTTTAACATTTGAATAAGTAGACATGACTTATCGAGGTGACTGGTGTCTTCAATAACATTTACCTTTGAAGTGTCAGATTTTTTCAATAAATCAGCGATTTTCCCCCTTTTTTAGAGTATATTGTTTAACGGACACATCATTCTAACTGTTTACCTTGATTTTCTGACCAATAAATATAAAATCTTCGACCCATCACTATGGAACGCCTTTACTGTCTTACTATGTTGTATTGTATTATACGCCGTACATTTTCATGTATACGAGGTACATATTTCATTTGACGTGGTACATTTTACATGATATGCAGTGCAATTTGTATAATATATCGTGGTTATTTAATAATATGAAGTGCACAAGTATGAAGATACAGTAGAATAACCATTATATAGTGTGCAAACAACGTCATATGCAATACAAACAACATTATTTGCAGTCTATTCTCCAATACGTGTGGTGGTACTTTGATTATATGCGGTGGTTTAAACTTTATACGCGGTACATCTACATTGGGGATGATCATACTTTCCGGCATTCTCCGGAATAATTTCCGGAAATTACCGAGCATGACAGATAGGTTTGAACATTAACACCGTCTAATCCATTTTAAAAAGGTATTGTGGAACAATCTATATGAAAAGTGCACACATTTTCTAAATAGACAAGATGTAGAATGTCGTCTATGCAGGCGATCTCTGATTGCTGAAGCAGACAACTCTTGAAATCATTATGGCAAAAGGATAAATTGCTCATCTTGAGAAATTTCTCCATTTGTCACAATGCATTCAACTAACCCCTCTTCAATAATCATACTTTCATTTATTAAGATTTTCTATAGTTTTGCCTTTTAACGTCATCTGATGCATACTTGTTGTATTACGGAAAAGATTTAAAAATGTGTTTAGGTTACCACTTTGTGGTAATGTTCCCTCATAAAAACAACTTTAAATTCCTCAGCAGCTTCTGGAAGAAAGAGAAATAACTTGAAAAGTGATTTACATGATATATTTGATTTTGTCTTTGGGAAAGGCATAACTTCGGGTTTTTTTTTCCAGGAAAGTGTAGGTTCAAATCAGCCTGCATATTTGCTCTGTCTTATCATAATCCTCACAAGTTGAGTGATGCTTCTCATAAGTATACGTAAGTACATGTAATATTATAGTGCTATAACATAAAACTCCGTTGACAAGCACTCGAGCTTGTGAGAGGTCATTTATTATTGGACTAGTAATATTCAGACTTTAGATTTTGATCATCATGCCGAATGAACAGACCAATTTAGTCTAGAGCGGATTTCAGTGCAGACGACGACATTCTGCCACTCGTGTATTCAGAACATGTGTACACATCTATTTATAAATTATTCAAGCGCTTTTTTTAAAATTGTGTAAACGGTGTAAATGTTAATATCTATCTTTCTGACTCGGTATTTTCCGGATAAATAATAACGGAGAATGCCGGAAAGTATGATCATCCTAGTGCAAAATGCACCGCATATAAAGCTGTTTACACCATGTATAAATAAGAATGGACCGAACATATTGCCAAATGCATTGCGTACTATGATTGTTTATGAACACATACATAATAATTCACCAGGTATAAAGATACGTGCAGGCACTTCATATATTAAAACATACACCGCATCTGTTGACCAACATACAACGTATAAATGTAAAACTACTGCATACACAAACAAATACACCACATATAATGTCATTTGTACTGCATAGTATATAGTTTGCATTGCACATAACGTTTTTTGTACAACGTATAATGGTTATTCTACTGTTTAAACACTATTTTGCACTGCATATTATTCAATAATCACCACACATAATAGAAAAGGCACTGCATATCATGAATAATGTAACACGTCAAATGAAATATGTACCTCATATACGTGAAAATGTACTGCGTATAATACAATACAACATACTAAGACAGTAAAGGCGTTCCATACATCACCGTTGTTTACATTTTTAAACACATCGCTAGATTTTCTGTGACGGATATTCATTTGAATGTCGCTTTTTTACCGAATGTGATATTTAACCAAATCAAATATTTAACGAAATAATTATGTAACTTATTCATATAAAAAGTGTAAGGAGTTGTGTGATATTTCGTTCAATTTTTTTTACCTATTTCGTCTAGTCAATTTAACCATGTTGGAAGAAAACAACATGGCGGACGATTTAAATTTTTCGCTGATGAGACTAGCATATTTTAGAGACTAAATTCAATGTTAAATATGATTTGTATAATCGTTGCAATATCTGTCTACGATGTTAATATCATGAAAACGTTGATCGTGCCGGTCGGGTATATGTGAAAGGAAAATTAATGTATAACTAAAGCGACATCGATGGGCTTCGTTACTAGAAACGAGCACCCGTTACCCCATACGCAACTTCACGGATGATTTGATGGGCACTTGTCGAAGAATCAAATGGATAGAGAGAAAGATAAAGAAAAGGCAAAGCAATACATAACATCATTATGATTACGGACATGTACGAATAATTGTGTACTAGCGCCTAGAATTTCTTGCTAGCCCGATCCTTCATTCAACTCCCAAATGTTAGCGGGCGCGTGGATGTTTACATCCCTGCCGAGAGGGAAGAAAGGGTTACAATTTACAAAGGGTAATTGCGCGGTGCAGTGTAGTGATATCCAAATAATTGTGTACACTTAAGTATGATATTTACACATTAAGAGACTAGTAACTTTATTTGGATACCTAGAATAAGTGGAATTTCTTTTACTCATTTTACTTTTGCTTATGTTTGCATTCGTAATTCAGTCTGATTTGTTTGATCTATTTGTACGTGTGTTCTGAGTCATTTACATCACGTGACTGAAATTGTAGTAATAAATATGGTATATAGCTACGCAATCTACCAAAAATCATAGCCTAGGAAGTTGAGGGAAAATTGAACTTATTTTCTGAGCTTTAATGAACCGTGTCGTAAGGGCCGTAAATCAAACTATTAAAAAAAGCGTTGCCTAGGAAGTTCGGGAAAAGTTATTAAACACAAAGTAAATGTATCTAAAGATTTGTAATAACGGTAGAATATATGGGCAAGAATTCACTATTGGAATTCTTGGTGTCAACACTCTATTCTGTATGTAGTTTCAATTAAGTGCAGATTTAAAAACAAAATTAAGACATTTATTTACACTTTTATACCTTACACATCCTTTTGTAAAAAAAGAATGAACTTAAAAAGTATTGGTTGCGAGAAATAAAGCCTTAAAACATCATATTTAAGGTTTTAGTATGACAAAAAGTGTGACATTTTGTACATGCACTTTAATGTGTGTGTATAAAAGCTTTATTTTGCCTCATTTTAGTGTGTAGTTGATTCAAAACTTATATCTAATAATCAAATTTTCCTAAAAAATCAATCCAGTGTATTTGTCTGCAACAATTGTTTTACAAAAAAAGAATGAAAATTGACATGTGCATGTAACATTTGGTGTCAAACATTGTTACATGCATACATTTATCAAACAAACATAAATTGCAGCACCAAAGGACTTAAATTTTTGCCTTATATTATGCTTTCCTTACCCAGTTGATGAATAAAAACACATTTTCTTCAAATCTTTGAGTGACTTATGATAGGAAGGCCCAGCATAATGTCTTAAATTTTGGTGTCAAATAAATCTTACAAATTTTGATGAAATACTTTAATAGTGGAATGCTTTCAGTTGTTTTAATTTAATAAAATTTACAAATTATTGGATGATTTAAAAATCTGTAATAATATGAATTCATAATATAATGTATGACAAAAAATAAACTGACGTCAAAATGTGCATGTAACCTTGACAAGATGTTACCAACACCATACTTTTTTAAAACTTCAATTATTTGCTTCTCTTTAGACAAGTATCTCCAATCACTGGCTATGCTTTTTGGTAGAACATTTATAAATAAAAAAAATATTTATTTTTTCTCTTAATCAGAAACAACAACCTTTGATATGTGTGTGTAACTGTTTAATTTGACACAAACGTGTCCATGTTACATGCATCCAGCATAGCCATATCTTCTATACAGCAGCTGACAGGTTAAACTATTTAATTTAGACAAATTCCACTCCTGACAATTAATCTCCAAACCACAAAACAACATATTAAATTTCAAATCTAACTAAATAAAATTGCTTTTCAAATTTGTATGTAACATTGACAACAATTCTGTCAATGTTACATGCAACAATACATATAACAGTATAATATTAATAAGTTCATAATTTAGAGATGTTTGAAGTTATTTGATATATTGCATCACATGCTTTTGCTACAAGTAAAAAAAATAACAAATAATATTGTATATAACAGAAATAAATGAGATTTCTAAATGTATGTAACTATTTCAGTTGACACGAAAGTGTCAATGTTACATACTTCAAATATCTGGCAATCAAACATACACAGTAGTAAATACAACCTGAATCAGAAGACCTGGTCCCAACTTCTAACATATAATCCACAAACTAAAGAACATTTTATATGTTTAATGGATATAAATGACATTTTAATCTATGGCTATCAACGTGTCAATGTTACATGCATCAAATGGAGCTTTATTTTTATTTTTTAGGATGTTTACTTATAAAATTCATTCACAAAAAACACACTGACCCCAACAGCCATGAAATAGGCTAGGACAGAAGCAAGATATATTATTTGAAACAAACATAAGCCTGCACAAACTTTACAAGTGTAACATTGACACCAACCATATCTTTTTGCTATTTTTTCCTGTTAAACGACAAGACAGTATTTCTCATTCAAAGGGTAAATGTTGGAACAAACTCCAACATCATTTCACACCATAGCACAAATTAGAGCCTCTTTCAATTATATGAGATATGAACAATTGAAATAATCTTGGTGTCAATGTTACCTACTCCATATTTCAATAACTATGACATTTAAAGAAGACAAGAAGACATATTTTAAAAAAAGTCTCTTGGTTTTAGATGTCTTGTTAGAAGAACTTAGTAGTAAGGCATTTTATAAAATGAATAAAGGTGATCTATTTTTTTGTTTCAATGTCACACTTTGTGTTGCATTAGTGAATTCTTGCCCATATACGTATTTTGCATTTTGTTGTTTCTTAAATCAGTAAGTACAATTCATTGATTCATCTTTACAATAATAATGTTGGTTGCTTGCTCCCTTTTCGATTACGTAACCCAATGGTACACACTTGAATCGTATTCAATACTGACTCAAT
This sequence comes from Serripes groenlandicus, assembly GCA_031761405.1. Taxonomy (NCBI): domain Eukaryota; kingdom Metazoa; phylum Mollusca; class Bivalvia; order Cardiida; family Cardiidae; genus Serripes; species Serripes groenlandicus. The sequence goes on from JASEVX010000001.1 coordinate 187,499,951, forward strand.
AAAAACTCTCAACGTAGACATGTAAGTCTACCTTATAAGTTGTCTGCTACAGTATTGCACGTGCATCATAGTTGAGAAATATATAGAACGTTACCAACACTGTAGCGTTCTGTAATTACTGATGTATCTTTGTCTGAAACAGACGACATTTAAACGATTGCTGTTTGTAAAAAGTATCTTTAGATTGTAGGAAAAGCCGCCGGTTGATTGGAAAGATTAACATCCAAACTATTAAATCTACACAATTCAAGACATCTCTGTAAACCTCTCCCTTGAGTCACGGCCATTACATATGTGGAATATCATAATCCTGGCTTGAATGATGGTAATATTCAACAGAAAATGTGACCTTTTATTTACCCCTTATTCCACAGTAGCTTCCAGACTGTGACCATTCTTTCATGACACGTATACAACGTTGGCTGCTCTATTGATTGCTTCAATGACATTGGTTGAATAATCGCCAGATTTTACAATCTGCTTACCCTTGATCACATTGACTAAAGCTACAGCAGACGATTTTGAAATTGTAAAGACAAAAATTGGGTAATCTGTAAAATTGAACTCTTTTTAAAAACTATTCTTTCATTTACAGGCATTTCAATATTTCCCTTAGACGTATTCAAAGTCGTATGTTGTAGACTGGTTGGAGTCACAACAATGATGATTGTTTACAAACAAGATTTTCATAGAGGTAAAAGAAATAGTTCAGTCAGAGTGTGTCGGATTGCTTCCATAACACTAGTTTGAACTATTTTGAGTCAATTAAGAAAGTGGACGGATTTTACTTTTTCGGTAAATTCTTTTTATCCCTATTCAATTAATTGTTATTGCATTTATATGATGAATGTTTCGCTTCAAAGTTTGTTGTATGTAAGGAAGGGCTGACGATTTGATGAATGAAAGGAAGGCCTGACGATCTCTTGTTTGTAGATGAATGGCTGACGATCTTTCTTTGTGCAGGGAAGGGCTGACGACGTGTTGTATGTATGGAAGGACCGATGATTTGTTGTATGTAGGGAATGGCTGACGATTTATTGTATGTAGGGAAGGGCTGAAGATTTGTTGTATGTAGGGAAGGGCTGAAGATTTGTTGTATGTAGGGAAGGGCTGAAAATGTGTTGTATGTAAGTAAGGGCTGACGATTTGTTGTATGTAAGTAAGGGCTGACGATTTGTTGTATGTAGGGAATGGCTGACGATTTATTGTATGTAGGGAAGGGCAGAAGATTTGTTGTATGTAGGGAAGGGCTGAAAATGTGTTGTATGTAAGTAAGGTTGACGATTTGTTGTATGTAGGGAATGGCTGACGATTTGTTGTGTGTAGGGAAGGGCTGAAGATTTGTTGTATGTAGGGAAGGGCTGACGATTTGTTGTATGTAGGGAATGACTGACGATTTATTGTATGTAGGGAATGGCTGACGATTTGTTGTATGTAGGGAAGGGTTGACGATTTGTTGTATGTAGGGAATGGCTGACGATTTGTTGTATGTAAGGAAGGACTGAAGATTTGTTGTATGTAAGGAAGGAACGATGATTTTTTGTGTGAAGGGCAGGACTGACGATTTATTATATGTAGGGAAGGGCTGACGATTTGTTGTATGTATGGAATGGCTGACGATTTGTTGTATGTAGGGAAGGGTTGACGATTTGTTGTATGTATGGAATGGCTGACGATTTGTTGTATGTAGGGAAGGGTTGACGATTTATTGTATGTAGGGAATGGCTGACGATTTGTTGTATGTAGGGAAGGGCTGAAGATTTGTTGTATGTAAGGAAGGACTGAATATTTGTTGTATGTAAGGAAGGGCTGAAGATTTGTTGTATGTAGGGAATGGCTGACGATTTGTTGTATGTAGGGAGGGGCTGAAGATTTGTTGTATGTAAGGAAAGATGGACGATGTGTTGTATGTATGAAATGGTTGACGATTTGTTGTATGTATGGAAGGGCTGAAAATGTGTTGTATGTAAGTAAGGGCTGACGATTTGTTGTATGTAAGGGAGGGTTGACGATTTGTTGTATGTATGGAATGGCGGACGATTTGTTGTATGTAAGGAAGAGCTGACGATTTGTTGTGTGTAGGGAATGGCTGAAGATTTGTTGTATGTAAGGAATGGCTGAAGATGTGTTGTATGTAGGGAATGGCTGACGATTTGTTATATGTAAGGACAGACTGAAGATTTGTTGTGTGTAGGGAAGGACTGACGATTTGTTGTATGTAAGGAAGGGCTGAAGATTTGGTGTATGTAGGGAAGGGCTGACGATGTGTTGTTTGTAGGGAAGGGCTGACGATGTGTTGTGTGTAGGGAAGGACTGACGATTTGTTGTATGTAGGAAAGGACTGACAATTTAGTGTATGTAAGGAAGGGCTGACGATTTGTTGTGTGTAGGGAAGGACTGACGATTTGTTGTATTTATGGAATGGCTGACGATGTGTTGTTTGTTGGGAAGGACTGAAGATGTGTTGTGTGTAGAGAAGGGCTGAAGATTTGTGTTTGTAGGGAAGGACTGAAGATTTGTTTTGTTGTTTGGAGGAAAGGGCTGAATATTTGTTGAATGTAAGGAAGGGTTGACGATTTGTTGTATGTAGGTAAGGGCTGACGATTTCTGACTTGTAGAGAGGGCTGACGATTTGTTGTTTGTATAGAATGACTGACAATGTGTTGTTTGTAAGGAAGGGCTGACGATTTGTTGTATGTGGGGAAGGGCTGACGATTTGTTGTTTGTAGCGAGGGCTGACGATTTGTTGTTTGTAAGAAAGGGCTGACGATTTGTTGTTTGTAGGGAAGGACTGGCGATTTGTTGTATGTATGGAAGGACTGAAGATGTGTTGTTTGTAAGGAAGGACTGATGATTTGTTGTTTTGTTGGAAGGACTGACGATTTGTTGTATGTAAAGAAGGACTGACGATTTATTGTATGTAAGGACTGGATGACGATTTGTTGTTTGTAGGGAAAGGCTGAAGATGTGTTGTATGTAAGGAAGGACTGACGAGTTGTTGTTTGTAAGGAAGGGCTGACGATTTGTTATTTGTAGGGAAGGGCTGACGATTTGTTGAATGTAAGAAAGGGCTGACGATTTGTTGTATGTAGGGAAGGACTGACGATTTGTTGTATGTAGGGAAGGGCTGACGATTTGTTGTTTGTAGGGAAGGGCTGACGATTTGTTGTTTTTTAGGGAAGGGCTCACGATTTGTTGAATGTAAGAAAGGGCTGACGATTTGTTGTATGAAAGGAAGGGCTGACGATTTGTTAAATGTAAGAAAAGGATGACGATTTGTTGTATGAAAGGAAGGTCTGACGATATGTTGTTTTTATGGAAGGACCGACGATTTGTTGTTTGTAAGGAAGGACTGACGATTTTTTTGTATGTAAGGAATGGCTGACGATTTGTTGTATGTAAGAAAGGACTGACGATTTGTTGTTTGTAAGGAAGGACTGACGATTTGTTATATGTAAAGAAGGACTGACGATTTGTTGTTTGTAAGGAAGGACTGGAGATTTGTTGTATGTATGGAATGGCTGACGATGTGTTGTTTGTAGGGAAGGGCTGACGATTTGTTGTGTGTAGGGAAGGACTGACGATTTGTTGTATGTAAGGACTGGATGACGATTTGTTGTATGTAGGGAAAGGCTGGAGATTTGTTGTGAGTAGAGAAGGGCTGAAGATTTGTTGTTTGTAGGGAAGTACTGACGATTTGTTGTTTGTAAGGAAGGACTGAAGATTCGTTTTGTTGTTTGTAGGGAAAGGCTGAAGATTTGTTGTGTGTTGAGAATGGCTGAAGATTTGTTGTTTGTAGGGAAGTACTGACGATTTGTTGTTTGTAAGGAAGGACTGAAGATTTGTTTTGTTGTTTGGAGGAAAAGGCTGAAGATTAGTTGTTGGTAGGGAAGTACTGACGATTTGTTGAATGTAAGGAAGGGTTGACGATTTGTTGTATGTAGGGAAGGGCTGACGATTTGTTGTATGTAAGGAATGGCTGACGATTTGATGTATGTATGGAAGGACTGACGATTTGTTGTATGTAAGGAAGGACTGACGATTTGTTGTTTGTAGGGAGGGCTGACGATTTGTTGTTTGTAGGGAAGGACTGGCGATTTGTTGTATGTATGGAAGGACTGAAGATGTGTTGTTTGTAAGGAAGGACTGATGATTTGTTGTTTTGTAGGAAGGACTGACGATTTGTTGTATGTAAAGAAGGACTGACGATTTATTGTATGTAAGGACTGGATGACGATTTGTTGTTTGTAGGGAAAGGCTGAAGATGTGTTGTATGTAAGGAAGGACTGACGATTTGTTGTTTGTAAGGAAGGGCTGACGATTTGTTATGTGTAGGGAAGGGCTGACGATTTGTTGAATGTAAGAAAGGGCTGACGATTTGTTGTATGTAGGGAAGGACTGACGATTTGTTGTATGTAGGGAAGGGCTGACGATTTGTTGTTTGTAGGGAAGGGCTGACGATTTGTTGTTTGTAGGGAAGGGCTGACGATTTGTTGAATGTAAGAAAGGGCTGACGATTTGTTGTATGAAAGTAAGGGCTGACGATTTGTTAAATGTAAGAAAAGGATGACGATTTGTTGTATGAAAGGAAAGGCTGACGATTTGTTGTTTTTATGGAAGGACCGACGATTTGTTGTTTGTAAGGAAGGACTGACGATTTTTTGTATGTAAGGAATGGCTGACGATTTGTTGTATGTAAGAAAGGACTGACGATTTGTTGTTTGTAAGGAAGGACTGACGATTTGTTATATGTAAAGAAGGGCTGACGATTTGTTGTTTGTAAGGAAGGACTTGAGATTTGTTGTATGTATGGAATAGCTGACGATGTGTTGTTTGTAGGGAAGGGCTGACGATTTGTTGTGTGTAGGGAAGGACTGACGATTTGTTGTATGTAAGGACTGGATGACGATTTGTTGTATGTAGGGAAAGGCTGGAGATTTGTTGTGTGTAGAGAAGGGCTGAAGATTTGTTGTTTGTAGGGAAGTACTGACGATTTGTTGTTTGAAAAGAAAGGAAGGACTGAAGATTCGTTTTGTTGTTTGTAGGGAAAGGCTGAAGATTTGTTGTGTGTAGAGAATGGCTGAAGATTTGTTGTTTGTAGGGAAGTACTGACGATTTGTTGTTTGTAAGGAAGGACTGAAGATTCGTTTTGTTGTTTGGAGGAAAGGGCTGAAGATTAGTTGTTGGTAGGGAAGTACTGACGATTTGTTGAATGTAAGGAAGGGTTGACGATTTGTTGTATGTAGGGAAGGGCTGACGATTTGTTGTATGTAAGGAATGGCTGACGATTTGATGTATGTATGGCAGGACTGACGATTTGTTGTATGTAAGGAAGGACTGACGATTTGTTGTATGTAAGGAAGGGCTGACAATTTGTTGTATGTAGGGAAGGGCTGACGATTTGTTGTTTGTAGGGAGGACTGACGATGTGTTGTATGTAAGGAATGGATCACGATTTGTTGTATGTAAGGAAGGACTGACGATTTGTTGTATGTAAGGATGGACTGAATTTTTGTTGTTTGTAAGGAAGGACTACCGATTTGTTGTATGTAAGGATGGACTGAATTTTTGTTGTTTGTAAGGAAGGACTACCGATTTGTTGTTTTTAGGAAGGGTTGACGATTTGTTGTATGTAAGGAAGGACTGACGATTTGTTGTTTGTAAGGAACTACTGTCGATTTGTTGTATGTAAGGAAGGACTGACGAGTTGTTGTTTGTAAGGAACGACTGTCGATTTGTTGTATGTAAGGAAGGACTGACGAGTTGTTGTTTGTAAGGAAGGGCTGACAATTTGTTATTTGTAGGGAAGGGTTGACGATTTGTTGAATGTAAGAAAGGGCTGACGATTTGTTGTATGTAGGGAAGGAATGACGATTTGTTGTATGTAGGGAAGGGCTGACGATTTGTTGTTTGTAGGGAAGGGCTGAAGATTTGTTGTTTGTAGGGAAGGGCTGACGATTTGTTGTTTGTAGAGAGGGCTGACGATTTGTTGTTTGTAGAGAGGGCTCACGATTTGTTGTTTGTAAGGAAGGACTGACGATTTGTTGTATGTAAGGAAGGACTGACGATTTGTTGTTTGTAAGGAACGACTGTCGATTTGTTGTATGTAAGGAAGGACTGACGAGTTGTTGTTTGTAAGGAAGGGCTGACATTTTGTTATTTGTAGGGAAGGGCTGACGATTTGTTGAATGTAAGAAAGGGCTGACGATTTGTTGTATGTAGGGAAGGGCTGACGATTTGTTGTATGTAGGGTAGGGCTGACGATTTGTTGTTTGTAGGGAAGGGCTGAAGATTTGTTGTTTGTAGGGAAGGGCTGACGATTTGTTGTATGAAAGGAAGGGCTGACGATTTGTTGTTTTTATGGAAGGACCGACGATTTGTTGTATGAAAGGAAGGGCTGACGATTTGTTATATATAAGAAAAGAATGACGAGTTGCTGTATGAAAGGAAGGGCTGACGATTTGTTGTATGTGAGGAAGGACTGACGATTTGTTGTATGTAAGGAAGGACTAACGATTTATTGTATGTAAGGTAGGGCTGACGATTTGTTGTATGAAAAGAAGGGCTGACGATTTGTTGTATGTGAGGAAGGACTGACGATTTTTTGTATGTAATGAAGGACTAACGATTTATTGTATGTAAGGAAGGGTTGACAATTTGTTGTATGTAAGGAAGGGCTGACGATTTGTTGTATGAAGGGAAAGTCTGACGACTTGTTGTATGTAGGGAAGGGCTGACGATTTGTTATATGTAAGTTAGGACTGATGATTTATTGTATGTAAGGAAGGGCTGACAATTTGTTGTATGTAAGGAAAGGCTGACGATTTGTTGTAAGAAAGGAAGGGCTGACGATTTGTTGTATGTATGGAAGGGCTGACGATTTGTTGTATGAAAGGAAAGGCTGACGATTTGTGTATGTAGGAAAGGGCTGACGATTTGTTGTATGAAAGGAAGGACTGACAATTTGTTGTTTTTATGGAAGGACCGACGATTTGTTGTATGAAAAGAAGGGCTGACGATTTGTTGTATGTAAGGATGGACTGATTTTTTGTTGTTTGTAAGGAAGGACTACCGATTTGGTTGTTTGTAGGGAGGGCTGTCGATTTGTTGTTTGTAGAGAGGGCTGACGATTTGTTGTTTGTAAGGAAGGACTGACGATTTGTTGTATGTAAGGAAGGACTAACGATTTGTTGTTTGTAAGGAACGACTGTCGATTTGTTGTATGTAAGGAAGGACTGACGATTTGTTGTTTGTAAGGAAGGGCTGACAATTTGTTATTTGTAGGGAAGGGCTGACGATTTGTTGAATGTAAGAAAGGGCTGACGATTTGTTGTATGTAGGGAAGGGCTGACGATTTGTTGTATGTAGTGAAGGGCTGACGATTTGTTGTTTGTAGGGAAGGGCTGACGATTTGTTGAATGTAAGAAAGGGCTGACGATTTGTTGTATGAAAGGAAGGGCTGACGATTTGTTATATGTAAGAAAAGGATGACGATTTGTTGTATGAAAGGAAGGGCTGACGATTTGTTGTTTTTATGGAAGGACCGACGATTTGTTGTATGAAAGGAAGGGCAAACGATTTGTTATATATAAGAAAATAATGACGATTTACTGTATGAAAGGAAGGGCTGACGATTTGTTCTATGTGAGGAAGGACTGACGATGTGTTGTATGTAATGAGGACTAACGATTTGTTGTATGAAAGGAAGGGCTGACGATTTGTTCTATGTGAGGAAGGACTGACGATTTGTTGTATGTAAGGAGGACTAACGATTTATTGTATGTAAGGAAGGGTTGACAATTTGTTGTATGTAAGGAAGGGCTGACGATTTGTTGTATGAAGGGAAAGTCTGACGACTTGTTGTATGTAGGGAAGGGCTGACGATTTGTTATATGTAAGTTAGGACTGATGATTTATTGTATGTAAGGAAGGGCTGACAATTTGTTGTATGTAAGGAAAGGCTGACGATTTGTTGTAAGAAAGGAAGGGCTGACGATTTGTTGTATGTATGGAAGGGCTGACGATTTGTTGTATGAAAGGAAAGGCTGACGATTTGTGTATGTAGGAAAGGGCTGACGATTTGTTGTATGAAAGGAAGGACTGACAATTTGTTGTTTTTATGGAAGGACCGACGATTTGTTGTATGAAAAGAAGGGCTGACGATTTGTTGTATGTAAGGATGGACTGAATTTTTGTTGTTTGTAAGGAAGGACTACCGATTTGGTTGTTTGTAGGGAGGGCTGTCGATTTGTTGTTTGTAGAGAGGGCTGACGATTTGTTGTTTGTAAGGAAGGACTGACGATTTGTTGTATGTAAGGAAGGACTAACGATTTGTTGTTTGTAAGGAACGACTGTCGATTTGTTGTATGTAAGGAAGGACTGACGATTTGTTGTTTGTAAGGAAGGGCTGACAATTTGTTATTTGTAGGGAAGGGCTGACGATTTGTTGAATGTAAGAAAGGGCTGACGATTTGTTGTATGTAGGGAAGGGCTGACGATTTGTTGTATGTAGTGAAGGGCTGACGATTTGTTGTTTGTAGGGAAGGGCTGACGATTTGTTGAATGTAAGAAAGGGCTGACGATTTGTTGTATGAAAGGAAGGGCTGACGATTTGTTATATGTAAGAAAAGGATGACGATTTGTTGTATGAAAGGAAGGGCTGACGATTTGTTGTTTTTATGGAAGGACCGACGATTTGTTGTATGAAAGGAAGGGCAAACGATTTGTTATATATAAGAAAAGAATGACGATTTACTGTATGAAAGGAAGGGCTGACGATTTGTTCTATGTGAGGAAGGACTGACGATTTGTTGTATGTAATGAGGACTAACGATTTGTTGTATGAAAGGAAGGGCTGACGATTTGTTCTATGTGAGGAAGGACTGACGATTTGTTGTATGTAAGGAGGACTAACGATTTATTGTATGTAAGGAAGGGTTGACAATTTGTTGTATGTAAGGAAGGGCTGACGATTTGTTGTATGAAGGGAAAGTCTGACGACTTGTTGTATGTAGGGAAGGGCTGACGATTTGTTATATGTAAGTTAGGACTGATGATTTATTGTATGTAAGGAAGGGCTGACAATTTGTTGTATGTAAGGAAAGGCTGACGATTTGTTGTAAGAAAGGAAGGGCTGACGATTTGTTGTATGTATGGAAGGGCTGACGATTTGTTGTATGAAAGGAAAGGCTGACGATTTGTGTATGTAGGAAAGGGCTGACGATTTGTTGTATGAAAGGAAGGACTGACAATTTGTTGTTTTTATGGAAGGACCGACGATTTGTTGTATGAAAAGAAGGGCTGACGATTTGTTGTATGTAAGGATGGACTGAATTTTTGTTGTTTGTAAGGAAGGACTACCGATTTGGTTGTTTGTAGGGAGGGCTGTCGATTTGTTGTTTGTAGAGAGGGCTGACGATTTGTTGTTTGTAAGGAAGGACTGACGATTTGTTGTATGTAAGGAAGGACTAACGATTTGTTGTTTGTAAGGAACGACTGTCGATTTGTTGTATGTAAGGAAGGACTGACGATTTGTTGTTTGTAAGGAAGGGCTGACAATTTGTTATTTGTAGGGAAGGGCTGACGATTTGTTGAATGTAAGAAAGGGCTGACGATTTGTTGTATGTAGGGAAGGGCTGACGATTTGTTGTATGTAGTGAAGGGCTGACGATTTGTTGTTTGTAGGGAAGGGCTGACGATTTGTTGAATGTAAGAAAGGGCTGACGATTTGTTGTATGAAAGGAAGGGCTGACGATTTGTTATATGTAAGAAAAGGATGACGATTTGTTGTATGAAAGGAAGGGCTGACGATTTGTTGTTTTTATGGAAGGACCGACGATTTGTTGTATGAAAGGAAGGGCAAACGATTTGTTATATATAAGAAAAGAATGACGATTTACTGTATGAAAGGAAGGGCTGACGATTTGTTCTATGTGAGGAAGGACTGACGATTTGTTGTATGTAATGAGGACTAACGATTTGTTGTATGAAAGGAAGGGCTGACGATTTGTTCTATGTGAGGAAGGACTGACGATTTGTTGTATGTAAGGAGGACTAACGATTTATTGTATGTAAGGAAGGGTTGACAATTTGTTGTATGTAAGGAAGGGCTGACGATTTGTTGTATGAAGGGAAAGTCTGACGACTTGTTGTATGTAGGGAAGGGCTGACGATTTGTTATATGTAAGTTAGGACTGATGATTTATTGTATGTAAGGAAGGGCTGACAATTTGTTGTATGTAAGGAAAGGCTGACGATTTGTTGTAAGAAAGGAAGGGCTGACGATTTGTTGTATGTATGGAAGGGCTGACGATTTGTTGTATGAAAGGAAAGGCTGGCGATTTGTGTATGTAGGAAAGGGCTGACGATTTGTTGTATGAAAGGAAGGACTGACAATTTGTTGTTTTTATGGAAGGACCGACGATTTGTTGTATGAAAAGAAGGGCTGACGATTTGTTGTATGTAAGGATGGACTGAATTTTTGTTGTTTGTAAGGAAGGACTACCGATTTGGTTGTTTGTAGGGAGGGCTGTCGATTTGTTGTTTGTAGAGAGGGCTGACGATTTGTTGTTTGTAAGGAAGGACTGACGATTTGTTGTATGTAAGGAAGGACTAACGATTTGTTGTTTGTAAGGAACGACTGTCGATTTGTTGTATGTAAGGAAGGACTGACGATTTGTTGTTTGTAAGGAAGGGCTGACAATTTGTTATTTGTAGGGAAGGGCTGACGATTTGTTGAATGTAAGAAAGGGCTGACGATTTGTTGTATGTAGGGAAGGGCTGACGATTTGTTGTATGTAGTGAAGGGCTGACGATTTGTTGTTTGTAGGGAAGGGCTGACGATTTGTTGAATGTAAGAAAGGGCTGACGATTTGTTGTATGAAAGGAAGGGCTGACGATTTGTTATATGTAAGAAAAGGATGACGATTTGTTGTATGAAAGGAAGGGCTGACGATTTGTTGTTTTTATGGAAGGACCGACGATTTGTTGTATGAAAGGAAGGGCAAACGATTTGTTATATATAAGAAAAGAATGACGATTTACTGTATGAAAGGAAGGGCTGACGATTTGTTCTATGTGAGGAAGGACTGACGATTTGTTGTATGTAATGAGGACTAACGATTTGTTGTATGAAAGGAAGGGCTGACGATTTGTTCTATGTGAGGAAGGACTGACGATTTGTTGTATGTAAGGAGGACTAACGATTTATTGTATGTAAGGAAGGGTTGACAATTTGTTGTATGTAAGGAAGGGCTGACGATTTGTTGTATGAAGGGAAAGTCTGACGACTTGTTGTATGTAGGGAAGGGCTGACGATTTGTTATATGTAAGTTAGGACTGATGATTTATTGTATGTAAGGAAGGGCTGACAATTTGTTGTATGTAAGGAAAGGCTGACGATTTGTTGTAAGAAAGGAAGGGCTGACGATTTGTTGTATGTATGGAAGGGCTGACGATTTGTTGTATGAAAGGAAAGGCTGACGATTTGTGTATGTAGGAAAGGGCTGACGATTTGTTGTATGAAAGGAAGGACTGACAATTTGTTGTTTTTATGGAAGGACCGACGATTTGTTGTATGAAAAGAAGGGCTGACGATTTGTTGTATGTAAGGATGGACTGAATTTTTGTTGTTTGTAAGGAAGGACTACCGATTTGGTTGTTTGTAGGGAGGGCTGTCGATTTGTTGTTTGTAGAGAGGGCTGACGATTTGTTGTTTGTAAGGAAGGACTGACGATTTGTTGTATGTAAGGAAGGACTAACGATTTGTTGTTTGTAAGGAACGACTGTCGATTTGTTGTATGTAAGGAAGGACTGACGATTTGTTGTTTGTAAGGAAGGGCTGACAATTTGTTATTTGTAGGGAAGGGCTGACGATTTGTTGAATGTAAGAAAGGGCTGACGATTTGTTGTATGTAGGGAAGGGCTGACGATTTGTTGTATGTAGTGAAGGGCTGACGATTTGTTGTTTGTAGGGAAGGGCTGACGATTTGTTGAATGTAAGAAAGGGCTGACGATTTGTTGTATGAAAGGAAGGGCTGACGATTTGTTATATGTAAGAAAAGGATGACGATTTGTTGTATGAAAGGAAGGGCTGACGATTTGTTGTTTTTATGGAAGGACCGACGATTTATTGTATGAAAGGAAGGGCAAACGATTTGTTATATATAAGAAAAGAATGACGATTTACTGTATGAAAGGAAGGGCTGACGATTTGTTCTATGTGAGGAAGGACTGACGATTTGTTGTATGTAAGGAGGACTAACGATTTATTGTATGTAAGGAAGGGTTGACAATTTGTTGTATGTAAGGAAGGGCTGACGATTTGTTGTATGTAAGGAAGGGTTGACAATTTGTTGTATGTAAGGAAGGGTTGACAATTTGTTGTATGTAAGGAAGGGCTGACGATTTGTTGTATGAAAGGAAGGGCTGACGATTTGTTGTATGTGAGGGAGGACTGACGATTTGTTGAATGTAAGGAAGGACTAACGATTTATTGTATGTAAGGAAGGGCTGACGATTTGTTGTATGTAAGGAAGGGCTGACGATTTGTTGTATGAAAGGAAGGGCTGACGATTTGTTGTATGTATGGAAGGGCTGACGATTTGTTGTATGAAAGGAAAGGCTGACGATTTGTTGTATGTAGGAAAGGGCTGACGATTTGTTGTATGAAAGGAAAGGCTGACAATTTGTTGTTTTTATGGAAGGACTGACGATTTGTTGTATGAAAGGAAGGGCTGACGATTTGTTATATGTAAGGTACGACTGATGATTTATTGTATGTAAGGAAGGGCTGACAATTTGTTGTATGTAAGAAAGTGCTGACGATTTGTTGTATGAAAGGAAGGGCTGACGATTTGTTGTTTGTATGGAAGGGCTGACGATTTGTTGTATGCAAGGAAAGTCTGACGATTTGTTGTATGCAGGAAAGGGCTGACGATTTGTTGTATGAAAGGAAGGGCTGACAATTTGTTGTTTTATGGAAGGACCGACGATTTGTTGTATGAAAGGAAGGGCTGACGATTTGTTGTATGTAAGGATGGACTGACTTTGTGTTGTTTGTAAGGAAGGACTGACGATTTGTTGTATGTAAGGAAGGACTGACGATTTGTTGTTTGTAGAGAGGGCTGACGATTTGTTGTTTGTAGGGAGGGTTGACGATTTGTTGTTTGTAAGGAAGGACTGACGATTTGTTTTATGTAAGGAAGGACTGACGATTTGTTGTATGTAAGGTAGGACCGATGATTTATTGTATGAAAGGAAGGGCTGACGATTTGTTGTATGAAAGGAAGGGCTGACGATTTGTTATATGTAAGAAAAGGATGACGATTTGTTGTATGAAAGGAAGTGCTGACGATTTATTGTATGTAAGGAAGGGCTGACAATTTGTTGTATGTAAGGAAGGACTGATGATTTGTTGTACGTAAGGAAGGACTGACGATTTGTTGTATGTAAATAAGGGGTGACGATTTGTTGTATGTAAGGAAGGACTGACGATTTGTTGTATGTAAAGAAGGACTGACGAGTTATTGTATGTAAGGAAGGGGTGACGATTTGTTGTATGTAAGGAAGGGCTGATAATTTGTTGTATGTAAGGTAGGACTGATGATTTGTTGCATGTAAGGAAGGGCTGACAATTTGTTGTATGTAAGGAAGGACCGACGATTTGTTGTATGAAAGGAAGGGCTGACAATTTGTTGTATGTAGGGAAGGGCTGACGATGTGTTGTATGAAAGGAAGGGCTGACAATTTGTTGTATGTAGGGAAGGGCTGACAATGTGTTATATGTAGGGAAGGACTGACGATGTGTTGTATGTAATGTAGGACTGATGATTTGTTGCATGTAAGGAAGGGCTGACAATTTGTTGTATGTAAGTAAGGACCGACGATTTGTTGTATGAAAGGAAGGACTGACGATTTGTTGTATGTAAGGTAGGACTGATGATTTGTTGCATGTAAGGAAGGGATGACAATTTGTTGTATGTAAGGAAGGACCGACGATTTGTTGTATGAAAGGAATGGCTGACAATGTGTTATATGAAAGGAAGGGCTGACAATTTGTTGTATGTAGGGAAGGGCTGACAAGTTGTTGTATGTATGGAAGGGCTGACGATTTGTTGTATGAAAGGAAAGGCTGACGATTTGTTGTATGTAGGAAATGGCTGACGATTTGTTGTATGAAAGGAAGGGCTGACAATTTGTTGTTTTTATGGAAGGACTGACGATTTGTTGTATGAAAGGCAGGGCTGACGATTTGTTATATGTAAGGTACGACTGATGATTTGTTGTATGTAAGGAAGGGATGACAATTTGTTGTATGTAAGAAAGTGCTGACGATTTGTTGTATGAAAGGAAGGGCTGACGATTTGTTGTATGTATGGAAGGGCTGACGATTTGTTGTATGCAAGGAAAGGCTGACGATTTGTTGTATGTAGGAAAGGGCTGACGATTTGTTGTATGAAAGGAAGGGCTGACAATTTGTTGTTTAATGGAAGGACCGACGATTTGTTGTATGAAAGGAAGGGCTGACGATTTGTTGTATGTAAGGATGGACTGACTTTGTGTTGTTTGTAAGGAAGGACTGACGATTTGTTGCATGTAAGGAAGGACTGACGATTTGTTGTTTGTAGAGAGGGCTGACGATTTGTTGTTTGTAGGGAGGGTTGACGATTTGTTGTTTGTAAGGAAGGACTGACGATTTTTTTTATGTAAGGAAGGACTGACGATTTGTTGTATGTAAGGTAGGACCGATGATTTATTGTATGAAAGGAAGGGCTGACGATTTGTTGTATGAAAGGAAGGGCTGACGATGTGTTATATGTAAAAAAAGGATGACGATTTGTTGTATGAAAGGAAGTGCTGACGATTTATTGTATGTAAGGAAGGGCTGACAATTTGTTGTATGTAAGGAAGGACTGATGATTTGTTGTACGTTAGGAAGGACTGACGATTTGTTGTATGTAAGGAAGGGGTGACGATTTGTTGTATGTAAGGAAGGACTGACGATTTGTTGTATGTAAAGAAGGACTGACGATTTATTGTATGTAAGGAAGGGGTGACGATTTGTTGTATGTAAGTAAGGGCTGACAATTTGTTGTATATAAGGTAGGACTGATGATTTGTTGCATGTAAGGAAGGGCTGACAATTTGTTGTATGTAAGGAAGGACCGACGATTTGTTGTATGAAAGGAAGGGCTGACAATTTGTTGTATGTAGGGAAGGGCTGACGATGTGTTGTATGAAAGGAAGGGCTGACAATTTGTTGTATGTAGGGAAGGACTGACGATGTGTTGTATGTAAGGAAGGACTGACGATTTGTCGTATGTAAGGAAGGGGTGACGATTTGTTGTATGTAAGGAAGGGCTGACGATTTGTTGTATGTAAGGAAGGGCTGACGATTTGTTGTATGTAAGGAAGGACTGACGATTTGTTGTATGTAAGGTAGGACTGATGATTTGTTGCATGTAAGGAAGGGATGACAATTTGTTGTATGTAAGGAAGGACCGACGATTTGTTGTATGAAAGGAATGGCTGACAATTTGTTGTATGTAGGGAAGGGGTGACGATGTGTTATATGAAAGGAAGGGCTGACAATTTGTTGTATATAGGCAAGGGCTAACAATATGTTGTATGTATGGAAGGGCTGACGATTTATTGTATGAAAGGAAAGGCTGACGATTTGTTGTATGTAGGAAATGGCTGACGATTTGTTGTATGAAAGGAAGGGCTGACAATTTGTTGTTTTTATGGAAGGACTGACGATTTGTTGTATGAAAGGAAGGGCTGACGATTTGTTATATGTAAGGTACGACTGATGATTTGTTGTATGTAAGGAAGGGATGACAATTTGTTGTGTGTAAGAAAGTGCTGACGATTTGTTGTATGAAAGGAAGGGCTGACGATTTGTTGTATGTATGGAAGGGCTGACGATTTGTTGTATGCAAGGAAAGGCTGACAATTTGTTGTATGTAGGAAAGGGCTGACGATTTGTTGTATGAAAGGAAGGGCTGACAATTGGTTGTTTTGTGGAAGGACCGACGATTTGTTGTATGAAAGGAAGGGCTGACGATTTGTTGTATGTAAGGATGGACTGACTTTGTGTTATTTGTAAGGAAGGACTGACGATTTGTTGTATGTAAGGAAGGACTGACGATTTGTTGTTTGTAGAGAGGGCTGACGATTTGTTGTTTGTAGGGAGGGTTGACGATTTGTTGTTTGTAAGGAAGGACTGACGATTTTTTTATGTAAGGAAGGACTGACGATTTGTTGTATGTAAGGTAGGACCGATGATTTATTGTATGAAAGGAAGGGCTGACGATTTTTTGTATGAAAGGAAGGGCTGACGATTTGTTATATGTAAGAAAAGGATGACGATTTGTTGTATGAAAGGAAGTGCTGACGATTTATTGTATGTAAGGAAGGGCTGACAATTTGTTGTATGTAAGGAAGGACTGATGATTTGTTGTACGTAAGAAAGGGCTGACGATTTGTTGTATGTAAGGAAGGGGTGACGATTTGTTGTATGTAAGGAAGGACTGACGATTTGTTGTATGTCAAGAAGGACTGACGATTTATTGTATGTAAGGAAGGGGTGACGATTTATTGTATGTAAGGAAGGGCTGACAATTTGTTGTATGTAAGGTAGGACTGATGATTTGTTGCATGTAAGGAAGGGCTGACAATTTGTTGTATGTAAGGAAGGACCGACGATTTGTTGTATGAAAGGAAGGGCTGACAATTTGTTGTATGTAGGGAAGGGCTGACGATGTGTTGTATGAAAGGAAGGGCTGACAATTTGTTGTTTGTAGGGAAGGGATGACAATTTGTTGTATGTAGGGAAGGACTGACGATGTGTTGTATGTAATGTAGGACTGATGATTTGTTGCATGTAAGGAAGGGCTGACAATTTGTTGTATGTAAGTAAGGACCGACGATTTGTTGTATGAAAGGAATGGCTGACAATGTGTTGTATGTAGGGAAGGGCTGACCATGTGTTGTATGAAAGGAAGGGCTGACAATTTGTTGTATGTAGGGAAGGACTGACGATTTGTTGTATGTAAGGAAGGACTGACGATTTGCTGTATGTAAGGAAGGGGTGACGATTTGTTGTATATAAGGTAGGACTGATGATTTGTTGCATGTAAGGAAGGGCTGACAATGTGTTGTATGTAAGGAAGGACCGACGATTTGTTGTATGAAAGAAAGGGCTGACAATTTGTTGTATGTAGGGAAGGGCTGACGATGTGTTGTATGAAAGGAAGGGCTGACAATTTGTTGTATGTAGGGAAGGACTAACGATTTGTTGTATGTAAGGAAGGACTGACGATTTGTTGTATGTAAGGAAGGGGTGACGATTTGTTGTATGTAAGGAAGGGCTGACGATTTGTTGTATGTAAGGAAGGGCTGACGATTTGTTGTATGTAAGGAAGGACTGACGATGTGTTGTATGTAAGGTAGGACTGATGATTTGTTGCATGTAAGGAAGGGATGACAATTTGTTGTATGTAAGGAAGGACCGACGATTTGTTGTATGAAAGGAATGGCTGACAATTTGTTGTATGTAGGGAAGGGGTGACGATGTGTTATATGAAAGGAAGGGCTGACAATTTGTTGTATGTAGGGAAGGGCTGACAATTTGTTGTATGTATGGAAGGGCTGACGATTTGTTGTATGAAAGGAAAGGCTGACGATTTGTTGTATGTAGGAAATGGCTGACGATTTGTTGTATGAAAGGAAGGGCTGACAATTTGTTGTTTTTATGGAAGCACTGACGATTTGTTGTATGAAAGGCAGGGCTGACGATTTGTTATATGTAAGGTACGACTGATGATATGTTGTATGTAAGGAAGGGATGACAATTTGTTGTATGTAAGAAAGTGCTGACGATTTGTTGTATGAAAGGAAGGGCTGACGATTTGTTGTATGTATGGAAGGGCTGACGATTTGTTGTATGCAAGGAAAGGCTGACGATTTGTTGTATGTAGGAAAGGGCTGACGATTTGTTGTATGAAAGGAAGGGCTGACAATTTGTTGTTTTATGGAAGGACCGACGATGTGTTGTATGAAAGGAAGGGCTGACGATTTGTTGTATGTAAGGATGGACTGACTTTGTGTTGTTTGTAAGGAAGGACTGACGATTTGTTGTATGTAAGGAAGGACTGACGATTTGTTGTTTGTAGAGAGGGCTGACGATTTGTTGTTTGTAGGGAGGGTTGACGATTTGTTGTTTGTAAGGAAGGACTGACGACTTTTTTATGTAAGGAAGGACTGACGATTTGTTGTATGTAAGGTAGGACCGATGATTTATTGTATGAAAGGAAGGGCTGACGATTTGTTGTATGAAAGGAAGGGCTGACGATTTGTTATATGTAAGAAAAGAATGACGATTTGTTGTATGAAAGGAAGTGCTGACGATTTATTGTATGTAAGGAAGGGCTGACAATTTGTTGTATGTAAGGAAGGACTGATGATTTGTTGTACGTAAGGAAGGACTGACGATTTGTTGTATGTAAGGAAGGGGTGACGATTTGTTGTATGTAAGGAAGGACTGACGATTTGTTGTATGTAAGGTACATGTAGGACTGATGATGTGTTGCATGTAAGGAAGGACTGACGATTTATTGAAAGTAAGGAAGGACTGACGATTTTTTATATGTAAAGAATGGCTGCTGATTTGTTATATGTAAGGAAGGGCTGACAATTTGTTTGTTATATGTAAGAAAGGGCTGACGATTTGTTGTTTGTATGGAAGGACTGACAATTTGTTGTATATAAGGAAGGGCTGACAATATGTTGTGTGTAGGGAAGGACTGACGATTTGTTGTATGCAAGGAAGGGCTGACGATTTGTTGTGCGTAGGGAAGGACTGACGATTTGTTGTATGTAAGGAAGGACTGACGACTTGTTGTATGTAGGGAAGGACTGACGATGTGTTGTTTGTAGGGAAGGACTGACGATGTGTTGTATGTAGGGACGGATGGACTGACGATGTGTTGTATGTATGGAATTGCTAACGATGTGCTGTGGTTAGGGAAGTACTGACGATTTGTTGTATGTAAGGAAGGGCTGACGATTTGTTATATGTAAGGAAGGGCTGACGATTGTTTTTAGGGAACGACTGACGATTTGTTTTATGTATGGAAGGACTAACGATGTGTTGTATGTAAGGAAGGGCTGACGATTTGTTGTATGTAAGGAAGGGCTGACGATTTGTTATATGTAAGGAATGGCTGGCGATTTGTTGTTTTTAGGGAAGGACTAACGATTTGTTGTATGTAAAGAAGGACTGACGATTTGTTGTATGTAAGGAAGGACTGACGATTTGTTTTATGTATGGAAGGACTAACGATGTGTTGTATGTAAGGAAGGGCTGACGATTTGTTATATGTAAGGAAGGGCTGAAGATTTGCTATATGTAAGTAAGGGCTGACGATTTGTTGTATGTAGGGAAGAACTGACGATTTCTTGTATGTAAGAAAGGGCTGAAGATGCGTTATATGTAGGGAAGAACTGACGATTTATTGTATGTAAGGAAGGGCTGACGATTTGTTGTATATAAGGAAGGGCTGACGATTTGTTGTTGTAGGGTGGGCTGACGATTTGTTGTATATAGGGAAGGACTGACGATGTGTTGTATGTAAGGAATGGCTGACGATTTGTTATATGTAAGGAAGGACTGACGATTTGTTATGTGTAAGGAAGGGCTGACGATTTGTTGTATGTAAGGAAGGGCTGACGATTTGTTATATGTAAGGAAGGGCTGACGATTTGTTATATGTAAGGAAGGGCTGACGATTTGTTGTTTATAAGTAAGGGCTGACAATTTGTTGTGTGTAGTGAAGGACTGACGATTTTTTTATATGTAAGGAAGGGCTGACGATTTGTTATATATAAGGAAGGACTGACGATTTGTTGTATGTAAGAAAGAACTGACGATTTGTTGTATGTAAGGAAGGGGCTGACGATTATTTTGTATATAAGGCTGGCGATTTGTTATATGTAAGGAAGGGCTCACGATTTGTTGTTTATAAGTAAGGGCTGACGATTTGTTGTGTGAAGTGAATGACTTACGATTTGTTGTGTGCAAGGAATGGATGACGATTTGTTGTTTGTAAGGATTGATTGATTGATTGGGATTTAACGCTGTTTTTAACAATTTCTCAGTTATATCACGGCATTTCTTGGTTTCTCACACCAGTACTCCACACAACAATCTTCCCAAGCAACTGGCTGCTTTTCGATATAGACTTAGCCCATTGGTGGAAGACGAATGACTCATGTCGCATTGACTTTATTGTTTGTAGAGAAGTGCTGACGACCTTTATGAATAAATAAATTGTATTAACTGATTTAAGAAACAACAAGATGCAAAATACGTATGTCTTCTACCGTCATAGCAAAACTTTAGACACATGTAATGGGTATTTAATAACTTTTTCCCGAACTTCCTTGACTACGCTTTTTTAATAGTTTGGTTTCATCAAAGCTCAGATTGTGTTTCATTTTCCCCCAACTTTCTAGCCTTCGCTTTTTTCATAGTTTGGTTTACGGCCTTGACGACCTTATTCATCAAAACTCAGAAAAAGTGTTCCTTTTTCCCACAGCTTACTAGGCTTCGCTTTTTTAATAGTTTGGTTTACGGTCCACACGACCAGAAGCTTTAAGCCGTTTAAGCGCGACAGTCTACTTGTTCATGATACTTTGGTAAACAAACCAGTACAAAGCTAGAAAATGTGCCTTGCCAAATGGCACTCCACCATCACCACAGCGCTGCGTTCTTCAATAGGAACTGCTGCATCTTGCAGTAACTCTTGTATAATATATAGGACCAGAAGGTGTTTACGATATCCTCGCAACTACGAGAATTAATTAAACAAATACTTAAAATATTGGAAAAAACATTTCCTTATAAATTAACTATTATTGAGTCTTTTTAAAATTAATTGTAACTGTATTTTGACCAAGTCATTTACATTTAGTTTATCCTAATACTAACTTCTCCTCTCATGGTCAATAATAGCAAAAGTACAACCATATAGCCCCATGCGTGATCAGAAATGCATGTGCCAAAGTTTTAAGTTTGTTTTGATTAAGCTCGCATTTCAATTTAGTTAAGTTTGTACTCGTCCCTGGATAGACAAACTAAGACATGCAGCAAATATTAATGTTAGAGGACCCTTCCTTTCCCACATACAACAAATACATCACGTGAAAGACACACGATTATCCCTCCCTTTCCCACACACAACAAATACATCACGTGAAAGAGACACGATTAACCCTTCCTTTCCCAAACACAACAAATACATCACGTGAAAGAGACACAATTATCCCTCCCTTTCCCACACACAACAAATACATCATGTGAAAGACACACGATTATCCCTCCCTTTCCCACACACAACAAATACATCACGTGAAAGAGACACGATTAACCCTTCCTTTCCCAAACACAACAAATACATCACGTGAAAGAGACACAATTATCCCTCCCTTTCCCAAACAAAACAAATACATCACGTGAAAGAGACACAATTATCCCTCCCTTTCCCACACACAACAAATACATCACGTGAAAGAGACACGATTAACCCTTCCATTCCCAAACACAACAAATACATCACGTGAAAGAGACACAATTAACCCATCCATTACCAAACACAACAAATACATCACGTGAAAGAGACACATTTAACCCTTCCATTCCCAAACACAACAAATACATCACGTGAAAGGGACACAATTAACCCTTCCTTTGCCAAACACAACAAGTACATCACGTGAAAGGGACACGATTAAGCCTTCCTTTCCCAAACACAACTTATACATCACGTGAAAGAGACACAATTAACCCTTCCTTTCCCAAACACAACAAATACATCACGTGAAAGAGACACAATTAACCCTTCCTTTCCCAAACACAACAAATACATCACGTGAAAGAGACACAATTAACCCTTCCTTTCCCAAACACAACAAATACATCACGTGAAAGAGACACAATTAACCCTTCCTTTCCCAAACACAACAAATACATCACGTGAAAGAGACACAATTAACCCTTCCTTTGCCAAACACAACAAGTACATCACGTGAAAGGGACACGATTAACCCTTCCTTTCCCAAACACAACAAATACATCACGTGAAAGGGACACGATTAACCCTTCCTTTCCCAAACAGAACAAATACATCACGTGAAAGAGACACAATTAACCCTTCCTTTGCCAAACACAACAAGTACATCACGTGAAAGGAACACGATTAACCCTTCCTTTCCCAAACACAACAAATACATCACGTGAAAGGGACACGATTAACCCTTCCTTTCCCAAACACAACAAATACATCACGTGAAAGGGACACGATTAACCCTTCCTTTCCCAAACACAACAAATACATCACGTGAAAGGGACATGATTAACCCTTCCTTTCCCAAACACAACAAATACATCACTTGAAAGAGACACGATTAACCCTTCCTTTCCCAAAGACAACAAATACATCACGTGAAAGGGACACGATTAACCCTTCGTTTCCCACACACAACAAATACATCACTTGAAAGAGATACAATAAACCTTTGCTTTCCTACAAACAACAAATACATCATGTGAAAGAGATACGATTAACCCTTCCTTTCCCACACACATTAAATACATCACTTGAAAGAGATACAATAAACCCTTGCTTTCCTACAAACAACAAATACATCACGTGAAAGAGATACGATAAACCCTTCGTTTCCCACACACAACAAATACATCATGTGAACGAGATACGATTAACCCTTCCTTTCCTACAAACAACAAATACATCATGTGAAAGAGACACGATTAACTATTTACCACACACACAAATACATCACGTGAAAGAGACACGAATAACTCATTACCACACACAACAAATACATCACGTGAAAGAGACACGATTAACTCTTTACCACACACGCACAAATACATCATGTGAAAGAGACACGGTTAACTATTTACCACACACACAAATACATCACGTGAAAGAGACACGGTTAACTATTTACCACACACACAAATACATCACGTGAAAGAGATACGATTAACCCTTCCTTTCCTACAAACAACAAATACATCACGTGAACGAGATACGATTAACCCTTCCTTTCCCAAACACAACAAATACATCACGTGGAAGGGATACGATTAACCCTTCCTTTCCCAAAGACAACAAATACATCACTTGAAAGAGATACAATAAACCCTTGCTTTCCTACAAACAACAAATACATCATGTGAAAGAGATACGATTAACCCTTCCTTTCCCACACACATTAAATACATCACTTGAAAGAGATACAATAAACCCTTGCTTTCCTACAAACAACAAATACATCATGTGAACGAGATACGATAAACCCTTCGTTTCCCACACACAACAAATACATCATGTGAACGAGATACGATTAACCCTTCCTTTCCTACAAACAACAAATACATCATGTGAACGAGATACGATTAACCCTTCCTTTCCTACAAACAACAAATACATCACGTGAAAGAGACACGATTAACCCTTCCTTTCCTACAAACAACAAATACATCACGTGAAAGGGACACGATTAACCCTTCCTTTCCCACACACAACAAATACATCACGCGAAAGAGATACGATTAACCCTTCCTTTCCTACAAACAACAAATACATCACGTGAAAGAGACACGATTAACCCTTCCTTTCCTACAAACAACAAATACATCACGTGAAAGGGACACGATTAACCCTTCCTTTCCCACACACAACAAATACATCATGTGAAAGAGATACGATTAACCCTTCCTTTCCTACAAACAACAAATACATCACGTGAACGAGATACGATTAACCCTTCCTTTCCCAAACACAACAAATACATCACGTGGAAGGGATACGATTAACCCTTCCTTTCCCAAAGACAACAAATACATCACGTGAAAGGGACACGATTAACCCTTCGTTTCCCACACACAACAAATACATCACTTGAAAGAGATACAATAAACCATTGCTTTCCTACAAACAACAAATACATCATGTGAACGAGATACGATTAACCCTTCCTTTCCTACAAACAACAAATACATCATGTGAAAGAGATACGATTAACCCTTCCTTTCCTACAAACAACAAATACATCATGTGAAAGAGACACGATTAACTATTTACCACACACACAAATACATCATGTGAAAGAGACACGGTTAACTATTTACCACACACACAAATACATCACGTGAAAGAGACACGGTTAACTATTTACCACACACACAAATACATCACGTGAAAGAGACACGGTTAACTATTTACCACACACACAAATACATCACGTGAAAGAGTCACGATTAACCATTCCTTTCCCATAAACAACAAATAAATCACGTGAAATCGACACGATTAAGCCTCCCTTTCCCACAAACAACAAATACATCACGTGAAAGAGACACGATTAGCCCTTCCTTTCCTACAAACAACAAATACATAACGTGAAAGAGATACGATTAACCCTTTTTCACACACAACAAATACATAACACGTGAAAGCGACACGATTAACTCTTCCTTTCCTACACACACCAAATAAATCATGTGAAAGAGACACGATTAGCCCTTCCTTTCCTACACACAACAAATACATCACGTGAAAGAGATACGATTAACCCTTCCTTTCCAACACACAACAAATACATCACATGAAATAGACACGATTAACCCTTCCTTTCCTACACCGTACAAATACATCACGTGAAAGAGACACGATTGTCCCTTTTCCACACACAAAAAATACATCACGTGAAAGAGATACGATTAACCGTTCCTTTCCTACACACAACAAATACATCACGTGAAAGAGACACGATTAGCCCTTCCTTTCCTTCACAGAACAAATACATCACGTGAAAGAGATACGATTAACCCTTCCTTTCCAACACACACCAAATACATCACATGAAAGAGATACGATTAACCATTCCTTTCCCATAAACAACAAAACATCATGTGAAAGAGACGAGTAACCCTTCCTTTCCTACACACAACAAATACATCGTGGAAGACAGTGGTGCGGAGGTAGAGCGTCGGCCTCTCACATCAAAGGTCCCTGGTTCGAGTCCCGTGATGAGCGGGTCCTGACTTTGAGATTTTTCCACACAATCGGCGCGAGTACTGGTTAAATATCCAGGAAGCAGACATCGAGCGTGATTAATATAAGCTTAAAGCTTGTTTCGCAATCGATTTAAAATAAATAAGTTTAAACTAACAAATACATCAGGTGAAAGAGACACGATTAACCCTTCCTTTATACTACACGTGAACAGCATACGTATAACTCTCCATTTTCCACACACAACAAATAATTCCAACACACAACAAATACATCACGTGAAAGACACGATCAACCCTTCCTTTCCCACACACAACAAATACATCATGTGAAAGAGACACGATTAACTTTCCCACACACTACAAATACATCACGTGAAGGAAATACGAGTAACCCATTCCCACACACAACAAATACATCACGTGAAAGAGACACCATTTACTTTCCCACACACTACAAATATATCACGTGAAAGAGACACGATCAACCCTTCCTTTCCCACGCACAACAAATACATCACGTGAAAGAGACACAATTAACTTTCCCACACACTACAAATACATCACGTGAAAGAGACACGATTAACTATTTACCACACACAACAAATACATCACATGAAAGAGACACGATTAACTATTTTACCACACACAACAAATACATCACGTGAAAGGGACACAATTAACTATTTACCACACACAACAAATACATCACGTGAAAGAGACACAATTAACTATTTACCACACACAACAAATACATCACGTGAAAGAGAGACACAGTTAACTCTTTACCACACACAACAAATACATCACGTGAAAGAGACACGATTAACTATTAACCACACACAAAAAATACATCACGTGAAAGAGACACGATTAACTCTTTACCACACACACACAAATACATCACGTGAAAGAGACACGGTTAACTCTTTACCACAAACAACAAATACATCACGTGAGAGAGACACAATTAACTAGTTACCGAAAACACAAATACATCACGTGAAAGAGACACGATTAACTCTTTACCACACACACACAAATACATCACGTGAAAGAGACACGGTTATCTCTTTACCACAAACAACAAATACATCATGTGAAAGAGACACGATTAACTATTTACCACACACAACAAATACATCACGTGAAAGAGACACGACTAACTATTTACCACACACAACAAATACATCACGTGAAAGAGACACGATTAACTCTTTACCACACACAACAAATAAATCACGTGAAAGAGACACGATTAACTCTTTACCACACACAACAAATACATCACGTGAAAGAGACACGGTTAACTCTTTACCACACACAACAAATACATCACGTGAAAAAGACACAATTAACTCTTTACCACACACAACAAATACATCACGTGAAAGAGACACGGTTAACTCTTTACCACACACAACAAATACATCACGTGAAAGAGACACGATTAACTATTAACCACACACAAAAAATACATCACGTGAAAGAGACACGATTAACTCTTTACCACACACACACAAATACATCACGTGAAAGAGACACGGTTAACTCTTTACCACAAACAACAAATACATCACGTGAGAGAGACACAATTAACTAGTTACCGAAAACACAAATACATCACGTGAAAGAGACACGATTAACTCTTTACCACACACACACAAATACATCACGTGAAAGAGACACGGTTATCTCTTTACCACAAACAACAAATACATCATGTGAAAGAGACACGATTAACTATTTACCACACACAACAAATACATCACGTGAAAGAGACACGACTAACTATTTACCACACACAACAAATACATCACGTGAAAGAGACACGATTAACTCTTTACCACACACAACAAATAAATCACGTGAAAGAGACACGATTAACTCTTTACCACACACAACAAATACATCACGTGAAAGAGACACGGTTAACTCTTTACCACACACAACAAATACATCACGTGAAAAAGACACAATTAACTCTTTACCACACACCACAAATACATCACGTGAAAGAGACACGGTTAACTCTTTACCACACACAACAAATACATCACGTGAAAGAGACACGATTAACTCTTTACCACACACACACAAATACATCATGTTAAAGAGACACGATTAACTCTTTACCACACACACACAAATACATCGCGTGAAAGAGACACGGTTAGCTCTTTACCACACACAACAAATACATCACGTGAAAGAGACACAATTAACTCTTTACCACACAAAACAAATACATCACGTGAACGAGACACGGTTAACTCTTTACCACACACAACAAATACATCACGTGAAAGAGACACAATTAACTCTTTACCACACACAACAAATACATCACATGAAAGAGACACGGTTAACTCATCACCACACACACAAATACATCACGTGAAAGAGACACGGTTAACTCATTACCACACACACAACAAATACATCACGTGAAAGAGACACGATTAACTATTTACCACACACACAAATACATCACGTGAAAGAGACACGAATAACACATTACCACACACAACAAATACATCACGTGAAAGAGACACGGTTAACTATTTACCACACACACAAATAAATCACGTGAAAGAGACACGATTAACTATTTACCACACACAACAAATACATCACGTGAAAGAGACACGATTAACTCTTTACCACACACACACAAATACATCACGTGAAAGAGACACGATTAACTATTTACCACACACAACAAATACATCACGTGAAAGAGACAAGATTAACTCTTTACCACACACAACAAATACATCACGTGAAAGAGACACGATTAATTCTTTACCACACACAACAAATACATCATGTGAAAGAGACACAATTAACTATTTACCACACACAACAAATACATCACGTGAAAGAGACACGGTTAACTCTTTACCACACACAACAAATACATCACGTGAAAGAGACACGGTTAACTCTTTACCACACACAACAAATACATCATGTGAAAGAGACACGATATATTCTTTACCACACACAACAAATACATCACGTGAAAGAGACAAGGTTAACTCTTTACCACACACAACAAATACATCACGTGAAAGAGACACGGTTAACTCTTTACCACACACAACAAATACATCACGTGAAAGAGACACAATTAACTTTTTAACACACACAACAAATACATCACGTGAAAGAGACACTGTTAACTCTTTACCACACACAACAAATACATCACGTGAAAGAGACACAATTAACTATTTACCACACACAACAAATACATCACGTGAAAGATACAGTTATCTCTTTACCACACACAACAAATACATCACGTGAAAGAGACACAATTAACTCTTTACCACACACAACAAATACATCACGTGAAAGTGACACGGTTAACTCTTTACCGCACACACAAATACATCACGTGAAAGAGACACGGTTAACTCATTACCACACACAACAAATACATCACGTGAAAGAGACATGATTAACTCTTTACCACACACAACAAATACATCATGTGAAAGAGACTCGGTTAACTCTTTACCACACACAACAAATACATCACGTGAAAGAGACACGGTTAACTCTTTACCTCACACTACAAATACATCACGTGAAAGAGACACGGTTAACCCTTTACTACACACAACAAATACATCACGTGAAAGAGACGTAGTTAACTCTTTACCACACACAACAAATACATCATGTGAAAGAGACACGATTAACTCTTTACCACACACACACAAATACATCACGTGAAAGAGACACGGTTAACTTTTTACCACACACAACAAATACATCATGTGAAAGAGACACGATTAACTCTTTACCACACACACACAAATACATCACGTGAAAGAGACACAATTAACTCTTTACCACACACAACAAATACATCATGTGAAAGAGACACGATTAACTCTTTACCACACACACAAATACATCATGTGAAAGAGACACGGTTAACTCTTTACCACACACAACAAATACATCATGTGAAAGAGACACAATTAACTATTTACCACACACACATCAAATACATCACGTGAAAGAGACACGGTTAACTCTTTACCACACACAACAAATACATCACGTGAAAGAGACACGGTTAACTCTTTACCACACACAACAAATACATCATGTGAAAGAGACACGATATATTCTTTACCACACACAACAAATACATCACGTGAAAGAGACAAGGTTAACTCTTTACCACACACAACAAATACATCACGTGAAAGGGACACGGTTAACTCTTTACCACACACAACAAATACATCACGTGAAAGAGACACAATTAACTTTTTAACACACACAACAAATACATCACGTGAAAGAGACACTGTTAACTCTTTACCACACACAACAAATACATCACGTGAAAGAGACACAATTAACTATTTACCACACACAACAAATACATCACGTGAAAGATACACTGTTATCTCTTTACCACACACAACAAATACATCACGTGAAAGAGACACAATTAACTCTTTACCACACACAACAAATACATCACGTGAAAGTGACACGGTTAACTCTTTACCGCACACACAAATACATCACGTGAAAGAGACACGGTTAACTCATTACCACACACAACAAATACATCACGTGAAAGAGACATGATTAACTCTTTACCACACACAACAAATACATCATGTGAAAGAGACTCGGTTAACTCTTTGCCACACACAACAAATACATCACGTGAAAGAGACACGGTTAACTCTTTACCTCACACTACAAATACATCACGTGAAAGAGACACGGTTAACCCTTTACTACACACAACAAATACATCACGTGAAAGAGACGTAGTTAACTCTTTACCACACACAACAAATACATCATGTGAAAGAGACACGATTAACTCTTTACCACACACACACAAATACATCACGTGAAAGAGACACGGTTAACTTTTTACCACACACAACAAATACATCATGTGAAAGAGACACGATTAACTCTTTACCACACACACACACAAATACATCACGTGAAAGAGACACAATTAACTCTTTACCACACACAACAAATACATCATGTGAAAGAGACACGATTAACTCTTTACCACACACACAAATACATCATGTGAAAGAGACACGGTTAACTCTTTTCCACACACAACAAATACATCATGTGAAAGAGACGCAATTAACTCTTTACCACACACACACACACACACACACAAATACATCACGTGAAAGAGACATGGTTAACTCTTTACCACACACAACAAATACATCACGTGAAAGAGACACGGTTAACTCTTTACCACACACTACAAATACATCACGTGAAAGAGACGTAGTTAACTCTTTACCACACACAACAAATACATCACGTGAAAGAGACACGATTAACTCTTTACCACACACACACAAATACATCAAGTGAAAGAGACACGGTTAACTCTTTACCACACACAACAAATACATCACGTGAAAGAGACACGGTTAACTATTTACCACACACACAAATACATCACGTGAAAGAGACACGATTAACTATTTACCACACACAACAAATACATCACGTGAAAGAGACACAATTAACTCTTTACCACACACACACAAATAAATCACGTGACATAGACACGGTTAACTCTTTACCACACACAACAAATACATCACGTGAAAGAGACACGATTAACTATTTACCACACACAACAAATACATCACGTGAAAGAGACAAGATTAACTCTTTACCACACACAGCAAATACATCACGTGAAAGAGACACGATTAACTCTTTACCACACACAACAAATACATCACGTGAAAGAGACACAGTTAACTCTTTACCACACACAACAAATACATCACGTGAAAGAGACACAATTAACTCTTTACCACACAAAACAAATACATCACGTGAAAGTGACACGGTTAACTCTTTACCACACACAACAAATACATCACGTGAAAGAGACACTGTTAACTCTTTACCACACACAACAAATACATCACGTGAAAGAGACACAATTAACTATTTACCACACACAACAAATACATCACGTGAAAGATACAGTTATCTCTTTACCACACACAACAAATACATCACGTGAAAGAGACACAATTAACTCTTTACCACACACAACAAATACATCACGTGAAAGTGACACGGTTAACTCTTTACCGCACACACAAATACATCACGTGAAAGAGACACGGTTAACTCATTACCACACACAACAAATACATCACGTGAAAGAGACATGATTAACTCTTTACCACACACAACAAATACATCATGTGAAAGAGACTCGGTTAACTCTTTACCACACACAACAAATACATCACGTGAAAGAGACACGGTTAACTCTTTACCTCACACTACAAATACATCACGTGAAAGAGACACGGTTAACCCTTTACTACACACAACAAATACATCACGTGAAAGAGACGTAGTTAACTCTTTACCACACACAACAAATACATCATGTGAAAGAGACACGATTAACTCTTTACCACACACACACAAATACATCACGTGAAAGAGACACGGTTAACTTTTTACCACACACAACAAATACATCATGTGAAAGAGACACGATTAACTCTTTACCACACACACACAAATACATCACGTGAAAGAGACACAATTAACTCTTTACCACACACAACAAATACATCATGTGAAAGAGACACGATTAACTCTTTACCACACACACAAATACATCATGTGAAAGAGACACGGTTAACTCTTTACCACACACAACAAATACATCATGTGAAAGAGACACAATTAACTATTTACCACACACACATCAAATACATCACGTGAAAGAGACACGGTTAACTCTTTACCACACACAACAAATACATCACGTGAAAGAGACACGGTTAACTCTTTACCACACACAACAAATACATCATGTGAAAGAGACACGATATATTCTTTACCACACACAACAAATACATCACGTGAAAGAGACAAGGTTAACTCTTTACCACACACAACAAATACATCACGTGAAAGGGACACGGTTAACTCTTTACCACACACAACAAATACATCACGTGAAAGAGACACAATTAACTTTTTAACACACACAACAAATACATCACGTGAAAGAGACACTGTTAACTCTTTACCACACACAACAAATACATCACGTGAAAGAGACACAATTAACTATTTACCACACACAACAAATACATCACGTGAAAGATACACTGTTATCTCTTTACCACACACAACAAATACATCACGTGAAAGAGACACAATTAACTCTTTACCACACACAACAAATACATCACGTGAAAGTGACACGGTTAACTCTTTACCGCACACACAAATACATCACGTGAAAGAGACACGGTTAACTCATTACCACACACAACAAATACATCACGTGAAAGAGACATGATTAACTCTTTACCACACACAACAAATACATCATGTGAAAGAGACTCGGTTAACTCTTTGCCACACACAACAAATACATCACGTGAAAGAGACACGGTTAACTCTTTACCTCACACTACAAATACATCACGTGAAAGAGACACGGTTAACCCTTTACTACACACAACAAATACATCACGTGAAAGAGACGTAGTTAACTCTTTACCACACACAACAAATACATCATGTGAAAGAGACACGATTAACTCTTTACCACACACACACAAATACATCACGTGAAAGAGACACGGTTAACTTTTTACCACACACAACAAATACATCATGTGAAAGAGACACGATTAACTCTTTACCACACACACACACAAATACATCACGTGAAAGAGACACAATTAACTCTTTACCACACACAACAAATACATCATGTGAAAGAGACACGATTAACTCTTTACCACACACACAAATACATCATGTGAAAGAGACACGGTTAACTCTTTACCACACACAACAAATACATCATGTGAAAGAGACGCAATTAACTCTTTACCACACACACACACACACACACACAAATACATCACGTGAAAGAGACATGGTTAACTCTTTACCACACACAACAAATACATCACGTGAAAGAGACACGGTTAACTCTTTACCACACACTACAAATACATCACGTGAAAGAGACGTAGTTAACTCTTTACCACACACAACAAATACATCACGTGAAAGAGACACGATTAACTCTTTACCACACACACACAAATACATCAAGTGAAAGAGACACGGTTAACTCTTTACCACACACAACAAATACATCACGTGAAAGAGACACGGTTAACTATTTACCACACACACAAATACATCACGTGAAAGAGACACGATTAACTATTTACCACACACAACAAATACATCACGTGAAAGAGACACAATTAACTCTTTACCACACACACACAAATAAATCACGTGACATAGACACGGTTAACTCTTTACCACACACAACAAATACATCACGTGAAAGAGACACGATTAACTATTTACCACACACAACAAATACATCACGTGAAAGAGACAAGATTAACTCTTTACCACACACAGCAAATACATCACGTGAAAGAGACACGATTAACTCTTTACCACACACAACAAATACATCACGTGAAAGAGACACAGTTAACTCTTTACCACACAAAACAAATACATCACGTGAAAGAGACACAATTAACTCTTTACCACACAAAACAAATATATCACGTGAAAGTGACACGGTTAACTCTTTACCACACACAACAAATACATCACGTGAAAGAGACACGATTAACTTTACCACACACAACAAATACATCACTTGAAAGATACACGATTAACTATTTACCACACACAACAAATACATCACGTGAAAGAGACACGATTAACTCGATCTTTACCACACACAACAAATACATCACGTGAGTGAGACACGATTAACTCTTTACCACACACAACAAATACATCACGTGAAAAAGACACGATTAACTCTTTACCACACACAACAAATACATCACGTGAAAAAGACACGATTAACTCTTTACCACACACAACAAATACATCACGTGAAAGAGACACGGTTAACTCTTTAACACACACACACAATCTGTATAGACAACGTTGAAAACATATAGGAACAAATATTGAAAATTTCTCTAATCGAATTCGACTTGAAAACATTGTGGCAATGTGTGAAATTGCCTATAATAAGCAGTTTCTCCATTTGATAAGAAGTTTTCGAATTTCAGATGCGTGAATATGTGTCTGCAAGTGGGAACGGGTTGAATATTACACGAGGTCTCATCACTGTGAAATAAACCAATATTGATTTGGAAACCTCCAGGGGTAAAGCAACGCCTCAATGACATGTCATTTCGTATTTACGTGGAGCGTTTCATCTAATAATGTACCAGCTGCAATTTTAAGAAAAGTTGTGGTGTTCGTTCTGAGACTGGAATCGGTCCGTAATTTTACGGTATTATTTGCTATATTTGAACTGATTTACCTCACTCTCTCTTCCTTCAACATTGATCTCTATATGTATGTAATCTTAAAAGAGTTTACATCATGTTTATATACTTGTATCTCTAGATGTATGTAATCTTTAAAGAGTTGACATCATGTTTATATACGTGTATCTCTATATGTATGTAATCTTTAAAGAGTTAACATCATGTTTATATACGTGTATCTCTATATGTATGTAATCTTTAAAGAGTCTACATCATGTTTATATACGTGTATCTCTATATGTATGTAATCTTTAAAGAGTTTACATCATGTTTATATACGCGTATCTCTATATGTATGTACTCTTTAAAGAGTTTACATCATGTCTATATACGTGTATCTCTATATGTATGTAATCTTTAAAGAGTTTACATCATGTTTATATACGTGTATCTCTATATGTATGTAATCTTTAAAGAGTTAACATCATGTTTATATACGTTGTATCTCTATATGTATGTAATCTTTAAAGAGTTAACATCATGTTTATATACGTGTATCTTTAGATGTATGTAATATTTAAAGAGTTAACATCATGTTTATATGCGTGTTTCTTTAGATGTATGTACTCTTTAAAGAGTTTACATCATGTTTATATACGTGTTTCTTTAGATGTATCTATGTTTTAAAGAGTTCACATCATGTTTATATACGTGTATTTCTATATTAGTTTAATTATAGGGCTGTTTCCAGTCTAAACTCGACACCTTTCCGATCGATCGATTGATCGATTGATTGATTGATTGATTGATTGATTGATTGATTGATTCTCTATAATACTGTGTGGCGGGAAAAGCCTCAACGCTGATGACTATATTCGGTTTTTGGCAGGCAAAGTGAGTTGCTCTAACACGTTTTTCGTTATTGGAAGGCAAAGTAAGTTGTTCTAAACACGTTTTTCGTTATGGAAGGCAAAGTGAGTTGCACTAGACACGTGTTTTGTTATTGGCAGCAAAGTGAGTGTCTCCAAACACGTCTTTCGTTATTGGACGGCAAAGTGAGTTGCTCTAAACACGTTTTTCGTTATTGGAAGGCAAAGTAAGTTGCACTAAACACGTGTTTTGTTATTGGCAGCAAAGTAAGTGTCTCCAAACACGTCTTTCGTTATTGGACGGCAAAGTGAGTTGCTCTAAACACGTGATTCGTTATTGGCAGGCAAAGTGAGTTGCTCTAAACACTTGTTTCGTTATTGGAAGGCAAAGTGAGTTGCACTAAACACGTGATTCATTATTGGCAGGCAAAGTGGGTTGCTCTAAACACGTGTTTCGTTATTGGCAGGCAAAGTGAGTTGCTCTAACACGTTTTTCGTTATTGGCAGGCAAGTGAGTTGCTCTAAACACGTGTTTCGTTAATGGAAGGTAAAGTGAGTTGCTCTAAGCACGTTTTTCGTTATTGGCAGGCAAAGTGAGTACTCTAAACACGTTTTTTGTTTGTTACAGGCCGATGGTACATTGTTTGAAACATATTTGTTCATATCAAATATACCGTA
>JASEVX010000001.1:187536149-187969261 GCA_031761405.1 Serripes groenlandicus
ACTTGCTCTCTTCTCGCTCTCTCTATGTCTCTGTATTCGCTGTCTGTCCTCTCTATCATATTTATATCTGTATCTCTCTCTGTCTCTCTCTCACCCTCTCACTGTATCTCTCCCTCTTTCTGTCTCTGTCTCTCCCCCCTCTCTCTCTCTCTCTCTCTCTCTCTCTCTCTCTCTCTCTCTCTCTCTCTCTCCACCCCTCTCTCACGCTTTCTCTCTCTATATATCTCTCTCTCTATCTCTCTCTCTCTCTCTCTCTCTCTCTCTCTCTCTCTCTCTCTCTCTCTCTCTCTCTCTCTCTCCCTCTATCATACTCTCTCTGTATCTCTCTCTCTCTCTCTCTCTCTCTCTCTCTCTCTCCTCTCTCTCTCCCTCTCTCCCTCCCTCCCTCCCTCCTTCCCTCCCTCCCTCCCTCCCTCCCTCCCTCCCTCCCTCCCCCCCCCTCCCTCCATCCTCCCTCCCTCCCTAATCAGATAAAGTGTTAGAAGACACTTTAATATGAAATCTTTTAATTGATTTGAATTTGATACCAAATGGTGATTTTAGCTCAAGAATGCACATGAATTAGATTGCATTGAAAATCTACATGACAGCATTCCAGAATTACTGACACACTCGAAATTGCCGTTGCTATACATAGACAATCTTGTGATAATATAGTCAATAAGGCCGGAAAATATGAAAATATAAATAGACATATATAACATCTACAGTATAGACTAATACACAGATATATATATAGGATAATATACAGATAATGAAAATACTTTTTGCGGAAATAATGCACGATAATGCTTGTAATTTCTTCTTATACAATAACATTGTTTAATCTATTTTTGCTTTCTTCATTAGCTTTTATGTAGTATATTCCAACGGCATTTAATGCTTTTATATTTGAACTGTTTAACAACTGAATCAATTTTAACATACTAGGATTTTGGTAGTAATACATTTTTATATATTTTTTTCTCAAATCAGTATAGATAGGCAGGACAAACTAACATAAAATGAAACTCGTCTTCAAGCTCTTGTAAACTGCAAAGTGAACAGATTCTATCAGTTCTACTAATGTTCCTATGCCTACCGGTTTCTATATATAAATTATGAGCTGATAGACGTAATTTAGCAACGGCGTTCCTATATGATGATATTTTCATTATTGTAAGATAATCTGACCATCCAAAGCTAGATTTAAGGTGTTTGAAAATAAACAATGGGGATTTAATGTTAATGTCTTGAAACCATTCACTTATATACATATCAATCAACCTATTACGACATAGAGGTACAAAGCGTTTTAGATTAACTGAGTCTGGAAATAGCCAAACGTCATAAAATCCTGTATTTTGTAACAATGCTTTAACCTTATTAATCAAAACGCTTGAGTTTTTATTTAAACTATTTGATTCATTTATAACTGTTTGTAAAATACAATTTGACTTTTTCTTTGTGAAAATGTTTACGTAGTACATAATTGTTTTTACTTTAATATTAATAAAGAGTGGAAATCTTCCGAATTCTCCGTAAATAGCTGAATTACTAGTTGATGTTTTTACATTTAATAACTTGCTATGCAGTCTTTCGACAATAACAATTGTGTTAAAGCACCAAACCTCGCAAGAGTAGTATAATATGGATGCAACGAAGGAGTCAAAAAGATCAATCATAATCTTTAAAGGAATTTCCTTATGTTTTGTTACTGCAAGTAATTGGCGCGCGTAGGTTTACTCGTTAAAGTGTTAATGGCATTATAAAATGACCCGTTACTGGTGAACACTATACCTAAATAATTAAAGGTATTCACTACCGCAATATTAATCCCCGAATATGTAAATGTACTATCAACATTTAATGTTCCACCTTTTTTAAATATGACTATTTTGGTTTGATCTACATTGACTGTTAGATTCCATTTTTTACAATACTTTTCAAAAGCTGATATTAAATTGTGTTATCCTGCCTCAGACTCTGCGATCAAAGCAGAGTCATCGGCAAAAAGGAGTAGATATATAGATAATTGACCTAACGTAAAACATTCATCCGTGTTTTCTAGTAAGAACAGTTCTATGTCATTAACAAACAGTGAAAATAAAATTGGTGAGAAAGTCTCACCTTGCAATAATCCCACGTTACAGTCAAATAAATCCGATAATGAGTTCATGTGTTTTACACAGAGTTTAACATCATTGTACAAAGAGCGTATGATACTAAATAACTTTCCCTTTACATTGTGTTTAATGAGCTTATACCATAAACCGTTTCTATATATAGAGTTAAAACATTTTTGCAAGTCGATAAAACAACAGTACAGCTTTTTCTTGTCAGAAAATTGTTTTTGAATAAATGAATTTAGTATGAATATTGCATCGACTGTGCTATAACCAGTTTTAAAGCCGAACTGCGCGACGGTTAAAATTTCATATTTATCGGACCATGCTTTAAGCCTTTCATTTAACAGTGATGTAAAAAGTTTAGAAAAACAGCTTGTAAGGGTGATTCCTCTATAATTACCGGGGTTTGAATGATCTCTCTTCTTAAATATAGGTACGATTACCCCCCTTGACCACGATTTGGGGAATGTTTTCTTATCTAAAATATAATTGAATAATGTTTGAAGCGGTTTATCTAGAAAATCGATACTTTCCTTAAAATACTCATATAATATTGTCAAAGGATGGTGATTTATTTGTACTTAACTTTTTAACAAATTGTCTTATTTCCGTTATTGTAAAAGACGAATCTAATTCCTCGTATATACATTCATTATTTCCTGTATGATCAAAATCGGTTAAAAAATCTTCACGAATCTTCTCGAATTTTGATATCAGACGCCAAAGTTTTAAAATGGTTATAACATTCTGAGAGTTCTATATCTGATACAATATTTTGTTCCTTCTTTTGCTTAAATAGTTTCCAAAAGTCTCTAGGTTTTTTATTTTTTAAGTTTTGAAGATCATTTGCCATTTTTCGGTTATGCTTTACAATTTAGCTGCTCTACAATGGTATTTATAGTCCTTTTTTAAAGTAAGAAAATTTCGTCTGTTTTCATCATTTTTTGCCAAATTATAATTTCGCAAAGCTTCTTCATAAGCATGTATTTTAAGTT
Organism: Serripes groenlandicus; assembly: GCA_031761405.1. Classification (NCBI taxonomy): domain Eukaryota; kingdom Metazoa; phylum Mollusca; class Bivalvia; order Cardiida; family Cardiidae; genus Serripes; species Serripes groenlandicus. Next base: position 187,539,253 of record JASEVX010000001.1, read on the forward strand.
TGCATGTATTATCGAACCAATCCTTCATTGGGTAATCAGAATTATTACAAAATGTTGATTTTCTTTTATATTTGACATGTTTTTCAAAATAGCTATTTCCAATATTAGTTAGAAAACCCGTGAATAAACTGACCATAATATCGGGATCACAGTCATGTGACATGCTGTTGTGTAAACTACTACACAAAACATTGATCGATGATGAAACGTCATGTACAAATTGATCCCTATGTTCGGGGTTCCATATATACACAAACCTTTCCTCATCTTTACAATCATTTTTACATGACGTATTAATTCGTAAATCGAAAGTAACTGGAGCGTGGTTGGAATGAACATTAAAATCATGTACATGAAAGTCTAATAAAATATCAAAATTTTCATAGCTAGTCAACAAATAATCAACTGTACTTTCACCATTATGTGTAAAGCACGTCAAATTACCAATGGTCCTATCTTTGCCGACTCTTCCATTTACTATCAACATACCAAGAGATTTACATAGGTCCAATAAACAGTCGCCAAACCGGTTTGAGCCCCTATCGCATGCAGCGCGAGGGATATGCAAATCGAGCGGGCCACTGTTAGACTGATCGTGGTCGATTAACGGTCTATCATTCATAATATAATCTGATTTAAACCCAACAAGTAAGTAAGTAAGTAAGTAAATATTTTATTATAGTGACATGTGTAAAACAAAACAAACATATAACAAAATATGATAACGGGATAACACCCGGCCCCATGGGCCTATATGTCACTGTTAAGAAAAAAATTATTAGTCGCCGGGCAGAAGCCCGCGACTTCTATTTTTAATAGCTTTTCGGAAATCACATGGGAGGGCGGCTTATTATTAGAAAGAAACAAATCTAGATGATTTGAACATATTACAATTGTGGTTGTTTACGAACACTAATAAATGACACATCTAAAATGAAATAAATATTCCGATTTGTTAATGTTTGCAGTTTTTTTTATTTCACTCGCATTTAAGTTTTTTGTCTTATTTACGAAGACAAAAGTGGTCCCTTCAAGACGTGAACCAACACCCCCTAATGCAGACTCTTATGTGTCATCATTGAGGTCAATTTCGGATTCTCCTTTTAATAGCAATTTTAACTTACTAAATGTTGTTTTCATGTTCAAAGAGATGTCTTGATTTGTGTAGAATTCATTTAATAATGTTAATCCATGAATATCTAAAGTAGGAACTGTTTCTAAGCTAAATATAGACCCTATTCTGTTGTGTAGTTTCGTGACCTTTAACATCGATTTTCGCGCATGCGCATTTCGATATGAAAAAGCGAGTGATATTATTTTATTTTAGACAAGTACAAGACGAATGTTTGACGCAAAGCGTCAAAGAGAAGCCGCAATATTTCGTTGTACATGTAGAAATAAGAAAAAAAGAACATTTTTAAATCCACAAACAATAGAACAATTTAAACTGTAGACGGTAATGCTGATATATTTCTCCTTTTGAAGACTTTTGTTTTCTTCAAATTACCTCCCTTTAAAGCAATACCAGGATATTTACCTTGTGATTCGAATAAGATTGACAAACATTGAAATTATATGAATGAATACTATTATTTAAATAAGTAACAACAGCAAAATTAAATTAAAGCCAGATAAATGTGTACACATTTCGTTAATTTGTTATAGATACCCTAATGTATAGATATGAATATAAACTTTATAAGCAAATGTTTTCATTTCAACGTTTCTAATGTTTGAATAGACTAAGGAAAGTCAAGAATTTATAAATAAATCAATGCAGTTCTCCGGCGACATTGATGCCTTGCATCAACTTTCTCTTGTTTACACAGTGAGAACATTTCACTGTTCCGGTTTTAAACATATTTATACAAACAGCACTGAGTCGTACATGTCGTTGGTATGTTTCCTAGTTTAAAAAGGACAAGACACATACCAATTACGTGCCCGAATTCAATTGCACGACTTAATCATTCTTTTACTATATAACACGTGCATTTAAATCGCCTAATACAAACACTTTAGCCCCTAGATTCTGAAAGTGTCTAACGTCAGATTCAATTTTGTCAAATATATCAAAATCAAAGTTTTCATAGACTGGCGATCCCTCAGGTGCAACATATGTAGAACATATATAGATATTTTCAGCGGTATTGAAGAAGGTTTTATCCAGCTTAAACCATTGAATACAGTCTACATTGTTACGGATTAACTTGACTCCATGTGAACATTTGTCTCTCACATACAGTAAAATCCCTCCGCTACAACGCCTTGCTTTTTTATGCTGTAGTTTTCTATATGAATGGAAAATCTTAAAACCGTTCAGTGTAATCTTAGAATTTCTATTGGTCCAAGTTTCACTTAGGAATATTAATTCATAATTACTAATTAATGAAGAAAACTTACTATCATTCAGCTTATCTCGGGTTAATCCCTCAATGTTCCATATTAAACACCTAATACTATTCAAAAATAGATGAGTCTGTAAATAATTCCAAATATTCTGGAAACAGAATAAAAAGCTTACTAAAAGACAAATAGGTCAACCTAATATTGGTCTAGATCAGTGTTGTGAACATGTCAGTGTTTTATTTTCTACTGGAGAAAGCAATGTTACTGAAATATTGAACGCAGACACCGATGAAACTTTAGATTTCGATAACCTACAGGATATTGTAAACACAGCAATTTTGTTTGATATACTTCGTTAAAATGGCATAAACCGGAAATTTATATAATGCAGTCAAAGCGATCTATAATTCAGTTAAAGCATCAGTACGATCATGTTTAAATTACACAAACGCATTTGACTGCCCAGTGGGCTTGCTTCAGAGCTGCAGCTTAAGCCTTATTATTTTCGCTATGTTTATAAATGAACTGTTTGATACAATGGCAGTAATTGGAATTACAGACATACAAATATACCCGAATATTGTAGAGATCTTTTTTGTATTAATGTTTGCGGATGATATAGCTTGTATTTCGGAACAGTCTCATGATTACAAAAACAACTGAATATTTTAAATAAATATTGCCAAACTTATAAATTAACAAGATCTTTAAAAAGGGAGGCCAGCTGTCAAAAGGCGAGACATTTATTAACTCGAAATAGTAAATGGTTTTAGTTATGTAGGTATATTTTTCACAAACAAGCTTTCATTACATAAAATGGCAGAGTATATATATGCCCATCGATCAAGTTGCAGCGTGTTCTTGCACATTTATTTAATTCATTCAATGAACTTTCAAATATACCTAAACATTTTACTCAAAACAAAAATCATTTTAGATTCATAAATTGTATGTCTACCGAGAACGTAAAAACTATTCGAAATCTTGCCATGTGTATATATCATATTTTGCATTCAAATATTGAATTGAATTTGTGTTGGGAATAGAGCAATTGCTGTATACATGTTTAACAATAGCTCGACGATTGTGAATATGATAAACTATTTTTCATATGCGGAGACTGTGCGAAACCAAAATATACTTTGGGTTTAAATACATTTTGATATATAATGCATATCATCTAAATTGACTCAAAATATGATAATGTTTAAAGCATTATACAGTTTTTAGGATCAAACACTCTGACAAAGTTTGATAGGGAAATCTACAAAAACTGTTCAAGCCATATTGAATGGCAGGCAGACAGCATCAGAAAAGGGGATTTTTTGCTATTTGTTATTAATTCCATTTGAATGAAAGTGCTTGTCTGGTTTTAAGATAAATGTGTAGATATGGTCTTTCAGTGATCATTTACATATGTTTTCCATACAGAATTATGGGGGAAATGCCAAAACTAAAATTCTTTTCTGAATCCACTTGTTTAAATTCAAATATAATGTTGCAGAAATGGTCCGTGAGTGAACCTATGCAAAAATATTCAAGCCATCTCCATTGATTGAAAAACATGGCCGCCATATGGCATCAGAAAAGGAGCAAAATCACAAAACTTCAAAGGTTCTTGTCTGATTCCAAGATGATCTTTTAGTTAAACTGTACATAATTTGTCCAAGCTATATTGAGTTGTTGAAAAGGAAAGGTGCTAGAAGGCATCAGTAAAGAGGTAAAATGACATTAAAGCTTCGAATGACATCTCCCTGCTTTTCTGATTCCAAAATGATTTGATCTTGTGGTGACCTTCTACAAAAAGTGTAAAACAAACGCAGCCACTAGACGGTATCAGTTGACCCTCTATAAAGAATATTTAGGACATATAGATATAACTTCTCCTCTTAGAAGAATGGACCAATTTCAAAATAATTTCGACGAGCCCCGGTAGCTCAGTCCGTATCGGTATAAGTTGTCAAAACAAGGTTTGTGAGTTCGAACCCCAGTTCGGCCAACAATCTATTCGACGTTTGACAAAAGTCACTATGACAAGCGGTATTTGTCTTTTACCAATGGGCTAACAGTCTATGTGGAAAAGCAGCCAGTTGCTTGGAGGGTATGTTGTGTGGGGTACTGGCATGAGAAAACCGAGAAACATGAGTGGGTGAACTGGCTGCCATGATATGACTGAAAATTGTTTGAAAACGGCGTTAAACATCAATCAATCAATCAATCAAAATTATTTTACAAGGATGTTCTTTTAAAATTTTCCAAATAATTGAATAATATCTAGAAAATTGCTTCTGTGGATTCATAAAGTGAAGAAAAAAAATCCATTTATGTATAAACTATTTGCAGTTCTATTTAATCAGGTATTATATCTTTACAAATACAGGAGATATTGCTTTTCTTTTGCAACAATGTTTTCAATAATTAACTGCTGCAAGTACATCAAAATATGTTTGAAGTTGCACAATATTTAAGTTCATCTGATTTACATGACATTTATCTTTTTTAAATAATCAGATTTTTAAACAGGATGCATTTGAGTAAAAAAAAATTTTCGTTTTGTTACAAAAATTGTTTAATACTTAGATGAGTGGGTAGGGGCCATTTGTTTTACCTGTGTTTTGAAACTTTGTATTAGATATAATATTCAAATGCATGTCTAATGATTTATCTTTATAGACAACTAAAATGGCATTTAATGTTAACGGTTGTGTCATTTATTTTTTTAACCGAACTTATTATATTTATAAATAATGCATAGTTTATAAATCACATATCTATGCAAAAGCAAATGTTTGCACAGTTTTATGTACCCAAACAAATCTCGTGCCTACAGCGCTTTGATTATATCTTGTTTACATTAACTCCCTTATAGGACAGCTAGTAAACAGCAATTTGGGGTTTCAAGTTGAAGGGTCTAGTTTGTGTGCCCTGTCATTTGCAGACGACATGACCCTTCTCTCTTTATCTAGTAAAGCTTTACAAAGCATGATTAATAATAACGAGCACAGCTCGTTATGAGGTTTTAACGAGCTGAACGAGCACAGCTCGTTATATGAGGTTTAACCTTAATAAGGGGAAATTTCCTATATTCAGTATGGAAAAAAATTGGGTGCAAACTTACTACGACCCAGCTCATGAAAGCCAAATGAAATTACATAGAATAAAGCAGGGAACCATGACCGACATTTATTCATATCCGGCCGACGTCACATCCGTCCAAATCAAGCTGGTTCCCGAGATAACGACAACAACTTGTTTGTTTACAGTAAAGGCTGATAACCAGAACCTATCGGCTACGAGTTACTTTGCTTTAGGTAAGAATTTTTATCTCTCTCGTTTTCGTAACATACATTAACACAGACAATTTCATTTTGACAGATCCGCCCATGCAAAACTGGAGTATGGTCTTGAAATTGCTAAAATTGCTATAATAGAGCTTGTGAACACAATAGAGGCTCAATTTACTATCTGATTTTCACCAAACTTAGATAGTAATTAAACACTGATGTAAGCTCAGTTCCTTTCGAAACCAGCAAGAATTGCCCTTGCATGACTGGATTATGGCCCTTGAAATTGTCAAAATTGCTATAATACAGCTTGTGAAGACAATAGAGCCTCCATTTACTATCCGATCTTCACCATACATACAAATGACCAAAGAAATATCCCAGTAGAGCATAGGCCCTCATGGGTCTCTTGTTTAAATTAGGCTATTTAAAAGGAAAAAAGTAGAAAAAGGTATAAATAGTGTTTGTAATCTCATTCTTTAATTTATCATTTTATTTTATATAAAGTCATGGTGGGTCAGAAACTAGGTCACTAGACCAAATTGAAGGAGCATTTTGTTAACACTCAGACATTTTGAATGCTGCATTTTTAATTTTAACATGTTGAAATTTTGTCAGAATTGGTGTTTTGGTGAAATCTAGACTCAAATATAGGTCATGTTGGATGAAAACAACAATGAGGTCCAAAGAAAAACATTTGAGAAAAATCTTGTAAACATGCTTGACCTCAAGGTTTGATTCAACATCTTGAAACTTTGTCAGAATGTTCGCCTGATGATTATTGATATCTAGGCCAAGTTCAAATATTGGTCAAATCGAGTCAAACATAAGGTCACTAGACCTAATTAAAGGAAAATCTTGTTAAGAAAGTCCTGGTTTTTTATTGCACAGTTTGTGTTTTTTTATGATCACGTTTTGTCTGATGTCCTTCAGTCCAGGGTCTTTCAAATACCCTGTTCAGTCACACGCCATCAACAATTGCCTTGTGAACAATCTACAGGCAACATTTTACAACATCCAATATGCATGAAAGTTTATCAGAGAATCATCTCTTTTAATTATTGATCAAGTTATAGACAGAGTCCTGTGCGGTGAAAAACTAGGTTTCAATGTCAATTTAATGAACATATTGAAAACACTCAGGATGCCTTATTTTATATTTAAGCATGTTGAAATGTTTTCAAAATAACTGTTTTGATGATATCTAGGCTAAGTTTAAATATTTTCAGTCATAAACTGGGTCATGTGGGGTCATAAACTAGGTCACTCAACCAAATTTAAGGAACATCTTGTTAATCTAGAAACCACACTTTGCCTTCAGCAGCTTGAAGCTTTGCCAGAATGTTTGTCTTGACAATACCTAGACCTACTCAGAATAAGGGTCATGGTGGGTCAGAAACTAGGTCACTAGACCAAATTGAAGGAGCATTTTGTTAACACTCAGACATTTTGAATGCTGCATTTTTAATTTTAACATGTTGAAATTTTGTCAGAATTGGTGTTTTGGTGAAATCTAGACTAAAATTAGGTCATGTTGGATAAAAACAACAATGTGGTCCAAAGAAAAACATTTGAGAAAAATCTTGTAAACATGCTTTGACCTCAAGGTTTGATTCAACATCTTGAAACTTTGTCAGAATGTTCGCCTGTTGATTATTGATATCTAGCCCAAGTTCAAATATTGGTCAAATCGGGTCAAACATAAGGTCACTAGACCAAATTAAAGGAAAATCTTGTTAACCTTCTGACAGCTGTTTTGAACATTGCTTTTATTAACCCAGAAACTATGTCACTAAGCCTAATTGATGGAAAGACTTGTTTTCACTATTGTTATGTTTTACCTTTCTGTATTGATTATGTTCATGTGATGAATTGAATGTTAAAATAGTTGAAGATTTGACTTTGCACCAAAAGATAAAGTAGGAATAGTGTACAACAGCGGTCTCAGTTCCGACAGCTTGACACATATTCCTTTATCATGGTAGTCACATACCTACAGGTTAGACCCATTAAAGACGCTGTGCTCGTGATGAGGCTTTGCCTTTTTCATATTATTTGCTACCAATATTCATGTCTGTGGCAGTACCAGTATAATGCTAGTAAGTCTACCGTTGTAACATTTAATGAGTCTAAACAGTCATATTCACGTTGTTCTCGGGTTTGGTCTGTTCAGGATATTCCAGAAAAAGAGGAGTTTGTGCATTTAGGTTTAATCTGTAGCAAATACTCAAATTCTACTACGTCTGTAAAACACATTGATAGAAAGTTACGTTGTACATGTTTTGGGTTAATTAAGAAGGGTTTACACAGGCATGGATTAAATCCTTTGACAAGTCATAGAATTTACAAATCTATAATTATCCCTAGAGCTCTTTTTGGATGTGAGTTAAAACCGTCGCTCACTAGGCGGGACAGTCTGACTTTAGAACGATCACATCGGTTATGTCTGAAACAAAAAAGATAGGTCACCGTACTTCTTTTAGAGTAAAGGGACTTTTTCCTTGCGTTTTCTTGCATTTTCTTCGAAATACAGCAGTTTTCCTTAAAAAACAGGCCTTGCTTCAAGGAAAAGGTCGATTTACCCGAAAAGGAGTACGGTGACCTATCATTTTTTTGGCATTTTTTATTAAATTGAATGATGTTCAGTGTTTATGGATAATTACAGAAAATTCTATTATGTAGAAAGGAAAATTTCTATGATTTTAACTTTTTCGAGAGTAAAATGTGACACCATTTCTACCTTGAAAACAGCTTGATATATTTTTTTTCATATTTTACACACAAATACTATTTTCATATTGATTTAAATTCTATATATATAGAGTTATATATGAACTTTAATATGATTTGTAGTTTTCTTATTTTTTTTTTTTTTTTAGTTTTCGGTTTTCGGCTTAAATGCCTATATTTGTGCCTTTGATGAAATTGGTCATGTCATTGACAGGCCAATAAAAAAAATTAAATCCATAATATATATTTTTGTTTTCTTATTTCAACCAATTATAGCATGTACTAACAAAATACAAAGAATAGAGAAGTTCTATGATTGGGATTTTTTTTGATAAATAACTGTAGCATACGCCTTTAATAATGAAATGAAACAATATCAATTTGTTTTGTTCATGAAAGGTGTTTGATGAAATAAATCAGTTATTTGGTTAGTGATTTCCGTGATTTTGGAATAGAAAAAAAGGTGATTGTAAAGGAAGAATCGATGAATGGAGGCCATTTTGTCGACTATTGACTTCAAACTGACCCACTAGTATAGGTTATTGACCCTGTACTGTGAAATCATCGTCTGTTCTTTGATTGACGTTGCCGAGCTTGCGAGGCTACGTTCGCCAAAGAACGAGGTCCTACGATGATTTCACAGTACAGTGTCAATAACCTTTTTATTGCATACTTTCATATTGTAAACTATTTGCTTTACGTTGTTGAGGGTTTTTTATGCCTCCGGAATCACCGATTCGGTGGGCATCTAGTTTTTGGCCTGTCTGTCTGTCTGTCTGTCTGTCTCTTTGTCTGTCTGTCGAAAACAAAATTAACCTTGACCACTACTTTTGAACCATAACAGGTACGGCTACCATATTTCACATGTGTATTCCTTGTGACATCACCTTTCTGTCAGTACCAAAATTTTGACCTTGCGACCTTGACCTTTAACCTAGATGTTGCCATTCGGGGGCATCAGTGTTTCACAAACACATCTTATTTATTATCTAGAATTGATAAATCTGCTTCCGAAATTAGAAACAAACTGTTTGTTTACATAAGCAGTAATTTTTGTGCAAATGCCGTTTGAATTATAACAGTGACGTAATGTATTTAAATGACGTCATGCACGTGCATGACCAACATTTTAGACGCGCGTTTTAGACTGTTTTCATGTCAAAAACGTACCTTTAGCATGAGACAGTAAGAAATTGTCCATGATCAATATATGAGAATTTAACATTACAAAGTCCCGTGAGGTTTAACAATGATATTTAGGTCAGCTATATGTTTGTTTACATAACAAAAGTAGTCCCTAGCATGTTAATTATGCAGAATTTTCGCAGGTCCTTATCTACGGTCATGATCACTCCTTGACAGCGGTCGTGATCGGAAAATCATGACCACTTTCTTTAATGCAAAGTGAACGGGACAATATGAAAGTATGCAATAAAGTAATTTACTGACCCAATATAGAAATTCAGGGGGTCACCACGTGACTGCTCTTGTCCAATGAAATCGCTAGTTTCTAGTGGGAGGTGAAATTACTAATAATATGTTCCCAATCAGGCAGCAAGGGAGACTAGGTTTTCTCATCATTTGACTGTCCATCCAGTTTGATTTTGACAATGCCATATGTAATTCCTATTATGTATAATTTTCTTAAAAATGGAGATATCTTAGAAGAAAATGAGAAGTCTGACACAATTTCGACATGAGCAATATTTCCCTTTTCTGCAATGTTTTTGAAAGTTGTTACTACAGAGGTGTCAAGAATTGTATATATTATGGAAAGAAGGAAGAAACGGAAATGAGTGTTATTTATGCTGCCATTTTATATACAAATATGGACATATATATTTCTTGCACCAAATAGTTGCTTGAAATGATGTGGTGCAATACATCACTTTATTGTATACTTTTATATTGTTCCTTCTTGTTTCCATATGAACAAAGGATGCAATATCATTTGATATTGCACGGGTTGATATTGCACTGGAATCTTTTTCACGTGACGCTAAGGACGGAACTATTTCCATACACTAACGTTACAAGGCGCTCTCATCCAACCTTTCATGATTTAGAGACCAGCTAACTTCTACCTCCAACCTTTCATGATTTAGAGACCAGCTAACTTCTACTTCTACTTTGTTACTGTCAGGGCTTAGTGCATCGCAGGCAAGTGAAGCCATTAAAATTGTTAAAACAACTAATTAGGCATATTTACAAATATAAATGAAATAAAAAAACATTTTTGTTGTCTAGGCTGTGTATCAATGTAGACGGGACTTGAATCAGTTTACAGATGTGATCTGCTCAAGGTTCGACTCTCTGATAGTCCTAGGAAAAAGCTGTGCTTATACGGTTAGTAGTACATTGTTTGGTACATCTTTTATAGATGACACGTAGTGAAAAATCGATAGACATACACAAAACCCAATCTGGTCTATTTATAGCGTTAGCTATGCTAGTAAATACGTACGTAGTTTCTGACGTAATAATGTGACGTGATATCAATAATATTGCTCGATTGTTGTTTTGATTGTCGTTGACGATCTATTGTAAGTGTATCAACAAATAAAGAGGGATTCATAACTTCTAGGATGAATAAGCAATGATATTTGAAGAGATATTTTATGTTTGTGTAACCTTTCCTTTTTGATCCTTCTTGTTTGTGTATCATAGTGTTCATCTTTGTATGATCTTCATATATTGGAGGAAATAAAGAGTATATATATATTTCCAATAGTCTACAGCAATACTTAATACAATACATATATAATAATCTATAAAGAGGGGATATCGTCCACATTCGCCTAAAGCTACCATATTATTTGTTGTACTATTTAATTTCAAATATTTCTTACAAAAATTAAAGTGTATGGATTCTAGAATATCTAAATATGTATGGCCCCAAATTTGTCCTCCGTAACACAGAATTGGTGTTAACCATCGAATCGAACAATTTAAAGATATCTTTGCAAGGAAAATAACCAAAAGATCTCTGATATCTGTATATAGAAAATGTAGCCTTCTTTGCTTGAGATGCTAATTTGTGTTGAGCTGAGAGCCAAGACAACTTTGGTGTAAAATGCAGACCTATATATATTTATAACATGATGTTATTCTAACACGTTCATTACCTGAAATCTTTTTTTCATTTACTCGTAATGGACCGCCATTTTTAATAAAAGTACTGAAAGTACTGCTGGAAGGTGATTTTAGAGTGATGTCAGCCAGGTGCAGATGGAATAATGAATTGTATGCAAGGTGTTAACAGCTCATGGCTAGGATATATGGATAGGAACAAACGAGAGCAAATATGTTGGAAAATAAATGAATGAAAGAATTTAAGTCTTTAAAACTTCTTTATTTTGCTGCAGTTTCGGAATAGGTAAAATTGTATAAAAAGAATAAATCAAACAAATATAATAAAAAACACAAACACTTGTTGTTTAGTTTATACGGTTATACTATATAATTTCAGAAGAACGCCTCCATCAGTAGAATACAGTAATAAAGAAAGAATAAAAACTTCAAAATTGTTGACAGCTGAACATTATATTATATTCACAATAGATTATAGTTAGCAAACACTGTCAAGAAGTGAGGAGTATTGCATACATACAATTCATTTAGAAATTGCATTGAAACAAAATATATTTTTGGTAAAAAATATAGAAAGAAATTTTTGTAAAAAATATAGAAATCATTTTTTCATATTTAGACAGAAATGTACAGGAAAGAATAAAATTCAGTCATATCCATCAATAGCTAATGCTATCTTTCTATGCGTCTGTATAAGGACAAATATATATAGATAGATATTCTTTATTTCTTCCAAATTTGAAGAGCAAGTACATTTCATATTAAACATTACAAAAGTGAGAACATAAATATATAGTTAAAACATTGTAACAATAAGAGAACTTGCTCGTCCCACAACGTTTCAATTAGTAAATATATATATACATATATAATATATAAATAATGTAAACACCTATAAATGAATATACTAGAGGAAATATAAAGAATATAACTGAAAGTCGTAATTAAGGATAGATTAGCATGTTTTGGGGAAACTACCCTACGACACGGTATGTCCTCGAATATTAGTTCGTGTAATGTATATCTGATCCGGTGTATCGGTGTTGTTCACAACAACGTGGCGCGTAAGAATATACATAGTAATGTTTACTGCAGAAATATTTGTATTTCTTAAAATAAAATTCACTTTAAAAGACGCAAATACATTTTCAGTTTGAAAATAAAGTATAAACTCTATATTCTTCATTCAACTTATTGTAAATGAAAAGACTATTAGGTAGATTTTACTTTGAATTCATCGCACTATATTGATTAGCGTATGTATAAAACAGTTCCTATAGAATTAAATGTTATAGGGCATATTCCATTTGGGTCAGTGTGCAATCCCATGGGAAGAAGATTATTACATAAAAATCACCTTCCAAAAACTATTATATCTGTTTTATCTAATTTAATTTGAATACCTGTGTCATAACACAATTGTGTCATAACTAAATTAAGTTGATTTTGCAAATGTATCACAGTATCAGAACAATTTGTGCGAGCACGTCTGGTATATTTTCTGTAATGTAAATACCGTAAATACCGTGTTTACATCATTCACGGAATCTTATATATGAGAATAATCCAACAGGTACAAAAGTTGTCTCGGTGATGAAGAGTATACGACAGAAAGTCCGTGAGTCGACAGAATAAGAGCAGTCTATCTATGCAGATGTGTTGTGTAGTACTAGATCCACAGAATGGGATGATACAACAGAGGTTGTCCAAAATGTACCAACATTCTACTCCTCCAGATCCTCAATTTACAGGTAAATATGTTATATTGATATAGAATGTTTTCTTTGATTTAACCCTACCCTTGATACAACAATCTGCAGCAAAAGACTTAAAAAAAGTTAAATAAAAACGATGGAACTATGAAAATGTTACATTTGCAATGAAAGCATTGTGGCAAAAAGGAGAAATAGCTCATATGCTATCTATCTACTCATTGTGCATACCACAACAACGATTTAATTGCAGGTTTTGCTTTCATTTCAGACATAGATCAAAACTCCATCCACTACTACCAAACACACGAAACGAAATAGTCCTAAATGGTGAATGGAAAGAGACACTAACCGGAGACAATTTCCTTCTCGAAGATGAAACTGTCGATGAAAGAATTCTAATATTCGCCACAGCAGACAATCTGACAGAGCTGTCATGTGACAACGTCTGGTATATGGACGGCACTTTTTACTCGAGTCCCAATGTTTTTATCAACTCTACACCATCCACGCCCAGATCAACGAACATATGTATCCCTTGATGTATGGGTTCCTGCCGAATAAGATCCGCGCTACTTACAGGCGATTTTTAAAAAAAAAAAAACACCCACGTACTGTGGCACTACTAAATACTTCTGACACACTTGTTTGGGCGGGATTTTCGAAATCCCGCCCAAACAAGTGTGTCAGAAGTATTTAGTAGTGCCACAGTACGTGGGTGTTTATTTTTTTTATTTTACACAATGTATATGGAGAAAGGTCCAGTCCCTTGGTTTGGTCGGATATTTAAAGAGAAACTGCTGCTGCTGTGTTACCCCTTGTTCCGTAACGCCAGGTAGAAGACGTGTGGCTGTTTGCCCTAGAAAACGGTGAATACGACACCCAACAAAAAGAAACGTTTACAGATTATGTGACAGAACAGTGGGGACAAGGGGACAAATCCCTTTGGAACCACTACGACAATAGAGGTCAAGCATAAACCAATCACGTTGAGAGTTGGCACCACAAGATAAACAATAAAGTGAATCGGTCGCATCCAAATATACTAGTATATATGCGCTGTTAGAAATCTTCAAAACAGAACAACAAATGAATGAAATCAAGATGCTCCAGTTTTAAAATAGTGGTCGTCAACATCCAAAAAAGAGAAAATACAGAGTTATAGACAGTCGGTTAGCCACTCTTAAAGAAAGGCTTGCATCTGGTGAGATTGAGTTGTATATATATATATATATATATATATATGCCGATGCAGCTTCACAGTTGATTGAATTGATATAATTTATGTTTTTTTGTAAGATTGTGTATATAATTACAATTTTGTTTTCAGCGTTACATACATTAATAACAGGGACTATGCTGCAGAGGTGGAAAAGCCCATTGTATATATATGTTTGCATTAAAAAAAACTAGAAAATATCTAAAAGATAGAATAATTAATTATTGTTACAAATGTTTTCAAAGATATAAATTATATTAGAATGTTGGTTGCTGCGGCATTAGAAAGGGAGTAAAATACCCAAATATTAAAGTTCTTCTCCTCTGAACCCGCTTGTTCGATTCCAAGATAATTAAGTAAAACCTTTCCTTCAGTAACCATCTATAAAATTGTTCAAGTCATATCGCTTGGTTGACTGACATGGCAGCCATATTGAACTTGAAAAGGTCATTATGCGTTTATTAAACCTCCATTCTTATGAAAGAGCTTGTCTGCTTTAAAGATAATTCAGCAGAAATGTCTCTTCAGTACGGTGGCACAGAGGTACTATGTCGTGCGCACGAGATAATTAAGTCGTACGCACGAGATACTATGTCGTGCGCACGAGTTACTAAGTCGTTCGCACGAGATACTAAAGTCGTGCGCACGAGATAATTAAGTCGTGCGCACGACATAATTAGCCATAAGTGTATTATGATGGCTAATTATGTCGTGCGCACGATACACTTTACATACATGAATGTTGTTTGAAAATGGCTGATAGCAGAAACGATTTTATTCTATTATTTTTGAATGCAGGGTTAACGTATGAAGAATATGTATGTAAAGTGTATTCTGATTGGCTAATTATGTCGTGCGCACGACATAGTATCTCGTGCGCACGACTTAATGTGCCACCGTATCTATGCCACCGTACTTCAGTGACCCTCTATATAATGTTGATATTACATAGCATCAGAAAAGATGAGTTTTGGACTTCAAGCTACAAATGACATCTCATAATAATCAACCAAACAGCTATGTTCGTTTTGGGGTCCTTTTATTAATGTGTTCAATACGATAAACAAGACGAATTTTGATGCTAAGCATCAATGACGCCGCGCATGATTTTAAAGCATGACTTAAAGGGAAGCAGATGCAGTTCAATACATTTAAATAACCTGTGCAAATTAACGGACAGGATGTAACTATTTTGAACAAGAAGGCCAAATGTACCTTTATCTTAAACAAGAAGGCCAAGATGTTCCTTTATTGCTCACCTGGATACCATAGTCTATAATAAAATGTTATCTTCAAATCATTTGGTTTACCGTTTGCTTAACATTGACTGCAACAATAAAGTGTCAAACAAGCTGAAGTTTCTTAATTTTAAATCTGCTCTTACTAGATCAATTAGATAAACAAAAAACGTAGATACTGAAATATTAACAGATATTAACTTAAAGTGTTAATGCCTCTAGTTATAAGTTAAGTGTGACACAAGCTTTGGAAGGAGAGAGGGAAGTCTATTCTCTTTCCAGTTGAAAAGAAGTATGATAACAAAAGACGAGAGTATATAAACAAAAAATACAAATCATTCTAACGAGTTTAAAGATATTTAATATCAAAATTAAGCATTTATGAAATTAAAAGAAAAAGTTCTCTTGTATAGTCAACATATAGCAAGAATACAATGGTCTGAATGAACAACTGTATGGGGAGGAACGTTTTAAGTTTAGTAATACAACAGAAATAAATAGGAAAAAACAGCACCCGAATCTTTTTTCTGAGCTTTGATGAATCGAGTCGTCAGAGCAGTAAACCAAACAATTTAAAAAGCGTGGCCTAGTGAACTCCGTAAACCAACTCATAAAAAAAGCTTAGCATAGTAAGTTGGGGAACAGTTATTAAAAACAATTTAAATGTGTCTAAAGTTTTGTAATAACGGTAAACGATGTACATATTTTGTATCTTGTTGTTTCTTAAATCAGTTAATACAATTTATTCAATCATAAAGGCTGTTTTTTCAAACATATTACAGAGTTTTTCTTTACAATAATATTTGTTGGTTGCTCCCTTTTCGATTACGTCACCCCATGGTACAAAATTAAAACCTATCCCATACTGACGCCGCGCTTCCACGCGCCGTCAATGATATGTAGAACTTTTGTTGGTGTGGCATGAGAAAGGCATAAAATGCCAAAAAATATTTTCGCCTCTAAATTCACATGTCTGATTCAGATATAATTTACAAGTAGTATAAATGTACATTGACTTATAATTTCATTACTTCAAAAGTTATTGTCTGATTTCAAGACATCTATTGGTTGCTCCGGCATTAGAAAGGGAGTAAAGTACCAAAATATTAAAATTCTTCTCCTCTGAACCCGCTCGTTCGATTCCAAGATAATCAAGTAAAAAATGTTCCTTCAGTAACCATCTATAAATTGTTCAAGCCATATCGCTTGGTTGACTAACATGGCAGCCATATCAGAAATGTTTCTGTAGTGACTCTCTTCATAATTTGTTCACGTATTATTAATTGGTTGTAAAAGATAGCCAATAGGCTGCATCAGAAAAGGGGTAAATGAACTTTCTCCTATTCAAATACTAGATAGTCCACACGCATGTCTGTCTGCCTGGTTTATCTACACGCATGTCTGTCTGCCTGGTTTATCTACACGCATGTCTGTCTGCCTGGTTTATCTACACGCATGTCTGTCTGTCTGTCTGGTTTATATACACGCATGTCTGTCTGCCTGGTTTATCTACACGCATGTCTGTCTGTCTGGTTTATCTACACGCATGTCTGTCTGCCTGGTTTATCTACACGCATGTCTGTCTGCCTAGTTTATCTACACGCATGTCTGTCTGTCTGGTTTATCTACACGCATGTCTGTCTGTCTGGTTTATCTATTCTGTAGTTAATAATCATCCTGAGTATGGCATTCTTATTGTATGCTTTGTAAATATAAATGGATATGGGCCGGAGGCCTTTATACTTGAACAAATCATTTAATTGAATTGAAGAAAATAATCAAATAGACTTGAAAACATTGCGACAACAAAAGAAATATGCGCGTTATGAGAAATGGCCTTATTTGTCACAATGTTGTCAAATGTCGTCCACTGAACAAGCAACCATATGCGTCTATATGTGGGAAAGGCCTTTACGGTGACATTGACATTTTAATAATTCGGCATATGGAATAAACATCGACTAAAGATAGTTTCAATCCACCTCGCTTCATTTGTTGGTAGAGTTGCGCGCATGCGCAAACGAGACTATTGTTACAGGTTGAATTTTGAAGTCACGTGACGTAAATGCCCCCAGAACACATACAAAAATAGAGCAAACAAATCCGACTGAATTACGAATGCAAACATAAGCAAAAGTAAAATAAGTAAAATAAATTCACTTATTCTAGGTATCCAAATAAAATTACAAATTCTCTTAATGTGTAAATATCATATTTAAGTGTACACAATTATTTAGATATCACTACGCCAATATAGCACTGCACCGCGCAATTACCCTTTGTAAATTGTAACCCTTTCTTCCCTATCGGCAGAGATGTAAACATCCACTCGTCCGCTAGCATAAGCGAGTGACAAAATTAAATCTGTGCCACAATTATGACAGGATTTTTTTAAAACATATGAATAAATAGTGTTTTAGGAGTATTCTGCGATAGCTGCTAGCACTCGCCGAAAGTCAACGATTAACGATGACTTTTGCATTTTGGATAGATGCTTTTTTTATGATGTCCGCGTCTAAATTCCCGACTTCTAAGAAAGAGATTTCATCAAATCATTTGAGCGCTTTAAATTACGACGATTGCGAGTCAATGTTCTAAACACTTGTTTATAAAGCGTTTAGAGTACTTTGACTATAATAGGCAGAACGAATAAGGAACGAATAAATCTTGCAAGAAATCGATCATTTCTTTCGGCCAAAATCAGGTAAATGACCAGCGGATATTGGTTATTACAACATAACTGATTCATCCTTTTATTCTAAATTTGTATTACAGAGTTCAACATTTGATTTTGTTAGCTTTGACGCGATTCAAGATTTTGACGCGATTATTTCGCTCATAGAGTTCATTACTAACAGATGACTGAGTTGGTGATGGAAAGAACATTAAAAAGTTAAGTTAAGCTAAAACATGCACAGGCAGGCGAATGTTTCATTAGGATAAGTGCAACACTCAATTCCCAATCCTGCTTGCCCTTTACCAAATCACAACCCACCCCACAATATAATCAAAGTACTGTAAGTACTGCTGGAAGGTGATTTTAGAGTGATGTCAGCCAGGTGAAGATGGGATAATGAATTGTATGCAAGGTATGAACAGATCTCTTTGCATAAAAACATAATTAGGTATAAGTGTGCCCTCAATTCAAATCAATTATCACATTACAAGCACATTAAGAAAGTGTTATACAATTTAGATAATATCAAGATATCTAACGATGATCAGATCTTTATAGATATAATTTTATTTTGATGAGTATTACGCGTAAAGTGAGGATTCAAACACTTCCAAATATTAGACAATTTAAAACAATTAGATATTCGGAAAAAATCTGATTGATTGAACGTAATTTGTTAAAAAAGAGCAAATGCATATTAAAACCAAAGGCTTCTTTTCCCACAACATTTTTCTTTCAAGAGCTACAATATCTAAAGAGGCAACGTGTTAGGGTGTTTATCAAGTATACATGAGTTCGATGTTACCATACCAATTCAGGAAAAGTGATTTCCACATCTTTCTCATTTCCCTCGGTAGATCAGTCGGTAGCGACGCGGGCTGTCAATCCAGCGGTTGTGAGTTCGAATCCAAGCTCGGCCAACATTTTTTCCGTCGTTTGACAAAAGTCAATGTGACACGCGTCATTCATCTTTCACAAATGGGCTAACAGTATATGTGGAAAAGCAGCCAGTTGCTTGGAAAGAATGTTGTGTGTATTCTTTGTGTGAGAAAGCCAGCAAACACATGAATATGTGAATTGGCCGCCGTGATATGACTGAACTGACTGAACAATTGTTGAAATCCTTTTTATATAATCATTCTGTAATTTACCATTTACAATGCCCCCTAATATATATTAAGTCGAGTAGGCGGCGTCCGGGGAACACATCATTCGTGCATTACCAGATAACTAACACTTCTCCCTAGCACACAACTATTGACAACATTGTGACAAAACATGAGAAATTTATCCCAAGTCTCCAAATTTTGCTTCTGCAAGTAGTAAATGCATTAAACTACTTTTAAGGAAAATATGTATTTTACAAATTATCAGATTAATATTAGAAACCTGCAGCAGACGATTTTGAAAATATCTGAGAGGGAATGTTTCCTTTTCCCACAACGTTTCATATAGTAAATCTATATATACATATATAATATGTATAAATGATGTAAATACCTATACATGAATATACTAGAGGAAATGTAAGGAATATAACAGAAAGTCGTAATAAAGAATAGATCAGCACATTTTTTGGGAAACTACTCATTGTACACAATTTCTCTTTATCCAATAACGTTTTATGAAAGTTGCAGCAACTTTGGAAACATTTCGCATCCATTACTGAAAGTACTAATTTAGGATAGCTATTGATATTAAATAAAATATAACTAATCATTCAATGGTGTGTTGGTGTTATTACTGTTGATTTCGTTCCTTTATTATCATTTTATAAAGTTAAAACATTACCCTTTGATTTGTCCCCACTTTTCCCCCACTGAAATATTACTGGCAATAACCGTAACTTAAATTAACCCTTTCCCCAAAATACAACAAGTCTGCAGCGGATGAGTTTGAAAAAATATCGACAAAATTATGGAAACTCTTTTATCAAATAGTTGGTTTATACAAAAATGTATATGTCCGACATTGTCAAATTGCGTATAGGCCAGTGGTACGAATCCGACATTGTCGAATTGCGTAAAGGCAGTGGTACGCAACATCCGAAACGTAGATTATCTACGTTCCTGTAACATCCCTCATCATATAATTACAAGAGAAAGTTGATGCAACGCATCAATGTCGCCGGATATCCATACTGCAGTTATGCATAACACAAACATTATAATAGTCGAATAAACAGTTATCAACTGAAGGGCATATTGGAACATCAGGGGTGGGGTCAAGTGAAAATGTATCATAACTTGCATTGTTTTGTCAACGAAGTGAATGATAATTGAAGCCTTTCCTTGTTTATGATCAATCTCCATTCCAAAGTAGGTTGACCATACACACAGCCAACTAATTATTGATCATAAACAGTAATGGAAATGAGTAATCTTGCCAATCATTAGTCTTAGTATATATACAGTGCTTTCAGTAAGGAATAATTATAAGATTTGTGAATTCCACATACACTTTTCAAGATGTTTGTCAGAATATTTGAATTTTATTATTTATCAATAAAACCACAAGACAGACAATTTAGGATATGCATGCAATAGCACGTTATTTTACTTTTCCCCTATTAAAGTCAACATTGGACACCTTTGCAGCAATCTACTTTTAAAACAATGAGATAAGGGTTAAATCGCTGAAGACATGAGTTTTCTCGTTTTCTCAAAATGATATTAGCTTGGCATCCTAATTATATCATACTTTAACAAATGTTGAAATGTAGTCCAATATTTATAAATTAGACAACCTTCGAAATATAATATCAGCTAAACAGTTAAATCTCATTGAAATTGTTGTATAATTTAAACATAATTTCGAACATAAACTGAGCCCTATAACATGTTAATTTATTTTAATTCTTTCCTTCCTTTTTTATAATGAAAATAACAAACTACTCATGTTTTAAAATTATATTATGATGAGCGCCCTTGTGTCAATGATGCATAACAATATGCAGATCGGAAGCAATATGCCTTTAGGGAATTTAATGACACATTTAAGATTGTCAAGGACGAAATAATTGTGTACGAAACACCCTATTCGTGACCCACATTCTTCTTCGCAGAGGTGTCGTTCTTGAAACTCTCTTTATAGGCAGAGAGTGTTCTCATAGGGACGGTTTTGTCTTCGTAAATAAAACCCAAAGAAAGAAATGCGAGTCAAAATAAAGAAACTGCAAATACTTAAAACATCGGAATATTTATTTCATTTTAGATGTGTTATAACTCAGTGTTTTTAAACAAACGCAATTGTAATATGTTCAAGACATTTAAATTTGTTTTTTTCTAATAATAACTCCTC
This sequence comes from Serripes groenlandicus, assembly GCA_031761405.1. Taxonomy (NCBI): domain Eukaryota; kingdom Metazoa; phylum Mollusca; class Bivalvia; order Cardiida; family Cardiidae; genus Serripes; species Serripes groenlandicus. The sequence goes on from JASEVX010000001.1 coordinate 187,560,852, forward strand.
CTCCCATGTGATTTCCGAAAAGCTATTAAAAATAGAAGTCGCGGGCTTCTGCCCGGCTACTAACAAGAGAAAGTTGATGCAAGGCATCAATGTCGCCGGAAAAGACTGCATTGATTTATTTTATAACACACATGTATTCTTGACTTTCATTAGTCTAAACATACACATAATGTTTTCATAGGGACTAATTCCAGGATTTTTGAAATTCCACATAGATCTACAAATTTCAGGATTTTGGCTGTTTTGTATTTGTCAATAAAACCACAACAAATACATTTTGGGCTTTAAATCTACATGCAATAAAAAGCTATTAAACCCTTTCCATTTCTGAAGCAACAATGAAAACCTTTAAACGCTTAAAACATTGAGAAAACGGTTAAATTGCTGAAGACATGAACTTCCTCCTTTTTGATAATGATTATTTCACAGATGTTAAAATTTATCCTCATATGTTTAAAAAGTAGACCGCACTTGAAACAACATATCAGCTATATTGTTTATCTAAATCGTTGATGCATACAATATATGTTTGGCGCAAGAGAAATGCCAGTTGCGAGTCCCATTACTATTTAATAGGTGGCAAGTATGAAATTAATTGGGTGTGAAAGAGCAGATTTTCTTTATTTCTAAATCTATTGTTTATCAGAGTATGTTCTTCTCTTAATTTCTTTCAAGCCAAATAAACATTTAATATCACATATATTTAATCATTTAAGTGTGTAATATTAGCTATCTATCTAATAATAATAATAATAATAATACTTTATTTAATGAGGGTAACACAGTTAGTTACACTAATCTTCCCTGTGGCCCTCAGAATATCTGTAATAAGGTGTTTGAGCATTCTTTCGAAATGTTGACCCTCGTGTCAAGATCGAGTCGTAGTGTCAGACATCGAAGAAAGTGAATAAAAAATCAGGCAAAGCTTTAGTGCATGTTTTATTCCACTGCATCCGAGAAAAAAAAAGCATTTCTATATTATCTTTCTTTCTCCTCCTACATTCGACCCACACCGATAAACAGGCTTATATTTGAGACATATTTTCACAAATATATTTCTTATTTTTGTTTCTGTTACCAGTTTATGTTGATACTTATCTATTAAAAGGAGAATTCGACGTGATTTTCATATCGATAGTCTGAGTTGTAATATGTTATGACATTTTAAAAAAAAAATCTAATAATAACCCCCTAAGAAATGTCGATTTGCTCTTTTTTCGGCGAGTAGCTGACTAACGTTGGTTTTGACCTCGATGTTAAACAAATGATCTAGATTGTAGACCAATCAAATGTTGTATTTAATGAATAATGTCGAAGAAATAAAGGAAATGAAACGTTTTGATTGGTTCATTGTTAAGTTGGCGATCCTTCGAGAGGCACCAATAAGGTGAAGTTTTAAAATGAAATGTTCTGCATACTTACCTTTAATTGTTTTCCTTAAGAAATAAATTTCAGTGAGAAAAATCAGTTAAAACGTATGAAATATAATATTAATTATTTTTGAAACATGATAAGTTTTCAGTTATTTATCGCCAATTGAAACTTATAACTGTGTTACATAATACATCCCTTGGGAGCCTCGCGAAATCTCCAGTCAAGTGATTAATTCTCGGACTTGAACGAATTTAAAGTGATGTCGCGCTAGTGTAATGGATGTTGACATGGATTTTCAAGTGAAAGGTCTGTGGTTCGCTTTTTTTTCTCTCATTCATATCAAAACCAAAGTATATATATGAACTAAAACATTTATTAACCAAATATTACATATTTAACGTTATTGTTTTCTGTTTGTTTTCTGTTAGTTTTCTGTCATTCTAATATCAAATCATATGCGAATGTTCCATTTCTTAGTGTTTTCTCATATTGATCGCCGTTTATCTTTTTTAAAGATATTTCTTGTTATTTATTCGACGACACGGAATGCTAGTCAACCCTGTCAACCCGGTCAATCCACAAACAATCAACAGACAGGTCAGTCTTTCTCACAACCAGTGATTGGCCACTCACCGATATACAATAATAACGGTAACAATATACCTTATTTAATGATGCTAAACTCGGGATCTCCAGTGTTACCATCAACCTACCAACAACAATGTCCAACTCCATCTACACCATCCGTAAATCCGAGCCCTGATTTATTTTTAACCATTATTCAAAGACTTGACTCTATGGATAACAAACTGTCACAGTTAGAACAAATACAGACACATATCAAGAGCATTTCTAGCCGTATGGACACAATGGAACAAAAAATGAAAGATTTTGAAGTTAAAATGAAATCACTTGAAACAAGAAAGGTTGTTGATAGCACATTTTTAAATGACATATCGAGTGGCCAGAAAGAAATGAACACATTAATAACAAAAGTGAAAACATATGAAAAAGACTATGGTCAGAGGGAAAGAAAAATGAGGGAAGAAATAACGGACTTGAAATGTCGTAGTATGCGAGATAACCTCATGTGCTATCAAATACCAGAAGAGAAGGATGAGAACTGTGAAAAGACCATTTTAGATTGTATTGAGCAGAAAATTAAGATAGAGAATGCAATGCGTCTACGGACATAAAACTGCACAGAGTACACAGAGTTGGGGGATACGTGAAGGACAAAACCCGACCTATTGTGGCAAAATTTGCATATTTTCCTGACAGAGAGAAAGTGAGAACAAATTCAAAACAGTTGAAAGGTACGAACTACGGTATTTCGGAACAATATCCGAAGAAAATTATGGACACACGTCGGAAACTCGTACCGATAATGAAATCGGCACGTGAGAAGGGCAAGGAGGCTTTTCTTGTAGTGGACAAACTGTACATTGACAAGAATCTGTATGTGGAAAACAGTTAGGATCCGTGTGAGAGCGTGTTACACTGTTTATCATGGAACATCGAAGGTTTAACATCTATTAAAACGTCAGATAATAATTTTTTGGGATTAATTTCAAAATATGATTGTTTTGTTTAAATGAAACATGGACTAACAAATACTCAACTATCGACATAAAAGGATATTCAAATCCTATACACTCATATTCGAATTCGAATTTCGAAAATTCCAACACAGACGAGCAAAAAGATCAAGCGGTGGATTAATAATCAATGTAAAAGACAACATAATAAAGGTTGTCAAAGTGGTAAAAAACGATTTAGACTGTATTGTCTGGTTAAAACTCGAAAAGTGTTTTTTCGGATTAGAAAATGATATTTATTTGGCAGCAGTCTATATTGCACCAGAGAATTCCCCGTCTCATGACTAATATGAAAACGACTTGTTTTAAGCCTTGGAAAATGATGTTTCACATTTCAGCAGTCAGGGTAATGTTTTTATAGCAGGCGACACCAATAGCCGAGTCGGCCAAAAAAGTGACTATGTAGAAAATGATTGCGATTTGGATTTAGAGGATTTAGGTGATCATTTGTTACCACCAAAGCGCACTTCGTGTGATTCCCGATCAAACCGGTTTGGAGATTATCTGCTCGATCTTTGTAAATATACAGACATGAGATTGGTAAAAGGTCGATTCTCTGGTGACAATAACATTGGAAAACTCACCTGTATTACTCATAACGGTCAAAGTACGGTTGATTACCTATTGACAAGTGTTCGAACCTTTTCATGTTTAAACGACTTCTATGTACACGATTTTACCGAACATTCTAATCATGCACCTATATCGTTCACATTTAAAACACAGTTAATAAATCATGATTACAATTTAGAGGATATTTCATATCATAAATGGGATGGTAAATACCGAAACGAGTTTTTAAACGACATAACGTATGGTATATTTGACATTGAGAAAACATTAAAGGAAGAGATTGTACAAAAAAGCGATACTGATATCTTAGTTTTAAAGTTTACTGACTTCTTGAATAGGTGTGGAAAGGGTTATTTTGAATACAAAAAGTCTAAAAACAGTCAATTTTCAGATTAAGGAAACAATCAGCCTTGGTTTGACAATATTTGCAAGATTAAGCGGGATAGCTTTAGATCAGCACTAAACTAATTCAATAATACCAGATTAGACGTGGCACGGCAGGAGTTAGAGTTCGAAAAGATTATAAATATTATTGTAGAAAAAGGAAGTTGAATTATAATACTGACTTAGCCAAAAAAATGAATGAAATGAGACGTTGTCGCCCTCGAGAGTTTTGGAAACTGTTTAATAAGAAATCTTCTTTATGTAAGGGGGAAAGTGTTTCTACAGAAACCCTTTTCACTCACTTTAAAGGCTTGTCATCTGAACACGTAGAACAAAATATGAATGATGAAGTCAATGATTTTTTTATCAAATTTCAATAATCAACAAATCAATAGCACCTTTGAAGAGTTACTCAAAGTGAGATTCGCCGTGCATGTAAACAGTTAAATAGTAACAAAGTCTGCTCACATGATAACATATTATATGAATATCTGAAAGAGAGTGAGGACTTAACAGTTATCTCTTTTGAACTATTATTTAACTATTTATTAGAAACAGGAATATTTCCCAAAAGTTGGTCTAAAGGTCTTATAGTACCAATATACAAGAAAGACGACTCATCTGATCCTAACAATTTCAGGGGCATATCACTGATAAGCTGTTTTGCTAAACTGTTCAGTGTTGTATTGAATAATAGGCTCAAAGACTGGACGGTGCAAAATGACATTCTAACAGACGCCCAATTTGGATTTAAATCCGGTTATAGCACGACAGATGCTATCTTCATTCTTAATTGCCTGATAGAAAATCAGTTTAATAGTAAAGACAAATTATTTGCCTGTTTTATCGATTTTCGAAAGGCGTACGATTTAATTGATAGAAATGCGTTGTGGTTTAAACTGATAAAATCGGGTATAGATGGTAAATTACTAAGGGTTTTAAAATCAATGTATTCGGAAGTTAGGCTTTGTGAGACATATGGGTACATTGTCTGAATTCTTCGCTAGTAAGGTCGGATTATTACAAGGGGAAATAACCTCCCCAATAATGTTTTCCCTTTTTCTGAATGACATAGAATTACACCTACGTAGTAATCCAAATGCCGGTATAACCCTCCATCAGCTGACTATATACCTTTAACTATTGCAGACGACGCGGCTGTTTTATCCGAGACTGCATCGGGTCTACAGAAATCGCTTGATAGTCTAACTTAATACTGTTCTAAATGGAATCTATCGATCAATATTGACAAAACAAAAGTTGTTGTATTTCATAAAGGGGGCGTCTCAAGGAAGACTATAAATGGTATATTAGTGGAAATGAAGTTGAGTGTGTTAATACATTTAATTACTTAGGAATAGTTTTTTTTCTAGTGGTGGATCATTCATACATGCCAATAAAACATTGGCCGGTAAAAGCCTTCGGGCGATGGGATCGTTATTTAATAGTACAAAAGATATGGACGTCCCAGTTGATATTATGCTGAACCTTTTTTATTCATACGTCGCATCAATACTGAATTATAATTGTGAAGTGTGGGGCTTTAACAAGGCTGAAAACCTTGAGCGAGTCCACAGAAAATTCTGCAAGTGGTTAATTAATGTAAAAAGCTCAACAAACTCGCTAGCTTTATACTCAGAACTTAATAGATTTCCACTTTAGATAAATAGGCAGATCCGTATAATTAAATATTGGTTAAAACTGTACGGGCCGAAAGCATCTAACTTTATATTATCTACCATAGTTGCTCACCAACGTAGAGAAATAACGAGAAACAGTGATGTTAAAAACTGGTCAAATAAGGTTAAACATCTGCTAGTGTCGTCAGGTTTTTCCGACATTTGGTTATATCCCGAATCCGTTTTAGTGAATAGGTTTATACCTATAATTTCCCAACGATTTATAGATATATATGTCAATCAATGGCAAGCAAGCATCCAACTGTCCCCTTCATTATATGTTTACAGATCATTTAAGACTGATTTCGCTCGAGCAGGGTATCTGGACTTATTAGAAACCAAATCATTTCGACAATCAATTGCCAAACTTAGACTTTCATCCCATAATCTAATGATAGAAAGTGGTAGACATAGACACATTGACAGAAACAACAGGAAATGTGAGCTTTGTACTTTAAACGATTTAGAAGATGAATACCACTTTGTTATAATTTGTCCATTTTTTACCCAAATAAGAAATAAATACATTGAAAAATACTACGTTAATCAACCAAATGTATTCAAATTTACAAAACTGATTGATTCTACAAATAAAAAAACCCTAACCATGCAAACTTGCTCTTTATTGTATATATGCTTTTAAGCTGAGAAACCAATATATGTCGAATACCACATAAGATTTGTATCATATATATATTATTTTATTTTATTTTTTGAATTATACTCTCTCACCATCTTAAATAGTTATTTTCTAAAAGGTTCTGTTATTTTTCAAAATGGTAGTTATATGCTGTCATTCATGTATGTTAATCATAATCTGTCTGGTTTTCCCAACTTGGATACATATCAGTATCTAACTTGGTTAAACAAGATACATTATTTAAGGAAAATCAACAAAATAACATAACCATCAATTAATAAAGGTATTTACTTTGTTTGGAAACTATAAATTAAATGATTACTATTTTCATTACCATGTATGTTAATTATGTATGCTATGCACAACGAGCTTATATGCTTGTGTTGTAAATAAACTTCTTCTTCTTCTTCTTCTTCTTCTTCTTGAATTGACCTAGTTCGTGTATATATCTCTGAGTTGTTCACAAAAGCGTTGCGCGTAGGAATATACATAACAATGTTAGCTGCAGAAATATTTGTATTTCTTAAAATAAAATTCATTTCAAAAGAAGCAAATACATTTTCAGTTTGAAAATAATGTGTACAAACTATATTCTTCATTCAACTGATTGTACATGAAAAGACTATATCAGGTAGATTTTACTTTGAATCCATCGCACTATATTGATTAGCGTATGTATAAAAAAGTTCCTGTAGAATTAAATGTTATAGTGCATATTCCATCAGGGTCAGCAGGCAATCGCATAGGAAGGAGATTATTACATAATAATCACCTTCCAAAAACTCTGCAGCAGACGAATTAAAAAGAATCTGAGCAAAGATACAGAAAATCACATTTATTGGAATTGTAATCATTGAATATAGTTGAAAAAATTGTTGCAAAAAGAGAAATTGCTTGTTATGAGCAATTTCTTCTTCTGCATCAATGTTTTCAAAAGTCGTCGGCTGCAAATACTTATGCAAGTGGAAAAGGTTTAAATAAGAAACACTTTTTCAAATGATAGTCAGTTGGCTATTCTAGTATATAATGTCCGTCTTAAATAATAATGACAAAACTTTCAAAAAACAAGAAAAAGGTTTTTAACAATTTAATTGAAAATATATTTAATCAAAGTCGGGTAAGTATAGTTGTCCCTTTCCGTGTTTTTTGTTATGAGAGTTATGAGAAAAACTTATGGGACAGAGTAACACATTGACATAATTTCAGATTCAGGCTTTGTTTCTGTCAAACTGCTGAAGAACACAACACTGAGACACACATTTTGATTAAAAGTTTATTAAAAAAAAAGGAACAATTTTATTTATGATAAACAACATTACAATGATGGTGTAGACAATACATCAACAAAGCGTTTTTCAATTTGTACATTCATTGCACAGACCAAATCTTAGCAAGTTTGAAATTATGGACATCTCAGCACATTTTTTCTCAACTCATTACTTCTTGGCAGGATTTTACTGCTAAAATTAATGAAATTTTATTTTTAAATATGACCTAAGAAAGCCTTCCCTCTACATTTTGAAAACACCCTCAGAAAGTCACCAACACGTTTAAGACCGCGCACAGACTATGGTTCCCGAATAAAGTTAGGAGCTAAAACAAAAGACAGTACCCATTCATCTATAGTCTATTTATAGATTTTCATTTCATTTTCACATAGATGACGTCTCAATCAATTTTCAATCATCCTTACTATTCATTTGCTTTGTTTTTAATAATCTGACTTTCATGTTCAGTATAATATCTTCCTATTTTACTACGTTGCGTGACGAAAACTTCGTCTGTCGGTCTTGTAATATTTTGTCGTTTTCGATCATCTTTCATTTTCATTCATTTATATGCATTTTGTTTTTCGCAAATATCGCTGAAAGTTTCGTCTATGATTACACATACTTGATTCAAAGTTAACTTTGAGTACAATTGTCATCGCAAAATGCAGACATGAAACGATTTAAACCACAGAAATATATGTATCATGATAAATTACGCCGTCTAGTGGAATTCGTTCTTTCATGAATATCGCGATTTCGGTGTATTTTGCCTAGCCGACATCTTTTTTTATCACGGATGTGATGTGAACTTCAATCAAACTTCAAGAAAACTTAAATGAAATGAAATCTTCTGGTTCTTACAAACAAACTTTGACCAGAATAACTGAACTGTATTTCATACAGACACTTTCAGACACCTCTGCAGCAAACATTTTTTGAAAATATTGTGCCAAAAGTAGAATTGTTTTTAACTTCATTCAATTATAATTTTGATTGTTCTTTCAATTATAGAGAGTGTTCTTACTTTTGAATACCGGTAAATGCTTTGAAAGACATTTGTTGCAGAAGTGTTGTATGTGGGAAAGGGTTAACAAAATAGTGTCTTAAAATGTACTATAAATGGTTTTTTAAATATATTTGTCTAAAAATCTACTATAAATGGGTTTTTTAAATATATTTGCCTATTTACTTTAAATTTGTGTAATATAAAAGTACTCTAAAGTCATGATTTTACAGTTTGAGAACTAATTTAATGATCCCTTTTCTTATTTCTTCATGTGCAACGAAATATTGCGTCAAACATTCGTCTTGTATATGTGACAAGCGTGCGGTACGCTGACGGATGTTGTATTATATGTTATACATGTTGTTATGGGTCGATGGCCTTAAATCAATAAAATATTTGTCATTGTCATTGTCATATTTTCCCGCTAGATGGAGACATATGCTCATCACACAATATTAATGCGAGAAGTCTTAGAAACTCGTCAAAACACCCGATGGTTAAAAAGAACTTTCAACAAAATCATTATGGTCTCATGGGAGACAATTGCAGTCTTAATCTTCCGCCCGGAAAGCCGACCTGAATTACTTCCCTGTGACAATGTATGAATTGCGCATGCGTCAGTGGGTAATTGTTTTCCAAAATTATAGAAACCAGAACTTTATTCGATTGAAAATATGATCCTTACATTAAAATTCTTTTAAAATAGTTTTTAATTTCTGTTGCTGTGTTCCCTGTTTGGTATTTTCCAGAATACAGATACTTTTTTTGTTAAGTAACATTGATCAGAATTAAAGTCTCAAGTGTGTCACTTTGGGATTTAAAAGAAGAAGTTAGAAGAAGTTTTTAACATAAAACTGGAGAAATGAAAAAAAAAAAGGAAACAATTTATAAGTCTTTAAGAATAAGATTTGTTAGACCAAGACACTGTTTAATTAAATAAGAAAACACTTTTCGAGAACATATACAATATAAATTTCAATGCCCTACGGTCAGATAAATGAATGGTGCAACTACTAATCAAATAACTGTATATATTCCACTTTGAAATATGGCCAAGATATTAAGTCCATAAAAATAATTATGACAGATACAACAAATAATCTACTTGCCCTTCGCAAAGTACTTCAAATGGAAAAACAAAAATGGTTTACGGAACTACATTTGTGACGAGTCAAACTATCCTTTCTTACCCATTATGTCGTTTTCCTTTTTGGTATGTATTCATAGTTTGCGTTACAATAATACACTGACGTCACCATGCAAGAAATTTGGATTTATTTACATCCGGTAAGTTAAAACTAAACATCATCAGCTTATATTTGAACTGATTTTAAAAACAGAAACGAGTGTAATGACAAGCAAATGATCAAATATCACATTCCTTGTTTTCTTTCCATTATCGAGTAGGTTATATTTCTATGGATGCAACCTAGTTATGAAAAAAAACGTTTCGAAGGAAAGTGTACAGCATACTAAGACCATAAATATCGACTTTAAAAATGATTGACAAGACAGTGACTTAAATACTTAGGAATTGACATAATTAAGCAATAATTAATAAAATATGCGGCGCATCAAATAAAGTTATAAAGGCATCTTTTACAGTTAGTAAGACATTCGATAAACATTAAAGTTGTTTGCAAACTGTTAACAAAAAAATCCAACTTAAATTGATGAATTGGAGCACGCGTTCTTAATTATCATTAAGTATCACACTTCAAACATCAAATGCAATAATATTAGTTGCCACAATCATGTATATATTGTGTATTAACGCTTTTCTATCGCATACATTTGGATGTTAAAACCAAATTATCATTGTTTGACTCAATCGAATGCAATAGTAACAATGAAAAATGCTTGGCTATGAGAGTAAAATCCTTATTAGATGATCTTGGTTTTGGTAGTGCTTGGAATCAGTTTGACAAAAATGTAAATTATCTACCATTTTTCAAACAGCGATTGAGAGACCAATTTATGCAAAGTTGGAATACTTCCCTGCATACTACTTCGAAATCGGATTACTATAGGAAATATAAAACAATATTTGGTTTTAAAAATACATGGATGTTATTTTAAATGATCCGCTAAGAAAACAATTAAGTTATTTAACATAATGTTCGCATTCATTAAATATTAAAATTGGGAGGTATTCTAGTATTGGGAGATGTAAGTAACCAAGTGGAATCGGAATATCATTTCTTACTTTGCTGTCCCTTTTAATCTTCTCCAAACTTATTATTTTGGAAAATGATCATGACCGAATGTTCATGCTGTCTTCTAATCAGAACAAAATGATATTTAAAATTGCTTAGTATTTAAGAGTTGCATTTAATATGATATGTTGCCAGTTAACATTATACCAGGTTGTAATATATGAGTATTATCAAAATGTTGGTACGTACATATTGATGTTATTCAAAATGATACTCTTAAGAAAACAATAAAGTATGTTTTCCTTTGCAATATTTGTTCACTATTCACATTTAAATTATATTGGCGAAAGGATTGTATAAATGCTGAATTTGTCAAATAAATTGAATTGAATTGAATCGAATACTTTTTATAGCATGAAATGAATATACATAGTGAACTTTTAATCTTTAATGTGTTGGATATATAAAATATTTAGACGGAACGAATGTTTAAGTCAAGTTTGCATTTTTTAACAATTTCTCTATTATAAGCCTACCTGCTTTTCCCCGTAATCAATGGCATAAAGTACACATGTACTAAAACAAGTTACGGGTTATATATTTTTTAGACAAATACAAGATTTGTAGGAATGTATCCAAGACATAATGTTGATTACAAAGGCGGTTACGAAATAACTGACACTAGGGTACGAAATAACTTACAACCGGGTACAAAATTACTAGGGTGCGTAGTGGCTGTATTCCTTAAATAACTTATGTTACACTTAGTTCTAAAGAGTCTGGTTACCAGAAGTCGGAATCTGGTACTGTTTTATTCTTTTTATATCGTAAATAGCAGGAACAATATCAAAATGTGCAATAAGTATTTATTGATTTAAATTTATCATTATTATCACTGCTTTTCATTCAAAGATCAATTGAAAACAATTTATCTCGCATATATATAGTACATTATTAGTCGCCGGGCAGAAGCCCGCGACTTCTATTTTTAATAGGTTTTCGGAAATCACATGGGAGGGCGGCTTATTATTAGAAAGAAACAAATCTAGATGATTTGAACATATTACAATTGTGGTTGTTTACGAACACTAATAAATGACACATCTAAAATGAAATAAATATTCCGATTTGTTAATGTTTGCAGTTTTTTTTATTTCACTCGCATTTAAGTTTTTTGTCTTATTTACGAAGACAAAAGTGGTCCCTTCAAGACGTGAACCAACACCCCCTAATGCAGACTCTTATGTGTCATCATTGAGGTCAATTTCGGATTCTCCTTTTAATAGCAATTTTAACTTACTAAATGTTGTTTTCATGTTCAAAGAGATGTCTTGATTTGTGTAGAATTCATTTAATAATGTTAATCCATGAATATCTAAAGTAGGAACTGTTTCTAAGCTAAATATAGACCCTATTCTGTTGTGTAGTTTCGTGACCGTTAACATCGATTTTCGCGCATGCGCATTTCGATATGAAAGAGCGAGTGATGTTATTTTATTTTAGACAAGTACAAGACGATTGTTTGACGCAAAGCGTCAAAGAGAAGCCGCAATATTTCGTTGTACATGTAGAAATAAGAAAAAAAGAACATTTTTAAATCCACAAACAATAGAACAATTTAAACTGTAGACGGTAATGCTGATATATTTCTCCTTTTGAAGACTTTTGTTTTCTTCAAATTACCTCCCTTTAAAGCAATACCAGGATATTTACCTTGTGATTCGAATAAGATTGACAAACATTGAAATTATATGAATGAATACTATTATTTAAATAAGTAACAACAGCAAAATTAAATTTAAGCCAAGATAAATGTGTACACATTTCGTTAATTTTGTATAGATACCCTAATGTATAGGTATGAATATAAAATTTATAACCAAATGTTTTAATAGACTAAGGAAAGTCAAGAATACATAAATAAATCAATGCAGTCTTTTCCGGCGACATTGATGCCTTGCATCAACTTTCTCTTGTTTATATATATATATAGTTGTTCAAAATAAATTGTTTGAAACGTGTTTTCTCACCAAATATATATTCAATCCTTGATGGTATTTTAACTCTTAAATAAGAAAAATTAAATATTAATTATTTTCATGTTTTATTTCTTTGAATTCAAAGCAATATTTTCAAAATGTTTACTTTCTACAGAAACGTTACTTAATTTAACTAAAAAACTTTTTTTGTTCGATTATTATTATTTACACTTACAGAACAAATCGAGTATTCTTGAGAGAGAGAGAGAGAGAGAGAGTCGAGTAGGAGAACCGTTTCTTGCACAGTAATCAGCAATTAAGAATTGTAAGAGGATGACGCAATCCGGTATAGCAGTTAATACAGACCTAATTAACAAATTGGGATCAATGATCACGAACAAGTTGAAACCTGAGGTACTTGCAATTAAATGTAACAAAGAAAAAGATCCGGATGAGTTAATCGAGGATTATGAGTTCACTGAGGAAATGAAGGATGCGTTAAAGGATACCACTGAGCAGTCTGATAAAGAAGAAATCATCCTTAAACGGCTTGATGAGAAGATGAAGGGAGAATGGAAAGAGAAAGGTCGCTTTATCGTGCTGGAGATGGTCAATGATATGAAAAGTCAAAAAGCGATGTGCTTCAGATGGTAAGTAATTTTAGTAAATAAGAATGGTCAACTCATTGACTTTTTTTTTGGTGTCGAACTCATGAAAGAAAACAAAACGATTATTTTGTGGACAACGCAACACTGAAAATTCTATGTCCAGCACTGCATCAGTGGTGTAGTGGTAGAGCGTCTGCCTAGGTGAATTGTTGTAATAGCTTTCCCTCCTCCTGGGTACCCCTTAGCACTCGGGGTTGTGGGATTTTCATTATGAGTATGACTGTCATGCTGGTGTCAGGATAGTCCTATAACATAAGATTCCGTTGATAAGCACAGAGTCTTATTTCTAAAGACCAAAAACTCTTAGCGAATTTCAATTTTACATCAATTTCATTAAAACAAGTTGTACCACGTATATAAATGTTTAAGAAATAAGATACCTCATTTAATGTCAAATTATTGAAATCACTCTAAAAATATGACCGAACCGCTAATGTTTACCTACTTTTTTCCTCTCATTTTTGCAGCATTGTTTTCCGGTTGTCGTAAAATATTAGAAATATTTATAACGAAATTGTTATATATCGTCTGTATAAACAGAACAGGAAAACAAATATTAGTTTAGTTTAATTTTAAGTTCTATAATTTGTTTTACCCCATTTCGGAACCCAATTGGATTATTCGGATTTGTTCCTCATACATATATATAAATTTTAAACCATTTGGAATAGTTGGATTTATTCGTCAGACTTAAATGAAATGAAAAACTTCTCCACTGCAACACTTCAAATGTGTTTTTCTCGCATTAAACAGCTATGAAAGGAAAAGGATTACTTAAAGGAATACGCTTGGCTGATGACAACTCGCTTTGGATTGAAAAATATTGACTTAAAGAACATTTATTTACTATGCATTTCATTAACATACAACTAATAATCAAGATATTACTATTTAAAGATGACTATTTGTGCTGATCGGTGCGCAGCATGAGCGCGGCCATTGTTTACATATCGCAATGTCTCGAGACTTTCTGAAAAGAATCGTGACGTCATTTACACACTATGTCCCAAACAAAACAAAAAAGTAGAGTTAGCTAATGAACGACTAAGGGAATACAAATTGGACTTTTTCGTAAGAAAATTAACCCCGGAAGTTTACAAACCTAAACTTCAATTATTAAAAATTGAATTCCAAGCATTACATCATATTGTTACTAGATCTATATAAACTTTTATAGTAAATAGTATCCAACCATAGTAGGTGGATAGAAAACACGAACTTGACTTGTGTAATATATATCAGCCAATTACATATATATGTGTGTTAACATTTATTTATACAATAATGTCATTTGTTTATATATTTGACAGTTGTTTGTTATGATTTCACAGCTCGTTAGACATAATGAACCGTAGTTTTTGTACAACAATCAAAGGTCATAGAAACAATCAAATTTCCGGTAGTGATCGGACGCTACTGTAATAGGATCTGTCGGAGAGTGTTTTGAGCAGACATAATTCGATCCCTTCCCTACATACTCTGCAGTTGACGGTAAAGAGATTTTCCATATTAGTCATCTGCTGCAGATTTGGTGTATGTGGAAAAGGGAGAATTGAAATGGTTAAATTTGACCAAATTTCCAAAAGGATTTTTGTTGTAAAACTGTTATATTATATATATATTGAAGAAAAATTCTCAAACCTGCTTAAATATCCCTTTTAATTCCAAATGAAATCGTCCAATTTCTAAAATCGTTACTTGTTTTTAGTTTAATGTATTTTACCACAATTCATTACCTCCAAATACAAGACACTGGAAAGTTTATGAACAATGAGTACAGCATAGCTTCGGAGGTTTTACACAAATGAGCCACGTCACACACAAATCGCAATTCGGAGGTCATATTGTAAGTTGCAAATAAGATCAAATTGCATATTTGTATGGTCGTTTTTTTGTCAGGATGCATCTATAGAGGCTTACTGTACCGCTCAAAACCAAAAACAATTTTCGGCCATGCCTATAAAGGCTTTCTTACACCGGCACTCCACACAACACTACAATCTCTATAACAGCCAATACATGTATAAATAAAGTTGTAAACGTTGTGACAAAAGGCGTAATTTACAGATTAATCGAAAATTACAAACATTGTAGTTTGTACCGTTCTTTATTGAAAACCAATTAAAGGTCATAAAACCCAATCATATTTCCGGTAGCAATCAGACAATACTTATGATCTACCAACAAAGCACCGCCGAGGCTTTGATGCGCTGATCAGAAGCAGCAGCTGACTAGGGGTAATAAACAGCAAGTCAACTAATTAGGGGTAATAAAATCATTATTAGACCATCATGCAAGGCGTTAAACGTTACAGCAGTCAAAAGACGTCAGTTTGTTTGAGAACATTCGATTGAGCTTTTCCTATATAATTAATTACTGCAATACGGTTACGTCTTTCACAGCCTTATGTTGAAGTACTGCCCAAAACGTCAGGAATTTGATGATGATCAAATGAAAACAAGGACAGCACTGGCTGTAATCGACCATGTTCATTCCCTTGGTCGACAACAGCGAAACGATTTATGTGGTGAAAAGATCTATAGGCAGGCATTTTCAAAACTAACTGCATAGTGGACAGTTAAGCCTGTCTATGAACATAAGAACTTCATGTGCTTTGTGGGTGTTTGAGTTGATGAAAAAAGTTTGTTTAACATTTTCCTCTGGTAGCGTCATTACGATGCAGTTATAGCATGAACAAAAATCCTCCTTAGAAATCGGGACTAGTGCGATCTTTAATTCTTGATACACATTATTCCTTTCCATTTCCAAAAATTCGATGTCTGAATAATGGTTCAAAATTATATGCGATAATCTCGTCTAATTCGTACTCCATAATTATAAGAACATTTTAATACTCTCTCAAACTATAAATGCTGTTTAAAGTATTATAGTCAAACAGCACAAGACCAAATCTAACGGAGTTGTTACTTAATAAGAATTATTTTATCCAATGGTGGGCTTTTTTTGCTGATAAAATTAAATTAACGGCAAACTTCTCTATTATCCATTTCCCACCTGCAGACGCATTTTAACGCAATATCAGCAGACGACTTTTTAAAACATTGTGGGCAAAGGTGAAATTGCTCATGATGAGCAATTTCACCCTTTGCCCACAATGTTTTCCACTTATAGTCATTGGTAATCCAATCTCATTAAAATCATCTCCTATTAATGCTACGCATAGGATCTGAGGACAACCGATAGAGGGTCATGTTCAGACGACCTTTCCATCAGCCAATCAGAACCTTGCTTTCACGTTTTTGAAAGTGAAACTAAAAGTCTATATTTACCAAAAAAAATCTATATTTAGCATGGGATCCCAATTTTCGCATAGTGATTTAAATGCGTGTGTAGTTTTTATGACGACCGCATCATGGCCACAAATGAGGCAAAACACCGATACAGTCTTTCCCTAACCATACAGCATCGAAAAGTGTCCTTTGCTCTGGTTTTAAATGGTCTATTTTAAATTTGCTCAACTTCGTCAATTGACACCATTTTGTAGGTTAAGCCAAATGTTTGTTGAAACGAGTCCTCTGATTGGTTCAAATAAAAATAGCTTGGTGGATCTAAAAATAGCGATATTGGAAATCCGATAAACAAGAAGAAGAATTCGAATTGATCGCCATCAGATCTTACATTTGGTCAGATCGTGTACTTTAGTCAGATTGTTGGTTATCCATTCAATTAAAGAGATTTTCCATTTTTGTCAAATTATGTTCAAAGTCGTCTGCTGCAAATAAGTTGTATGTGGGAAAGGGTTATCTAATTCAATAAATTATTATTAATGGCAATTACGTTCTCAAACTTCTTAAATTATCTAATTAACCCTTTCCCTCATACGATAATTCTGCATCAGACGACTTTGAACATATTTTGTCAAAAAATAGAAAATCTCTATAAGTATAATTGAATGAATAACCTATGACTAAAAGCAAAGACCTAATAACACAAAGATATGCATCGATCCCAAATCTCGCTAAGCAACGTGACAGAAAAACAGGTGCGTGAGATTTGAGCGAGATCTCGTAGAGACGCTTTAAATATTTTAATCTCGCTGTGATGCTTAACAGGCGCTTTATGAAACATCGCTTGTTAAATAAGCAATCAACTCGAGAAGAAAAAAATTATAGAAATGTGGTTGAAAACCAAATACCTAGTTATAATTGTACGATTAAGACTTTGTTGAAAATTATTAATAATTTATATGAACAATAAAAATAACTTATATATAATAGTTTGTTTTAATTACATTTCGACTTCGAGAAATTCAAAATTACATTGTAACTTGTATCGGCAGAGGACAAAGACCTATATCTTTGGCAAAGACTAATGATATCTGACACTATTGTTTGATAATTCACGTCATCTAAGTAAAATAAGCTTTGCCCGGACTATTTGCGATCCAAATTTAAATGACTATTTAACTATTCATAGAGTTTCACTCGATCTGCTTTCGCTTTCAATTCACTTGATTGGTCATGTATTTTCGTTAATTACATAAATCAGGACTATAAGATGAAACATAATCTAGATTTCTGGCTGTAAATACAAGGGGCTGTCCATCAATTTAAGAAATATTTGTGGAACGCTTTTGTATTTGTTGAATTTAAGAATTTCCCCATATTGTATATGCATGTCTAGGTGAAATCAGTTTGTCTGTCCGTCTTTCATTAAATATTTTCGAATCAATCCCCTAGATAAAAGAAATAAAAAATATGAGACCATTCATAACTATGTTGTTTGTCTCTGATTCGTTATAACACCTCCATGTAATTTACCAGCAACTGTATATAACATCAAAGTACATAATAACAATACTTCTATGTATTTTTGTCTTTAATAGCACTTTGGAAACTTATTATTTTAATAAACGGATCAATTCAATGGATATTAAATGTACTTAAATGGCCCGGCAGTACATGGTTAAGTACCCAGGTAACAGTGGTATAACTGAAAAATTGTTGAAAGCGGTGTGAAATACCAAATAATTAATCAATGATAATCATTGATCAATACATGTGCATAGGTGATCTGATATCAGGAGACATCCAACAAAACAAATTTAAAGTAGTCAATTTTTTAATTACAAACATTTAATCCAATTACAAAGATGCAGACAAACACATATGTATGGTATGAACGTTGTAAATACAACTGTATAATCATATTATGCACTTAAAAAAATGAAAATAATTTCTAGATGAATGAAGTCACTAATTTTCCTACAATTTCCCCCTTTCTCACAATGTATTTGAAATGGCTGTTTCAGTTACCCTTTCCCACATACAGACACTTTCTAACACCTCTGCAGCAGACTTACTTTGATAACAATTTGGCAAAAGGATAAATTGCTTATAATTAGCAAAGTATCGCCTGTTGTCACATTGTTTCAATTTTATTCAATAATTGTTCTTTCAGTTGTAAAGAGTTTCATAGTTTGGAGTAAAGGTTTTCAAAGTCATCTCCATTTCATCTGTTTCATTACACCCAAAGTGGAACAATTCTGGCCATTTCTTTACAGTCCTTCCTTTTGTTAAATGCCTGACATACAAGTTATGGTCTTTGCCTGATTTCTTTATACTTATTATACTATCATTTAAATGATTAAATTTAGAACAAACATTAATCTATGTGTTACTGCTATACATTTTGTTCATAATTGAAAGAAGAGAATAACAATATATTTTATTATTAATACACAGAACAAAAACTACTAAAATGTGTAAATTTCCCATTTCCACTTTCACTACTATGAAAGGATTAAAGGACTGAGAAAAGGGGTAAAGCCAGTTATAAAACAAAACAGTTGACTGTGGTATATCTTTAAGTAAACACGACAGTATGACACTGAGGTTTGTACACATTGTGCTTATTGGGGATTAACACTAGTAGGCCACTGATTGACCATATGTAATTTGACATCAAAGGCTTTCAAACGAAATTGCAACATCATGATTGCACTGTTTTAATGGCAAACAGAACTATTTTTTAATACATAACCCTTTGTCTCATTGCTAAATAAAACAATTATATCCAAAAGATGAAAAGTTTACCATATCAAGGTAAATCTCTTTTCAAAGAACTGACAGCATACATTTTATTTGGGTATATAGTTTGCAATCTTTGATAGTTGATTGTCTCACATAATGCATCGTTTATTAAGTGTGATATTAAACAACACGATACAAAAATCATCAATTATAAATAAGATTTGATCATGGTATTCATGTAAAATATATTTAACATTGTTAATCCTTTAATTCCCACATATAGACTCTTTCTAAACACTTTGCGGTAGTTGACGTTAGAAAACATTGTTGCAAAAGAAGAAATTGCTCAAGGGAACCAATTCCCTCTTTTGTCACAACCTTTTCAACTCTATTGATTGATTATACTTTTAATTATATACATTCTAGATGTTTTCAAAGTTGTCTGCTGTATTTTTGATGTATGTGGGATACATGTAACTCCTTCCCACATACAACACATATGCAGCTGAAAAATTTGAAAACAAGGTGTTAAACATCTTTAAAATCTCCATAAAAGATAGCTTTATTGTTGAATAAAGTTGAAAACATTGTGGTCAAAGGAGAAATATTAACCTAAGGATTGATAGATTGGCAGTTAAGTGCATGGTCAACATGAAAAGTCAATTCAAACAGTTATTTGCTTTCTCTTTGGTAAAGGGGTCATCTCTGTTTATGTTTTCTCTTCTGCTATTTCCCTGAAAAGAAAATTACCACAAATTAATAAATCTTGTGACGTACATGGAGTTATTACAAAATTTATAATAAATGAGAGAAAAAAAGACAGAATCCAATTCAGTGCTTTTCAACATACAAAATAATGGAATTTTATGTTTTGGGTTACTTAGCATTGTATAATTTAAGAGCCGTAAACTAAAATCTTAGAAGCATCATTGTTTTGTACCAATTGATCATACCGAGATCCACTATACAAAAGGGAATCTTAAATACTGCTTAAAACACAGAAAATCATTGTTTCAATTTTTTGTTTTAAGCTTACTCAATAGAAAAAAGTTACTGGAAAAGAATATTACCCCAATTAAATCAATCCGGTGACTAACGAAGAAGTTATAAGCAAATATTTGAAAAGTGATATTACAAAATTTTAAATCAATGAGAGAAAAAAGACAGAATCCAGTTCAGACAAAATACGATTATGAAAGCAAATAGAAGCCGATTTTATAAGAAACCGTTCACGACACTCAAGAGATAAAACAAAAAGAATAATTGATTGATGTCAGCACCGAGGAAAAAACACATTCTACTTAACTGAAAGCTCAATTAAATAATTATATTTAATTATACCCCACCCACTAACCACCGACCGAAATTGTCTTACCATTGTGTTAGAAAATTAATGTTTATTATCAAATTAACATCACCTGATATAAATGATTTATAAACGTAAACTACTTACCAATTAATGTCTTTCAGTATTTCAGTCATCAAATCTTTACATTTGTTGAGGAGTTATCAATTAATTATCCATGTTTTCACATTACTTCAAATTGCAAATGGCTACCGATTCGGTTTTTGGAATCTCGCGTAATCTCGCTGGTCACATGGTCTGTCGCGTTGCAAAGTGTAACCTTCGCGAGATTTATTCTTTATCTATTGGATCGTTTCATATCTTTGTGTTATTAGGTCTTTGCTAAAAGTGAAAAACATTGTGTCAAAAGGAGAAATTGCTCATTTTGAGCAATTTCTTCTTTTGTCACTATGTTTTAAAAAAGCAGTCTGCTGCAGAGGCGTCAGAAAGCGTCTATATGACTCAATATGAGGGAAAGGGTTAAGGAAGTTTAAATAAACATTCAAAGCAAACTGTAATCAATTATAACACAGATAAATTTATACATATATACAATATTTACACCATTTAACTTCAAGAAGTGGTCCTTCCTCATAATCAGTGTTTTTGGACCAGACATTTTGGGAAATTAGCCTTTCTTTCTGGACCTATTATCGGCCTTTTTGGACTGGCCTTTTACGCATTCGGCCATTTTTGACCTATACCTAAGATAAGATAGCGATCTGAAAATTTAGTAATCCATACAGTGATAATCTGAAGGGTGTAACTGACGTCACAGGTATTTGATTATAAGCAAAGATGGCGGCGCCCATAGGCGATTGATACCGACGTGAAAACTCAAACTTTAAAAGCATATAATTATCTAGGTAGTGCAAGCTTTTAGAAAAAAGTTAATTACATCAAAATAATACATTACTGTAGTGCTATTTAGTCATATAGTTTAATCTGAGCAAAGCGTATTCCTTTAAGTCAGTTGCATTTTACGTATAGATGTAAATTCTTTCGATAGCTGTGAAAAAGTTTGCAGGAAGTGGCTGTAAAATAAAACCCGATCTCAACTTGATCCGGTTCAACTGGTTTTTTAGCTCTACTGGCCAAAGGCCAGAAGGGCTTATGTCGTGGCGATTTGTCCGTCCGTCCGTAAACAATTTCTAGTTAACACGATACAGTCTTCACTTTTGATTGTATCTCAACTAAACTTATACAGTAGTTAGATATCCATGAGAGCTCGGTTCCTTTCGAAAACCAGCAAGATCCGCCCATGCATGACTGGATTATGGCCCTTGAAATGGTCAAAATTGCTATAAAAGAGCTTGTTAACACGATACAGTCTTCACTTTTGATTGTATCTCAACTAATCTTATACAGTAGTCAGATATCCATAAGAGCTCGGTTCCTTTCAAAAACCAGCCAGATCTGCCCATGCATGACTGGATTATGGCCCTTGAAATGGTTAAAATTGCTATAAAAGAGCTTGTTAACACGATACAGTCTTCACTTTTGATTGTATCTCAAACAAACTTATACAGTAGTTAGATATCCATGAGAGCTCAGTTCCTTTCGTAAACCAGCCAGATCCGCCTATGCAAGATTGGATTATGGCCCTTGAAATTGTCCAAATTGCTATAATTGAGCATGTGAACACAATAGAGGCTCCATTTACTATCTGATCTTCACCAAACTTAGATAGTAGTTAAATATTGATGAGAGCTTGGTTCCTTTTGAAAATCAGCCAGATCCGCCCATGCAAGACTGGATTATGGCCCATGAAATTGTAAAAATTGCTATAATACAGCTTGTGAACACAAAAGAGCCTCCATTTACTATTCGAGCTTCACCATACATACATGCTCTGGATTGAAAATGACCAAAGAACCATACCAGTAGAGCATAGGCCCTCATGGGCCTCTTGTTTAGCTAAAGGAAGATGCTTGTGAGACGTCATATAATATTATAGAACTAGTGTCAGGATAAATGTATCAGTAGTACTGGCAACTTATCCAGGAAAAGCTGTGATATACCTGAAAGCTTGTTGAAAGTGGTAAAAATCACCATACTTTGGTTGTAATAATGATTAAAACTTAGTAAAAGCATATTGCAATATGCCACAATATGTATCGGCCCCTTTCCATCCAATTTTGTGAAAAAAGCAATCGAGTAATTCATTATTCATTACCCCATTCGTAATTTTAATTGACATCTCTTACATCATCTTTCGATTTTCATAAATCAGCGATACTTTTTCCTTCTATAGATTGTAATCTAGAGCGGACCCATTCACAATTTATTACAAAAACTTTCTGACGGGGTCTTATACCCAATTCTGGTCATCTAGCATAATTTTATCTTCTTACCTTGATTTTCTCAAAAGGTTGATTAAGGTAAACCTTAAAGCAGATTTCTGGACATTCAGAAAAATGCACAAAGTGCTCATGGTGAATTATTGTGATCGCCTTTTGTCCGTCGTGCGTTGTGCATCAATATCTTCTCCTCAGTAATCAGTGGGTCAATTGGGATGAAACTTCACAGAAAGCATCCTCTCAATGACCTCACCAGAATTCTTTCTCATTTTTGGGATCCATGGAATGTTTTGGTTTCCATGGCAATGAAATGAAAAAAACTTCAAATTTCTTCTTCTCCCAAATTGGTTGGCAGATTTTTCAAATAATTTTGTAGAAATGTTCCTTGTGTGACCCTCAATCAGATTCCTTCAAGCCATGTTGATTGTTCAAAAAACATGGCTGCTAGGGGGCGGGGCTATTTTGCCTTATAAGTTATATGGCCATAGTGAAAACTTAGAAAGTTGCATATTCTATTTTGTTCCCCTTTGTTTTGCTTTTTAGCTCCATTGGCGCTTATGGCACGGCGAATTGTTTGTTGTGCGTCAACTTTTTGCTTCAAACAACTTCTCTTCCTTTAACCCTTTCCCTCATATAGACGCTTTCTGACACCTCTGCAGCAGACAGCTTTTTGAAAACATAGTGACAAAAGAAGAAATTGCTCAAAACGAGCAATTTCTCCTTTTGCCACAATGTTTTCCACTTTTAGTCATAGGTTATACATTCAGTTATAGAGATTTTCCATATTTTGACAAAATATGTTTGAAGTCGTCTGCTGCAGAATTGTCGTATGAGGGAAAGGGTTAACCACTTGGCCAATTGGGGTGAAACTTCATAGAAAGCATCCTCTCAATGTCGTCTCCTAAATTCCTCCTAATTTTTTTTATCCATGCAAAATGACAACCGAAAGGAAAAAATAGTGAAAACTTAAAAAATATTCTCCTCCGAAGAATGTCGGGTCGATTTTCTAATAATTTTGTAGAAATGTTCCTTGGGTGACCCTCTATTAGATACCTTCAAGAAATGTTGATTGGTGGAAAAACATGAGCGCCCGATGGCGGGATTATTTTGCCTTATATGGCTTTAATGAAAACTTAAAAAATCTTCTTCTCCGATAGTGTCGGGTTGATTTTCAAATAAATTTAGGAATCCGCTGTGGTTGAGTGGTTAGCGTTGGGGATTTCGAAACCGGGTGTCCCGGGTTCGATCCCCAGTCGCTGCACTACGGTCATGGTGGAGTGCCCTTGGGCAAGGCACATTTTCTAGCCTAGTACTGGTTTGTTTACCCAGAGATCATGAATAATTAAAATTAATTACGCGCTAAATGACCTTAGCTGTCGATGCGCCATAAAACAATATACATTCATTCATTCAAATAATTTTATAGGAATGTTCCTTGGGTGACCGTTTATAAGATTCCTTCAAGCCATGTTGATTGGTCAAAAAATATAGCCGCCAGGCAGCGCCTTTCCACTCAATTTTGTCAAGACTTCCTTGCATATTGATTTTGTGAAATTCAATTCTCGAAATCGCAAAATTGTGAGAAAAAAAGACGCCCAAGAAATATCATGGACTTGGTAATTAATATATTCTGCAAAACAGAAAAGAAATAAATCATTGTAGAATTTAATATCGCCTGGGATACAGTCACACGTTTCAGAGTAGGTTTTTAGCTCACCTATGCACAAAATTCAAGGTGAGCTTTTGTGATCGCTCACCGTCCGTCGTCGTCGTCGTCGTCCGTCCTTTCACATTTTCCTACAAACGACTTCTCCTCCTAAACCAATTAACCAAATTCAAAATAATTTTACAGGAATGTTCCTTGGGTGGATCTCTTTCAAACTTGTTCAAAGAATTCTCTTCCATGCAGAACTTTGGCTGCCACGGCAACAAAAAAGGGGAAATTAACCAAAACTTAAAAAATCTTCTTGTCCAAAAGAATTGGCCTGATTTGAATATTATTTGGCATAAATGTTCCTTGGGGCTCCCTTTACCAAGATTGTTCAAATATTTCCAATCCGTTGAAAAACATGGCCGCCAGAGGGCGGAGCTTGTTTTCCTTATAAGTGCATTGTTAAAACTTAAAAAAACAACTTCTTGTCCAAAAGTACTGGCCCGATTAGAAAATTATTTTGCACAAATGTTCCTTGATCTTTGACAAGATTGTTCAAAAATTTCTGATCCATTGAAAAAGATGGCTGTCAGGGGGCGGAGCTTGTTCATAGATTTATATAGAGAAAAACCTTTAAAAATCTTCTTGTCTAAGAGTAGACGGCCAAGGCCTTTAATATTTGTTATGTAGTATCATCTAGTGGACCTCTACCAAGATTATTCAAATTATAGCCCTGGGGTCAAAAAATTACCCCTCCCCTGGGGTCGATTGTTTTACATAGACTCATATTGAGAAAAATTTAAAAAAAAAAAAATCTGAAAGTAGAGGGCCCCGGCCTTTGATATTTGGAATGTAGCATTGTCTAGTGGACCTCTACTAATATTGTTCAAATTATAGCCCTGGGGTAAAAAATGACCCCATCCCGGGGTCACTTGTTTTACATATATATACACATATAGGGGAAAAACTTAAAAAATCTTCTTGTCTAAAAGTAGAGGCCCCAGGCCTTTGATATTTGGTATGTAGCATCATCTAGTGGACCTCTACCAAGATTGTTCAAATTATAGCCATGGGGTCAAAAATGACCCCTCCCCTGGGGGTCACTTGTTTCACATAGACTTACTTGTATAGGGGAAAAACTTAAAAAATCTTCTTGTCTAAAAGTAGAGGGCCCAGGCCTTTGATATTGGGTATGTAGCATCATCTAGTGGACCTCTACCAAGATTGACCTGGGGTCAAAAATTACCCGTCCCTTGGGGTCACTTGTTTTACATATACTCGTATAGGGAAAAACTTTAAAAATCTTGTCTAAAAGTTTAATATTTGAAATCTAACTTTGTCTAGTGGACTTCTACAAAGATTGTTCAAATTATTATAGCCCTGGTGTCAAACATGGCTCCACCCTGGGGATCACTTGTTTTACATAGACTTGTTAAGGTAAACACTTTAAAATTATTCTTGTCCATTTTCCATGAATGTTCTTTGGGTGCCCCTCTACTAAGTCTTCAAATTATTTTGATAGGATGATAAACATGGCCACCAGGGGGTGTTGCTTGTTTTCCGTATATATGTATAGACAAAGAACAATGAAAACTTTTTAAGTTTGATAACATCAGGTGAGCGATATAGGACCATCATGGTCCTCTTGTTTTAGATCATCTAGAGCCAAAGGCTATTTCCGGCGTTAACTTTTAGCTTTAAACGTCATTTCCTCCTTAACCACGTGACCAATTTCAACCAAACTTCACAGGAATGTTCCTTTGATGGCCCTCTTTCAAAATTGTTCAAAGATCTAAATTCCATTAAGAACTCTGGTTGCCACGCCAACAAAAAAGGGGAAATTAACCAAAACTTAAAAAATCTTCTTGTCTGAAAGTAGAAGGCCCATGCCTTTGATATTTGGTATGTAGCTTCATCTAGTGGACCTCTACCAAGATTGTTCAAATGATAGCCCTGGGTCCCTCCCCGGGGGTCATTTGTTTTACATAAGACTTGTATAGGGATAAAACTTTAAAAATCTTCTTGTCTAAAAGTAGAAGGCCCAGACCTTTGATATTTGGTATGTAGGTTCATCTAGTGGACCTCTATCAATCTTGTTCAAATTATAGCTCTGGGTTAAAAATGACTCCTCCGCAGGAGTCACTAAAAGTCTTGTTTTACAAAGACTTGTATAGGAAACTTTAAAAATCTTCTTGTCTGAAGGTAAAATGTCCAGGCTTTTGATATTTGGTATGTAGCTTCATCTAGTTGACCTCTACCAAAATTGTTCGAATTATAGCCCTGGGGTCAAAAATGGCCCCATCCCGGGTCATTTGTTTTACATAGTATTATACTTGTATAGGGAAAAACTTTTAAAAAAATGTTGTCTTAAAGTTGATATTTGAAATCCAACTTCATCTAGTGAACCTCTTCAAAGATTGGTCAAATTATAGCCCTAGTGTCAGAAATGGCCCCACCCTGGGGATCACTTGCTTTACATAGACTCGTTTAGGTAAACACTTTAAAAATATTCAGGTGATCGATTTAGGGCCATCTTGGAGCTCTTGTTTATTTGGCCAATAAGGGGCTATAAGACTCCAATCATACATGGTGTAGTTGTTATCATTCACAAGTAAACATCAGCATATTTTTTAAATTTTTGTATTTTTCAAAAAGTTCTTTCAAGTATACTTTCAAGATGGATCATGGACACGACATCATAAGTATGTGATCTTTGGATTTGCATGGCTTCAGAATCAAAATCAAAACAGTTTGATGTTGGCAATGGGTCTCGGCTGGGGTTGAAACTTTCATTGGTTCTGTTGACTTTGTCTCGGTGTGATCCAAAGAAATATTGGAAGTAGAAATGGGATGATCCGTCTTGTCAACAGGGTCAATATTAAGGGCCGATTCAGACCAAGTTTGCAATTTTGCAGAAATGTTCCTTGGGTGACACTCTACGAGATTCCTTCAAGCCATGTTGATTGACCAAAAAACATGGCCACCAGCGGGGCGGGGCTGTTAGGAGATTTAATTTTTGCCTTTATATGGCAATGGAGTGATGCTGTCACTCTCGGGCCTCTTGTTTAAAAGTCTTCTCCTACAAAAGTGTCTTGCTGATTTGCAAATAATTTTGTTAAAATGTTCTTTGTGTGATCCTCTACCAGATTAGTTCAAACATTGTTGATTGGTCGAAAACTAAAATTAGTTATTGTGGTTGACATGACAAATCACATTGCATAACTCGGGTGAGCGATCCAGGGCCATCATGACCCTATTGGTATATAAAAGTCATCCATTTTATTATCATCTAAGTTTACTGATGTTTTCCAATTGAGTAATCAGGGTCTTCAAAAGCTTCATATGAGCATGTGCAGGACAAAGATTATGATCCACCAGACTATCACTGTACTTTTAGAAAGCATGATTGGAATCTCTATATTTATATGTCTCTGCACTCAAGTATATTAGTAACATAATTTAAATGTGGTTTATATTTACAGGAACCCTGACTTGAGCAAAACTAGTTCCAGGATGTTAATTGCATCAAGTAGTGGAACTCTACACAAATGTCTGAAGGGAATTGGTAACATAGTCCAGTTGAGTGATGTTGACGATTTTCGTTGTTATACTGATCCCAAAGCTAATTACCCATCATTTGTTAAGACCTTCGCACAACAACAAAAGCAATAGAGACTTGTATCACATTTAGCTACCCTAAATATGAAGTGCTCTAGGTGTACTATTGTGATTGCCTTTTCTCTGTCATTTGTCAATAATTTGTTTGTCAACAACCTCCAGAGGCCACTTTTTTCATCCATTTTTCAGTATCTAAGCTAACTTCAATATATGAGATGTGTAGAGTCGAAAACTAAGTCACTAGGCAAACATTAAGGAAAGTTGTGTGTGACCATTGAACTTTTAGCTCACCTGTTCTCAAGGTGAGTTATTGTGAACGCCCTATTTCTGGCGTGCGTTGTGCGTCCGTCAACATCTTCTCCTAAGTAAGCAGTGGATCAATTGGGATGAAACTTCACAGCAAGCATCCTCTCAACATATTCTCAAGAATTCCCTCAAATTTTGTTGGCTCCATGCAGAATTCTGGTTTCCATGGCAACCAAACAAAAAAGCTTTAGAGTTCTTCTCACAAACTGGTTGTTCATTGGCTGATCCTCTTATCAGATTCCTTCAAGCCATGTTGATTGGTTAAAAAACATGGACGCCAGGGGGCTGGACTATTTTGCTTAATATTGCTGTAATGAAAAATCTTCTCCTAAAGTGTATGGCTGATTTTTATATAATTTTGTTCATATGGTGATCCCTTATTAGATACCTTCAAGCCATGTTGTTTGGTTTGAAAACACCGCCGCCAGAGGGGCTGTTTTGCCTTATATGTCTATAGTGAAAAAAAAAAAAAAAAAAATGTAGGAATGTTCCTCTATGACCCTCTCTGAGTTTTCTTCCAGCCATGTTGATTTGCAAAAAACATGGCCGCCTTGAGTAGGGGCTGTTTTGAAAAAGTATCTAACCACATAGGGTTGGGTTGTTTCACCTTGTGGCAGTGGATCACTATTGGGCCTCTATTTCTGTGTCAAATGAGTTATTGTGCTTGTCATTATGATTTATATGAATCACATGGAATAAATAGGTGAGCGATCCAGGGCCATCATGGCCCTCTTGTTTAATTTAAATTTTGTCGTCGCTGTGATTCAACTAATAATGTTGAAACGGCGTAAAAAATGGGGACCCTCTTTCAAATTTCTTGAAGCCATGTTGATCGGTCAAAAAACAGGGCCATCAGGTGGCGAGGCTGTCTTGCCTTATATAAATTATAATTGCTACAGTGAAAATTAAATTGACTCATTGAGGCAAACAACATAGCAAAATGCCCCTTATCAAAACTCTAAATAAGTTGCTTAATAATTTGCATGTTTGTGCTTAAATCATTTATGTTTTTTCTGCTTCATAATTCATTTATTCTCAAATGTTTATTATTATACTAAACGCAAGCCAGTGATAAAATTAAATGAAGAAAACTGCGCCGAAGCAGGTCTGATTGCTCGTCTGGACATTCAGAACTGCTGCTATGCTGATTTTAAAAGACCATTCCAGGAGTCTCGAGTCCAATGTAAATAGAAAAATATTCATGAACATTCCAGAGTGCTTATGTTCTTTTTGTGATGCTAACAACGTTTGAATCAAGGGATTTGAAAATATTCTGGGATAAAAAAATAACTAAAAAAAGAGTAATTTCTCTATTTCTACAATATTTTCAACTGCTTCAAAATGTATTGTCAAGATGTTACATTATTGTCCTATCAAGATTCAAAGCAGTCAACTATATAGTGCATGTCAGAGAAGGGTAACTGTTCATGACCTATGCTAACAGCCTCTCCGATTCTATTTAATCAGTTATTTTGAAGAAAAATAATATTTTGCAAAAGTGAGATTGAAAATGAAGCATACAAAAAAATAGATCCTTTCTGACACCTGCAGCTGTAATAATAGAGTAATTAACAAAGATTTTCTGTGTTTTTGTCTGCAGCCTAGCTGTTTTCAAGGTCGTCAGCTGTAGAATTTATTGTATGTGTGAAATGGTATATGTCCTCAGAGTTGATTGCTGATCTGAAAGTGTTTTTTTTTAAATTGAACTGACTTAAACATTTCTGGAGAAAAGTAATACCTAATTGATTTTAAACTTTACAAAAAAGATGAAAAATGCACAGTTGTTGAATATGACTAAGAATGTTATGGCAACAATAGAAATGGCTCATGATGAGCAATTTCTCCTTTTTGCCACAATGCTTTTTTAGAAACATGATTTACATGTACATAGTGGATGTTAAGTTAGCCATTTGCCCCTACAATGATATGGTCACCTTTTGAAGCCTGTGACTGAAGCAGATTGCTGTATTTATGTACATGTATTATGTGTCATTCAAACTGTATTACTAATACAAGCAGATTGCTGTATTTATGTACATGTATTATGTGTCATTCAAACTTTATTACTAATATAAGCAGATTGCTGTATTTATGTACATGTATTATGTGTCATTCAAACCTTATAACTAATACATGTCATGCTCGGAAGCACTTCAAATATAATATTTGAAAATGTGAATTGAAACAGAATTGTACGGGTATAGACAACATCGAGCTTGATTAAAAATACACTTTTTAGCTGAACTTGAGAAAACCTTCTGTTGTGGCATAGTGTCTGTCTTGCAATTGTGTGTATATTAACGTTTGCTTCAAATGGCTTCTCTCGAAACTTAAAAAGTAGCATCCTCTCCATGGCCTCTTAAAATATGTTTTGCATGTAGCTCGTCTCATTTTTAGCTCACCTGTGCACGAAGTGCTCAGGGTGAGTTATTGTGATCGCCCTATGTCCGGCGTCCGTTGTCCGTCGTCCGTCAACATTTTCTCCTCTGTAACCGGTGGGTCAACTGGGATGAAACTTCACAGAAAGCATCCTCGCAATGTCCTCACCAGAATTCCTTAAAATTTTTGGGATCCATGCAGAATTCTGGTTTCCATGGCAACGAAATGAAAAAAACTTCAAAATTCTTAAAAATCTTCTCCTCCCAAAGTGTCAGGCCGATTTTCAAATTATTTTGTAGAAATGATCCTTGGGTGACCCTCTATCAGATTCCTTCAAGCCATGTTGATTGGTCGAAAAACATGGCCTCCAGGGGGGTGGGGGGGGGGGGCTATTTTGCCAATATGGCTATAGTGCAAACTTAAAAAATCTTCTCCTCCAAAAGTGTCAGGCCGATTTTCAAATAATTTTGTAGAAATGTTCCTTGGGTGACCCTCTATCAGATTCCTTCAAGCCATGTTGATTGGTCGAAAAACATGGCCGCCAGGGGGGGCGGGGCTATTTTGCCTTATTAGGCTATAGTGCAAACTTAAAAAATCTTCTCCTCCAAAAGTGTCAGGCCGATTTTCAAATAATTCTGTAGAAATGTTCCTTGGGTGATCCTCTATCAGATATCTTCAAGCCATGTTGATTGGTCAAAAAGCATGGCCGCCAGGGGGCGGGGCTATTTTGCCTTTTATGGCTATAGTGAAAACTTAAAAAATCTTCTTCTCCATAAGTGTCGGGCCGATTTTCAAATAATTTTCTAGAAATGTTCCTTGGGTGACCCTCTATCAGATTCCTTCAAGCCATGTTGATTGGTCGAAAAACATGGCAGCCAGGGGGCGGGGCTTTTTTGCCTTATATGGCCAAAGTGAAAACTTAAAAAATCTTCTCCTCCGAAAGTGTCAGGCTGATTTTTAAATAATTTTGTAGAAATGTTCCTAGGGTGACCCTTTATCAGATTCCTTCAAGCCAAGTTGATTGGTCGGAAACTATGGCTGCCAGGGGGCGGGGCTTATATAGCTAAAGTGAAAAAAAAAACAGGTGAGCGATTCCAGGGCCATCATGGCCCTCTTGTTTTGATAAAAAAGACGAGCTATTGTCTTCACTTAATTAGTGCTCTTGAGTTATATTCTATCAGATTCCTTCAGACCATGTTGCTTGTTAAAGAAAACAATGCCGCCAGGGTGCGGGGCTGTTTTGCCTTAATATTCCCATGTGTGCGAATTTTACTTCCAATGGCTGAGGCCGATTTTGTTCTGCCTGATGGCAGTGTAGCAATACTAATCCACTTGAGGGTCTTGTTAATTTTTGACCGACTTTAAACTTTTTATTATCTAATATTATCTTATAGCTAATGTATCATTACGGTTTATTGGATCACTACGATTAAATATAATTTTCTTTCCCTTTGGTTGTTTCTTCATTTATCACATTTACAATAACAAATTATATCTATACAGGAAAGTAATCGTGTGTATCTACCCTAATACTTATTTTATTAAAATCATACCTAAACTTCGCTACCTCGGATATAGATATGGATGACTGCCCCATACAGGTCATCTCAAATTGACCCTTGCATCAGCCAATCAAATTGTCGCTGACCAAATATTACGGTTTTAAAACAGGTAAGTTGACCTACGTAAATAAACAATATAGAGAAATGGTGATTGTCAAATGGTTTGTTGTATCGTGGGATTACACTGGATGAATGTATTAAGTCGCAATTCGAGACGACCCTTTATGCGATGTCGTCAGATCTAATATACGTCGGTGAATTCTTTTGGTGTTATTTCAATGAGATTGCCCCCGATGCAGATGACATTTAACAACTTTGCAGCAGACAACATTTATTGATGGAAAAGAAGAAAATGCTCAAAATTATAGCATTTTCAGTTGAAGCAGCTGCCTTTATTAGCTTGCCTGAGTACAAACTGCTCAACTTGACAAGGTCAGCTATTGTGATCACTCGCCTTATGGTGTCCGTCGTCCATTCAAATCTTCTTCTCTGAAAGTACTAGTCAGATTTTAAAGTAATTTCACAGGAATGTGGCCCACGTCAAAAAATGATAAAAGAATATGATTCAAAATAGAACTTTGGTTGATGCGGCATCGGAAAAGGGCAACAATAGTACCAAATCTTCAAAAATCTTCTTGTCAAAAAGAACTGGCCCGATTTGAACATTATTTTGCACAAATGTGCATTGTGTGACCCTCTACTAAAATTGTTCAAATCATTCCAATCCATTTAAAACAACATTCTTATGAAAGTGCTTGTCTGATGATTTAGCAAAACTGTTCATTTTGTGACACTATACATGTTTTAAGTCTTATTGGTTGGTTTAAAGTCATAAAAACATGGTGGCATCTAAAAAGGGGGAAATTTAACGTTTAGCTTCAAGTGACATCTCAACAAGGAATATTTGTTTGACGGTTCTTTCTTAATTATGTTCAAAGATAAGGGTAGAACTCTTGTTTGTGCGGTATCTGAGAAAGGGATTAAAATGCCCAATATTTAAAATTCTTGTCCGATCCCAAGGTTATTTACTAGAAATGTTCCTTTAGTGACTCTACGAAAATTGCTCAAGACAAATTCATTGGTTGAAAAAAGAGGAGCGAGCGGCTTCAGAAAAGGGCAAAATGACAACATTTTAAATGTCTATTCTTATGAAGTGCTTGTCTTATTTGTTCTCTCAGTGACACTCTTCATAATTCATTTAACCATATTGATTCGTTGAACGGCATAGTTACCGGGCGGCATCAGAAAATGAGTAAACGAAACGTTTAGCTTGATATGACATCTCATTCTAATCCACTGGGAAAATTTCAACAAATTCCTTTGGTGGTCCTCTTTCAAATGTGTTCAAAGATATAAATTATAAACACAACTTTAGCAGGAAGGGCGTGAAATGCATAAACTGTAAAATTCTTCTTCTCTGAATCCACTTGATAGATTTCAAGATAATAGAGTACAAATGTTCATTTAATGACCGACCCTCTACAAGATTTGATTAAGCCGTATTGATTGGATGAAAAACATCGCAGCCAGACAGCATAACAAAGGGGACAAACTGCCAACACTTGATAGTTCTTTTTAGAT
Source organism: Serripes groenlandicus (assembly GCA_031761405.1). Lineage (NCBI taxonomy): Eukaryota > Metazoa > Mollusca > Bivalvia > Cardiida > Cardiidae > Serripes > Serripes groenlandicus. The sequence goes on from JASEVX010000001.1 coordinate 187,594,915, forward strand.
CACCTAGAGCTCAAGGTGAGCTATTCTGATCACTTTTTGTCCGGCGTTAACTTTTAGCTTTAAACATCATCTCCTCCTAAACCACAGGACCAATTTCATCCAAACTTCACAGGAATGTTCCTTTGGTAGCCATCTTTCAAAGTTGTTCAAAGATTTAAATTCCATTAAGAACTTTGGTTGCTGCGGCATCAGAAAGGGGGCAAAATGTCCAAACTTTAAAAATCTTCTCCTCTGAATCTGCATGTCAGAATCCAATATAGTTTGGTAGAAATGTTCCTTGGGTGACTCTACAAAGATTGTTCAAGGCATACTGTTTGGTTGAAAAACATGGCATTCAGGAGGCATCAGAAAAGGGGCAAAATGACAAAATTTGGAAATTCCATTTTTAGCTCACCTATGCACGAAGTGCAAGGTGAGCTATTGTGATCATATTTTGTCCGGCGTCAGTCCGTCGTGCGTCGTCAACATTTCAGCTTGTTAACACTACAGGCTACATTTTGCATCCAATCTTCATGAAAGTGTATCAGAAAATTCATCTCCATCAAATCTTGGACAAGTTCGAAACTGGGCCGTATGAGGTAAAAAACGAGGTCACTAGGTCAAATTGAAGCGAAATCTTGTAAACACTCTGGAGGACACATTTTCAACTTGAGCATGTTGAAACTTTATCAGAATGTTTGTCTTGATGATATGCAGGTCAAGTTAGAACATGGGTCATGTCGGGTCAAATTGAAGGAAAATCTTGTTAACACTCTTTGGTCAGAATGTTGAGCTAAATGATATCTAGGCCAAGTTCGAATATGGGTCATGCGGCGTCAAAAACTAGGTCATGCGGCCAAATTGAAGGAAAATCTTGTTAACACTTTGGATGCCGCATTTTTTGCTTAAGCAGCTTGAAATTTGGTCAGAATGTTTGTCTAAATGATATATTGGCCAAGTTCGGATATGGGTCATCCCGGGTTAAAAACTAGGTCACTAGGCCAAATTGAAGGGTAATCTTGTTAACACTTGATACTGCATTTTTAACTTGAGCATGATGAAATTTTACAAGAATGTTTTTCTTGAAGATATGTAAGTCAAGTTTGATCAAGGGTCATGTTGGGTCAAAAAGTAGGTCACTAGGTCAAATTGAAGGAAATCTTGTTTACACTCTAAAGGCCGCATTTTTTTGCTTCAGAAGTTTGAAATTTTGTCAGAATGTTTGTCTTAAAGATATTTAGGTCAAATTTGAATATGGGTCATATTGGGTCAGAAACTAGGTCACTAGGCCAAATTGAAGGAATATCTTGTTAACTCTGTAGAAGTGGCATTTTTTGCTACAGCAGCTTGACATTTAATGAGAATGTTTATCTAAATTATATCTAAGCCAATTTCGAATATGGATCATGTAGGGTCAAAAACTAGGTCACTAGGCCAAATTGAAGGAAAATCGTGTAAACACTTTGGATGAAATTTGGTCAGAATGTTTGTCTGAATTATATCTAGGTCAAGTTCGAATATGGGTCATATTGGGTCAGAAACAAGGTCAATAAAGGAAAATATTGTTCAAACTCCGGATGCCGCATTTTTACTTTGAGCAAGTTGAAAATTTGTCAGAATGTTGTCTTGATGATATCTAGTCCATGTTGGAATATGGGTCATATCAGGTAAAAAAATATAGATCACTAGGCCAAATGAAGGAAAATCTTGTTAACACTGTGGAGATTGCATTCAGAATAATTGTTTTGGTGTGTTTTGCATTGCAGTACATTGTATAATTATGGTGAGCGATCCAGGGCCATCATGGCCCTCTTGTTTTAAGTTCTTGTCTGATATTAAAACAATTGAATAGAAATGTTACTTTAGGGATCCTCTACTTAATTTGATCAAGCTGTATTGATTTTTTTAGTTAAAAAGTCATAGCCACCTCGCGTCATCACAAAAGGGGTAAATTGAACATTTAGCTACAAATGACAACTCCTACCATTCCACTCGACCAATTTCAATGTTACTTCACAGGAATGTTCCTTTGATGGTCCTCTTTCAAAATTGTTCAAATACTTACATTCTGTGTAGAACTTTAGTTGCTGCGGCATCAGAAATTGAGAAAATACCCAAACTCCATCTCCATAATCCATTTGTCAGATTCAAAGATAATATGGCAGAAATGTTCTTTGTGTGACTCCCTACAAAATCTGTTCAATACATATTGATTTCGTTGACAAACAGGGCAGCAAAGTGGCACCAGGAAAGGTGCAAAATGACAAAACTTTATAATTCCATTCTTATTAAAGTTCTTGTTAGATTTCAAGATATAAATGGCTTTTACTGATAAACTATTTCTTTAACTGAGTGTCCACTCCTTGCAGTTTCATTTGAACTCCTGATCAAATTTTCACAGATATTTGCAGTTAAATATTGGCTTTTAATTAACTATCATTCAGGTGATCGATTTAGGGCCATCTTGGCCCTCTTGTTTTATTCAAGTTTAGTTTGATTTCAGGATACATTGTTATCTAGCGGAAATGTTCTTTTAGTGACCCTCTTCTTAATTTGTTCAAGCCATATTGATTGGTTTGAAAAGATGGCTGTCATGCTGCATCAGAATAGGGGTAAATAGTAAACCGCAATCTAGTATTGAGTTCCACTGTATAAATGTTATTGTACAGAACGCAGGGAACCAGAATAACCGATTCTAGTCTTGAGTTCCAATTATATAAATGCTATCGTACAGAATGCAGAGAACCAGAATAACCGATTCTAGTCTTGAGTTGCACTATATAAATGTTATCGTACAGAACGCAGGGAACCAGAATAACCGATTCTAGTCTTGAGTTCCACTATATACATGTTATCGTACAGAACGCAGGGAACCAGAATAAATGATTCTAGTCTTGAGTTCTACTATATAAATGTTAACATACAGAACTCAGGGAACCAGAATAACCGATGCTAGTCTTGAGTTCCACTATATAAGTGTTATTGATAGAACGCAGGGAACCAGAATAACCGATTCTAGTCGTGTGTTCCACTATATAAATCTTATCGTACAGAACGCAGGGAACCAGAATAACCCATGCTAGTCTTGAGTTCCACTATATAAATGTTATCGTAACAGAACGCAGGGAACCAGAATAACCGATTCTAGTATTGAGTTCCACCATATAAATGTTATCGTTCAGAACGCAGGGAACCAGAATAACCGATTCTAGTCTCGAGTTCCAATATATAAATGTTATTGTACAGAACACAGGGAACCAGAATAATGGATGCTAGTCTTGAGTTCCACTATATAAATGTTATCGTACATATCACAGGGAACCAGAATAATGGATGCTAGTCTTAAGTTCCACTAAATAAATGTTATCGTACAGAACGCAGGAAACCAGAATAACCAATTCTAGTCTTGACTTCCACTAAATAAATGTTATCGTACAGAACACAAGAAACCAGAATAACCGATTCTAGTCTTGAGTTTCACTATATAAATGTTATCGTACAGAACGCAGGGAACCAGAATAACCGATTTAGTCGTGAGTTGCACTTTATAAATATTATCGTACAGATCGCAGGGAACCAGAATTACCAATGCTAGCCTTGAGTGCCACTTTATAAATGTTATTGTACAGAACGCAGGGAACCAGAATGACCGATGATAGTCTTGAGTTCCACTCTATAAATGTTATCGTACAGAATGCAGGGAACCAGAATAACCACAATCTAGTATTGAGTTGCACTATATAAATGTTATCGTGCAGAACGCAGGGAACCAGAAAAACCGATTCTAGTTGTGAGTTGCACTATATAAATGTTATCGTACAGAACGCAGGGAACCAGAATAACATATGCTAGTCTTGAGTTCCACTATATAAATGTTATCGTACAGAACGCAGGGAGCCAGAATAACCGATTTAGTCGTAAGTTGCACGTTATTAATATTATCGTACAGATCGCAGGGAACCAGAATTACCAATGCTAGTCTTGAGTGCCACTATATAAATGTTATTGTACAGAATGCAGGGAACCAGAATAACCACAATCTAGTATTGAGTTGCACTATATAAATGTTATCGTGCAGAACGCAGGGAACCAGAATAACCGATTCTAGTTGTGAGTTGCACTATATAAATGTTATCGTACAGAACGCAGGGAACCAGAATAACCTATGCTAGTCTTGAGTTCCACTATATAAATGTTATCGTACAGAACGCAGGGAACCAGAATAAATTATTCTAGTTGTGAGTTGCACTATATAAATGTTATTGACAGAACGCGGGAACCAGAATTACCGATTCTATTCTTGAGTTCCACTATATAAATGTTATTGTACAGACGCAGGGAACCAGAATAACCGATTCTAGTCTTGAGTTCCACTAAATAAATGTTATCGTACAGAACGCAGGGAACCAGAATAACCGATTCTAGTCGTGAGTTGCACTATATAAGTATTATCTACAGAATGCAGGGAGCCAGAATAACCGATTCTAGTCTTGAGTTCCACTATATAAATGTTATTGACAGAACGCAGCTAGGGAGCCAGAATAACCGATTCTAGTCTTGAGTTCCACTATATAAATGTTATTGACAGAACGCAGGGAGCCAGAATAATCGATTCTAGTCTTGAATTCCACTATATATGTTATTGTATAGAACGCAGGGAACCAGAATAACCGATTCTAGTCGTGAGTTCCACTATATAAATGTTATCGACAGAGCGCAGGGATCAGAACAGCTAATAAGGATGAGTACATAGGTGGTTTTTTCACAATTTCTCTTTTAGCACCGATAAAAATCCATGCTCAATGAGACGATTCACCCAAAACATAGGTTTTAAAGGTTGGAACATGCAAAATGCCCCTTTTCCAGAGCTCTGCAAATCTTATTTAATTTTGGGATAGTGATAAGGATACGTTTGGTTTATCATATTTTCGAGTCAAGTTTATCCTGTATATTAAAGGGTAAGAGCTTAACAATAAACATTTACGGATACAACACTAGTGATTGTAACCGGAATATCTTTCTCGTCTTTTAGACTGGACCCGGTACATATAATTGATTATCCATATCAGTAAATCGGCATACCGTTTAACCAAACAATTGCAATTATATATATATGTATTTATATGAGCCACGGCTAGCGATTTGTGGTATTGATGCATAAGGTACAGTGTAGACACCGGCGAGACTTTTGTAAACGCACAGTTTCATGCAGTGAAGGACACAATAAACGAAATAAATTCCTGCTTTTTTTCCCATGTTAATCGACCAGTTTCAAAATTATAGAATAACTCGTATACAGGAAAGTATTTATAACCAAATGTTTTAGTCAGCCGATGAACGAAGTCCGTCGACATAATTTATGAGCCTTGCTCCAGGAAAAGCAACCTTAATGTAATTAAAAAACATGTGCAAAATGACCTGCTTACGCATCAATACTAATGATTCAAATGTTTCGTGAAATCCACTAAGACTAATTGCGAGAAATGTAGAGCCAGATCAGACAGCGCGTATGCACTAGCTGATCGGAGTATACTCTGACGTCTGATCGTATAACTTTATAGTCGAGTTTTTTTAGGGCGCCGTTCAGATTATAGTGAAGTTTTGGTCAATGTTATCAGTATATAGGGAGAGTTCGTGATCACACAATGGATAACTATACTCAGCAACTTTTTTTATTCCATGCTTTATTTGTAATATATGTTTTCTTCCTCAACAGATATTTTAAAAAGATCGTCTGTTTTTCGGCGATAGCTGTTTAACCTAAGTTTTAACCTAGATGTTAAACAACTGATCTAGATTGTAGACCAATCAAATGTTGTATTTAATGAATAATGTCGAATGAAGTTTTAAAATGAAATGTTCTGCATACTAACTTTTAATTGTTTTCCTTAAGAAGTAAATTTCAGTGAAAAATAAGTGAAAACGTATGAAATATAATATTTAAGAGCAACATATTAATTATTTTTGAAACATGATAGGTTTTCAGTTAGTTATCGTCAATCGAAACTTATACACCTTTTGGGCGCCTCGCGTAATCTCCAGTCAGGCCATGATAATCTATTTATAGAACTGAAGCTGGATGGAGATGGCCGATTAGCCTTTGGTAAACACATAGAACCTTTCTGATCAAATAATATGCGCATGTTCCATTTCTTAGTGTTTTCTCACATTGCTGTTTATCTTTTTAAAGATATTTCTTGTTTCTACTTACATTAGTCAACGTTTCCTGATAAATAAGGTTGGTCATCAAGTGTTGTATCTACACGACTAGAAATACACGTGCATTTCGTGCTTTTTTTGCGTGTGCGCACACCTACCTATATTAATCCTACTCAAACGACCTAAATATAAGTTGACTGGCATGTGTTAAAAACACTCTAGAGGCAACATTTTGCATTGATGATTCGTGACACTGCTTACCCTCGCGCTCGGCATTAATGCCATTTGGCGAGCAGCTATCGTTAACTCCAATATTTAATTTCATTTCTATTAGCAGACGGACTTTTTGTGTGCAGATTATTCTGATATCTTATTGTCTCTCTATTATTGGGTCGGTGGATGGGTGATATAAACATATTGTTACATTGTCTATTTCTAAATATATATACATTGCAGATTATATCTGTAATTGTATTGTATAAGCTAAATAAATATGTATATAAATTTCTGACTATATTTAAGATCAATGTTTTTCAACAATAGATTTTCTGATTAATTTTCAGAGCTAGTTTATCAATATTTCTATTTATAATAGTAACAAATGAAAAAAAATCATAACAAATCTAACTATTCGGATTGAAAGTCAACAAAGTCTAATGTTATATTTCCAGACAGATTCATTTAAGGATGGTGCATTTTCTGATCGCATTGATAAGTGCTCATTCAGATATTCTACCATAGGGAAGGATTCGAATGGTCCAGATTTCAATGCGAGACATTTTGCATCCAATCATCATGAAAGTTTATCAGAACATACATCTCCATCAAATCTAGATTCTGTGGGGTCACAAACTAGGTCACTAGATCAAATTGAATGAAAATCTTGTTAACACTCTTGAAGCCTTTTTAACTTGAGCATGTTGAAACTTTGTCAGAATGTTTGTCTTAAAATATATCTAGGCCAATTTCGAATATAGGTCATGTTGGGTCAAAAACTAGGTCACTTGGCCAAATTGAAGGAAAATATTGTTAATACTCTAGCGGTCGCAATAAGGGTCATATTGGATCGGAAACTAGGTCACTAGGCCACATTGAAGGAAAATATTGTTAACACTCTAGCCTTCGAATATGGGTCATATTGGATCAGGACTTTCGCTTCAGCAGCTTGAACTATTTTCAGAATGTTTGTCTGAATTATATCTAGGTCAAGTTTGAAACTGGGCCATATTGGATCAGAATCTTGGTCACTAGGCCAAAATGAAAGCACATTTTGTTAACACGCTGGATGGTGCATTTTTAACTTGAGCATGCTGAACATTTATCAGAATGGTTGTCTTGATGATATGTAGGTCAAGTTCGAACATGGGTTATGGCGGGTCAAAAAGTAGGTCACAAGGTTAAATTGAAGGACACTCTTGTTAACACTCTAGAGGCCGCGATTCTTGCTTCAACAGTTTGCAATATTGTCAGAATGTTTGTCTTAATAATATCTAGGCCACGTTCGAATATGGGTCATATTGGATCAGCAACTAGGTCACTAGGCGAAATGAAATGGAAATCTTGTTAACACTCTGGATGCTGCATTTTTAATTTGAGCACGTTGAAACTTTATCAGAATGTTTGTCTTTATGATATGTAGGCCAAGTTCAAATATTGGTCATATCTGTTAAAAAGTAGGTCACTCGGCCAAATTGAAGAACAATCTTGTAAACACTCTGGATGCTGCATTTTTAATTTGAGCATGTTGAAACTCTATCAGAATGTTTGTCTTGATGATATGTAGGCCAAGTTCAAATATTGGTCATGTCTGTTAAAAAGTAGGTCACTCGGCCAAATTGAAGAACAATCTTGTAAATACTCTTGAAGCCGCATTTTCGGCTTAAGCATATTGAAACTTTGTCAGAATTTTGTCTTCATGACATCTAGGCTAAGTTCGAATATGTGTCAGGTCAGATCAAAAACTCGGTCACTAGGCCAAATTGTAGAACAATCTTGTTAACACTATAGAGATCGCATTTTTGACTTGAGAAGCTTGATATTGCCATTGGCGCTGAAAGAGTCATAAATAGCCCATTCTCAGGTGAGCGATTCCAGGGCCTCATGGCCCTCTTGTTATAACAAGGATTTATTTCCAATTAAATATTCTGTGTAATAGTAAAATATGAATATTTTTGTTATCTCTTACGATACTGGTATAGTAGATGCGCCGTATTACAAAACAATAAAGAGAGCGTGCTGTTGGGTGATTATAAGTAGAATTTAAAATAAAGAGGTATGTCATTCATTGGCTGAACTCAAATGCTGCAACATGTATACCTTACTTACCTTTTCTTCCAACAATAACATGCACCGCTTTATTCGAAGAAAATGTTATCACTTGGTTCTTTTGCTTACATGTGACATCACTATTTCAGGATATAGCGACGGAAAGACTGCATTTGGCACAGTTGCAGAGCAATCAAACAGGCAATCTGCGAGTATACTGGATATGTATCTGAGCTCTGATGTAACTTTTGTTCTAAGAGATTTTAAGTATAATGAATTCAGATCTAATTATTACGTGTTGATAGAAAAAAAGAGTTGTGTCGGGTTTGTGTCTAATTTTTATTAAAATATTAAAGACCAAGAGGCTCCACTGTATTAGGCGAAAATTAAATCACTTTCACCATATTAGACAAAATAGCTCCGCCCTCTGGTGGCCATGTTTTTAGCATCGGCCAGGTACTTTTGGTGAAGAAGATATTTAAAATGTTCACTTTATCAATATAAGGCAAAACAGCCCTACCCCCTACTTGCCAAGTAGTTTACTCTGCACGGCCAGGGTAAACAAATTAATATCATTACCCCCTGGCTGCCATGATTTCGACCAATCAACATGGCTCGAAGGAATCGGAAAGAGGATCACCCAAGCAACTTTCCTACAAAATTATTTGGATATCAGACAGATTCTTTTTGAGAAGATTTTTAAAGTTTTCACTAAAGCTGTGTATGGCAAAACAGCCCCGCCACCTGGCGGCCATGTTTTTCGACCAATCAGCATGGGTTATAATTATTTGAAAAATGGTCACACGTTTAAGAGGAGATTTTTGTTTGAGTTTGTTCTTTCAATTGCCATTGAAACCAGAATTACGCATGAATCCAACACACATGAAGACATTTAGTAGAAGACATTGAAAGGATGCTATATGTTAAATTAAGTTTCATGCCAATTCGCCAAACGGTAACAGAGGAGAAGTGGTTTGAAGGAACAAGTTGACGAACGGGTCAACGCACGACGGACAATTTGCCATGACATAAGCACGAATGGCTTTCGGCCAGTGAAGCTAAACTGACAAAGTTATCTGTGAAACTCAAACTGTGAGGTTGAGTATGTAGTATTAATATTTAATTTATATATTTTCAGACTGAAGCTAGTCTATTGATGTATATACATAACGTTCATACTTTACATTAATACGAGTGACACTTTATTGGATTAACCATTTAAAAATGCAGACAACTTTGTATGGTTCATCGGTTGGGTGACTTGAAAACATCGTAGACAAATTATTACTTGTTTGAATCTATTTTTACAAATTGAAAGTAGGCCGTAGTTAACTTCTTGCAATCCACCCGTTTCGTTTTACATACAGCACATATGCAGCAGACGACTTTGACAATATCGCATTACCAAACTAATATTATTGAAAACGTTGTGGCGAAATAAAGAAATTGAGCAATTTTTCCTATTTCACAATCTCTTACTGGTAACTGATTCGGAATAACTTTGAACCAGCGAATCGTGTAAATTTCGTCCTAAGACGATTTCGCTTCACCGCGCTTTCCCTTTTTTACAGCAAAATTTGTACTTATTATTTCGTTTTAATATAGACTAAACATACTTCTTGTTTTTGGACCGGGTGACTTTAAACTAGAAATATCCGGACTTACCAAAACGGTCTGTCCTAAGTATTCATTTAACAGTTTAAAAGTCGTCTGCTGCAGAGGTGTCAGTATGTGTGAAAGGGTAAATCCGCATTTGCATATGTCGTTATACATGTATGTTAGGGATAATGTCTACATTCGTCGACGGACTGTCACCTTAAGCGATTTACAACAACAAAATCGAGGAAGAAAAACAAAACACGACAATCTACATAAATATCACCTTTCTATAGTCAATCTCTGATTCTATTGGTTCAAAACCAATGCATGTTCGAGACAACATATTGTCTGAAGCTAAGGGTAGTTTTGAGTTTACCTTTAAACAAAAAAGTGGGCTGTTTCAAGTTGAAGAATATTACATTTAGACAATTTACTCCAAAATGTGCACACCTACAGAAGAACAAGCTTTCAGCTTATACTAATCACGCTCGTTTGTTCCTGTACACGCGCCGTTCGAGACATAATTTCGAGTTTGAGTTGTTAAGAACGTGATCAAAAGGAAAAGATATTCTCGATTTGAGCAATTTGTCAATTTCTTACAAAGTTTTAAAAGTCTCCTCCGGATAAATTTTCACTTTCCCCTTGAATAATTTAGAATAGGATCAAGTCAATTCAGATACATGTCTCTGGTCAAGTAAAAAAACAATATTGACGAAAAACATTACAAATGTGCTATCGTCCTTACAGGCGGACAAACAACATGCATATTATATTTATAACCATGAGAACAATATCATTAATTTAAGGTATTTTTAAGAAAATGTAGATATCATTTTGTTTCTGATGATTAATGAAAGATAGAATTTTTTATAAATATTATAGATTGACTGTTAAGCAGCGGTACAAACGTGTGCTTTAGTTGGCCATTTACAATTGTATTTAAGCAGAATAGGATAGATTGTGAGCGGATTTCAATCCAGTCATATGAAATATTACGACAGTGAGCCCCCGATACAATATTTAATCGCTTTCTTCATAGCATACTTTTACTGTTTTAAAAAGTGTAGAAAAATAGTGTAACCTATGAAAATGTAAATTTATGTATTTATTACTAAGTCTGAAATATGTTAAACCCACATATGTACTGGTAATGTTTTACCCTATATTACTATCCTGTGGAAATGTAGATGTATGTATTTATTACTTAGTCTGAAATATGTGGAAAATGGGGAATGTGGAATGTGCTCAAAACGAGTTTTTCCTTTTCCACAATGTTTTCAAACGTTGTCCGTTGTATAAGGCGACAGTGTCTTCTGTAACGTGGAAACAGCTTATATGTCATTTAGTACCTAAGCAGGAGAGAGATCAAGCGTCATTAATATACCTCAGCCACTTCTGCTTTTGCAACAATGTTTTCAACTCAATTAAGTATTAGACTTTCCATATTTTTTCCGTCATCTGCTGCAGAATTGTTTGATGTGAGAAATGGTTTAATTCATTAATTGTAATAGTTAATTTGATAAAGACCATGCAATATGCTAAAGACCATGGAAGAAGTAACCCATCCATTATCTTCCTGTATTGTTTTTCAAAGCTGACCCAAACGGGACCTTTCCCTAAAACAAGCGAGTTATGTTTTTGTCAGAAAATGTCGTAAAGAAGTCGTATAGGTCTATATAACAAATAAGCTGACAATGAAGATTTGGCGAGACTGTGTCTTTGCACATGACTGAGTATTCACTGTAGGTCCCCAAATTCGCCTGACGCGCCACATGTGTTTCCGCCTTTAGTGTATCGTTGATATTTAACCCTTTCCCTCATATAGACGCTTTCTGACGCCTTTGCAGCGGATGGATTTTTTGAAAACATAGTGATAAAAGAAGAAATTGCTCAAGACGAGCAATTTCTCCTTTTGCCACAATCTTTTCTACTTTTAGTCATAGATTATCCATTCAATTATAGAGATTTTCCATTGTTTAGCTAAATATGTTCAAAGTCGTCTGTTGCGGAATTGTCGTATGAAGAAAAGGTGTTAAGAAGGCCTTTCAAAACCACTGAAGGATGGCAGCAAATAAAGCATATAACACAAGGAATGTTAGGATGGTTAGCTTTTTATGTAATAGAATATTAATTTAAACCTCGGTTTTAAACTACCGTGATAACGTAGATTATACATGTATTACAACAAAGATGTATAGACTGGAATCAGTCCCTAATGTTAAAGCATTATGGAAATACCAGCATTTAATTTTTTTTTTCTTCGGTAGCTTCCCAGTACTGAACATCTTTCATTCCTGGACTACAGAGGTGTCTACTTTTCTAGAGTCTATAAAATGTTTATTCACGTACAGTGGACTATCCGAATATAACGTTTAACTAGAACCATTTCCTGAAACAGATTAAATCTGTCCTTTGAAAACAGCGTATGAATTAGAACTGCTGTCACGCGGTTTATATATGATTTTATTACTGGTAGTATACATTAAACCTTCTAAGTTGACAACGTTCGACAGTCTAAGAATCTTACAAAACCAATTTATGATGGACTGGTGTGGGTTAACCCCTCTCCCTCACATAGACGCTTTCTGACGCCTCTGCAGCAGACGGCTATTTGAAAACATAGTGATAAAAGAAAAAATTGCACAAAACGTGCAATTTCTCCTTCTGCCAAAATGTTTTCAACTTTTAGTCATAGGTTATCTATTCAATTATAAAGATTTTCTATTTTTTTGGCAAAACATGTTCAAAGTCGTCTGCTGCAGAATTGTTGTATGAGGGAAAGGGTTAACATTAACATTCCGTGATCAACTCGTACTATCATGTATAAGCATTGTAGTAAATTGAGAACCCGTTTTACCCGTTTGTCAAAGTCTTGCCTAAATTTTGTAGACGGGCATGTTATCCTATATCTTTTCTACGGCTGTTTTCAAAGCAGACAACACAAATAATGTTATATCGCCCCAGAATGATTCGAATACAGACTTGAAAATTCGATACACAACCGACAAACCTCAGCCCGTATCGAGGTTTTGATCAAATAAGTGTATGGATTATTCATATTTTTAGCATGACGTCATCTTTACTTCCGCATTGTACATATAAAGACGAGCTATATTGGGCGGGGCAAGTCAATGTTTCTTGAAAACATTTTATATCATTTGTTGGTGGTACTCAGTGAAATATGAAAACGTTTAGAAATCGCCCCCCCCCCCCCCCCCCCTCTCAAAAAAAAAGAAATAAAAATATCGTTCTTTTTAAGCAGATGCGTGGTTGTGGCAAAGGGAAATAACCCATTTAGTAGTTTGCAATTTGTAATATATGGTTATGACCCTTATATGAAGCTTTAATTAGAATCTTTCAAAATTTTCTTCTGTGTTGTTTAGGCCTAAGTAACAGAGAACGGATCATTTTACCAGTTATGTCATTATTCGACTTTTAAATCATATAAATCATAATAGTTGTCTGAAATAAATAAAGGTTTTACACGTATTTTCAGTCTATCTTAAATGATGTGTTTCTGGACACTACTGTTTCATGTTCAGCTGACGAAACATTCCTTCACTCACTATGCAGCTCGGTAGGAGTTATATACAATGTATATCTTTTCTAATTAATCTTAATTCGCCTCAAACACAAATGAAAACGTAATGAAAAAAACAGAAAAAATACACAACATAAACTGTCAATGCCTTTCTTTCCAACACTGTTTTCAGAAAACCTATATCATAGATGTAGTAGTACAAAGATACAATAAGTTTGCTTTACCTTAAGTTTAGTTATTTTTATATCCCAAAAAGTTATAGTATTTAGTACTAAACAAATCACATCTTAAGATAAATGCCTTCTTTTTCAACAATGTTTTAAAGATACCTATATCAAACATTTAGTTTAGTGAGATTTTTTTTAATACCAAGACAAGAATGTATGAACTCTGATGCGGCTTAAACACTTGTATGTTAATAATCAGTCTTTGAAAACGCACGGGATTCATCCATACTCGGATCACCGGTTATGGAAAAGCAAGAAGAGTCACGAATTGATTTATTTTATTTTATTACAAAATAAGTAAATATACAAGACTATACATATATATATATCATTTAAAACGAAGAACGTAAATACGTCATAATGATAATTAGCGTCGCTCTGATGAGTAGTATGAACGAAACCGATTGGCACGTTTGAAAACCAAAGTATTCTTCTTTTTTGTTTTACTATATTATATATATGTTTATAGTTATATACACACACACGCACACATAAATTCCCTTCAAAAACGATCAAGTCAATTCAAAAGTTTTTATTGACGAAACACATTACAAATGTGTTATAGTCCTTACAGGCGGACAACAATATATATATATATATATATATATATATATATATATATATATATATATATAACATGAGAAAAATATAATAAATTGTATAATAACAAGGGCACCGCAAAGCGGATGCATCCCCTCGGTATTAAATTTAAAAATATGGCTAAAAATATGGCCAATGACCTGGATATTAATGTTATGTACCAGAAAACTAATGTTATTTGTCCTTGCCTTTATCAAATTGTTATTAATGTTATGTACCAGAGAACTAAGTGTAATTTGTTCTTGTCTCCGCATTTGGCCTTTGCCAAATGACCCCGCCTTTGCCCATTTACAATCAATAGGCTTCTAGACTTTGCCCTATACTAACTGTATGTCAAGTTGGGTTAAGATCGATCGAAGGATGTTCAGTGTAGAGTGGTCACAAGGTTGTTACGGACGGAGTTCAATTTTGACCTTGACCTTGACCCTATGACCTTGAAAATAAATAGGCTTCTAGACCTTGCCATAGACTAACTGTATATCAAGTTTGGTTAAGATCAATCAAAGGATGTTCAGTGTAGAGTGGTCACAAGGTTGTTATGTTGGAAAATAGTCCAAGTCCATGTTTTACCTTGACCTTGACCCTATGACCTTGAAAATAATTAGGCTTCTAGACCTTGCCATATACTAACTGTATGACAAGTTTGGTTAAGATATGTCGAAGGATGTTCAGTGTAGAGTGGTCACAAGGTTGTTATTTGGGAAAATAGTCAAAGTCTAATTTTGACCTTGACCGTATGACCTTAAACTAAATAGGCTTCTAGACCTTGCCAAATACTAACTGTATACCAAGTTTGGTTAAGATCGGTCAAAGGATGTTCAGTGTAGAGTGGTCACAAAGGTTGTTATATGGGAAAATAGTCAAAGTCCATTTTTGACCTTGACCCTATGACCTTGAAAATAAATAGGCTTCTATACCTTGCCAAATACTAACTGTATACCAAGTGTGGTTAAGATTGGTCAAAGGATGTTCAGTGTAGAGTGGTCACAAGGTTGTTATATGGGAAAATAGTCAAAGTCGAATTTTGACCTTGCACTTGACACCTTGAAAATAAATAGGCTTCTAGGCCTTGCCATATACTAACTGTATACCAAGTGTGGTTAAGATTGGTCAAAGGATGTTCAGTGTAGAGTGGTCACAAGGTTGTTATATGGGAAAATAGTCAAAGTCGAATTTTGACCTTGAACTTGACACCTTGAAAATAAATAGGCTTCTAGGCCTTGCCATATACTAACTGTATACCAAGTTTGGTTAAGATCGGTCAAAGATGTTCAGTGTAGAGTGGTCACAAGGTTGTTACGGACGGACGCACAAACGGACAGCCCTGTTACCATATCCCGTCTCAAACTCTGTTTGACGAGGGGATAAAAAACAATATAGATAGGAATGTTATACAGAATTGTCATTTTCTTTCTGGCGATAAATGAAAGCCTTGTATGTAAATTTAGCCAACTTGCTCATAACTATTGTAGATTGAAATTTAAGCAGCTGTACAAACGTTTGCCTAGTTGGCCATTTACAATAGTATTTAGGCAGAATATTATTTCTTAATTCTCGATAATAGGGACAAACTAGAATAAAGTAATATTCATTTTTCAAAACGTTCATTGTGCATTTTTTACATATTCTACTGGTACGTGGTGTGTTGTTATGTCGACCGGTTTCGATCTCTAAAGAATGGCTTGAACATCTCAGTTTACTTAATGCCTGTCTATATCTGAAGTTCGATACATGTACCATATATGGTTCCAATGCAATATCATTTTTTATTAGTGAAAATGTATCAAGTTTGCTAGACGTTTCAATGTCATTGTGATAATGCTGTTAATATTGATCATATATATTCGTTGTGTTATAGCGGCGATATGACCATCATTTACAGCAGTATTGTTCCATAAAAATTGAAATCCTAAGTCGCATAACAATTGTTTCACATTAACAGACCATGTATTACAATTGTTTGAGCCAATGTTATTATAATTATACATAAGTTTATACATCAGGGAATCCGGAGTTTTGCCGAGCTTATACCAATATTTGATAATTCTATTTTTTCTAGTAACAAAAAGAGGGAATCGCCCAAGATCACCATAGATACAAGCATTCGTTACATTGCGATTTAAGCCCATAATATTCTTCATAAATTTCAAGTGAACCTTTTCTACGTCAGGAGATTTGTGAAATCCGTATACCTCTGATCCATAGCTCAAAATGGGATTAACCATGCTATCAAATAACTTAATTTTATCCTTGATATCGAAATTAACCTTATCAAAAAGTAAGTATAAGGAAAACATCGCTTTTCGTGCTTGGTCAGACAATGTTCTCTGGGTTTGATAAAAACTACCATTACTAGAGAGGTTTACTCCCAAATAGGAAACTCTACTTACATTCTTTAAAATTTCATTATTATAATAAAGACTAACATTTTCCGGATGGTGTCCCTGTTTAAAACCATTACAACCGATTTATCGGTATTAACTGTAATGCCCCATTTAACACAATAGTTATTCAGTTGGTTCAATAAACTCTGTATTCCATCATTGTTCATGTTCATTGTCGATGTCAAGGTCTTGTTATATAGATTGTTTAATCAATTTGTTTGATCAATAATCCTCTTGCAAACTCATCTGTTGATAACACCTAATTAGTTGATATGAAAAGGTTAAATAAATCTATTTTCACTAGTATTTAAGGTCTCGGGCATGTGCGATATGGCCGATATTGCCGCACATTTTAAAAACAGACATTCTGCGTCAGTCATTTTCGATTACGAAACACAATGTTATCGTAAAAAATCCAAGATCTTCCACTTTTTTCCAAATTATCTACTAAAATTATATCAGAAATAAGTGAATTATATGACACATAGGAATAGATATAACTTTTTGTAATGTAGAAACCGAAAAGAACGTTATATTTATTACTCAGTAATGACTCTACCAATCTCCAATTTAACTAATACTCCATTGCTATATTCATACAAAAAGAGGCCCAAGCGGGCCAGTATCGCCCCACTGCCATTAGGCAAAACATAAATCTCCAAACAGCCCCTCCCCCTGGTGGCTACGTTTTTTTTTTACCAATCTCCATATTTTAAGACCAATCAACATGGCTTGGTAAAATCTGATAGAGAGTCACCGAAGGAACATTTCTACAAAATTATTTAAAAATCGGCCTGATACTTTCGTCTGAAAAGATTTGTTAAGTTTTCACAATACTGAGCCATATAAGGCGAAACAGCCCCTTGGCGGCCATGTTTTTCAACCATTCAACATGGCTTGGTGAAATCTGATAGAGGGTCACCGTAAGAACATTTCTACAAAAGTATTTGAAAATCGGTCAGATACTTACGTCGAACAAGATTTGTTAAGTTTTCACTATAGCCATATAGGCCAAAATAGCCCTGTCCCCTGGCCGCCATGTTTTTCGACCAATCAACATGGCTGAGGGAGTCTGATAGAGGGTCACCTAACGAACATTTCTACAAAATTATTTGAGAATCGGCCCGACTCTTTCGGACGAGAAGATTTTTTAAGTTTTCACTATAGCCATATAAAGCAAAAAAATTCCCGGCCCCTGGCGGCCATGTTTTTCGACTAATTATTAAGGATTGAAGGAATCTAATAGAGGGTAACCCATGGACCATTTCCTCAATTTTCTTTGACAATCGGCTAGACACTTTCGCAGGAGAAGATTTTGTAAGTTTTCACTGTAGCCTTATAAGGCAAAATAGCCCCGGTTCCTGGCGGCCATGTCTTTCGACTAATGAACATGGCTTAAAGGAATCTGACAAATGGTCACCAAAGGAACATTTCTACAAAATTATTTGAAAATCGGGCCGACACTTTTTGAGGAGAAGATTTTTTAAAGTTTTTACTATAGCCATATAAGGCAAAATAGCCCCACCCCCTAGCGGCCATGTTCTTTGACCAATCATCTTGGCTTGAAGGAATATGATAGAGGGTCATCCAAGAAATCAGCCATACAATTTTGGAGGAGAAGAAGTTTTCACTGGTATTTTCTTTCGGTTGCCATGAAAACCATATTTTGCATGGATCCAAAAGGAAATTAGGAGAGGACATTGAGAGAATACTTCATATGAAGTTTCACCCCAATTGGCTAAGTGGTTATGAAGGAGAAGTAGTTTGAAGCAAAACGTTGACGCACGCATGACGGAAAAAAACACCTATGACATAAGCTCGACTGGCTTTCAGCCTGTGGAGCTTAAAATTAAACCAAGAGGGCCACGATGGCCCTGGATCGCTCGTCCGAGTCATGAAATGTGATTTGTCATGCCAACCACAATAACTCATTTTGCAGTCGAGTAAGCCAATACTAGAGGCCGAAGAGGACCACATATCGAAAAACCCACAACCTATTTTGCCTGTCTTTTGTCAAGTTAATATGACTACGAAGAAGATCACCCGAGAAATGTTTATGCACCAGTTAGTATTTAACAAGACTATTTCAAAGTTGTTCCTTATATATCTCTTCATAAAACAGGTGACCCCTAGGGCGAGGTCAATTTTGACCCCAGGAGTATAAGTTGAACAATCTTGATAGAAGATCACTAGACTATTATACTCACCATGTATCTAAGCTGTAGGCCTTTCAGATTCAGACAAGAAGATTTTCAAAGTCTTTCCCTATATATCTCTATGTAATACATGTGATTCCGGGGTGGGGCCAATTTTGAACCCAGGTTCATAATTTGAACAATCTTCGTAGAGGACTACTAGATTGTGTTAAACACAAAATATCTAAGCTCTAGGCCTTTCCGTTTCAGACGAGAATATTTTCTCATTGAAAAACAGGTTACGCTTAGGGCGGGGCCAATTTTGACCCCAGGGGCATAATTTGAGCAAGTTTTCTCTATATAAACATATAAGGAAAACAAGGCCCCCTGACAGTCATGTTTTTCAAAGGATCGGAATAATTTCAACAATCTCGGTAGAGGGTCAGCCAAAGATTATTTGTGCCAAATTAGTTTTAAATCAGGTCATTCCTTTTGGACAAGAAGACGGAATTAAGATTTATAAAGTTTTAACAATGCACATACAAGGAAAGCAGGGTCTGCCCCCTGGCGGCCATGTTTTCAACGCATCAGAAATGTTTGAACAACCTTGCTAGAGGGCGCCATAAAGAACATTTGTGCCAAACAATTTTCAAATCGGGCCAGTTCTTTTGGACAAGAATATTTTTAAAGTTTTGGCAATTTCCCCCCTTTCTGATGCCGCAGCATCCAAAGTTCTACTTGAAATTAACTTCTTTGACCAACTACGAACATTCTTGTGAAGTTATTCTTGAAATCATTTCATTGGTTTAGTAGAAGTCATTTGTAGGAAATTGTTAACATACGGATGTACATACGACGACGACGGACGGCGAGTGATCACAAAAGCTCTAACGTTGAGCTAAACGCAAATGTTTGCAAAAAAGCAACACCTTAGTCTCGCTTTCGCTACTGTGTCGCAGCAAGACAAAAACTGTCAAAATCATATACATAGACTTAAACAAAGACACTTCCTTTTTTTCGGGAAGACTAATGAAACTAATTTGGCTACCCATGTTCACCTATCTCTTTCAGTTTATCATGTACCCGACGACAAAATAGTTTTTGATTTCCTATGGAGAGAAAAAATAGAAAAAACTAGAACTATCACTGAATGTGATTAATACCCCCGAACGCCACCCTGATAGGAAAGGTTGTGAACTATTTAGAAATCCCACCTTAAAAGGACAATGTTATGGATCGGGTTATTCTTGTTTTGTTCATTTTTGGATAACAAAGGGCAATAACTCTGTAATTATGTAAATTAGAGTTATGGTTCTTGTACACTGCACTTCCTCTGATTATGCTCTACCGTTGTATGTAGTTTTATTAGATTCCATCTGTTAGTTATTAAATAATTCTCCGGGCAAGAAAAAGTAACAAAGGGCAATAACTATGTAATTATGTAAATAAGAGTTATGGTTCTTGTACACTGCACTTCCTCTCATTATGCTACCATTGTATGCAGTTTTATTAGATTCCACCGGTTAGTTATTAAGTAATTCTCCGGACAAGAAAAAGTAACAAAGGTCAATAACTCTGTATATAGGTAAAATAGAGTTATGGTTCCTGTACACCGCACTTTCTCTTAATGTGTTGTATCATCCTATGAAGTTTTAATAAATTTCAAGAATTAGTTTTAAAGTTATGCTCCGGACAAGACTCTACAAACAAGAAAAAGTAACAAAGGGCAATAACTCTGTAATTATGTAAAGTAGAGTTATGGTTTTTGTACACTGCACTTCCTCTGATTATGCTCTAACATTGTATGTAGTTTTATTAGATTCCATCTGTTAGTTATTAAGTAATTCTCCGGACAAGAAAAAGTAACAAAGGGCAATAACTCTGTATTTAGGTAAAATAGAGTTATGGTTCCTGTACACCGCACTTTCTCTCAATGTGTTGTATCATCCTAAGATGTTTTATTAAATTCCAACAATTAGTTTTAAAGTTATGCTCCGGACAAGACTCTACGAACAAGAAAAAGTAACAAAGGGCAATAACTCTGTAATTATGTAAATTATAGTTATGGTTCTTGTACACTGCACTTCCTCTGATTATGCTCTACCATTGTATGTAGTTTTATTAGATTCCATCTGTTAGTTATTAAGTAATTCTCCGGACAAGAAAAAGTAACAAAGGGCAATAACTCTGTATTTAGATAAAATAGAGTTATGGTTCCTGTACACCGCACTTTCTCTCAATGTGTTGTATCATCCTATGAAGTTTTATTAAATTCCAACAATTAGTTTTAAAGTTATGCTCCGGACAAGACTCTACGAACAAGAAAAAGTAACAAAGGGCAATAACTCTGTAATTATGTAAAGTAGAGTTATGGTTCTTGTACACTGCACTTCCTCTGATTATGCTCTACCATTGTATGTAGTTTTATTAGATTCCATCTGTTAGTTATTAAGTAATTTTCCGGACAAGAAAAAGTAACAAAGGGCAATAACTCTGTATTTAGGTAAAATAGAGTTATGGTTCTTGTACACCGCACTTCCTCTCAATGTGTTGTATCATCCTAAGATGTTTTATTAAATTCCAACAATAAGTTTTAAAGTTATGCTCCGGACAAGACTCTACGAACAAGAAAAAGAAACAAAGGGCAATAACTATGTAATTATGTAAATTAGAGTTATGGTTCTTGTACACTGCACTTTCTCTGATTATGCTCTACCATTGTATGTAGTTTTATTAGATTTCATCTGTTAGTTATTAAGTAATTCTCCGGACAAGAAAAAGTAACAAAGGGCAATAACTCTGTATTTAGATAAAATAGAGTTATGGTTCCTGTACACCGCACTTCCTCTCAATGTGTTGTATCATCCTATGAAGTTTTATTTAATTCCAACAATTTGTTTTAAAGTTATGCTCCGGACAAGACTCTACAAGTAAGAAAAAGTAACAAAGGGCAATAACTCTGTAATTATGTAAATTAGAGTTATGGTTCTTGTATACTGCACTTCCTCTGATTATGCTCTACCATTGTATGTAGTTTTATTAGATTCCATCTGTTAGTTATTAAGTAATTCTCCGGACAAGAAAAAGTAACAAAGGGCAATAACTCTGTATTTAGGTAAAATAGAGTTATGGTTCCTGTACACCCCACTTCCTCTCAATGTGTTTTATCATCCTATGAAGTTTTATTAAATTCCAACAATTAGTTTTAAAGTTATGCTCCGGACAAGGAAAATCGCAACGGACCAACCGACCGACCAACCGACCGACCGACCGACCGACCGACCGACCGACCAACCACAGGGTGACTCCAATATACCCCCTCTAAACTTCGTTTATCGGGGGTATAAATACATTAATTGGAGATATAACAGATGGAGGTATTAAAATGATTGATAAAAAACCTATTTGTTAAATCATTCAAGTAGGCTGGTTAAAAAGACTTCTGTTAATTGACGACGACTGGCAAGAAATCACATTTTACCTTAACCAGTACGTTAAAATACTACCGATATTTTACATGAACTTTGACTGTCAAGAGATAAGTTGACGTTTTTTCGCGTTGTTTCGCAGGTGACAATCTCTTAATTAACTGAGACTTTGTACAATGTGGACGGTATATAAAATGTTCCTCAGCCTACCTGGCCTCTGTTGATCTGTGATGAAGTATCAACTATTTGGTCTCGTCTCAAACTGCCGTGGGTATGTGGTTTCAACTGTCTGTAACGGTGCTGAACTTATCTGTTCAGAATATGGACTCTGGAACAGTGTTGAACCTATCTGTTCAGCATCTGTTTGGAACCGTCTCTTCCGAACCAACTCAAACTCTGCAACGGTGTTGAACCTATTCGTTCAGCGTCTGTTTGGAAACTTCTCTTCCGAACCAACTCAAACTCTGAGCACCCTGTGTGAAATGTTCTAGTACTGAACCGATGCCGAACCACGGATGTAGATTCGAGCTGCTCAACCGATGTAGGATGTTTCAGCTGATACACCTCTGGGAGAGTGGTCTGTATATGTCTAATATACGTTTAAGGAACTGATAGAGAAATCGCAGTATTTCGCGTAGCTTTTTTTGTTGTTGTTGGTTGGCGTTGTTTACCATCGCGCTCGGCATTAAAGCGACTGAAATCCAGATGGCACGAAAAAAAAAACCAAAAACAAAAAAACTCGAATTCGCCCTAAATGTTATTCTTTATGTTATCCAAGTAAAACCAGGGTAAAAAATGTATATTTTTTTATCAATAAAGTGAACTCGAGTCGTTTTCAATTGTCCCGATAAAAATACTTACCCCGTTACTGACAGGGTATAATTAGATGATTTTTTCTTTTTAAAGAAGTGTCATATAATTTTAATGCGCTGCTATCATAGCGCAATTATATATTACTAATTTGCAGCTATAAAACCGATCTGGAGTACTTCGGACGTCATCGATAATGCGAAAAATAACAAGAGCTGTCGGAGGACAGCGCGCTCGACTATTCCACCACGTATTTAAGTTTCTGAGATAATGAACTCTAATATAGTTGCATGCATAACATTACCCCAATTTCTTAAAGGAGGATAATTTACATTATATGCAGGATATAGTTATCTAACTTGATCAGGGACTTGATTAATGTTTCAATGGAATGCATCAAGAAGTTAATAAGATATGGACATTAAATGTAGTTGCACCCAAACCTTTAACTATAATTTCTAAGTAAAAAAGGGCAACAATTAACACCATATGCAGGATAGAGTTATCTTAATTGGTTGTGTTTATAGTTGTGAAATTGGGAAAGGTTGTATAAAGTTTCAATACAATGCTTCAAGTTGTTACTAAGATTACACTCTAAATGTGGTTGCAAAACTTTAACCATAATTTTTAAGTTAAAAAAGAGCCATAACTTGCATAAAATGCTGGATAGAGTTATCGTACTTGATTGTTTACATAGATCTGATGGTTGGGAAGGGCTGTATAAAGGTTCAAAGCAATGCATCAAGTAGTTACTAAGATATGGTCTCTTAATGTAGTTGCATGCAACACTTTAACCAGAATTTATAAGTCCAAAAAGGGCCATAACTTGCATAAAATGCAGGATAGAGTTATCTTACTTCTTGATAATCTACACAGGTGTGATAGTTGGGTAGGGTTGTATAAAGTTTCAATGCAATGCATCAAGTAAATACTGAGATATGGACTCTTAATTTAGATGCACACAAAACTTATACCAGAGTTTCAAAGTAAAAAAGGGCCATAACTTGCATAAAATGCACGATAGAGTTATCTAACTTGATACTCTACATAGGTGTGATAGTTTGGTAGGGTTGTATAAAGTTTCAATCCAATACATGTAGTATTTAAGTACTTGCATGCAAAACCTTAACCAAGGTGTGACGTGGACGCCGACGCCAACGCCAGGGTGAGTAGTATAGCTCTCATATTCTTTGAATAGTCAAGCTAAAAATGGAGGCTTGAATCCAATTAAGAGCTCAACCAAATGTCACCTCAGTGATGTACCTTGTCAATATATAGTCAAATGCTTTTGTTAGATTTTAAACGAGAATGGAACCTGTGACAATAACATTATAAGTTTAAAATCTCTTGTAAAAGGTTACAAACCCACAGCAAGAGAATAAGATGATATCAATTATATACTGAATATCATTTCATTCACAGTCTACAAATCCTACAACATGTCTAACATGAGAACAAAACCTATAAACATACTTACCACTCTGAAAAATGAATGCAGAATCGCTCTATACAATACTGGAAATACTCATTATAGCAAAACACTTTTGATAACATTGATTAATCACTTGATAAACTTTATATGATTTTGTTTCAACATTGTGACTAATTCCTACCCTTTGTTTTAATCACAGAGAATTCACTGGTAAACTCGTGTTTTTCGTACTTGATGGTTTTGTTATTTTCACCCTTTCAATCAAGGGTATTCGCACTTAGGTGAGCTAAAAAAAGACACCTTTGCTACACTGGTGCCATCGAATGGTTTACTGGGTGGGGTCACTAGATGATCATGCATCAAATGATACAAAATTCTGACCACCATTTTCAGAGGAGAAAATTCTTAACGATTTACCTCTTCATTACCATGGGGCCAACAAGAGTTAAACATGGATAGTCACATTTATTTTACCTTTTTTTTTGGAAGAGAACAATGTCAGGATCATCCAGGTAAAGATTTTTTGGAATTGACTAGGTAGTTCAAGAGATGTTGTTTGAATATTTATTGACGGACCTTGAATGATAAAGAAAACTTACATTGAGCTAAAACAAAAAGAGGCAAACGATCATAAACCCCTTTTCACATGTCCTTTATGAGGTCAAGGTATTCCTTGGAACACTGGGAAAATGTTAACAGTATCAGTCATTTAATGGTTTGAAATATTTAAGACAAACAGAGGAACATTCATGTGATATTATTTTGAAATTGGTCCATTGGTTTAAGAGAGAAGTTGTTTGTAGGGAAATGTGAACAGACAATGACAGCGAGTGATCACAAAGCTCATCCCCCACTTCGTGATCAGCTCATCTAAAAAAACAGATTCAGAGTTAAACATATTCATATGACTTGTTGTACTTGCTTAAGTTGACAGTTATGTTAATTTTTATCTAACGCCTCATTGTTGACACTTACATAATCCATATTTTCAGATATATCTAAGCCGCTTTAGATTTTTTATCTCAATCATGTATTGCATCTTTAGCTGAATCTAAGCTTGTGCATCTTTCACCCCCTCATCTCTATCATGTATTGCATCTTTAGCTGAATCTAAGCTTGTGCATCTTTCTCCCCCCTCATCTCTATCATGTATTGCATCTTTAGCTGAATCTAAGCTTGTGCCGCTTTCCTCTAATTTTTTGTCTATACTTCTATCATTTATTGCCTCTTTAGCTGAATCTAAGCTTGTGCATCTTTCATCTAAATTCTTATCCATACTTCCAACATGGCTATAGATTCGTTTTTCATCATTTCTAGCAGAATCTGACAGCAAAGTGTTATATTCTACATCGCACTGGTCATCTGTCTCTGTCTCTGTCAATATATGTCTGATTGCTGGTTCAAATATATCTGTGTTTTCTTTTCCATGGTATGAACTTCTCCTAGGTTTTGCTGCTGCTTTAGTTAGATTCTGTACCAGGTCTGTTAAGTATTCCTAATGTAAAATAAACTGTGATTAAGTATTTTCTAAAATATTACATCAGATTAAACATTTTCTAATAACATAGAAAGACTTTTGAACATATTGTGGAAAAAATAAGAATAGTTCAAATTAGCATTTTCCACTATATTTCGACCTCTATACCAAGAGTAAAAATTTACAATTTCTACCTCTCATATATTTTCAGGTCAACAACTTTCCCATATGCATCTGCAGCAAATAAAGTTCTCCTTTTGCCACAATGTTTGAGCTATTTTCTCTAATAATTATTAATAGTTTATGTATAAAGACTTTCTATATTTTTACCTAGATGTTTTCAAAGTTGTCCGCTACATATTTATTATTCATTGAAGATGTCCGTATTTCTCTCTTTAATTCAAATCATTTAGAACAAGACAACTTTCCTTATTTTTAAAATCATTTTATGCAACAGATCACTTAACAAACAACTGGAACAAAAGAAAATCATGATATAAACAAAATGGTTCCACTGTCATAAGGCAGAAAAAAATCGGCCACATACTTTTTGAGTAGAGATTATTTCTAAAGCCATATTTAGTAAAACAGCCCTACCCCTGGCATCCATATCTAGCTATATAACGATATATAAGCGTTTTACCCCCCCTAAATCTATAATTAATGCTCAAAAACAAAATCGAAGGAGTATTTTAGCACCAAGTGGTAAACTAAAGATTGCTTTTTTGAAAAAGCGATTGTCTCCCCATTTTTGTGGTCGTAGGGCAGGAAAAGAAATGATTGAGATGAATTTTGTAGTTCACCTAGTGACCTCAAAATCAATAGGGGTCATTTGCTGGTGGTGACCAACCTGCACACCAAGTATTAACTTTCATGGCCAAAGCATTCTAGTTATTAAGCAAATAGTTTACCATGACCATGACCTTTGACCTAGTGACCTCAAATCAATAGGGGTCATCTGCTGGTGGTGATCAACCTGCACACCAAGTATTAACTTTCATGGCCAAAGCATTCTAGTTATAAAGCAAAAACAATTTTTCAGCTCATTGTTACCATGACCTTGACCTTTGACCTTGTGACCTCAAAATCAATAAGGGTCATCTACTGGTAAGGACCAACCTGCACACTAGATATGAAGTTCCGTGACATAAGCATTCTTTAGTTATTGAGCGGAAACCATTTTTCAGCTGAAGGTAATGTTACCATGACCTTGACCTTTGACCAAGTGACCTCAAAATCAAAAGGGTCATCTGCTGGTGGTGACCAACCTGCACACCAAGTATGAAGTTCCTCAACATAAGCATTCTTTAGTAATTGAGCCGTTATTGAGCCGAAACCATTTTTCAGCTTAAGGTTACCATGACCTTGACCTTTGACCTAGTGACCTCAAAGTAGGGGTCATCTGCTGGTGGTGACCAACCAAATATTAACTTCCATGGTCAAAGCATTCTACAGTTATTAAGCAAAAACAATTATTCAGCTCATTGTCACTGTGACCTTTCAGCTCAAGGTCACTGTGACCTTGACTTTAGACGTACTGACCTCAAAATCAATAGGGGTCTTCTAATGGGCATGGCCAACCTGCATACCAAGTATGGAGTTCCTCGGCCCAAGCGTTCTTCAGTTATTGAGCGGAAACCATTCTTTACCTCACAAGGTCACCATGACCTTGACCTTTGACCTTCTATCATCAACATTAATAGGGGTCATCTACTGGTCATGACCAACCTGCATATTAAGTATGAAGTTCCTATGCCCAAGCATTCTTCAGTTATTGAGCAGAAACAAGTGTGACTGATGTGACCTTGACCTTTGACCTAGTGACCTCAAAATCAATAGGGGTCATTTGCTTTGGTAACCAACCTGCACACCAAGTACATGTATGAAGTTCCTGGGCCCAAGCAAAAACAATTTTTCAGCTCAAGGTCACTGTGAATTTAGACGTACTGACCTCAAAATCAATAGGGGTCTTCTACTGGGCATGGCCAACCTGCATACCAAGTATGGAGTTCCTCGGCCCAAGCAGTTATTGAGCGGAAACCATCTTTTACCTCACAAGGTCACCATGACCTTGACCTTTGATCTTCTGACATCAAATTCAATAGGGGTCAGCTACTGGTCATGACCAACATGCATACCAAGTATGAAGTTCCTACACCCAAGCGTTCTTCAGTTATTGAGCGGAAACAAGTGTGACAGACAGAAGGACGGAACAGGCAAAAACAATATGTCACCCCCATGTATGGGGGAGACATAATTATACACTCATTCAAAGTTCTAACGCATCATTGTTTGAATTACTTTATTTCCTTTAATTTAGCTGAACTCATTAATTTTGACTTTATTGTTGCTCTTTTTATGAAAATGTGGTTATTCATAGTTTTTACTTTTAGCTCATCTGAGTCTTCAACAGTGCATCAACAACAATATTGAGATTTTGGGATGATAAGTTTCCAGTCAACGGAAGGGTCCAGGACTTCCCACGTGTTTCAAGGCGAAGGGTGACCACCAATGTGCAAAGTTTGGTATATGACTGTGAATCACCTGAAGGACCGGACCGCACGGCTCAACAGCAGAAACATCCGTTTATGAACCAATTATTATTTCAAAATCAGACATTTATTTTCAAAGGAAATAATTTTCTCAATCTAAAACAGCTCCAGCCCATATCATTTGATCAATCAACATGGCTTGAAGGAATCATGAAGGGTTATCCAAGGAACATGTCCACCAGATTATTTGAAAATCAGTTTGACTCTTTAGGAAGAGAATAATTTCAACTTGTTCTCTATAGTCATACGAGGCAAAACAACCCACCCTCTGTAGGCCATGTATTTTTTTACAATTCAACAAGGCTTGTATGAATCTCGTAAATCAGCCAAATACTTTTAGAGAAAAAGATTCATTGTTGTTTAAGTTTTCACTTTAGCCATATATGGCAGAACAATCTCTCCCTTGACGGCATTGTTTTTCGACAATTCAACATGGCTTGAAGGAATCTGATAGAAGGTCACCCAAGAAGAAGATTTTCAAAGTTTTCCTCTATATTTCTCTATGTAAAACAGGTCAACCCTGGGGTGGGGCAACTTTTGACCTAATGGGCATTCTCTAAGCAAGCATGGTAGAGGGCAACTAGACAATACTGCACACCACCGTACAGATCTTCCAGTTAAATATAATTTAACTCCAGCTATGCTCATTTAAAAACTGCACAGGTCAGTACTCACCCTTATAACTAAACTCCAGCTATGCACATTTGAACATGCACAGGTCAGTTCTCACCTTTATAATTGAACTCCAGCTATGCACATTTGAAAATGCACAGATCAGTTCTCACCTTTATAATTGAACTCCAGCTATGCACATTTGAACAGGCACAGATCAGTTCTCACCTTTATAATTGAACTCCAGCTATGCACATTTGA
Organism: Serripes groenlandicus; assembly: GCA_031761405.1. Taxonomy (NCBI): domain Eukaryota; kingdom Metazoa; phylum Mollusca; class Bivalvia; order Cardiida; family Cardiidae; genus Serripes; species Serripes groenlandicus. The sequence continues at coordinate 187,624,376 of JASEVX010000001.1, forward strand.
ACATGCACAGGTCAGTTCTCATCTTTATAATTAAACTCCAGCTATACACATTTGAAACTTGCACAGGTCAGTACTCACCTTTATAACTAAACTCCAGCTATGCTCATTTAAAACCTGCACTGGTCAGTACTCACCTCTATAACTTAACTCCAGATATGCTCATTTAACACCTGCACTGGTCAGAGTATTCACCTCTACAACTAAACTCCAGCTATGCTCATTTAAAACCTGCACTGGTCAGAGTATTCACCTCTATAACTAAACTCCAGCTATGCTCATTTAAAACCTGCACTGGTCAGTACTCACCTCTATAACTAAACTCCAGCTATGCTCATTTAAAACCTGCACTGGTCAGAGTATTCACCTCTATAACTAAACTCCAGCTATGCTCATTTAAAACCTGCACTGGTCAGTACTCACCTCTATAACTAAACTCCAGCTATGCTCATTTAAAACCTGCACTGGTCAGAGTATTCACCTCTATAACTAAACTCCAGCTATGCTCATTTAAAACCTGCACTTGTCAGTACTCATCTCTATAACTAAACTCCAGCTATGCTCATTTAAAACCTGCACTGGTCAGAGTATTCACCTCTATAACTAAACTCCAGATATGCTCATTTAAAACCTGCACTGGTCAGTACTCACCTCTATAACTAAACTCCAGCTATGCTCATTTAAAACCTGCACTGGTCAGAGTATTCACCTCTATAACTAAACTCCAGCTATGCTCATTTAAAACCTGCACTTGTCAGTACTCATCTCTATAACTAAACTCCAGCTATGCTCATTTAAAACCTGCACTGGTCAGAGTATTCACCTCTATAACTAAACTCCAGATATGCTCATTTAAAACCTGCACTGGTCAGTACTCACCTCTATAACTAAACTCCAGCTATGCTCATTTAAAACCTGCACTGGTCAGAGTATTCACCTCTATAACTAAACTCCAGCTATGCTCATTTAAAACCTGCACTGGTCAGTACTCACCTCTATAACTAAACTCCAGATATGCTCATTTAAAACCTGCACTGGTCAGTACTCACCTCTATAACTAAACTCCAGCTATGCTCATTTAAAACCTGCACTGGTCAGTACTCACCTCTATAACTAAACTCCAGCTATGCTCATTTAAAACCTGCACAGGATAGTACTCACCATTTTATCTTCTGATTTTAGTTTTCCAGCTTCATTCATCAGTTCATCTCTAACCTCTGTTATTATAAATCCAAGCAGATTTTTACCACGCCATTTATCCTGGTTCCAGGCTTCACAATCTCCCTTAGCCAACCCAATTCCCCATATTTTGTCAAATGGACTTGCTTCAACAAGAACTTTTGGAAAAGTCTCAAACAATTGTCTCTTTATCTTATAATTCTGTGAGAACTGTAAAACAACAAAAACATTTTGTGAAACACCCTTACCTTTGGCGGTAGCAAAGTTTTCTAGAAGAAGGTCAAAGGTCAATGCCAAAATAACAAGATCAAAGAATTTGGTTTTACTAGAAATGTGTTTTCCACAGACAGACAGGGCAAACACAATATTGCTACTGCATCCTCATTTCTGGGGGCATTAAAATAAGATAATACAGCAGCTTGTTTATAAAACAGAAACAAGAGGACCATGATGGCACTGGATCTGATCAGTTACCTGCTTAAATGTAGAGGGAAACCAAAAGAATCTTTGCGCTAAATTATTTAAAAATTAGGCCGATACTTTTAGTCAAGAAGATTTTTTAATTGTCAATGCCATGTTTAGTTAAAATAAATGATCTCTAATAAGATAATTAAGTTTAAACCGTTTTTCTATTTTTAATAACAGCGACTTTGACCTTGACACTAGTGGCCCAAAATGCAATTCCATGAAATAGTCTCCTTAACCTCTTTCTACATACCAACTTTGGATACAATATTTCAACCGTAACTAAAGATATTTAGTTTAATAGGTGAGTGTGACACCGCATGACCGCAAACACTTTCCGCAGAACAACAACATAGACATTATAATAACCAAGTTTCAACTATGTTGAAAACCTGGTTGAAACAAGAGCTGTTCCTTAGTCAGCATGCTAAACATTTTGGCCATTTGAAACTATGGTCAACAGTGATTACTGAGATATTGGCTTGACAGTATAGTAACACAAATCAAGTTGGATAAGTCTTGAGTGAACTTAATGCAACTTACACCATACCGGGTGTTTGTATTTGTTGGCGATAATGCAAGCACTAGTCTTAGTCATCGGTAACCTCCATTTGTTTTATTATCAGGCGATTGTATTTCTGTCACGAAAGGGGCATAACTCTGTCAAAATCTAATTAAGAATTATGGGACTTGACCTGAAAGGTCATGGGATGACATCCAATACGTGTGTCATTTTCAAATCAAAAGGGTTTGTTATTTGTGAGAAGAAGCATTGCATGGAAAAATTTAACCAAATTTTCTAAGTCCCAAAAGGGGTATAATTCAGTCAAAAACTTATGTAGAGTTATAGAATTTATTCTGCAAGGTCATGTGATGACATCCAATAAGTGTGTGAAGTTTCAAACAATAGTATCTATGTATTTTGAGAAAAGCCATGCATGCAAACTGCCTACGCCGATGCAAAAGGGACTGCAATAGCCTTCCTCATTCTTCGAATAGTCAAGCTAAAAATGCTCATTTTGAACAGTTTCTCATTTCTCCTTGTTTTCAAAAGTTATCGAAGGCAAAGGCACTTCAGTCGCTAGTAACGGGAAAGGGACTATCCCCCCTTTCCTACAAACAACAAATCTACAGCAGATCAACATTTAAAACAGTTGGTGAAGTATTGAAACTCTCTAAACATAAAAGAACAATTATTGAATCAAGTTGAAAACATTGTGGAAAAATGAAATATTGCTCACTATGAGCAATTTGCCTTTTTGCCCAAAAAATCTTCAAAGGTCGTCTGCTGCAGATGCGTCAGAAAGGGTCCACATGTGTTAAAGGGTTAATAATTTTCTTACCTTTGCAACATTGGCCTGTTTGACAATGTAAAGACAGTTAGCAGCCCACACTTCTTCATTGAAGTTGTGTACTTGACGTCCCAGTTGTTTTATATTTCTAGGGTTTTTACTTTTCAAAATGTCTCTGGCTATAGTAAAGTCCTCAAACAGCTCTGAAAAAATAATGCATGTATATAAGAGCTGTCCATAAAACAGAGTGCTAAACTATTCCACTACTTAATAGTCTAAGAGTTACAAAGTTGCATGTTTTAAGCTTTCTTTAGGGGACTCTTGACCTCCTGATGGTAGTGCACAGATGGCTATTTTTAAGATTCTCATATAGTGCCCATTTTGTTCAAGAATATTTAAGAAATTACCACTGAAGGAATATAGTGACAAGAGAACCATGATGGACCTAAATCGCTCTCCTGATTTAATAGAAATCACAGTTTTCAATGTTTTTACGATATGCATACAACTTACAAGGAAAACAAGAAATGCCTCCTTGTGGTCATATTTATCAATGTATCGTAATAATTTCACCGATCTTGTCAAGGGGTCATGCAAGGAACATTTGTGCCAAATTATTTTTAATTCAAGCCCGTCTGTTTGTGCAATATTCTTTTTAAAGTTTAACTTTATATACATAAAAGGAAAACATGGTGGTCATGTTTTTCGATATTTCCTAATAATTTCACCTATCTTGGTAGAGGGTCACCCAAGGAACATTTGTGCAAAATTATTTTTAAATCCAGTTTGTTCTTTCTGAAAAGAACATTTTATAAGTTTTCAATATACACGTATATACACGTATAAGCCCCCTGGCGTAAATGTTTTTTCATGGATAGGAAAAATTTGAACAACCAATTGTAGAGCAACCAGGGAACAATTTTGCAAAATAATCTAAAATTCAGGCCTGTACTTTTTGACAATAAGATTTTTTTTAATTTTTGGCAATTTGCCCTCTTTCTGATGCCGCCAACCAAAGTTTTCCATGAAATTAATTTAATTGAAAAACTTTGGTAAAGGACAAAATATTAAGGTAAATTTCTGTGAAATTATTTTGAAAATGGTCGATTGGTTTAGGAGAAGTCGTTTGTAGAAAAACGTGAACAGGCAGACAGACAGACAGACAACTACGGACGGTGAGTGATCACAATAGCTCGTCTCGCTCTTTGTGTTAAGGTGAGCTTAACACTAACCTTGCTCTCTATCGTAAAATGTTGATTTTTTACACAATGTCTCAATTGAACAAGTTTTTCCCTATATATCTGTATTAAAAACAGGCGACCTCCAGACGAGCCAAAATTGAACCCAGGTGCATAATTTGAACAATCTTGGCAGAGGACCACAAGTCAATGCTACACATCAAATAGCCAAGCTCTAGATCTTTTTGTTTAAGACAAGAAGAGTTTCAAAGTTTTTCCCTTTATATCTGTATGTAAAACAGGTTTGACCCCTGAGATGGCCCAGATGGGGCCCATTTTAAACTATGGATCATAATTTGAACAATCTTATTAGTGGACCACAACAATACCAACTATCTAAGCTCTAGGCCTTTCGGTTTTAGACAGGAGATTTTCGAAGTGTTTCCCTGTATATCTCTTTCTAAGACAGGTGATCCTGGAGGCAGAGCAAATATTAAACCTATACCAGGGACATAATTTGAACAATCTGTGTAGAAGACCACTACACAGTGCTACACACTAAACAACTATGCTCTAGGCCTTTTGATATCAGACAAAAAAAGTTTCTTTCCTAGGTTATCTCCAAGTATAACAGGTGACTCCTTGGTCGGTTAAGGGGGAGATGTCATTTTTAAAAAATAAAAAGTTGATGACTGACATCAGGACACAACTTTGTGCTCTAGTGAGCTAAAAATCAAAATCAGAATTTAATTTAAACAAGAGGGCCATGATGGCCCTTGAATCGCTCACCTGATTTTTTATTTTTTTTTCACTTTAGCTATATATGGCTCGCCCCCTGGCAGCCATAGTTTCGACCAATCAACTTGGCTTGAAGGAATCTGATAGAGGGTCACCCTAGGAACATTTCTACAAAATTATTTGAAAATCGGCCAGATACTTTTGGAGGAGAAGATTTTTTAAGTTTTCACTTTGGCCATATAAGGCAAAATAGCCCGCCCCCTGGGGGCCATGTTTTTCGACCAATCAACATTGCTTGAAGGAATCTGATAGAGGGTCACCCAAGGAACATTTCTACAAAATTATTTGAAAATCGGCCTGACACTTATGGAGTAGAAGATTTTTTAAGTTTGCACTATAGCCATATAAGGCAAAATAGCCCCGCCCCCCCTGGCGGCCATGTTTTTCGACCAATCAACATGGCTTGAAGGAATCTGATAGAGGGTCACCCAAGGAACATTTCTACAAAATTATTTGAAAATCAGCCTTACACTTTTGGAGGAGAAGATTTTTTAAGTTTTCACTAAAGCCATATAAGGCAAAATAGCCCCGCCCCCCCTGGCGGCCATGTTTTTCGACCAATCAACACGGCTTGAAGGAATCTGATAGAGGGTCATTCAAGGAACATTTCTACAAAATTATTTGAAAATCTGCCAACCAATTCGGGAGAAGAAGAATTTTGAAGTTTTTTCGGTTTCGTTGCCATGGAAACCAGAATTTTGCATGGATCCCAAAAATTTGAAGGAATTCTGGTGAGGTCATTGAGAGGATGCTTTCTGTGAAGTTTCATCCAAATTGACCCACTGGTTACTGAGGAGAAGAAGTTGACGCACGACGGACGCCGGACAAAAGGCGATCACAATAACTCACCTTGAGCAAAGCTCAGGTGAGCTAACAATGATCATAACTTGAATAAAGTCATGCAAGTTATCATAAGCTTGATTTACAAGGTCTTTTGACTATGAAGCATTTATTTATTGTACCAAACAAATTGAAAAACGTGTTACAAAGATGCTGTACAGGGAATAAATTAATAAAATTCCTTAGCAGATTAAAAGGGAACTTTAAAGTTAAATGTGTTAACCCTTTCCCTCATACGACAATTCTGCAGCAGACTACTTTGAACATATTTTGTCAAAAAATAGAAAATCTCTATAATTGAATGGATAACCTATGACTAAAAGTGGAAAACATTGTGTCAAAAGGAGAAATTGATCGTTTTGAGCAATTTATCCTTTTGTCACTATGTTTTCAAAAAGTCTTCTGCTGCAGAGGCGTCAGAAAGCGTCTATATGAGGGAAAGGGTTAAAGTATATTTCGTCAGTAAACCCAAGTGCTTTTAGTTGTAATGTATACACAGTTATGTGCAAAAACAAATTTTACGGGAAGATTGAAACTCTTACATTGTTTAAAACAGTTGGCAAATGTGAAAGTTTAGTCGGATTCTGTTGACAGAGATTGTAGAAAAGTCAGGGGAAATTGCCTCCAAGTTTGTTCATTTTGAGAAAAGGGCTCACAGTCGCTCTGGGTTATTAACCAAACTAAAGTTTATGTATCAAATTAAGAGTATTATATACATAAAAAGTATGGCTAGGAAGATTTGTTTAAAGTGTCAATGCAATACATTAGGCTGTTACAGAGATATGCACTCTAATGTAGTATGTTGCAAGCAAAACTTTAACTAAGTTAAAAAGGACCATAATTTTCTTATTTGATTATTTACATAGGTGGGATGGTTGGAAAGCCTTGTAGAAAGTTTAAATGCAATATATAGTAGTAACTGTGCTATTGTGTAATCAAAACTTTAATCAATGTGTGACCCTGACACCAATACCAGGGTGAGTACCATGCATCTCCAAATATTCTAGCTAAAAACAATGTCTTCAGAAAAAGAAATGTTCTGAAGAAGCTCTGAAAAATAACACATGTACATGTATATCTATAAGTCACAAGAGAAAGTTGAAATATAATTATGCTGAGAAAAAAAGCTGCTGAGACTGTGTCAGATATACAGCAGTCTAGAAACTGTGCCTCAGTTTCTGGCTCCATATGGTAGAGTATGGGGTCTTTTCTGTCTTAGTCTAGAAAACCACCATCTTGTCACAGCAGGTTTTGGGTCATGAATCGGGGCAACATCAGCAACTTTAATCTGATCAAAACATCAAGTATTTCAGCACCAAGCCTACACCTCCAGTCAGATTTTATTCTGTTCATTGTGGAAAAAGCTCTCTCACATGCTGCATTAGCCAAATAACACATAGAACCAATCCCAGATAATACAGGTTCATGGTGTTCTGGTGAAGATTGCATCGATAAATGAGATTTAAGCCAATGTTCAAAAGTTAAATATGATAAAAATATATATATTTTCCAGCACTGTACATTGTGGGCCTTGAGTAAAACCAAGTGAAGAAAAGTAATTCATGAAAACGGATGAGCTATTGTTTTTTAATTGGAAACAGGAACCTAGAGTATCATTTTCCATTCCTGCTTGGAATCATTTTAAATTATTTTCCTGCAAGGATCGGATGTTTTGAAAACTAATATAAATGTGGACATATAAATCGTACACTGCCCTCTTTCAGTGACTGACCTAAATCGGTGACCTTGTTATTTTGCATATATGCTCTTCAATTTGAAGAGTTCTATGGTATCAATGTTTTTTGTGGTCTCAAGTGTCAACATATAAACACATGTATAAATAATTTTTTTGGATAGGTCACAGCCCTTTTTATCATGTAGAGGGTGTGCTCTTTAATTAAGTACAATAGCATCCATTTCTTTTATCGATCTCTGTAGTGAATACAACTTAGGGAAAACCCAAAATATACATGTGATCATTCCAGCCAATCGTATTTGCGATATGTAAATTAAAACTAATTTTAGACTTCTGAAAGCCCAAATGTATGCAGTAAACGTCATCAATATTGGGTTTGTTCAATAGGTATGCGCACGAGACGTGTTTCGATTCTAAACTTCCGGTAATATTGCAAACTCAAAGTATACTCCCAGCCACTCGGTAAATCTCGAAAATTCGCTGCAATTACCGTGATTTGTCAAAGAAATAACCCTGTAAAAGGTCGACGATTAGAAATGCATATTATTCAGCCAAAAAATTTCACTCGCAAAAATTTGCTGGTGCCTGAAATCTCACCTCATGTGAATTCGTGACACGTGATCAACAGTTTTAGCTTAGAAACAGTTCATATTTTAGATATACATGGATAAACATTATTAAATGCATTCTTCACAAATCAAGACATATCTTTGAACATGAAAATAATATTCAGTAAATTAAAATAGCTATTAAAAGGAGAATTCTACGTGATTTTTATCTCGATATTGACACATAACCGTCTGCTGCTAGCAGGTGCGCGTATGTAAACAAATTAGACTGTGCGATGTAAAGGTTTGTAGTTATCACGTAGTGATTACATGTAGTATATGAAAATACAGTACCTCAGTCTAGCTTATAGCGACTGTTTTATCTTAGTAGATAAAACAAAAAAACATAAACAAGAGGGCCATGATGGCCCTTGAATCGCTCACCTGATTTTTTATTTTTTTTCACTTTAGCTATATAAGCCTCGCCCCCTGGCAGCCATAGTTTCCGACCAATCAACTTGGCTTGAAGGAATCTGATAGAGGGTCACCCTAGGAACATTTCTACAAAATTATTTAAAAATCGGCCAGATACTTTTGGAGGAGAAGATTTTTTAAGTTTTCACTATAGCCATATAATGCAAAATAGCCCTGCCTACTGGCGGCCATGTTTTTTGACCAATCAACATGGCTTGAAGGAATCTGAAAGTGGGTCATCCAAGGAACATTTCTACAAAATTATTTGAAAATCGGGCCGACACTTTTTGAGAAGAAGATTTTTTAAGTTTTCACTATAGCCATATAAGGCAAAATAGCCCCGCCCCCCCCCCCCCCCCCTGGCGGCCATGTTTTTCAACCAATCAACATGGCTTCAAGGAATCTGATAGAGGGTCACCCAAGGAACATTTCTACAAAATCATTTGAAAATAGCCATGCCCCCCTGGCGGCCGTGTTTTTTGACCAATCAACACGGCTTGAAGGAATCTGGTAGAGGTTCATCCAAGGAACATTTCTACAAAATTATTTGAAAATCTGCCAACCAGTTTGGGAGAAGAAGAATTTTGAAGTTTTTTTCGTTTCGTTGCCATGGAAACAAGAATTCTGCATGGATCCCAAAAAAATTGAAGAAATTCTGGTGAGGTCATTAAGAGGATGCTTTCTGTGAAGTTTCATCCCAATTGACCCACTGGTTACTGAGGAGAAGATGTTGAAGATTTTTTAAGTTTATACTTTGGCCATATAAGGCAAAATAGCCCCCGCCCCCTGGCGGCCATGTTTTTCGACCAATCAACATTGCTTGAAGGAATCTGATAGAGGGTCACCCATGGAACATTTCTACAAAATTATTTGAAAATCGGCCTGACACTTATGGAGGAGAAGATTTTTTAAGTTTTCATTATAGCCATAAAAGGCAAAATAGCCCCGCCCCCTGGCGGCCATGTTTTTTGACCAATCAACATGGGTTGAAGGAATCTGATAGAGGATCACCCAAGGAACATTTCTACAAAATTATTTGAAAATCGGCCTGACACTTTTGGAGGAGAAGATTTTTTAAGTTTGCACTATAGCCATATAAGGCAAAATAGCCCCGCCCCCCCCTGGCGGCCATGTTTTTTGACCAATCAACATGGCTTGAAGGAATCTGATAGAGGGTCACCCAAGAAACATTTCCACAAAATTATTTGAAAAACGGCCTTACACTTTAGGAGGAGAAGATTTTTTAAGTTTTCACTATAGCCATATAAGGCAAAATAGCCCCGCCCCCCCCCCCCCCCCCCCCTGGCGGCCATGTTTTTCGACCAATCAACACGGCTTGAAGGAAACTGATAGAGGGTCATCCAAGGAACATTTCTACAAAATTATTTGAAAATCTGCCAACCAATTCGGGAGGAGAAGAATTTTGAAGTTTTTTCGGTTTCGTTGCCATGGAAACCAGAATTTTGCATGGATCCCAAAAAATTGAAGGAATTCTGGTAAGGTCATTGAGAGGATGATTTCTGTGAAGTTTCATCCAAATTGACCCACTGGTTACTGAGGAGAAGAAGTTGACGCACGACGGACGCCGGACAAAAGGCGATCACAATAACTCACCTTGAGCAAAGCTCAGGTGAGCTAACAATGATCATAACTTGAATAAAGTCATGCAAGTTATTATAAGCTTGATTTACAAGGTCTTTTGACTATGAAGCATTTATTTATTGTACCAAACAAATTGAAAAGTGAGCTAAAAAGCGAGTCAAAATAAAGAAACTGCTAATACTTAAAACATCGGAATATTTATTTCATTTTAGATGTGTCATAAATTAGTGTTTTTAAACAAACGCAAACAAACGCAAATGTAATATGTTCAAGACATTTAAATTTGTTTTTTTCTATTAAAAACTTCTCCTTCCATGTCATTTCCGAAAAGCTATTAAAAATAGAAGTCACAGGCTTCTGCCCGGCGACTAATGAACATTGTATTTGGCTCTAGTAAGGAACTCAAATAGCTCTGAACAAATAAAACATGTATATTTATAGGTCATGAACAATTACTTTGGCTTTAGTAAGGACCTCAAATAGCTCTGAACAAATAAAACATGTATATTTATAAGTCATGAAAAACGTACTTGGCTTTAGTAAGGACTTCAAATAGCTCTGAACAAATTAAACATGTATATTTATAAGTCATGAACAACGTCTATGGCTTTAGTAAGGACCACAAATAGCTCTGAACAAATAAAACATGTATATTTATAAGTCATAAACAATGTCTTTGGCTTTAGTAAGGACCTCAAATAGCTCTGAACAAATAAAACATGTATATTCATAAGTCATGAACAATGTATTTGGCTTAAGTAAGGATCACAAATAGCTCTGAACAAATAAAACATGCATATCTACATGTCATGAACAGCTAGTGTCTTTGGCTGTAGTAAGGACCTCAAATAGCACTGAACAAATAAAACATGTATATTCATAAGTCATGAACAGCGTCTTTGGCTTTTAGTAAGGACCACACAATATCTAGGTGTATTTTTCACACCGAAGTTAGTATGGTCAAAAACTCAAGAAACGCTTTCTCTACAGGGTTTAAAAGCATCAGCTTGTATTTTTAATTTTCAAAGACAATTTGGTCATATTGATCCAATTGATATGTTTAAGATTTTTGATTCTATGGTTAAACCTATTTTATGTTATGCATCAGAAATCTGGGGCTACAAATATGTTGATAAAATTGAATCTGTACAAGTTAAATTCTGCAAACAATATTGTAATTTGTCACAAAACACTGCTAATTATTTTGCTCTTGGTGAATGTGGGAGACTACCACTTTGTACTATTTACATGACAAACTGTATTAAATACTGGTTAAAATTGACACGTATGGGAGATCACAGGTATCCAAAACATTGTTACTTAATGTTAAAACGTCTACAGGAATCTGGTAGGAAAACATGGGCAGGTTGTATTAAAGATATGCTTTTCCGATTTGGTTTTGGATACGTGTGGGTCTCTCATGATGTTGGGGATGACTTAAACTTTATTAATATTTTTAAGCAACGCTTAATTGATTGCTATTCGCAAAACTGGCATAATGATATTGAAACTTCAACAAAAGCCTTACATTATAAGTACTTTAAGACCCTACTTAATGTTGAACGCTATTTAAGCTTAGACTTATCATACAAATATAGGAAAGCTATTTCAAATTTTCGTTGCTCATGTCATAGTCTAATGATAGAAAATGGTAGACATATTGGAATTGATAGACACTTAAGATATTGCTTCTACTGCTTAAAGTCAAATACATATGTTATTGAAGACGAATACCATTTTTTCTTTGAATGTCCACTGTATAAAAATATGCGAGATATCTATTTTAAAGATTATTGGTTACAAAACAGTTCTCATAACTTATTTTACTCCCTTATGTCGTCTACAATAACAGATGAAGTTCTGTCAATTGCTAAATATCTATATCATGCAATGAACAAAAGAAAACAAGAGCTTAATGTCGTATGATCAGTAATTATTTTGTCTTTAATGTTTAAATACTCCTGCACTTGTTATTTGTAAAACAATATATATTTGTCACTCTATTGTTAAATTGTATTTTTGTATTTTGTATTTTGGGCCAGAGGCCTATATTACTTGAATAAATAGATAGATAGTATCTATCATATCATTAGTAAGGACCACAAATAGCTCTGAACAAACTAGAACTGTAAGTGAACTCACAAAAGGATACCCCCCTTCTCACATTGGACTAATTAATGGCAATTATCTCCCTTGAAATATTTCCGACCGGGATAATCTTATTTCATGCACATCCTCAGGTTGTGTACTGCAATTGTGTAAAGTTTCATCAGAATCGGTCCAGCCGTTAAGGAGGAATTGCATTTACGAGACCTGTCACCACATATTACAATATTGGGCTAAGTAATGGCAATTATCTCCCTTGAAATATTTCTGACTGGGATAATCTTACTTCATGCACATCCTCAGGTTGTGAACTGCAACTGTGTAAAGTTTCATCAGAATCGGTCCAGCCGTTAAGGAGGAATTGCATTTACGAGACCTGTCACCACATATTACAATATTGGGCTAAGTAATGGCAATTATCTCCCTTGAAATATTTCTGACTGGGATAATCTTACTTCATGCACATCCTCAGGTTGTGAACTGCAACTGTGTAAAGTTTCATCAGAATCGGTCCAGCCATTAAGGAGGCCCTGGATGGCTCACACAAGTACAAAGAGTTTTATAGTTTCAAGGCCTGATACTATTAACAAGATAGTCACAAGGCCCTGGATGGCTCACCCGAGTACAGAGAGTTTTATAGTTTTATGGCCTGATACTATAAACAAGATGGTCACGAGGCCCTGAATGGCTCACACGAGTACAGAGACATTTATAGTTTCATGGCCTGATACTATTGACAAGATGGTCAAGAGGCACTGGATGGCTCACCCGAGTACAGAGAGTTTTATAGTTGCATGGCCTGATACTATTGACAAGATGGTCACGAGGCCCTGGATGGCTAACACAAGTACAAAGAGTTTTATAGTTTCAAGGCCTGATACTATTAACAAGATAGTCACGAGGCCCTGGATGGCTCATCCGAGTACATTGAGTTTTATAGTTTCAAGGCCCGATACTATTAACAAGATGGTCACGAGGCCCTGGATGGCCCACCCGAGTTCAGAGTTTTATAGCTTCAAGGCCCGATACTATTAACAAGATAGTCACGAGGCCCTGAATGGCTCATCTGTGTACAGAGAGTTTTATAGTTTCATGGCCTGATACTATTGACAAGATAGTCAAGAGACACTGGATGGCTCACCCGAGTACAGAGAGTTTTATAGTTTCATGGCCTGATACTATTGACAAGATGGTCACGAGGCCCTGAATGGCTCACACAAGTACAAAGAGTTTTATAGTTTCAAGGCCTGATACTATTAACAAGATAGTCACGAGGCCCTGGATGGCTCATCTGAGTACAAAGTTTTATAGTTTCAAGGTCCGATACTATTAACAAGATAGTCACGAGGCCCTGGATAGCTCAACCGAGTACAGAGAGTTTAATAGTTTCATGGCCTGATACTATTAACAAGATGGTCACGAGGCCCTAGATGGCTCACCCGAGTACAGCGAGTTTTATAGTTTCAAGGCCTGATACTATTAACAAGATGGTCACAAGGCCCTGGATGGCTCACCCGAGTACAGAGAGTTTTATAGTTTCAAGTCCTGATACTATTAACAAGATGGTCATGAGGCCCTGGATGGCTCACCCGAGTACAGCGAGTTTTATAGTTTCAAGGCCTGATACTATTAACAAGATAGTCACGAGGCCCTGGATGGCTCACCCGAGTACAGAGAGTTTTATATATATAGTTTCAAGGCCTGATACTATTAACAAGATAGTCACAAGGCCCTGGATGGCTCACCCGAGTACAGATAGTTTTATAGTTTCAAGGCCTGATACTATTAACAAGATGGTCAAGAGGCCCTGGATGGCTCACCCTTGTACAGAGAGTTTTATAGTTTCAAGGCCTGATACTTTTAACAAGATAGTCACGAGGCCCTTGATGGCTCACCAGAGTACAGAGAGTTTTATAGTTTCAAGGCCTGATACTATTAACAAGATAGTCACGAGGCCCTGGATGCCTCACCGGAGTACAGAGAGTTTTATAGTTTCAAGGCCTGATACTATTATCAAGATGATCACAAGGCCCTGGATGGCTCACCCGAGTACAGAGAGTTTTATAGTTTCAAGGCCTGATATTATTAACAAGATGGTCACGAGGCCCTGGATGGCTCACCCAAGTACAGAGTTTTATAGTTTCAAGGCCTGATACTATTAACTTTATAGAGGTTCTCATTAGGAACATTTCTGCCAAATTATCATGACATAAGACAATCACCATTATACTGCCTTTCTGATTCCACCACTGCTATATCTTTCAACACATCCAAATGGCTTGAACAACTTAAGTACATGTAGAGAATCATCTGAGAAAAAATCCTACTATCTTATGTTGGATTCACACAAGCACATTCAGAGAAGAAGAGTTTCCTTTTTGAACTTTTCTCGACTTTTCTTATGGCCCCTGGTAGCAACCAAATAATGTGGTTTGAACAATTCTAGGAGAGGGTCATCACCCAAGGACCATTTCTGCCAACTTGAAGTTAGACATGCACAGAATAATCTTAAGTTTTCTCCATTACTGATGATGCCTTGTGGCCATGATTTTCAACCAATCAATGTGGTTTAAACAATTTCAGTAACAGATTACATAATGAACATTTCTGTCAATTAATCATCAGAGGAGATTTTTTTTAAAAAGTTTTGTCACTTCTCCCCCTGTGAAATTTAACTGCAATGGACCTAGTGGTTTAAGAGGAGATTATGTTTCAAGAAATTGTTGAGGACGCAGCATGATGCATGACACAGGGAGAAACCTGTCTGAAATTAAATGTCCATAATAACTGAGAGTTAAGTTTGGTAAAGATTGGAAAAGAATTGTTTGCGTTATAAAGCTGACAACATTTGTGGACATCACAAACACCCCTTCCACACAGCAAGCATATTAACCACTGGTCTTTCCATAATGAGTATCGTCTAAAGACTGGTATATAAAAACAGACATTTGAATATACGTAAGCAGAATATGAAAACAATCGGACTAAAGTACACGATCTGACTAAATGTAAGATCGGATGGCGATCCATTCGAATTCATCTTCTTGTTTTATCGGATTTCCAGTATCGCTATTTTTATTTGAACCAATCAGAGGACTCGTTTGACTTAACCTTCAAAATGGCGTCAATTGACGAAGTTTTACATGATGCTTTGAGCAAATTTAAAATAGACCATTTAAAACCAGAGCAAAGAACACTTTTCGATGCTGTATGGTCAGGATAAGACTGCATCAGTGTTTTGCTGACAGGTTTTGGAAAATCGCTTCCGTATGAAGTGCTGTCTTTGGTAAACCGCATGTGGAATAAGTGGAATACTAGACGGACGTCACCGAAGATAATAGTATGCTGCCCGCTTATTTCACTGATGATGGACATTTTGTAGCCATGATGCGGTCGTCATAAGAACTATACACGCATGTAAATCACTATGCGAAAATTGGGATCCCATGCTAAATATAGATTTTTTTGGTAAATATCGACTTTTACTTTCACTTTCAAAAACATGAAAGCAAGGTTATGATTGGCTGGCGGAAAGGTCGTCTGAACGTGACCCTCTATCGGTTGTCCTCAGATCCTATGTATCATTAATAGGAGATGATTTTAATGAGATTGAATATGAAAATATTTTACTGTAATACTATTGAACTAGAGGGCAAAGATGGCTGTAAATTGCTCACCAGACTGAAAGTTTAATACCTTTCATTTTATAAGAGAATAAATGAGATGGTTCTTGACGTCTCAACACATGAACAACAGACGACAGACATCAGGCCATCACCACTTTGCTCAGTAGGGCTAAAAATAACTTACGCCTTGATTAAATTAATACAAGAGGGCCATGAGGGCCTTAAATGGCTCACCTGATTCTAATAGAACTTCAATCAGCCAAGGAACATTTGTGCAAAATAATTTTCAAATCGGGCTTGTACTTATGGACAATAAGCTTTTTAAAATTTTGCATTTTCCCCCTTTTCTGATGCTGCAGCGAGAAAAGTTCTGCACGGAATTCAAAACTTTGAACAACTTTGAAAAATGCTTTTTTATTATATTGGTTGGTTCATTGGTTTAGGAGAAGGTGTTTGTAGGAAAATATGTCCCGACAGACATATGGACGATGATTGATCACAAAATCTCACTCTGAACTTCGTGCTCAAATGAGCTAAAAAGTAAAAAGGTTTTGATGAGGAAACAATTCATCCCTTTTCTATATGCAGGCACATTTTAACACATCTGCAGCAGATGCCTTTTGAAAACATTGTGGTAAAAGGAGAAATTGCTCAATGTGTCGTAGTGTTTTCTACTCTATTCAATAATGATACTTTTATTTTTAGAGTTTCTATAATTTTGGCTAGATACTTTCAGTCATCTCCTGAAAATGTGTTTTTCATGGGAAAGAGTTAAGGGATTGTTATTGTAACTTACTAGCTTTGCTGTACATCATGAACTGTTCAGCACAGTTAAATTCGTTACCATTAACGGTAAATTTAGATTTGTACCACTGGCTGTAGATGTCACAATTTTTCCAGAAATATACATAGTTCTTACAGGCCTCTTTGTAATCATGATCTTGCTTGTAATTATAGAATCCAGTATGTTCAAACCCATCATCAACCATATCATCATTGGTTTGCCTTCTTCTTGCAGCTGAATCAGCAAAAGCATGTCTTTCCTGATCTGGACTTCTGTCTGACATATTCTTTCTATCAGAAATTTCTGTATCAGTGTGCTCTTGTTCACGAAGATTATCTTGATAATCTTTAAATCTTCCAATATGTTCAAACCCATCATCATCCACATCATCATTGGTTTGCCATCTTCTTGCAGCTATCAAAGCATCATTGCTAGTTTTCTCCTCTTCTTTATTTATATATGAATCCCCCATGACCATACCTTTTCCATGGTTGACTGAATCAGTAAAAGCATGTATTTTCTGATCTGGACTTCTGTCTGGCGTATTCTTTCTACCAGAATTTTCTTTATCAGTGTGCTCTTGTTCACAAAAAGTATCTTGATAATCTTTAAATGGTTTGTTTGCGGAACCATCTGGATTTTCTTTCATATCATCTCTGAAGGTCTGATTATCTTCCTGTTGATTGCCTGCTATCTTTTCATCATTATATGCAACTTCTTTATTAAAGTTGTCTGGCATATTCTTTCTACCAGAAATTTCTGTATCAGTGTGCTCTTGTTCACGATGATAATCTTGATAATCTTTAAATGGTTCACTACTCTCGTCATCGGAATTTGTATTAGCTTCCATACCTAACTGGGGTTTATCAACTTGAGCAGGTTCATTATGAACCCGCTCTGCATGACCTGGAACAGGAGTACATCTAGAGTCCTGGTGCTCTGAAAGTTCTTCTTCCTTATCTTTAAAGTTTTCCATATTTCCACGATTATTTCTTCCCTTTCTTCTTCTTCCCATCAATGTCAGTATTTTGATGACAGAACTTTATAAAAACCTGAAAAAAAATAACCCTGGTCAAAAAATAAACTACACTGTAGGAACATTATCACAAACATTTATGTTTGCTTGTAAACATGTTTCGCCTACCAATGACTATCACCAAACTCATCACATCACATGATGACAGACCACAATACATTGAAAGCCTATTAGGACCATCTGAGAGAAAAAAACATTGTTCAATCATAATAATGCTATAAAAGGCGCAGTAACTAAACACAGCATAATAACGCAAATCAAAGGCATAATAATGCTAAGTGCGAAAGAAAGGCGTATATATATGTATATATAGTAACGCGAAGTAAAGATGTTATCCAGTGAATGAAAGGTGTAGTAACGTAAAAGAAAAGTTATATAATGTGATATAATGTTTCTCCTGTAGAACACCATATAGCATTGAAAAAAGTAACCTCTAAGCTTTAAAACAATCCAAAGGATTGATTGATTGATTGGGGTTTAACGCTGTTTTCAACCATTTTTCAGTCACATCACGGCGGCCAGTTCACCTACTCATATGTTTCCTGGTTTTCTCACACCAGTACTTCACACAACATACTTTCCAAGCAACTGGCTGGTTTTCCACATAAGACTGTTAGCCCATTGGTTAAAGACGAATAACGCTTGTCACCGTGACTTTTGTCAAAATTTCGGAAAGAATGTTCTCCTGTATTGACAGCCCGCGTCGCTACCGACGGAGCTACCGGCAATCCAAAGAAAATGGGGTATCATGCATTATGCAAGAAAGAATTCACCAAGGGAAATGATTAAGGTCATTTTGGACCAAATCAGGATGGGACAAAACCGGTGTCTGGCATTCTCTACTTTTGTTTTCAAACATGGTCAACATACTTAAAGTGATCAAATCCATCAATTCCAGTGCATCCTATACACATATATTCAATGCATTCTTGTGATGGTATACACTCATTTCTACGCAAATAAAAGTTTTTGAGGGACTATTTGGCTGTAGATCAGCATTAATGCGGATGTATTTAGTGTAATTTGACCGTTCAGACATTTTTCTTTAAGGAAGATTTTTAAAGTTTTCATTATAGCTATAATTATAGAGAAGGATGAATATGACATTGACACATGAAAATGTTGGCAATCAAGCTTCATCGAAAAGCAAATATTTCTAAGGAGAAGAAAATGCACAGGAATTAATTATGACAACAAATTTCAATATAGCACTTCATGATGAAGCAAATAAATCTCTGAAAAAAGTCAAGGCAGAAGTTATTGAAGGTGGGGCCTTGAGAACCACATGTTGTATTTAACTTGAACCAGTGTTTTTAGCTGTGGATGAGAAAGCTTTATTGGCAGCAGGTTATTTCAAAGCAAAACCAGGGTATCAGCCAAATTATACATGAGGAGAGGGGGCAGATTTATGCATGGTGGAAATAGAGGTGCAGGACCAATGGAATTAAGAAAGTAAACCCTGCTTAGTTATGGGAATAGGATAATATTTCTCTTATTACAGAACTCATTTCTTTCCAACATTACAAGAACATCCCCACCCCATTTCTTTCCGACATTAAAAGAACATCCCCACCCCATTTCTTTCCAACATTACAAGAACATCCCCACCCCATTTCCTTCCAACATTACAAGAACTTTTAATTTTATAGAATAGCTCTTACGGCAACTCTTTAACAAACAGCACCGCCCCCTGGTAGCCATGTTTTTTTTACCAATCACCATGGCATGAAGGAATCTTGTAGAGTGTCACGTAAGTAACATTTCTGAAAAATTATTTGAAAATCGACAAAATAGCTTAGAAGGAGAATATTTTTAAAGTTTTCACTAAAGCCAATATAAGGCTAACAGCCCCGCCCCTGGCAGCTATGTTTTAAGACCAATCAACATGGCTTCGTGGAATCTGATAGAGAGTAACCCAAGAATCACTTCTACAAAATTATGTGAAATTCGGCTAGATACTTTCGTCAGAATAGTTTTCACTTTAGCCCTATAAGGCAAAACAGCCCTGCCCCATAGGGGCCATGATTTTGAACCAATCAACATGGCTTGAAGGTATCTGATAGAGGTCACTCAAGGAACATTTCTACAAAATTATTTGAAAATCGAACAGACACTTACTGAGTAGTAGATTTTTTAAGGTCTCACTATTACCCATAAATATTTTATAAGGCAAAATAGCCCCGCCCCTGGTGGCCATAGTTTTCCGACAAATTAACACATGGCCAATCAGCATGGCTTGAAGGAATCTGATAGAGGGTCACCCAAGGAACACTTCTACAAAGTTATTTGAAAATCAGTCTGACACTTTTGGAGGAGATTTTTTAAGTTTTTAAGCATAAAGGGCAAAAAAGCCCTGGCCTCTCGCGGAAAAAAGGTGATCACAATAACTAACAAGAGGGCCACGATGGCCCTGATTTTATTCTTTTTCACTTTAACCATATAAGCCCCGCCCCCTAGCGGCCATAGTTTTCGAGAAATCAACATGGCATGAAGGAATCTGATATAGGGTCACCCTACAAACATTTCTACAAAATTGTTTGAATTTTGGAGAAGAAGATTTTCTAAGTTTCACTTTAGCCATATAAGGCAAAATAGCCCTGCCCCCTGGTGGCCATGTTTTTCAATCAACATGGCTTCAAGGAATCTGATAGAGGGTCACCCATTTCTACAAAATTATTTGAAAATCGGCCTTACACTTTCGGAGGAGAAGATTATTTTAGGTTTTCACAAGTTTTTCTTTCGGTTGGCATGGAAACCAGAATTGTGCATTGATTAAAAAAACTTGAAGGACTTTACGATAGGATATTGAAAGGATGCTAATTCCTATGAAGTTTCATCCCAATTGGTCAGGTGTTTAGGGAGGAGTAATTTAACCAAAAAGATTACACGCGCACGACGGACAATTCGCCATGACATACGCTCGACTGGCCAGTGGAGCTAAAAAAGGCTGTAATAAACAAATTTACACATTTGATTCTACACAATCTTGCAGGTGATCGATTAAGTGTCATCTTGGCCCTCATGTTTAAACCCGTCATTCATTATAAATTTCTTTCTTATTTTTCTGAAAGTCTTTAATATATTATTTTCTGTTCGTAATAAGAGACATGACATAGAGGATAATTGTCTTTTTCAGTCAAGGATGTAGATAAGATCTTATCTACGTCCCTGTTTCAGTGTATAACACTTAAAACACTTAAACAAACAATTATTCTGAAAGTGCCGAGGTGTAAAAAGGTTTATAGCTTATATGCTGATTAAGAAATTAATTCTTCTGTATGAAACGCTTGATGAATTGTTCGCTAAAAAATTCAGCTGTGTATTTTAACCATATCTTTTAAATGTAAAGGATTATTATTATTTCAATTGTCAATATATCGCGGAGATTTATTGGATGGAAGCCATTTGCAAAGGAAATTATTTTTGATATTGCTTATCGGCGAATAGAAAATTTCAGTCAAAAGGATCGACTTGGTCGACAACTTGTGTTCTAACAAGATGGCTAGATATGTATTGAGGATGAAAACAGGCGACGTACATTATTCCTATATAATAAGAATATGCCTCTAAAACTCTATTCTTATGACAACATTACATCTGATTTATTCAATGTCTGTTACTCGTAACATTCTTATATTTGTTTATATTATACCTGCAAACATAACGCAAAAAGGACAATGTGTAAATATGAAAATCTAGCTTCATTCCCGTGTTCCTCCCTAATGTAAACCTTAGATGAACGCTCCTGATTATACTATAGCCATACAAGCATGATTATCCACGATAGTCATTAATTTCAAAATCATTTGAGCTAGAGAAAGATATTGAATATATATATACTATCTAAAAAACAATAAATCTACAGTAAAGTAACGATTCTTTCATAATATGTGTAGAAAAATATGTAGATTTGTGTTTTTTCAATGACATCACTGGTAAAGGGAAATAAAGCTCGCCAATTTGGGAACTTTCAATCATTTGTTGTTTCCCTTGATCTCAACTTGTAATATATATTATATATTCATTATTTTTACATTCTTTTAGATCTGACATTTACTATATCTAATGGCGCTGTCACATAGCACCAGCTAAGCCCAACTGGCCCATACCGTTTGATTTAAATCTCTCCGTCCACATTTTTTTTATTTTTTCAACCATGTACTCAACGTTTCCATACCGGGTCCTTACCGCTTACAGCGTCCTCGTACCAGCCAGTGTCACTGTATTGGCCGTTTTCTTGCCGGATCTTTACAGTGTGGCTACCGGCCCCTTACCGCCCAGAACGCCCCCATACCGTTCGCGCCGCCTTGCTGACGTCACACATGGTATATAAAAGCTGGGAATTCACGCGTCCAGTCACACATCAGTTCACGAATTGTATGTACATGTACTCCTCATAAATGTTCTCAAAAGTCCTAACTAATGCCTAAACGTGGAATGAAAGATGCTGGCAGAGGGGTGGGTAAAGTAAGGAAGCTTCTGGAACTGCAGGATTCTCCAACCAGATCCACAACTTCAAGGGTAAAGAAGCCCAATCCCAAGTATGAATCCTTGTAATTATAATACAGGGATCCTGACTTGGCTGGGCAGCAGATGGAGACATGCTTCCCGTCAAGGGCGCCTATGGTGTGTGGGAAGTTCCACCGCTTCAGAAATCCTTCTGCTATGGCTTGCCATTCTTCAGGTGTCGTCGGAGGGGTCATCACTTCATCCATATATTCATCGCAGATCAGGGCCTGCTCTGGGTTAAATTTTTCTTTCGCCACATTGAAATAAAGTTCGCCACTTTTAATTTTTACGAGCCATTCATTTTCGTCACTTTTGACAAATATTTTAGCCATTTGTTCGCCACTTTTCTTTAATTTCCGGGATAAATGAAGGGGAGAAGAAATATTTATATGCAATCTCATCAATGGGTCCACTAATTGTTTGTACTCGCCCATAATTAAATAGATTTTTCCCAATCAAAAATGACAAACTTACATTGTCATTAAATCATGAAAGGCCTACGTCAAAAGTCGAAACTTGCTTCAAAAAGTGTGCCGATCTATTTAATGCATCTATAATTGCCCATTATAATATGTACGGCCTTTAATGTATCAATATCGCTCAGAGTTGTTGGTCAGTTGGATTAAAAGGCTGAATTAACACTTCACAACAATAAAACAAGTGTGAAATACACAAGCTGTCAAACTGATAAAAATGGGTGTCGTAAAGTGGTCACTGTTTCCTGACATTGATTCAAATGGCGGTGCATTATCTTAGATTAGAGGAAACAGTCTCTGTATGTCGTAAACTGATATCCAAAACAGGTAAATGTTGATGCTAAAAACCTTTCGCCACTCATGAAAATACTTCGCCACTTTAAAATAATCTTCGCATTTGGCGAAAGTGGCGAACGATAGCGCGGGCCCTGGCAGATTGCCTGGCAGACTTCCCGGACTACTATGGAGATCGTGTTTGGAGGGATGCGCCAGCCATACTGGAGTTTGGTCTACTTTGCACCCGAGGCAATGTGCCTCAGTGAAACAGCCAACTTGAGTGGCTCCCGAAACGACGTATGTTGCTTTGTGAGGCGATGTTCTATACAGGTTAATACTTCATCGTACATCTCGGGAGGCATTCTCATAAAGTTCTTGAAAGCCGTGGGATCCTCACGCCGCAGTTCGATCATAAGCTGATGGTACACGCCAAACGCCAAACTGTTTGCGACGACTGATCCATCCCCTGGTCCATGCACATCTCCCCTGTTGGCCGCGACGAGCCCGTCTTTGCTGCCGTCGGACGTGGAATGCCAGGTCGATATTTAGTTGGTCGCGTTCATGTTGGGCAAGGGCCAACATATACATGTTGCGAAGCCTCTCATGACACTCCATGATGACGACTGGTCCGATGGAGAGCAGGCACTAAATGAAACTTTGACAATTGTCGTCGTTTTTATACAGTAAACTATGGAGTCACGGTGTCTGGCACGATTTCTAATGAAAATGAAAACACACGGCAACAGGCCGTTATGGAGACGTTATGAAGACGGTGGAACGGTAATAGGACGTTATTAGGTCGTTAAGAGACCGGTAGGTAGCCGGTCAACGTTGAGCAAACGGTGAGAGCCTGGTATGAACACGGTAACACGTCATCACCGCCCCATGAACGGTTCAATAACGACCTCGTACCGGCCCACCGTCCTTATACCGGGTTCCACCGCTTGTACCCACATGGCGAAAGTTTTAGACATGTTCAAAACTTTGGTCGGACAGGCCCCAACCGTGTTCACCGATCGCTCACAATCCCCGATGTGTGCCCTCACCTTGTTCCACGTCCCCACGAAATTTACCACACGGTAGGCTTACCCGGCACTATGTGACAGCTACATAATGGGTTTCCTTGAGGTCAGAAAATCATTCTAATACCCAGTGACACAAACAGATTTTAAATTTGCTTTATTATAATTTTCCACAAAAAAGGTAAGACTATACCGACGATATTCGGTTGTTCCCTTCTATCTGTCTACCCCCTAGTCCTTCAAAAAAAGTCATTACGTATGCTCATTTTTCATATTGTTAATATGAGTATAGGTGCTACCTATTTCGGGTAAATATTTATTATATGTTGTGTTCGGTCAGGGACGTAGATAAGGGGGATTAGTAACTGAATTACATACTAAAATATCACCTGTGCCAACATTTTTAGCAAGTAAAACTTAAAAACTATTCAAGATATGAAAATAAAAAAAATATTTTCTGGAAGTTTAAACATTCTTCTATTGCAGTAGATAAAAATATTTAAATATACTACAGGTCTTGATAATATGTTATCCTTATGTAAAATGTCAGTCTATTATTTTTTGGAAAAGAATAATATAATTCAGAAATCATTGTTCAAAATACAAAGAAATTCCAGTTGTTTATTGTATCTAACTTTAGTTGAAATGTTAAGCTTTCAGAATATGTATGTTTTGTTTATGTGCTAAATGTGACTTCAAAGTTTTATTTGCTACAAAATGTGAAAATTTGGACAACTTTATTTCTATGTGTGATATTTTAACCAGATAACAGGTGTACAGGTGGAGTTGCCTATCCCTCTTATCTACGTCCCTGGATCGGTGAATAATTCCCCACGAACTGAAGTTCGCCCCTTGCTTGCTGCACGATCAGTTATTTACGTCAATTACGAGTCCTACCGTTCTAAGCAAAGAAAATAAAAATCATCATCAGGTTGAGCTTATTTTTAACTTTAAAATATAGCCAAGATTTTAAATCCATGAAATTATGATGACAGGTACAACAAATAACTAACTTGCCCTTCATAAAGTACAGTCAAGTTACCCTAAACGGATCAGTAACAAAACAACATAGTGCATTAAAGAAAGGGTCAATGTTTCGGAACTTATTTGTTTATAGTCCACAAGTAAAATCATTTTCCTTTAAATTGACAAACACTTTTTCAGTTTTAGTGCAGAAACAGCTGTACAGTCTGTTGTTTACCAGTTCGAGTTATTGATGCATTAACGGATCAATTGTAGTAATAGGGGATCACATGACTTTCTGATATCAGGGGGATCATCTCTAGCAACATTTTCGCTGTCAAAACTTCTGCTGTTATTGTACAAGTTATGTATTATCTAACTGCAGATATGTATTAATAGATTTCCGATTTAATCACTAGCATCTTCGGGAATGGCTAAATTGTCGAAAATAACATTTTGAGAAAACCCCTCAGACTCAGTCATGGAAACATAGTGGCGATCCGCTAATGGTAACTTACCTAGCTAGTCTATTATCGCTGCAGTGTAAACATGCAAAGACAAATGAAAATGATTGGTTACATTTCAATAGGTGTATGTATTTGTCTTTCATAAAATGTCAAAATAAATAACTAACATTATTAAGATCGCTAGCTGTTGCCGCGAAAAACACTTGTTCTCTTCAAAACAAGGTAGAAATAACTGGGTCACGTAAACACTTGCATCAGACGTTCAGATGATACGGATGAAATTGAAGTCCGACAAGCATCATTTTTATTGTGTATTTAAATAATACCATAAAGTACTTACCTGCCAATTTATACACAATGATTTTGTCTAATGAATAAGTTAGAGTGTCTTGAACATTAAAGTGATCCGCTATTGGTTATGATCCACTAAGGGTTACTTGACTGTACTTCAAATAAAACGAATCCAATAATTTACGGAACTACATTTGTGACAAGTCAAACTAACGTTTCCTATAATTCCTGTTGTTTTCCTTTTGGTTATTTATTCATCATTTGTGCTACGCTAATAGAATGACGTCATATTACAGGAATCTGGATTTATAACTTCCGGAAAGTCAAAAAAAACTAATGATTCGTTATTTGAACTCGTTTAAGAAATAGACTGCGAGTGTTATTAAACGGAAATTATCACACATAAAATTACTTGTGGTCGTTCATTTATCGAGTACGTATTACCATATTTAATTATTTACTCTAGAAGTTATTTTAGTTTCAATATTTTCTTTTCATCCAATCAAAACGTACCAGAATCGTGACTGCATCGAAAAATCCACTCTCGACACAATTTTTGGAAAGACGGTATAGCAAAATTTTGCAAAGTTCACACACATTACCTATTGACGGGAAACATCGTTGGCTTAGCCGTCGATTTGTTTAAACCGTATTATCCTGCATACGAGAAATTAGGAGAAACCGAAACTGGCGCAAGTCTAAATTATTTGGACTATCTACCGGTATCCAGTCAACCCGACACCTAGTTATCTCGACACCCAGTCAACCTGTCCCCTTTTCGGTTAACCCGACACCTTTTTTGGTTAACCCGACACCTATAGGTAAAATTCGGAGTCAACCCGACACCTTTTTTGGTTAACCCGACACCTCATTTAAAAATCATTTATTACGACCCCTCGTGAGTGCGGTATTCGCATGCCAACCCCATCTCCTATAGCAAACAAAATTAAAAATATTAAAGATATGTTTTATTACAGCAAGTGTGTATATATATAAAACATGTTATACATGTTAATTACAGAAATTGTGTAATTAATTTAAACATGTTAAGTAGACCGTCCATAATTCCCCCATACATTTTAAGTAAAGTTAAGTATATACCTGGATTTTCCTCCACACAGCTAATTATTAACGATTTCTACCTTTCTTCTAAGAATTGACTGTATGTGATATATACTGATAGAGAATAATGTATAATTCTTGGAGAAAAGGAGCATTCGTTAATTATTAACGATTTCTACCTTTTTTCTAAGAATTGACTGTATGTGATATACTGATTCCCGTAATTTTGATGAGTTGAACACTTAGAGAAAAATGTATAATTCTTGGAGAAAAGGAGCATTCGTTAATTATTAACGATTTCTACCTTTCTTCTAAGAATTGACCGATTCTCTGAAAACTAAAACGAGTTTTCTACCATTATTTGAAATCGGTTAGGAAAACATACTGTTTTGAGAACTTTGAGTCTTTGAAGATACATGAACTGTGATATACTGATTCTCTGAAAACTAAAAGGAGCCTTAACGATTTCTAACATTATTTGAAATCGGTTAGGAAAACATACTGTTTTGAGAACTTTGAGTCTTTAAAGATACATGAAATAACAAGCACAGAGTGCAGGACAATTTATTTAAAAAAAGTGTACTTACCCGTTTCACAAATTCTGTGTTGCCAGCTATTGCAGACATCGCAAGATACTGCATGCTGACGTGTACGCACCTCTAAACCACAATCTGCCATTGCACGAATAGTTTTAAAATGAACAATACGTATTAAATATTTCACAAGCACATTTATTTTTATATAACTATTGATATAACGGGCTACAACTCTTTCAGAATGGTAGCCTAGTTCTTGTTAGTACAGAACAGAACAGAACATACTCTTTATTACACCCAAGTATACAATATACAATATGGGGTTATAAATACAATTAATATGCTTAAAAAATGATTCCGGTGTAATGTTAATGTTTATGAATTAAATGTTCAGTTATAAACATGAATACATTTTTGTAGTATCCAAATGTCCAGTTCATTGCGTTGTGCGTTATGGGGGAAACGCTTGATTGTCTATACACAAACACTCAAATACTATAATCATAAAACTCATAATGTTCAATGAGACACATTCCATAGTAAATAGCGTACTACATTGTGCTACGTCGTTGAATAGTGATATATATACAAGCTTGCTTATTACTCAAAAATCAACATGCAAACTAATTATTAAGATCTATCAGGAAATCCACTTTGTCGTCAATATATCAAAGGTAGATATTTTAAGGTGATAAATAAACAAGCAAACACCGTTTATTAAAGGACACAATTTATTAATGTAAAAAAGCACATTTTAATTATATTTAAACGAAAATACAAACAACATAATCAACAACTAATTAGACAACCAATTACACTTAATCTGTGTCAATTTCAAAGTCGGAAACTATTATAATTGATCATGGTATAACAATACTACATTTTAAACGAAGTTTGTCCATGAGGTGTTATATACATAATTTTCTGTTCTGTTATAGTAAAACATCATATATAGGGTACAACATATTCTAGGCCCGAATTGTTTATTATGGTATCAACAACAACAACAACACTTGTCCATATCGGGCCAACATCGTGTGTAATTATTTGAGTCAAAGATCAGGAAATACAGTTTCAATAATTCTTCATGTATACGGTAAAATATAGGGAGGTGTCGGGTTGACCGAATTTCACACATGAAATTTATATCGGGTGTCGGATTAACCGAAAAGGGGACGGGTTGACTAGGTGTCGAGATAACTAGGTGTCGGGTTAACTGGCATTCCTATCTACCCCTTTTCAAAAAACTTGATCCATAAATGAAATTGGTTCACGTAGGAGTGTTTTAAAATTAAACCGAAAAACTAGTAGATCTACTCACTAATTTCTTGCACTCACCTTACAATTGCAACGTCTCCGCGTTTTTGATCGAGTTTTTATTTTACTTTTGGTTTCGAGTTGGTCGTTGTTGTGCAAAGACGGTGTATGTAATTTTTACGCAGATATGACATTTACACAATGGTTTTTTTTTTTTTTTAAAAGAAGAATTGGCTTCTTCATGTAAGAAGCTTTTAAGTCATGATTTTGTTTGCTAAATGTTTAATGTGATATTCACAAATATATATAGAGTGTCACACAAGGAACTTTTCTATAAATTATTTTGGACTTTCAGAGAAGAAGATTTTTTAAATTTTTTCACTACAGCTGTATTACGCAAAACAGCCCCGCCCACTGGCGGCCATGATTTTCGACCAATCAAGATGGCTTGCAGGAATCTGCTTGTGGGTCATCAAAGAAACATTTCAACAACATTAATTTAAAATCGACCTTCCGAATTTGGAGGAGAAACATTTTTAAGTTATAAGGATTTTCTTTCGGTTGAAATAGAAAACAGAATTCTGCATTGATAAAAAACAAGAGGGTCATAGTGGCCCTGGATCGCACACCTGAGTTTAGTCAACCACAATTAGTCAATGACAATAACTCATTGTGCAGTCCGGTAAGTAATGTTAACAAGATTTCCCTTCAATTTGGCCTATTGACCTTGTGACCTAACATGGCATAGAAACCAGCAAGATTAAGAAACTAAGTAAGTTTCTTGAAGATTGGATGATAACAGTGGCCTCTAGAGCATTAGCAAGCAAATTGTTGATGGCGGAACCACTGAAAAAAGGTGATCACAAAAAAACCTCACCATGAGCTCTTCATGCTCAGGTGAGCCAACAATTTTAAGGAATGTAGGAGAGGACATTGTGAGGATTCTTCTTTTGAAGTTTCATGCCAATTCGCCCAGCGGTTACAGAGAAGTTGTTTATAGCAAAAAGTTGACGTACACACAGATAATTCGCCATGACAGAAGCTCTGCTGGCTTTCAGCCAGTGGAGTTAACAATTGTCAGTTTGCCCCTTTTCTGATGACATCTTTTTCAACCAACCAATATGTCTGGAACGGAGGGTCACCCAAGAAAGTTTCTATCAAATTATATTGAAATCCGACAAGCATATTCAGAGGAGAAGAATTATAAAGATTGGCCCCCCCTTTCTGATGCCCCTGTAACCAAAGTTCTTCATAGAATTCAAATCTTTGAACAATTTTGAAAAAGGGCCACCAAAGGATCATTCCAGTGAAGCTTGGTTTAAATTGGTCCGTGATGTTGTTAAAAGCAAAAAGTTAATGACGGACGACGACGGACAGAATGGGTCACCTATATATTTGGTTCACGTGATTTAAAAAAAAAATAATATGAAAAAAATCTGCATTTCTTACAAAGATAAAATGAAATTTGAGGTGTTTGTTTGTCACAAAGGCTAAACAAATTCAATGAAATGTCTATGTTCGATGTTTATTAGATTAAAAGAACTAGATAGTTGTTTTTGTCACAAAAAACATATGTCTCCCCATTGTTAATGATTGTTATACTGAAACCTTGACCTTGAACCAAAGTGGTTGTAACATGCGCTCTGCACATCGTCTCAGTATGGTGAACATTTGTGGCGAGTTATTTTAAAATCCATTTAACCATTCAAAAGTTATTGAATGGACACGAAATATAGTCATATTACCTTTGACCTCTTACTGCGACCTTGAACCAAAGTGGGTATGTGTAACATGCGCTCTGGACATCGTCTCAGTATGGTTAACATTTGTGGAGAGTTATTTCAGAATCCTTCAATCGGTTCAGAAGTAAATGAAAGGACACGAAATATAGTCATTTGACTTTTTACCTCTAATTGCGACCTTGACCTTGAACCAAAATGGTTGTAACATGTGCTCTGCACATCGTCTCAGTATGGTGAACATTTGTGGTGAGTTATTTCAAAATTATTCAAGAGGTTCAAAGACAGTCAGAGCAAAAACAATATGCCTTCCCATTATATGGTGGGGGGGGGGGGGGGGGGGGGGGGGGGGGAGGAAACGGGACATAATGATGGAAAGCCTTTTTTAACATTGTAATTTCCTGTACATTTTGGCAGGAAAATAAACAGGGCTATAATATAATTAACCTTAAACGCATGGTAAAGATATAGTTCTTGCATGAGAGCTTCATGTCCGGTTGCCTGTACTCACATCAAAGGCATATATGTGAGGTCAAACTACACTAAATACATCTACAGCCAAATATTCCCTAAACAAACCTTTGTTTGCGTAGAAATGAGTGTATACCTTCTCCAGTATGCATTGAATTTATCACATTAAGTTTAAATTCATGGTAAATATATATATAGGATGTACTGGGAATGTTTGATTTGATAATTTAAGTACTTGATTGAAAGTGTAAGTAAAGTAGTTTCGTCCAAGCCCGATTTCGTTCAAGATTATTGTAACCATCTTTGTGAAATGAATTATTTCTTGCACAATGCATGAACCCCGATTTTCTTTGAATTATTATAAAGCTAGGAGGTAACTCTTGTCAATGGTATAGGGTGCTCAACCTGTAAACCGCTTAGAAAGTGAGATAACTGAGGGTTGAAACGTGTTGATTTACATGGAAACAAAGAAGGAATTTAATTGGTGTAACATCATCTATGAGTTATTTCCACATAAAATCAAACAACCAAGATGGCAGAGCTTTTTTAAATATCTAAGAAATAAACAAAATCTATTATAATTTATTTATTCAAAAACAATGTATAAAAACATGCATGCTTTAGCACCATCTTTTAAACAATACAAGTACATGTATGTACAATTAATGATGGAAGCATCAAGACATTATATAAACCCTTAATCGCTTAACCCTTTCCCACATAAAGATGGCTTTTTGACACCTCTGCAGCAGAAACTTTTGGAAAACATTGTGGCACAATGAGAAATTGGTACAGTTTTCAACTTTTTTCAATAATCAAACTTTGCCTCATAAAGATTTCCATTATTTTGCTAAAATGTTTCAAAGTCCTCTGGTGATGATTTTTTTTGTATGCGAGAAAAGGTTAAAACCATATTTTGACAAAACTGTGGAATAAAAACATAACTTTCTACACTTATTTAGAGCATTTTTTCTGTTACAATATGAGCCGCAAGGAGGGGTCTTATTATTTTTTGGTATGTGACCAGTTAACACTTTCTCACATGTAAAGCGAATATGCAGCAACGACTTTGAAGACTTCTAGGCCAAAATATGGAAAATATTAGCAAATAAAAGGTTGATTAATGAACAAAAATTAAAAACATTATGGAAAAGTAGAAATTGTTCATCATGAGCAATTTCTCATTTTGCCAAAATATTTTCAAAAGTCATCTGTATGTGGGAAAGGTTTAATAATTAAATCAATGGTATTTTCAACATAGAGATGTACTATACAAGGAAAACTGGTGAGACAGTGCATATGGACAAGTATTTTGTGGCAAAACTACATCTTGTTACAAGGTTGAATTATGACCCTTTTGCATGAACTCATCATTTTACTGTTTTATGTGCCCTGATGTGGCACCCAAGTTTTTCAAAGTCAATATAAGATGGTTCCATGAGGGAAAGAAATGACAGGAATCAAAGGACCACGAAGACCTTTATTGCTCAGCTGATCACTTTAAATGAGTAATATTTTGGCCAAATTATCTGGAAATCAGACGAGCAGTTTTTATATAGAAGAGAGGAATTTAAATGTTTTGTTTGTTGTACAATTCCTTACTGATGATACTTAGTGGCAATGTTAAAGTTTCATGAAAATTGGCCCAGTTGTTTCATAGATGTTGTTTAAAACAAGAGGCCCAAGAGGGCCAATATCACTCCACAGCCATTAGGCAAAAATGATATTTCCAAAGAGCCCCGCCCCCTGATGGCCATGTTTTTGACCAATCAACATGGCTTGAAGGGATCTGATAGAGGGTCACCCTAGGAACATTTCTACAAAATTATTTGAAAATCAGCCCGACACTTTCGGAGAAGTTTTCACTATAGCCATATAAGGCAAAATAGCCCCACCCCCTGGCGGCTATAGTTTTCAACCAATCAACATGGCTTGAAGGAATCTGATAGAAGGTCATCCTAGAAATATTTCTACAAAATTATTTGAAAATCGACCTAAAACTTTCGGAGAAGATTTTTTAAGTTTTCACTCTGGCCATATAGGGCAAAAGAGCCCAGCCATCTGGCGGCCATGCTTTTCGACCAATCAACATGGCTTGAAGGAATCTGATAGAGGGTCTCCCAAGGAACATTTCTACAAAATTATTTGAAAATTGGCCAAACACTTTCGGAGAAGATTTTTTAAGTTTTCACTATAGCCATATAAGGAAAGATAGCCCCGCCCCCTGGCCGCCATATTTTCGACCAATCAACTTGGCTTGAAGGAAAAAGAGTCATCCAAGGAACATTTCTAAAAAATTATTTGAAAATTGGCCAAACACTTTCATAGGAGAGGATTTTTTAAGTTTTCACTATAGCCATATAAGACAAAACAGCCCAGCCCCCTGGCGGCCATGTTTTTGACCAATCAACTTGGCTTGAAGGAATCTGATAAAGAGTCACCCAAGGAACATTTCTACAAAATTATTTGAAAATCGGCCTTACACTTTCAGAGGAAAAGTCTTTTTAAGTTTTCACTATAGCCATATAAGGCAAAATAGCCCCGCCCTCTGGTGGCCATGTTTTTTGTCCAATCAACTTGGCTTGAAGGAATCTGATAGTGGGTCACGCAAGGAGCATTTCTACAAAATAATTTGGAAATCGGCCTGACACTTTCGGAGGAGAAGATTTTTTAAGTTTACACTATGTTTTTCTTTCGGTTGACATGGAAACCAGAATTTTGCGTGGATCCAAACAATTTGAAAGAATTCAGGAGAGGACATTGAGAGGATGCTTCCTATGAAGTTTCATCCTAAATGGTCAAGTGGTTAGGGAGGAGAAGTCATTTGAAGCAAAACGTTAACAGACGCACACATGCACAACAGACAATTCGCTATGACATAAGCTCGACTGGCTTTCAGCCAGTGAAGCTAAAAATTGTGGACAGACGTGAAGTGATGACAATAGCTCACCTTGAGCATAAAGGACTTCAGTGAGGTTTATTGATTAATACAATTCAAAACTAGAACTATCACTAAAGGTGATTAATACCCCCGCCCCAACCCCTGACACATATTATATCTCACAGTATTATCTTTGACTCAGACAATTTGAATATCAGTATCAAAAAGAAATACTAAGATGATATCAAACACAAAACGGCTCCTTTTATCTGGACCGCCCGACCGACCGACAGGCTGATGCCACACAAACGGCTCCATTTTGCCATGTTTCAAGTAAATCCGGTTGAAATTGAAGGAGGAGTATGTCCCACCAGATTAGATTTTAAGAAAAAAAATCCTATTTCAAGGTCAGAGGTGAAGGTCACAGGGACATGAAATTTGCGTTTTGCACATCTACTACTCCTGATTAACATTTATGCCAAGTATCAAGTAAATCAGGTTGAAACTGAAGGAGGAGTACAACAGATTAGATTATAACAAAAAAAAAATCCTATTTCAAGGTCAGAGGTCAAGGTGAAGGTCACAGGGACATGAAATTTGCGTCTTGCACATCTACTACTCCTGATTAACATTTATGCCAAGTATCAAGTAAATCAGGTAGAAACTGAAGGAGGAGTACAACGGAACAGATTTTGCAGACAGACCGACCGAGCGACAGGCTGATTCCAGTATACCCCCTTCAAACTACGTTTGCGGGGGTATAACAATGTGGCAAAAGGAGAATTCACTCATCAAAAGTAGTCCCAGGTACAAAATCTGATTATGAGAGTGATCCTCCTTTTATATTTTTCCACGCTGACAGCCTCCAGGACGCAGACATTATTATAAGCTGAAAGCTTTGCTTCATAATCAATATTGAATAAATGAGTTTAAACTAAACTAAGTGGGAAAGGGTTAAGGACTGTTAAGTTATTTACCAAAGATAGAGTTTGGTTTTTGGTTGTTACCCTAGAGCTTTAGCAATGGGGCATTTTTCATGTTTTAGAATCTTTATTTAACCGTCTAGCCCTATGTTGTAGGTACTCATAAGATCTGTCACGGCAAAACGAGTCTTTTGAGAAGCCACAATATAGGGTTAAGTTGAGTAATAAGAGAGATATTGTTGGGAAAAGACCAGCTTATTCTTCTATATATAGTCCTCTGCTAACATCTAATAGGCGGACAGATCATTGAGATAAGTGTTAGAACTGCTAGAACTAATAATCCCCTATCTACTGCTGTGTTAGGTAAATCTGAATATAGAACATGTCATCCTAATGACCTTGCATCTAACAAACACATTGCACAACCATATTGTCAATTTGTCACTTAACGCTTTGCCACATACAACATATATGAAGCTGACAACTTTAAACACATACAGTAATATGGAAAATCTTCATGAAAAGCATAATTTTGCCAATGCTTCAAAATGTGTTCCGCAGATGCATCAAAATGTGACTACAGCTTGGAGAGGGTTAATCCTTTCCCACAAGCAGGAGCCTCTGCAGTAGATGACTTTAGAAATCATCGTGACAAAAGAAGAAATAGCTCATAATGAGCAATTTCTCCTTTTGCCTCAATGTTTTCAACTCTATTCAATACTTATATGTTCATTTTAAGAAATGTCCATGTATTTTCCAAGATGATTTCAAAGTATTCTGCTGTATATTTGTTGTATGTGGGAAAAGGTTACAGAGTAACTCATGTAAGTATAAGAGTACAACTATATAAATATATTTGCCTCTTTTTAAATCTTAAACCTTTTCCACACACAGACACATTCCTTAGATCCATCTATGGCAGATGCATCAAAAAGTGTCTACAAGTGGGAAAGGGCTACAGAGTTACTGTCATACATATAAGATTACAACTCTATGCAACTCTATACAAGTATAGGTAAGTATCTCTGCCTCTTTTTAAATCTTGACCCTTTTTCACATGATGTTACTTTTCTTGGATCCAGCTACGGCATATGGCATTTGAAAGGATTGTTGCAAAAGGATAAATTGCTGTAAATGAGTAATTTCTCATTCTTCGACAATGTTTTCAATCATCCTTTTTCTGAAGAGGTGCTCAAAAACGTAACGGGTTCAGATGGCGTAAGAACACCTCAAGGTAGATATGACTGTGTCGGATCTCCAACACTCTGCTCTATTCTTTCTAAATTCCTTCCCATCGCCTCCAACTCATGATCCAGATCTTCAGTGTTAGCAGATGTGTCCTGATCATTACTGATCGTATGACTGTGTATTGACATGTCACTAATTGAACGTCTGAAAAAAATTAATTGAACTATTTTATCAGAAATTACTGTATTTAACCCTTTCACACAAGCTGTAGATGCAATTTGACTCATCTGCAGCAGACAACTTTGGTAAACATCGTGGAAAAAGGTTAAAATTGAGCTAAACACAAAGTTCAAAAAATACAAAGAAATTAAAAAAAAATAACAAAATACAAACGTTTTACCCCGAAACCTGTTTGATATGTTGAAGTACTTTATTTATGAAATGTGTGTTCAAAATTTGAAATTAATCCAACAAAATATGAAGTAGCTATGTCCAATTCTCAAAAACCACCAAAAATCAAGTGTTTTACCCCCAAAAAAGGTCACACTCAGCATCATCAGCATACAATGTGCAGAAGGGTATTAGATGTCACTATATTCTAAATATGAAAGCCCTAGTACCAGTACTTATTGAGAAAAAAAAAAAAAAAAAAAAAAAAATTAACGTTGAGATTAACGCAAAATTTAAAAATCCAAGAAATGAAAAAGAAAATAATCCAAGTGTATGACCCAAAAACCCGTTTAATATGTTGAAGTAATTTATTTATGAAATATGTGTGCACAGTTTGAAAT
Source organism: Serripes groenlandicus (assembly GCA_031761405.1). NCBI lineage: Eukaryota > Metazoa > Mollusca > Bivalvia > Cardiida > Cardiidae > Serripes > Serripes groenlandicus. Next base: position 187,660,849 of record JASEVX010000001.1, read on the forward strand.
CAATCTAACAAAAAATGAGGATGTTATGACCAATTCTCAAAGTCAACCAAAAACCACCAAAATCATGTTTTTTACCCCAAATATAAGGTCACACTCAGTATTTTTAGCAAACAATGTGAAGAAGGGTATTAGTTGTAACTATACTCGAAAAATGAAAGCCCTAGTACCAGTACTCTTTCAGAAAAGTTAAAAAAAAGGAACTTTAACGTTGAGCTAAACGCAAATAGTTGACGCCGTCGCCAGAAAAGCAACACCTTAGTCTCGCTTTCGCAACTTCTTCGCAGCGAGACAAAAACAAGCTCCGCCCCTTGGCGACCTTGTTTTTCAAGGGATCGGAAATATTTCAACAATCTCGGTAGAGGGTGCCCCAGGAAATTTGTGCAAATTATTTCAAATCGGGCCAGGACTTTTAGACAGGAAGATTTTTAAAGTTTTAACAGTGCACATATAAGGAAAACAAGCTCCATGTTTTTAAACGGATCGGAAATATTTTAAAAATCTTGGTAGAAGGTGCCCCAAGGAACATTTGTACAAAGAATTTTTTAAATCTGGCCAGTACTTTTGGACAAGAAGATTTGTAAAGTTTTAAATATGCACATATAAGGAAAACAAGCTCCATGTTTTTAACGGATCGGAAATACTCCCCCTCGTGGCCATGTTTTTCAACTTCTGAAATATTTGAACATTTGCGCAAAATAATTTTCAAATCAGGCCAATACTTTTGGACAAGAAGATTTTTAAAGTTTTAACAATGCACATATAAGGAAAACAAGCTTCGCCCCCTGGCGGCCATGTTTTTTCAACAGATCGGAAATATTTGAACAATCTTGGTAGAGGGTGCCCCAAGGAACATTTGTGCAAAATAATTGTCAAATTGGGCCAGTACTTTTGGACAAGATGATTTTTAAAGTTTTAACAATGCACATATAAGGTAAATAAGCCCTGCCCCCTGGCGGCCATGTTTTTCAACGGATCGGAAATATTTGAACAATTTTGGTAGAGGATACCCAAGGAACATTTGTGCAAAATAATTTTGAAATCGGCCAGTACTTTTGGACAAGAAGATTTTTTAACATTTGGCAATTTTCCCCTTTTCTGATGCCGCAGCAACCAAAGTTCTACTTGGAATAATTTCTTTGAACAACTTTGAAAGAGGACCACCTAAGGACAGTTCTTGTGAAGTTATTTTGAAATCTGTCCATTGGTTTAGTAGAAGTCATTTGTAGGAAATTGTTAACAGACGACGCGACGACAACGCCAATGCCGGACGCTGGACGGTGAGTGATCGCAAAAGCTTACCTTGCACTTCGTGCTTAGGTGAGCTAAAAAGGCAAGAACTTTATGGCATAAGTCCTCTGCTGCAGATATGTCAAAATCTGTCTATATATCAGCAGCGATAATACCTAAAAAATGCAGTTATGCTTCTTTTATAGTTTGGCTTACATGGCTAGATGAGCAAGAGATGTTTGTAAGTTAGTATGTCTACCAACAGACCAACCAACCCGGGGAAATCAATAAACTATCTCTACTCCGAAGGGGGCAGGGGCATTAAAAGAGGAGAAGACTGAGACTTACGTGTAAAACTGTGGGGGGTAGTTATGGAAACCACTGAGTGTTCCAGGGCCAATCAGATTGATATCATACTTCTTTAAAAACTCCTCAAATACTCCACCGTCACTTTCCGGAATAAATGGATACATTCCTGAGAAAATAACAAACATGATAAACACTTTACTTGAGATTGTCAAATTTAAACTTTTTGATAATCTTGTCCAAAAACAACATATCAATATTAATAATATATTCACACATTACAAGATGTCTTTGTATCTTTTCAGATTCACCCAAATGAGCAATTTCAAAAAGGTTTTCTATAGTTATTTTCTGCAAATGTGCTAAAATGAAGGTTTACCCTTTTAACCCTTTCCCACATCAAAAAAACCTGCAGCAGAAGACTTCTAAAAGGTCTAAGCAAAAATATAATAAATCTCTATGAAAGAATAATTATTGAAGAGTTGAAAACAACAAGGCAAAAGGAGAAATTGCGCACAAAGTCTGGTGCAGATCAATCTGCATGTGGGTTAATGGCTAAAATAAGTTATTGCCAAAATGTTTACACAGGTCACTAGATAAGGGGGAGTAAACTGGTATTTCCCCGAGAATTATTCTCTTATCACTCAACCAAACACTATGTTGTGGTTACTGTCACTGAGTCAATTCTTTTGAGTAACCACAAGATAGGGTTTGAGTTTCAAATAAGGATTTTACACCATCAAATTTCCCTTATCTATGCTCTGGTTTACCTGTTATTAAATATTTCCTTTCTGGACCATATAGTTCATATAGACTTTCACAAAATTCTTCTAGTCTGCTAGAACTGTAGTTCCAGTTTTTCAACAAGGTTGAAAACACCATCAATTCTTCTGGTTTTAACTTGGCATTCAACTTAAATGAAGATACAGATTACTCAGTCAATGAAATAAAAATTACAGTTCACTCAGTCAATTAAATAAAGCAGTTTACTTAGTCAATGAAGTGAATTGCGATTTATTCAGTCAATGAAAATAAAGATACGGTTGACTCAGTCAATGAAATGACAACTTTCACTTTGATTTTATTTCATCTTTATGTACAATCCAACATTGCAAACATTAATTGAACTAAATTTATCTTACTTCTATCATATCACTTGATCATGTGTGTTTATATTAAAACTCCAGTTTATTCAAACTTTGACAAACAAGGATAAGTTCCGGATTAAAATAAAATAAACTAGAGATTGCTTTTTTGAAAAAGCGCTTGTCTCCCCATTTGTGTGGTCGTAGGGGAGGAAAAGGAATGATGGAGATGAATTGTTTAGTTTTGGACTGGAGATGAAGCAACAGTGACAATCCTCAGTTATTGAGCGGAAACCATTTTTCAGCTGAGGGTTACCATGACCTTGGTATTTTGACCTAGTGACCTCAAAATCAATAGGGGCCATTTGCTGCTGGTGACCAACCTGCACACCAAGTATGACGGTCCTGGGCCCAAGCAATCTTCAGTTATTGAGCGGAAACCATTTTTCAGCCAAAGGTCACCGCGACCTTGACCTTTGACCTACTGACATCAAAATCAATAGGGGTCATCTACAGGTTAAGACCAAGCTGCACACCAAGTATGAAGTACCTGGGTATAAGCGTTCTTGAGTTATTGAGTAACACACATTTTTCAGCTGAAGGTTACCGTGACCTTCGACATTTGACCTTGTGACCTCAAAATCAAACAAATTCAATAAAGGTCATTTACTGGTTAGGACCAACCTGCACACCAGGTATGAAGCTCCTCAACATAAGCATTCTTTAGTTATTGAGAGGAAACCATTTTTCAGCTGAAGGTTACCATGACTTTGACCTTTAAGCTAGTGACCTCAAAATCAATAGGGGTCATCTACTGGTGGTGACCAACGTGCACACCAAGTATTAACTTCCATGGCCAAAGCATTCTACAGTTATTAAGCAAAAACAATGTTTCAGCTCATTGTCACTGTGACCTTTCAGCTCAAGGTCAATGTGACCTTGACTTTGACCTCAAAATTAATAGGGTCTTCTACTGGGCATGGCCAACCTGCATACCAAGTATGGAGTTCCTCGGCCCAAGCGTTCTTCAGTTATTGAGCGGAAACCATTTTTTACCTCACAAGGTCACCATGACCTTGACCTTTGACCTTCTGACATCAAAATCAATAGGAGTCATCTACTGGTCATGACCAACCTGCATACCAAGTATGAAGATCCTATGCCCAAGTGTTCTTCAGTTATTGAGCGGAAACAAGTGTGACGGATGTGACCTTGACCACTGTGACCTTGACCTTTGACCTTAAAATTAATAGGGGTCATTTGCTGGTGGTGACCAACCTGCACATCAAGTATGAAGTTCCTGGGCCCAAGCAAAAACTATTTATCAGCTCATTGTCACTGTGACCTTTCAAGCTCATGGTCACTGTGACCTTGACTTTAGACGTACTGACCTCAAAATAAATAGGGGTCTTCTACTAGGCATGGCCAACCTGCATACCAAGTATGGAGTTCCTCAGCCAAAGTGTTCTTCAGTTATTGAGCGGAAACCATTTTTTACCTCACAAGGCAGCTCATTGTCACTGTGACCTTTCAAGCTCATGGTCACTGTGACCTTGACTTTAGAGGTACTGACCTCAAAATCAATAGGGGTCTTCTACTAGGCATGGCCAACCTGCATACCAAGTATGGAGTTCCTCAGCCAAAGCGTTCTTCAGTTATTGAGCGGAAACCATTTTTTACCTCACAAGGTCACCATGACCTTGACCTTTGACCTTCTGTTATCAAAATCAATAGGGGTCAGCTACTGGTCATGACCAACCTGCATACCAAGTATGAAGTTCCTACGCCCAAGCGTTCTTCAGTTATTGAGCGGAAACAAGTGTGACAGACGGAAGGACGGACGGAAGGACGGACGGAACGGGCAAAAACAATATGTCACCCCCATGTAATGGGGGAGACATAATTATGTGTACAAAGTTTTGGGGGGGTATATAGGAGTCACTGTGTCGGTCGGTCGGTCGGTATGTCGGTCGGTCGGTCGGTCGGAAGCCATATTTTGTCCGGACCATATCTTAACAATGCAACATAGGATTTGAACGAAACTTCATAGGATGATACAACATGACCTCAAAATTAATAGGGTCTTCTACTGGGCATGGCCAACCTGCATACCAAGTATGGAGTTCCTCGGCCCAAGCGTTCTTCAGTTATTGAGCGGAAACCATTTTTTACCTCACACAGTCACCATGACCTTGACCTTTGACCTTCTGACATCAAAATCAATAGGAGTCATCTACTGGTCATGACCAACCTGCATACCAAGTATGAAGATCCTATGCCCAAGTGTTCTTCAGTTATTGAGCGGAAACAAGTGTGACGGATGTGACCTTGACCTTTGACCTTAAAATTAATAGGGGTCATTTGCTGGTGGTGACCAACCTGCACATCAAGTATGAAGTTCCTGGGCCCAAGCAAAAACTATTTATCAGCTCATTGTCACTGTGACCTTTCAAGCTCATGGTCACTGTGACCTTGACTTTAGACGTACTGACCTCAAAATAAATAGGGGTCTTCTACTAGGCATGGCCAACCTGCATACCAAGTATGGAGTTCCTCAGCCAAAGTGTTCTTCAGTTATTGAGCGGAAACCATTTTTTACCTCACAAGGCAGCTCATTGTCACTGTGACCTTTCAAGCTCATGGTCACTGTGACCTTGACTTTAGAGGTACTGACCTCAAAATCAATAGGGGTCTTCTACTAGGCATGGCCAACCTGCATACCAAGTATGGAGTTCCTCAGCCAAAGTGTTCTTCAGTTATTGAGCGGAAACCATTTTTTACCTCACAAGGTCACCATGACCTTGACCTTTGACCTTCTGTTATCAAAATCAATAGGGGTCAGCTACTGGTCATGACCAACCTGCATACCAAGTATGAAGTTCCTACGCCCAAGCGTTCTTCAGTTATTGAGCGGAAACAAGTGTGACAGACGGAAGGACGGACGGAAGGACGGACGGAACGGGCAAAAACAATATGTCACCCCCATGTAATGGGGGAGACATAATTATGTGTTCATCGACTGTTTGGGTAAAAATCTAGCGCTACCAGTTAAGTGATAATGTTTTTTCGCAAATAGATTCGCCACTTTGATTTTTTTTTTTGGCATTTGTATAGCACAATTGGTCTTCCAATAATCGTTTAAATGCAGGGTACAAGTACAAGCCAGCCAGGATTGATTGATTGGAGTTTGACGCAGTTTTCAATAATGTTTCAATCATATCAAGGCGACAAGTTCACCTACACATGTGTTTCCTTTCTCACATCAGTATTCCACAAAACATACACTAAGCCACTTGCTGCTTTTCCGCATAGACAGTTAGGCCATTGGTGAAAGACGAATGACACTTGTCACAGTGACTTTTAGAAAGCCAGATAATACATACAAGGTAAAATGGCCGCTGTTGAAAATGGTCTTAAACCCCAATCAATAACAAATACAAACATACACTAAATCTGCAGCAGGCAACTTTAAAAAGATCTAAGCAAAAATATGGAAAAATCTCCAGAAATGAAGTATAATTATTGTTTAGTTTCAACATCGCAGCACAAGGAGAAATTGCTCAATGTTTAAAAAGAAAAAGATTGTCTGCTGAAGAATCTGCATGAACCTACCTGCCACATATAATCCCGTAATAATTCTGCCTGACTGGATTCATTACTGATATCACTTCGAGGTGCGTGTGGCCCTGGCGATACTGTTGATGAAGGAAAATTTATGTAAGGGGGGTAGCGTCTGAAAAACACAAATAAATCTGTCTTAACATAATCAACAGTTGGTTCAATTGAAAATAATGCAAAGAAATCTGTCTAAACATGGTCAACAGTTGGTTCAACTGAAAATAACGCAAACTAGAACTATCACTGAATGTGATTAATACCCCCAAAGGCCGCCCTGATAGGAAAGGTTGTGAAATATTTAGAAACCCCACCTTAAAAGGACAATGTTATGGATCGGGTTATTCTTGTTTTGTTCATTTTTGGATAACAAAGGGCAATAACTCTGTAATTATGTAAATTAGAGTTATGGTTCTTGTACACTGCACTTCCTCTGATTTTGCTCTACCGTTGTATGTAGTTTTATTAGATTCCATCTGTTAGTTATTAAGTAATTCTCCGGACAAGAAAAAGTAACAAAGGGCAATGACTCTGTATTTAGTTAAAACAGAGTTATGGTTCCTGTACACCGCACTTCCTCTCAATGTGTTGTATCATCCTATGAAGTTTTAATAAATTTCAAGAATTAGTTTTAAAGTTATGCTCCGGACAAGACTCTACGAACAAGAAAAAGTAACAAAAGGCAATAACTCTGTAAATATGTAAATTAGAGTTATGGTTCTTGTACACTGCACTTCCTCTGATTATGCTCTACCATTGTATGTAGTGTTATTAGATTCCATCTGTTAGTTATTAAGTAATTCTCCGGACAAGAAAAAGTAACAAAGGGCAATAACTCTGTATTTAGATAAAATAAAGTTAAGGTTCCTGTACACCGCACTTCCTCTCAATGTGTTGTATCATCCTATGAAGTTTTATTAAATTCCAACAATCAGTTTTAAAGTTATGCTCCGTACAAGACTCTACGAATAAGAAAATGTTACAAAGGGCAATAACTCTGTAAATTAGAGTTATGGTTCTTGTATACTGCACTTTCTCTGATTATGCTCTACCATTGTATGCAGTTTTATTAGATTCCATCTGTTAGTTATTAAGAAATTCTCCGGACAAGAAAAAGTAACAAAGGGCAATAACTCTGTATTTAGATAAAACAGAGTTATGGTTCCTGTACACCGCACTTCCTCTCACTCAATGTGTTGTATCATCCTATGAAGTTTTATTAAATTCCAACAATTTGTTTTAAAGTTATGCTCCGGACAAGACTCTACAAATAAGAAAAAGTAACAAAGGGCAATAACTCTGTAATTATGTAAATTAGAGTTATGGTTCTTGTACACTGCACTTCCTCTGAGTATGCTCTACTATTGTATGCAGTTTTATTAGATTCCATCTGTTAGTTATTAAGTAATTCTCCGGACAAGAAAAAGTAACAAAGGGCAATAACTCTGTATTTAGATAAAATAAAGTTAAGGTTCCTGTACACCGCACTTCCTCTCAATGTGTTGTATCATCCTATGAAGTTTCGTTCAAATCCTATGATGCATGGTTAAGATATGGGCCGGACAAAATATGGCTTCCGACCGACCGACCGACACAGTGACTCCTATATACCCCCCCAAAACTTTGTTTTTTGGGGGTATAATAAATCCGTCTTGACATAATCAACGGTTGGTACCACAGGGGCCCGGCACAAAAAAAAAAAAAAAAAAAAAACATATAGTAATATATAGACAAGGGGTGGAACAGCGCCGATAGGCCGATTTGACAAAGTTCACAATTGGGTCCGATTTCTAAGTCAAAATAAACACCAATAATTTAAAGCAATGTACACAAATGTAGCTAAACATCAACCCTAAACACTGACCGTAAAGACTTTCATCACAATCAAACAGTTTACGAACACCCGGCCCAGATTTACGATGACACCCCACTATTTTGACAGGTCGGACAAAACCCTGCAACTCGACGCTCACCATGATTCACGGGGTAAACATATACCTGCAACTCATGCAGGCTTAAAATCCAACAACAAATCGATCAAACATATTTAAATCAACAACTTACCACCGATAACCGTTTATGATGAACAATGTACTCCAGTAAAAATGCCAAAGTTGTCACTTTCGGGACGACAGTTTCACTTTAACGGCCATGTTAGGTCACGTGCCGTCTGCGAACTGCTGTTGTAAGGCCAAATCTGATTGGTCCAAAATGAATCAACGCCGTCGGTAAGTTTATTGCTACATAACCGGGTTCCAGCGCTCCCGCGAAATTTAAACAACAACATTTCCCGTATTTTTTTGACAGCTTGAAGTTTGGAGCCAACTATACATGTGAAAATGCTAGTCAGTTGGTAGGTTTACCTTTCATAACATTGATTTCAATGGTAAAACATAAACTCTTATGATGCCTTTTGAGTATGTTGACGCTTTTTTTCGGGGAAAGGTGAAAGTCAGGGGACAGGAACTTCTAATACAACACTAGTCCTATAATATCCGTGCTTGTCAACGGAGTCTTATGTTATAGGACTAATACAACACAGATAATGATATGGGCAAATAAAACAAGAGGAATTTATCACTTTTCTCCATAAGCGTTTTCTTGGACACTTCCAAATTGAAATGATTATCAGTAAAGGTTTGTGTTTACATTTATTGTCAGAGTGGAAAACGACCGGAAGAGTTAAGTTTGCTCGTTACAAGCGGTCTAAACTCTTCCTGCATTGTTTTCAAAAGGCTTCTGTATTATGTACGGGAAATGTGTCATGAAGCAACGGATTATACTGTTATCTGACAGTTGCTGAGCTTGTATACAATGAGATATACAATTCAGGATTAATGCCATTCTGACCATGCAGTCTGGTACTATATTAGTTGCAATGAACTACAATGGTATTATGGAGCAAAGGATTAAAGGAGCCAAAGGTTAAGTTCTAGATTAGACAGGTTATGTGCAGGTGGGTCTTAACCCTTTTACTGCTGGAAAGTGGAGAAGGACACTTGAAAACAATGTACATCCACATGAGAGCCATCTCATAAGGATTATAATTATTTTTTTCCACTCTGATGTCCCTTCTAAAATAGATTTTGAAATAGTCCATTTTGATAATTCAGCGCTATGACTGCATGGAGGGTCTTTAATCCTTTCTATTCCTCCAGAAGCGTTTACAGTGGACTGTTATCATTTCGTGATAAAGTTAATAAACATTTACTGAAAAAAGTGCAAAAGAAAGTGCAGGACCTGTATTGATTGCTTTTTCTCAGCAATAAGAAAACACTGCTATCAATAAAATACAATAATTTTATTCCGGTAATTGTAGGTCACCGGCCCAGAATACAAACATTTTATACATAATAAATATTTCCACACTAAGAGCACGGACCTATATACACATGGATTGGCAACTCTCGTATATGACTATATTGAGCCGTTTGAAAACTTGGGATGGCAGAGACATTTCAACGAGATCACGCATGAATGAACAGCCATGGTAATTAAGATAAAGATCAACAGATTACTACTTAATTACAATATACTCAGACGATTCCAGAGTACCCGCAAGGGATTGTGGGTAAGGTAAAAATCCCTAGAAATGTATTGATAAATGGAAGTTGCGAAACCATGTGTATATAGGTCCATGCTAAGAGTAAGGTAAATAGAAATACAAAATATTCATCTTTATGGAATGCAGGCAACACATTCAAATCTACCTATACCTACAAATACAAACGGAATAATTATTATAACAGTCCGATAATCTGCGGGGCCCTATCTTTGAAAATGGCTGTGTAGTGCCGGATTACACGAGGGGCATAAGCCTCAAGTGTAATCCCGCACTACACAGTCAACAAGAAACTCAAGATACGCCCCTGCAGATTTTCGGACTGTTATGGTATTCCTTTTATAATAGACCTTTTTTTTTACATTTATATGTTCAACACATCATACATATTCATATGGTGAGTAAATGCTTTCAATTTGGAAAAGTGAAAGAAAATGCTTATGGAGCAAAGGGTTAAATTGTTACTTATAACAGCTTTCCAATTACTGAAAATATGAATCACTATCAGAGTAGCAAATGATGCAAATCGTGATAAGACGGCTTGTTATAATGCTTTTCATCTGGTTTTACATTGTGTGTCATGGGCAATCCATGAAAATTAATCCAAACAGATATTTATCCTTTGCTCCATAAGAATTTCCTTGGACTCTTCCAAATTGAAAGCATTAATTCATCACTGATCAGTAATGGGTGGAATATGTTTACATATACTGACAGAGTGGAAAACAGTGCAGGAAGACTTCAGATTGCTTGTTCAATATAAACTCTTCCTACACTGTTTTAAAATGCCTGGGTGCGGTAAATGCGGTACTATCCAGAGTCTGACTACTTACCGCAGTCATCATTAATGGGTGAACATTTCTATTTAACCCTTTGCTCCATAATACCACATTTCCCCGCACCAAATACAAAAGGCCTTTGAAAACAGTGTAGCTGGAAGAGTTCAGATTGCTCAAATAACATCCATATCTTCTTTCTTTAAAACTTACAGCCTTGACATGACCAAACAGTCCCCTCCTTATTATATTTCTTCCACTGTTTAGCAGTCTGTAAACCTGCACATTTTCTGTGTAACCAAGCATCACACGAATCACATTGAATCCACTGATATCCCTCTGCTTTTTGACACTTTTTGCATTGATCGCTGCTCATGCTTGATGTCCCTGGTTCTGGCTCTGCTTGAGCCTGTGGAGTTCGAAGAATATCAGTGGTTTCAAGTAACTGTTGCTCTACTTGTGTTTTGGATTTCCCTTTATCTTTAGTGGATGACTTTATTTTTGATTTGTCTGTGGTTTTTGAAATTTTAATTTGTTTTCTATGGGCCATTGTTTTGTCGATGTGAAAACAACCTTTTACATCTTTGCAGAATTGGGCAAATAACACCATAAAAAACATCTGAACCATTTCATTGTATATGCTGCAAATCTGTGCAGAGGTATGTGCCATGGTAACTACAAATTGTGATAACTGCATTTCTTCCTGGCTTGAAATTAATTCTTCGGTGACTTCGGCTTGCATTTTGATAACCACCATATGTGCAAAGTGCTCATACAATTTCTTTTCACTTTGTAAAACTTCCAAACAATTATTGAACATTGATTTTCCATACTTGATTAAGTTTTCATTTACAAGCTTTGCCAGGCAAATGTCAGTTAAACGTAAGAAAAACTCAAACATGCCATCAGTCACATTTGTTAAACCACGCCTAACATTTTGTCTCCTTTCAGTGTCAATTAAGGAGTCTCGGTCAGACGTTACCTGTTGCAAATAATGTTCTTCCTCCTTGAACAAATTAATAATGTTTAATGTAACTCCGGCATCTTTGAATGCTATGTGGGCTTCTTTCGAGTGTGAAAATATTTTAGACTGTTTTATTTGTGTATACTTTTTTCTAAGTTTAGCAACACAGTAACCTGCCACATAGCGAATTCTTGATCTGGATGCATCTGTCACAAATCTTTTTGTTACTCTCCTTTCACCTGGCTGAAGTAATTGCACCTGCTGTTCTAACATGAATTGTCTTATATGTTCAACTATCCTGTAACAGACTATTTTGTGTTCAGTTTCAAAAACATGTTCTGTTCCTATATCAAACAGCACCAGACAGTTCATTATGTATTCAATACTATTTGTGTATTCATATAGCTGCTGGAAAAACTTAGCAAGTGTACTCTCGGGAACACCAGTATGCACATCCATGTTCAAGCTTCTGATAAGAGTTGACATTTTCAAGAATAGTTTTTTTATAAAAGAAACAATTCTGTGGTTTTCAGGATCCAGCTGTGATATTATGATATTTGCTTTTGACCGGCACATAGAAAATTCTTCCTTAAAAGAAATCTCTCCAAGTAAAGCCTTTATATCAAAGTTAACAGGAATGTCAAACTGTAAAGCTTCTTGCTCATCACTGTCTATTGAAGCTATAACATCATTAAAATCATCTTCAAGTTCCATTTCATAGCTGCTAGGGTCAACTGGAATATCTGATATCTCAACATGTGCAGGTGGATAAGGCTGGTCTGGTTCACTACTGAAACACACATAAAACATATTGTTATGAAGAATTCTGGAATCTGTTTACACTACCATTAAATTGGTTAACCCTTTGATCCATATGCATTTTCTTGGACTCTTCCAAATTAAAAGCATTCATTTACCACATATCAGTAATGGGTGGAATATGTTTACATATACTGTCAGAGTGGAAAACAGTGCAGGAAGAGTTCAGATTGCTCATTACTCTTCCTACACTGTTTTCAAATAGCTGCTTTATTGTGTGCTGGAAATGCGGTATTATGGAGCAAAGGGTTAATCCTTCCCACCAAATTATCAAAATGGAATCATCTGTTATCTCTATTTGAAGGAATTTAATTCCATAATCGGAGGCACTTTGATACATATAGTACCAGATATATTTTCTTCATTACTATCTGAGTGGCAAGCAATGCAAATTCAGGCAAGACGGCTCGTTACGAGCCGTCTCGTCTGGATTAACATTGATTGCAAAAACAACAATAGTCGTGTATGGCAGGATAAGAGTTAATACGCATTCATTTATAACTATCTAGAGCCCATCTGCTTACCGCAGTCTGTAGCATTTATTAAATAAACTTCAGGTATCAAACTTAGGGTATTCATCAATACTTATTAAAGTAACAGGTAATTAACAAGGTATTACTCCATAATTAAAATGAATGTATTGTTGCCACAGTACTAATAGTAGCAATACAGTCAAACTTGTATTAAAGACCACCTCCAAATATAGACCACTCTGTAGATAGAGACCAGTAGGGACAAAACAGTGCACTATTCATCTGTATTAGAACAACTTCTATCAAGGCCATCGGTTAACATAGACCGCTTTAGGTTCTTTCGGCCAGTGGTCTTTGGTCTTTCTGTACAGGTTTGACTAAGTATAAACTGTCAACTTCATAAGCATAAGTAATCTTTCATTTAAGGTGTTGAATGGAATAGTTTGCACTGTCCAAAAGGTGCACTGAAGTATTTTGCATTTTGCAAAATAATTGGTTAAATATTTATACGATAATCTTTTGTTTGCAGGATCTTGTCAAGGCTGACGCCAGATGATAATGGGAATATCGAGATAAATTTTCTGTATGAAAATTTCAAGTTTGAGCAACTCGAATCAGGAAAGAGTACACAAGTACCTGGTCCAATAGTGTTTATTGAACATGTGAAATCTTTGTTTCCTGATGCTAAACGTGAGAGAAGAAAGATTGGTACAACCTACCAAACATTGTACAGAGGTATCTCTTTAAAGCCATTAGGAAATGTTCCTGCCAATTCACTTACATTTGCGGATATTAGTAAAACTCTACCAGACAATTACTATGTAAAAAAGTGTAAATCAACAGAAATAATATGTGAAACATCAAGTGGATATATGTGTAATGGTCACAGTGTTTGTAAAACAATAGTACTACATAACAATGGCACATGGGAACTGAACATTGCTGGCAAAAATGTTGATCTATCAAAAGTACTTATTGAAAACACATTCAATCTGAGTGAACAAGGACTGAACTTAGTTTTTACCACTGTGGATAAGGTGCAACTTTGTAATGGCATTAAAGTTACCAAGTCAATTACTGTAAGCCGGTATCACACACTAGACTTATGGGAGAGACCAGGTGAAAATGCAGTGAGATCTGTGAGGTCTTTGATGTGTTCAAAATTAATTTCACTGAACTCTCAAGCGTCTTCATGTCGCATATGCCAGAAAATGACATTTTTTTGTTCTGAAGGCAAGGAAAATGTAGTACCGGTAAACCGTCGGCAATCTGTTCCAGAACCCGCACCCACTATTGATCAAATAAAAATACTGTTTCCACAGGCAAATGAAAATATGATTGAACTTCTTCTTGAACAATCGAAAAATGTTGGAAGACATCCGAAGGGGCGTAGGTGGTCTCAGAAGTTCATAGGAGTATGTTTGCAAATGTATAACAGAAGTCCCCATTGTTATGAAGTTTTATGTGAAAGTAAGTTGTTAGTGCTGCCATCAAAATCATTACTGATTCTGTATAAGAATTCAATAAAGCAAAAACCGGGTTTTGATGACGAGATTTTCCACTGGATGTTTTGTGAAGCAAACAGACAAAATATACCTGAAGGTGAACGTTATGGGGGCATTATTTTTGATGAAATGGCCATCCAGACTGACATACAATTGGACAAAAAGGGTGATATTGTAGAAATTTCCGGTTTCACTGATTACGGAAAGGAGGGCGACTCATGCCATGCCCTTAGACAGGGAACAAAGGAGAAGACCCTTGGGAAATACATTTTACAGTTACTGTTTTTAGGAACAAATGGGTTTCGATTTCCCTTTGCTCATTTTATTACCCAAGGTGTACAAGCATCGGAGCTATTCGGTATGTTCTGGAAGGCAGTGTATATGCTGTATTCATCTGGATTTACTGTTCTGTATACATGTATGGATGGGGCTCAAGCCAATCGCTCTTTTATGCACATGTGTTTGGGAGATAAGCCAGGTAACTTCATTGCCAGAAACCCTTGTACGTCCATTGACATAATATTTTTGATGGACTTCTCACATGTAATAAAAAAAGTAAGGAACAATATTTTAAAGAGTGGGAATCATGCCAAATGCACTAGAATTTTAACCCTCCCTAGCTACCATACCATTAACTGGCAGATGTTTGTAGACTTTTTTCATTGGGACCAACAGAATGCTCTTCAAACCCATAGAAAGCTGACAACTGAACACTTCCATCTCGATTCTCAATTAAAAATGCGAAATCATTTGGCTGAGGATGTGTTAAATTCAGAGATGTTACATGCAATGAACTTATATCAAAGAACTCTTGGTGAAAAGGGTCAAGTTTTGAATGGACTAATTGAATTTCTTGAAAATACTTCCAAATTAATAGATATTTTCCGTGACATGAGACCAATAAAATCTCATGATGACATCAGATTGGTTACTTTAAAGTCGGTGAGCACATGGTTCTGTGAGTGGCAAACATTTATCATGAACAATAGTGATATTCCAAAAAGGGAAAAAGGGAAGAAACTTTTATCACATCAGTCTATGGAGGACATACAATCTTGTATCATAGGTTTCATTGCCTTGTGCAACACTGCATTACAGAAATCCTCTACCATGTACATAACACCAGGACTTGTCAACTCAGATGTGATTGAAAATGTATTCAATCAGCAAAGGTCAACCTACCATGGGGCTAATTCCAACCCAAATGCTCTACAGTACCAAAGAGCCATAAACAGCATCCTTGTTGGACAAAACATTATTTCAAAAAAGTCAAATGCGGGAAAGACCAAAGTCAGTAGTGTGCCATACAGCCTAGCTCTCAAACAGCCCTTGCGGAAAAGACCAAACGTTATCAGCTCGGACTCCAGTGAAAGTGATATTAAAGTCATTCGTTTATAAATGTAATGTATTCCTTTGCTCCACAATACCGCATTTCCCCGCACCCAATACAGAAGGTATTTGAAAACCATGAAGGAAGAGTTCAGATTGCTCGTAACCAGCTATCTGAACTCTTCATGCACTGTTTTCTATCCGTCAGTAATTGTGAACGTAATTTACCTATTATTGATAAGTGATGAAATAATGCTTTCAATATGGAAGAATCCAAGAAATTGCATAGAGCAAAGAGTTAACCCTTTGCTCCATAAGCATTTTCTTGGATTCTTCCAAATTGAAAGCATTAGTTCACCACTTATCAGTAATGGCTGAATTATGTTTACATTTACTGATAGAGTGGAAAACAGTGCAGGAAGAGTTACAAGCAATCTGAACTCTTCCTACACTGTTTTCAAATGCCTGCTTTATTGGGTGCGGTGAAATGCGGTATTATGGAGCAAAGGGTTAAGTGAAATAAATTTATAATGTTGTGGAAAACCAGAACATCAGCACAATCATAATAAAAGATAAAATAAAATATTTTAATTATTATTTATACGATTATTTTGTTTTCCACAAGGTTTTAACTTTATTTCATATTTAAAATAATAAAATATTATTATGATTTTGTTTTTATTGTTTTCATGATTGTTATTATTATTAGACCATAGAGCTATCATTTCACAAAGTTTGAAGTTTCTATCTCTAATGGTCTAGGAGTTACTTGTTAAGACGGACTGATGCTACTTTTTTACCCATGTTTTACCTCCCAATTTGACCGCAGGGCTAAAATTGTAATTAAAGAATGTTCTACTTGTCATTCTGTTCGATTTGATATGCTACATCACCATGTTCTGAACATTTCCATTTGTGACCCCCCACAACTGACCCACCGTGGCCCCGCCCACAGGGGTGCAATCAAAATTATAATAGTACTGTGCACTCCTCATACCATACAGTTTCTATCTGTAACGGTCTAGGAGGACATACATGGTAAGACGGAAAATATCATGACAATATCCCCGCTTTCTTAGAAAAGCGCGGGATAATTATTATACAAGCATGCATATTTACCATTTCAACCTGCAGCAGCTCATGTCTTCTAGTATGTCCTCATTTCTCAAATTCATAAACTCATGTACAGCAGCAGGTGGGTGGATGATGTACCTGGGATGAAAATTTATCACCCGTAATCCCTCTGATGACCTAGCCCTTGACATTGCAACTCCCAGCTGTCCCGTCTTAAATATATCACGGCAGTCAACTTCAACCCTGAAATGAATGTATTTTGATTTATAATACAGAAAAATTAATTGCTGCAGGACATATCGTTTAACCCTTTGCTCCATAATACCGCATTTCCCCACACCCAATTGTTTTGCAGTTATGTATTGCTGACATTCTATGTTTTCACATGCTATTTCGCAGTCTTATTATGATGCTCTAACATTTGGTTGGGATATTGTGCAATACACTTTTAAAAAGCTAAATTTGGTGTAACCGGGCGTAAAATATGCACGCCTACAATCTAGTCACGGTCTCCCGTCAGCTCCAAATGTAACCTGGCATGAAAAATGTGAAACCAGTCCGGGGCTCGAACCCACGACCTCTCGCTTACAGTGCTAGTACCGACTGAGACGCTTAGACATATTCACCCTGATTAGGTTACTACATACACACACCCTGACATGTGGTGTATTCTTTAGGCTAGATTGTGGTGTATTTTTTAAATTAAATGAATATTATTACCATGGCAGTGTCATTCCCTGTGCTTTATGGATAGTCAATGCATATGCAGGCTTAACTGGAAACTGCAGTCTAGTTGCAATGTCTGCATTCTTCTTGGGATCAAATACTGAAAAAATTAATTAGAATTTTATAGGCATATAAATTTTAAAAAGAAAAATTATATAAAATATATCAGTCCTTATTTGGTTGTCCTTGTGACCAGCAATGAAGCAATTTTATATTTTATGATAAGCCAAATACATAATTCTTGATACATGAAGTTAATTCTACAAACATATATTTATATGATTGAATGACGGTGCATGCAATAAGTTCTGTATGGCACTAGTCTATGCATTGTCACTCAATCATAAGTATAAAACTAGGTGTCATACTGGATAATACCCTGCATGGGTTCGAGTCCCCGGTCCAGCAACATTTCTCTGTTACGATTTGACAAAAGACATTGCGTCCCGCGTCATTCGTTCTCACCGCTGACTCATGTCAGAAAGTTGTCAGTTACTTGCAGAGAAATTGTGTGGAGTACTGGTTGGAAACACAGGAAACTCAGGAAACATGGTTAGGTTAACTGACCGCCGTATATAACTGAATAATTGTTGAAAAACGGCGTTAAGCCCCATTCAAACAAAAACAACAACACCCCTTTTGTTGCTTAAAACATTGTAATACAGTGAACATGGTGATGATTACTGTTTGGGATGGATGGGGTTTCCTTCTCATCTGGTCTGAGTGGCTTTTTGCATTATATGTGGTTACTGTTTTTTCTGCTGTTATAAATGATCTACTAAGATTATTACAAAAGTACATATGGATACATTAAAAACTGGAAAAGGTTTAAATTCTAACCTGTGAAAGCCTCTTTATGTATGCTGATTGTTTTATTCAAAGTTGGAAAATTCAATGTCAGTAGTGTGTCAGTAGCATCAATCAGGATTCCTCTCAATCCATTCACCAAGGTGTTACTTAAGTTACGCAGCAGTATAACAGGACATCGGATTTTCAACCACAATGTAGAAGGAGCTGTCAAATTCTTGAGTTCGGTTGTGTCTCCTGAATCTGTGGCTTTGAACTCGTACATGTCACCACGACACTTCAATAAACACATTCGATTGTACTCGTCCACCAATAAATTGGTTGAAAACAATTTAATACTGTCTGTATCACAATCAGTTGGTAATGCTCTTTTCACACTATTCATAAACATGGCACCACTTTCAGATATATTACCTTGATACATTTCACTTAAAACTTTTACAAACAGATGCTCATTTTGACGAACGTTTTCAGTCAATGTAACCTTGTGTGGGAACACATTTTGGAAGTATTTACTTTGGAAACAATACCTACCATCATCATTGTACCTTTTATTCGGAACTGGTGGGAGCTGGAAAAAGTCTCCACTAAGTATGATTTGTATACCGCCGAATATTTTGGTAGGATGTTTCAGTTCACAGACACTCTTAATGGAATCAAATGTTCTTTCACTTATCATCGAACACTCATCAATTATCAACACATCTGTATTCCTTATGTCCTTTATGATGTTGTCATATTTTGCGTTGTTTCTTAACACTGACGCAATCTGGGTTGGTTCATGCCTTCCATCAACTATTCCAGTGAACTTGTGTACTGTTACAGCATCGAAATGGGTGGGGTACACTGCGCAGGCTATACCAGTGCTACATGTCAGTTGCACTTTCTTACGTTTACTTGTTAACTGTTCATACATTTCACGTACAATAAAGCTTTTACCAGTTCCAGCTGATCCCAACAAAAGAAGATTATGTCCTTCGTTTGCTAAATTTAGCGCAAACTGTTGATTTTGGTTCAAAATCATATTTAATTTAGTTGATGAAAACGGAAGCGTGTATTGTTTGTAAACATATAACTGACTGATTCCCGTTTTGGGATATCAGTTCAGAGTACATGCAATGGACGAGATGGAACCAGACAATTCGACCAATGAAATCGTCCGTTACAATTTCGTCACGTGATACAACATGGAGAAGCGATTTTGTTATTTCAGAGGAACTGTGAAAATCCGGTGAAAATCGTTATAAATAAGTGTCACTAAACCTTCAAATAAACGGTTATCGGTGGTAAGTTGTTGATTTAAATATGTTTGATCGATTTGTTGTTGGATTTTAAGCCTGCATGAGTTGCAGGTATATGTTTACCCCGTGAATCATGGTGAGCGTCGAGTTGCAGGGTTTTGTCCGACCTGTCAAAATAGTGGGGTGTCATCGTAAATCTGGGCCGGGTGTTCGTAAACTGTTTGATTGTGATGAAAGTCTTTACGGTCAGTGTTTAGGGTTGATGTTTAGCTACATTTGTGTACATTGCTTTAAATTATTGGTGTTTATTTTGACTTAGAAATCGGACCCAATTGTGAACTTTGTCAAATCGGCCTATCGGCGCTGTTCCACCCCTTGTCTATATATTACTATATGTTTTTTTTTTTTTTTTTTTTTTGTGCCGGGCCCCTGTGGTTGGTACAACTGAAAACTAGAAATATCACTGAAGATGATAAATACCCCCAAAACAGTACCTTGACTCAAAATATGGTTTACGACCGACCAACAAAAGGGCCATAACTCTGTAAACAAGAAAAAGTAACAAAGGGCAATAACTCTGTATTTAGATTAAATAGAGTTATGGTTTCTGTACACTGCACTTTCTCTCAATGTGTTGTATCATCCTATGAAGTTTTATTAAATTCCAACAATTAGTTTTAAAGTTATGCTCTTGACAAGACTCTACGAATATGAAAAAGTAACAAACGGCAATAACTCTGTCATTATGTAAAGTAGAGTTATGTTTCTTGTACACTGCACTTCCTCTGATTATGCTCTACCATTATATGTAGTTTTATTAGATTCCATCTATTAGTTATTAAGTAATTCTACGGACAAGAAAAAGTAACAAAGGGCAATAACTCTGTATTTAGATAAAATAGAGTTATGGTTCCTGTACACCGCACTTCCTCTCAATGTGTTGTATCATCCTATGAAGTTTAATTAAATTCCAACAATTTGTTTTAAAGTTATGCTCTGGACAAGACTCTACGAATAAGAAAAAGTAACAAAGGGCAATAACTCTGTAATTATGTAAATTAGAGTTATGGTTCTTGTACACTGCACTTCCTCTGATTATGCTCTACCATTGTATGCAGTTTTATTAGATTCCATCTGTTAGTTATTAAGTAATTCTCCGGACAAGAAAAAGTAACAAAGGGCAATAACTCGGTATTTAGATTAAATAGAGTTATGGTTCCTGTACACTGCACTTCCTCTCAATGTGTGGTATCATCCTATGAAGTTTTAATAAATTCCAAGAATCAGTTTTAAAGTTATGCTCTGGACAAGACTCTACGAATAAGAAAAAGTAACAAAGGGCAATAACTCTGTAATTATGTAAGTTAGAGTTATGGTTCTTGTACACTGCCCTTCCTCTGATTATGCTCTACCATTGTATGCAGTTTTATTAGATTCCATCTGTTAGTTATTAAGTAATTCTCCGGACAAGAAAAAGTAACAAAGGGCAATAACTCTTTATTTAGATTAAATAGAGTTATGGTTCCTATACACTGCACTTCCTCTTAATGTGTTGTATCATCCTATGAAGTTTTATTAAATTCCAACAATTAGTTTTAAAGTTATGCTCCGGACAAGACTCTACGAATAAGAAAAAGTAACAAAGGGCAATAACTTTGTATTTAGATAAAATAGAGTTATGGTTCCTGTACACCGCACTTCCTCTCAATGTGTTGTATCATCCTATGAAGTTTCGTTCAAATCCTATGTTGCATTGTTAAGATATGGTCCGGACAAAATATGGCTTCCGACCGACCGACCGACCGACACAGTGACTCCTATATACCCCCCCAAAACTTTGTTTTTTGGGGGTATAATAACACAAATAAATATGTCTAAAAATAATGCAAACAAATCTGTCTAAACATGGTCAACAGTTGGTTCAACTGAAATATCGCAAAAATATCTGTCTAAACATGGTCAACAGTTGGTTCAACTGAAATAACGCAACAAAATCTGTCTAACCATGGTCAACAGTTGGTTCAACTGAATATCCATTGACCCTTTACAACATACAGAAGATTTCCAACGACTCTTTAGCAGATGACTGTGTTTTTTAAGTTGTCTGCTGCAACCGTGTTTTGTTATTGTTGTTTTAACCAGCGATGGCTCGAGTAATCTGACAACTTTTTTGATGCGATGACAAAAGATGTCTTTGATGGCTGTTTGTTAGACAAATTAAGGGAAGTCTGGTCTTCTGATTGATGTTTCTCATTCCACCCGTCCAAGACAAATCATTACCACACAAACTGCACTTGACACTGTTATCCTCAGCACAGCGTTTGAAACATTTCCAGACAAAGGATGTAGCAGGCGGCATTATGGCAATATTTAGTAGATATTTTTTTAACGAAGTGACCATTATTTGATTTATCATATGTTGAATGAAAGAGGTGCATATCTTTAAATACCAACTCAGGGGAAAATGTGTTCAGAACTTCAAACCATTCTTTAAATCTTCTTATCATGTTGGTTAATAATTACAAATACAACAACTCGAATTTATCACATTCATTCCAATTATTTGTATTATCAATACAAACGCCGCATATAATTAATAAGCTATTATCATATAATTTCTGCCTTGTATAAGACATCAAAGTTCTTTTAAAAGAAACAAACTGTCCTTTAATTAATTGTTGAGTCAGCCACAGTAATTAGATTAACACTACACAAACAAATGGTCAGCAATATAATTGAGTGCAGTCGTTTTCACAGTTAAGTAAACACACCCAATCAGGATGATGTTAAATGGTAGATATTTAAATGTAGACAACAGTCAACTTATTAGAAGCAGAATAAACACAAAATCGGAAAATTACAACACAAAAAAGATGGATTTGTATGATTGATGTATCATTCTTAAAAGCCGTAACTACATGTTTTACAATATGAAGTTACGTGTTTTGGAACAAAACTATATGTATCGTATCGATCACTTCAATAACCCAGAGTCATATAAACGTATTTATATTTCTCTAAATAGCCTAAAGGACGGAAGAATAGAAGCATGGCAGAATGGAAGCATGGAAGGATGGAAGCATGGATGGATGGATGGATGGAAGCATGGATGGATGGAAGGATGGAAGGATGGAAGCATGGAAGGATGGAAGAATGGATGGATGGATGGATGGAAGCATGGATGGATGGAAGGATGGAAGCATGGATGGATGGAAGCATGGATGGATGGAAGCATGGATGGATGGAAGGATGGAATGATGGATGGATGGAAGGATGGAAGCATGGAAGGATGGAAGCATGGATGGATGGAAGCATGGAAGCATGGAAGAATGGAAGCATGGAAGGATGGAAGCATGGAAGGATGGAAGCATTGACAGATGAAGGCATGAAAGAATGGAAAGATGGAAGGATTAAAGCATGGAAGCATGGAAGGATGGAAGCATGGAAGGATGGAATCATGGAAAGATGGAATGATGGAAGAATGGAAGCATGAACTCATGGGAGAATGGATGGAATGATGGAAGAATGGAATGATGGAAGAATGGAATGATGGAAGAATGGAATGATTGAAGAATGGAAGCATGAAATCATGGGAGAATGGATGCATGGAATGATGGAAGCATGGATGGATAAAAGCATGGAAGGATGGATAGAAGCATGGAAGGATGGATAGAAGCATGGAAGGATGGATAGAAGCAGGGAAGGATGAAGAATGGAAGGATAGAAGCATGGAAGGATAGAAGGATGGAAGCATGGTAGGAAAGAAGCATGTATTGATGGAAGCATAGAAGGATGGAAGCAGGGATTGATGGAATCATGGAAGGATAGAAGCATGGATTGATGGAAGGATAGAATGATGGAAGCATGGAAGGATAGAAGAATGGAAGCAGGGAAGGATGGAATCATGGATTGATGGAAATATGGAAGCATGGAAGAATGGAAGCACGGAAGAATGGAAGGATGGAAGCTAAAAGGATAGAAGAATTAAAAGATGGAAGCATGGAAGGATGGAAGCATCAAAGAATGGAAGGATTGAAGCTAGAAGGATAGAAGAATTGAAAGATGGAAGCATGGATGTATGAAGGCATGAAAGAATGGAAGGATGGAAGAATTAAAGCATGGAAGCATGAAATCATGAAAGGATGGGAGAATGGAATGATGGGAGAATGGAAGGATGGGAGCATGGGAGAATGGAAGCATGGAATGATGGAAGCCTGGCAGGAAAGAAGCATGGAAGGGTGGATGAAGCAGGGAAGGATGGAAGCATGGATTGATGGAGGATAGAAGTATGAACAGATAGAAGGATGGAAGCATGGAAGGAAAGAAGCATGTATTGATGGAAGCATGGAAGGATAGAAGCATGGAAGGATAGAAGCATGGAAGGTTAGAAGGATAGAACAATGGAAGCAGGGAAAGATGGAAGCATGGATTGACGGAAGCATGGAAGGATATAATGATGGAAGCATGGAAGGATATAATGATAGAAGGATAGAAAAATGGAATCAGGGAAGGATGGAAGCATGCAAGGATAGAAGCATGGAAGGATGGAAGAATGTTAGGATTGCAGGATGAAAGGATGGAAGCATGTTAGGATTGCAGGATGAAAGCATGAAAGCATGGAAGGATGGAGGAATGAAAGGATGGAAGATTGGAAGGATTTAAGCTAGAGGCATGGAAGGATGGAAGATTGGAAGGATGGATGGATGGATGTATGGATGAATGGAAGAATGGAAGGATGGATGGAAGCATGGAAGGATGGATGGAAGCATGGAAGGATGGAAGCATGGAAGATTGGAAGGAGAGAAGCATGGAAGGATTGAAGCTAGAAGCATTGAAGCATGGAAGATTGGAAGGATAGAAGCATGAAAGGATTGAAGCTAGAAGCATGGAAGATTGGAAGGATGGAAGATTGGAAGGAAGGATGGATGGATGGATGGATGGATGGATGGATGGATGGATGGATGGATGAATGGATGGATGAACAAATGGTAGGATGGAAGCATGGAAGGATGGATGACAATAACCTATCTGCCTTTTGGGGGGAGAGAAAGACCTTAAATGAGTGCAAAGCTAAACACCCATTTCCGGGAAAGCCTTTGTATCATTTTCTTTTCTTATCGTGGCGAGACATGAATTAATTTGTATACACATTTATGCAACCTCCACCTTGTAAAGGAATATAAAAGAAGAACAAAGGTTTATTATCAAAATAAAACATAACATGTACTTACATAGCTGGGCTATCTATACCATTTGGTGTGGTATCTGAAAATCAATTAACAATGACAGGCTTAATATATTTATAAGTAATTGTCAATTAAAATTCAATTCATGGAACCAATATGAAGTATTTTAGCCAATCAATTTTTTTTATATGTTCTATCTGGTACACTCGATTGCAGAACGTGGTTCCTGCATCACAAACAAAAGCAATGTGATGCATTAGAACCAGGTAGTTTTTAATAATTAATTGTTTGTTTGTTTATGATGAATGCCGATGGGCATGGCTTAAACAAGAGGCCCATGAGGGCCTATGCTCTACTGGCATTGATCTGGCTTGTTTCAAAAGGAACCAATATGTCATCAATATTCAAATACCATCTAAGTTTGGTGAAGATCAGATGGTAAATGGAAGATCTATTGTGTTCACAAGCTGTATTATAGCAATTTTGACAATTTCAAGGGCCATAATCCAGCTCATGGATATCTAACTACTGTAAAAGTTTGATTGAGATACAATAAAAAATAAGGACTGTATCATGTTAACAAACCCTATTATAGCAATTTTGACAATTTCAAGGGCCATAATTCAGTCATGCATGTGGCGGATCTGGCTTGTTTTCGAAAGGACTCAAGCTCTCATGGATATCTAACTACTGTATAAGTTTGGTTGAGATACAATCAAAGGTGAAGACTGTATCGTGTTAACAAGCTCTTTTATAGAAATTTTGACCATTTCAAGGGCCATAATCCAGTCATGCATGGGCAGATCTGGCTGGTTTTCAAAAGGAACCGAGCTCTCATGGATATTTAACTACTGTATAAGTTTGGTTGAGATACAATCAAAGGTGAAGACTGTATCGTGTTAACAAGTTCTTTTATAGAAATTTTGACCATTTCAAGGGCCATAATCCAGTCATGCATGGGCGGATCTGTGGCTGGTTTTTGAAAGGAACCAAGCTCTCATGGATATCTAACTACTGTATAAGTTTGGTTGAGATACAATCAAAAGTGAAGACTGTATCGTGTTAACAAGCTCTTTTATAGCAATTTTGACCATTTCAAGGGCCATAATCCAGTCATGCATGGGCGGATCTGTGGCTGGTTTTCGAAAGGAACCGAGCTCTCATGGATATCTAACTACTGTATAAGTTTGGTTGAGATACAATCAAAAGTGAAGACTGTATCGTGTTAACAAGAAATTGTTTACGGACGGACGGACGCGTCCATAATCCAGTCATTCATGGGCGGATCTGTGGCTGGTTTTCGAAAGGAACCGAGCTCTCATAGATATCTAACTACTGTATAAGTTTGGTTGAGATACAATTAAAAGACTGTATCGTGTTAACAAGCTTTTTTATAGCAATTTTGACCATTTCAAGGGCCATAATCCAGTCATGCATGGGCGGATCTGTTGCTGGTTTTCGAAAGGAACCGAACTCTCATGGATATCTAACTACTGAATAAGTTTGGTTGATATACAATCAAAAGTGAAGACTGTATCGTGTTAACAAGAAATTGTTTACGGACAGACGGACGCACACACTCATGCACGAATCGCCACAACATAAGCCCTTCTGGCCTTTGGCCAGTAGAGCTAAAAACAAATTTCGATCTATAAATTATTACAGAATTCATGTTGAATGGTGGAATGTAAATGAGATTCGTTTTGTCAAGAGTTTTAATGTTTTTACAAGTTGAAATTGTTGGTTTTCCAGAGTGGAGAAACTTTCTGCCCTATACATAGGGGAAGTAATGAGTGGTCAGTATGTATAGATAAACCAATACTACCCAGTTTTGATAAGATGGTCAGTGTGTATAGATAAACCAAGATTATCCAGTCTTAATTAGATGGTCAGTATGTATAGATAAACAAAGATTATCCAGTTTTAATTAGATGGTCAGTATGCATAGATAAACCAAGATTATCCAGTCGTAATTAAATGTTCAGTATGTATAGATAGACCAAGATTATCCGGTTTTAATTAAATGGTCAGTGTGTATAGATAAACCAAGATTATCCAGTTTTAGTTAGATGGTCAGTGTGTATAGATAAACCAATACTATCCAGGTTTAATTAGATAGTCAGTATATATAGATAAACCAAGACTATCCAGTCTTAATTAGATGTCAGTGTGTATAGATAAACCAAGATTATCCAGTCTTAATTAGATGGTCAGTATGAATAGATAAACCAAGATTATCCAGTTTTAATTAGATGGTCAGTATGAATAGATAAACCAAGATTATCCAGGCTTAATTAAATGGTCAGTATGTATAGATAGACCAAGATTATCCAGTTTTAATTAAATGGTCAGTGTGTATAGATAAACCAATACTATCCAGGTTTAATTAGATGGTCAGTATATATAGATAAACCAAGATTATCCAGTCTTAATTAAATGGTCAGTATGAATAGATAAACCAAGATTATCCAGTTTTAATTAGATGGTCAGTATATATAGATAAACCAAGATTATCTAGTCTTAAGTAGATGGTCAGTATGCATAGATAAACCAACACTATCCAGTCTTAATTAAATGATCAGTGTTTATTGCATACTTTCATTTTGTTCCGTTCACTTTGCATTGAAGAAAGTGGTCATGATTGTTCAATCATGACCGCTGTCAATGAGTGATCATGACCGTAGATAAGGACGTGCGAAACTTCTGCATAATTAACATGCTAGGGACTACTTTTGTTATGTAAACAAACATAGCTGACCTAAATATCATAGTTAAACCTCACTGGACTTTGTAATGTTAAATTCTTATATATTGATCATGGACAATTTCTTACTGTCTCATGCTAACAGTACGTTTTTGACATAATGACAGTCTAAAACGCGCGTCTAAAATGTTGGTTATGCATATGCATGACGTCATTTAAAAAAATTACGTCACCGTTATAATTCAACTTTTCAAAACGGCATTTTCAACAAAATGACCACACATGTAAACAATCAGTTTGTTTCGATTTTCGAAGCAGATATTTCAACTCTAGATATAAAAAAAATCCACAGTGTAAACTAAATAGTTTACAATATGAAAGTATGCAATAAAAAGGTTATTGACCATGTACTGTGAAATCATCGTTGGACCTCGTTCTTTGGTGAACTTAGCCTTGCAAGCTCGGCAACGTCAACCCAAGAACTTTGTCCAACGATGATATCACAGTACAGGGTCAATAACCGATAGTATAGATAAACCAAGATTATCCAGTCTTAATTAGATGGTCAGTGTGTATAGATAAACCAACACTTTCCAGGTTTAATTAGATGGTCAGTATGTATAGATAAACCAAGATTATCCAGTTTTAATTAGATGGTCAGTATGTATAGATAAACCAAGATTATCCAGTCTTAATTAGATGGTCAGTATGTATAGATAAACCAAGATTATCCAGTTTTAATTAGATGGTCAGTATGAATAGATAAACCAAGATTATCCAGTCTTAATAAGATGGTCAGTGTGTATAGATAAACCAAGATTATCCAGTTTTAATTAGATGGTCAGTATATATAGATAAACCAAGATTATCCAGTCTTAATTAGATGGTCAGTATGTATAGATAAACCAAGATTATCCAGTTTTAATTAGATGGTCAGTATGGATAGATAGACCAAGATTATCTAGTCTTAATTAGATGGTTAGTGTGTATAGATAAACCAACACTTTCCAGGTTTAATTAGATGGTCAGTATGTATAGATAAACCAAGATTATGCAGTCTTAATTAGATGGTCAGTATGTATAGATAAACCAACACTTTCCAGGTTTAATTAGATGGTCAGTATATATAGATAAACAAAGATTATCCAGTCTTAATTAGATGGTCAGTATGTATAGATAGACCAAGATTATCCAGTCTTAATTAGATGGTCAGTGTGTATAGATAAACCAACACTTTCAAGGTTTAATTAGATGGTCAGTATATATAGATAAACCAAGATTATCCATTCTTAATTAGATGGTCAGTGTGTATAGATAAACCAAGATTATCCATTCTTAATTAGATGGTCAGTATGCATAAATAAACCCAGATTATTCAGTCTTAATTTAAGGTTCAATGTGCATACATAAACCAAGTTAATCCTTTTTGAGAATTTTTGCCAAGATGTTTTTTAAAGTCGTCTGCTGCAGATTTGTTGTATGTGGGAAAGGGTTAAATTTTGCTATTTAATATAATAAAGACCTCAATCCTATGTCAATACCTGATATTGAATCCTGTGGGATAATAGCCACGTCAATGGTATCTTCAATAAGGTGAATCATCACGTCTGTATAGACTAAGTGAAAACAGTGATTTACAAGGGAACAAATTCCCTCTGCAGTTTCCTGGAAAAATATGTACTGATAAAACAAGAGTGACACTAGGAGAGTTTGGCTGAAGGAAGAGCCAAAGGAGTCATGCTTCTAAGTTAACTTGACTGCCCTGATTGGTTTTGTTTAACACTTTTGAACTCTTCTAAGGGAAATTGTATGTTGTTAAATGCAAACACAATGTTACAAAATTATTTGAAAATAGGCCAGATGCTTTTGGAGAAGAATATTTTTAAAATTTTCACTTTAGCCATATACGGCAAAACAGCCCTGCCCTCTGGCAGCCATGATTTTCAATTTATCAACACAGCTTTTAGGAATTTGATAAGAGGTATTACCCAAGATACATTTCTACAAAATCATTTGGAAAACGGACAGATATTTTCTCACTATAGCAATATAATGCAAAACAGAAAGCCCCCCCACCCCCCGGCCATATTTTTGACCCAATCAACATGGCTTGAAGGAATCTGATAGAGGGTCACCCAAGGAGAATTTCTACACAATTATTCGAAAATAGGTTTGGGAAGGGAAATATTTTAATTTTTTTTTCTTTAGGTTGCCATGGAAACCAGAATTCTGCAAAGATAAAAAGAAATTGAAGGTGAGGACATTGAGCGGATGCTTTCTGTGAAGTTTCATCCCAATTGACCTACTAATAACATAGGAATTTGAAGTGCAGACATGCACACCCGACAAAGGGTGATCACAATAATTCTCCTCAAAATGATCCGCCCCTGGCACAATATTTACAATGGATTGGAATAGCTTTGAACTATTTTGAAAAAGGATCGCTCTAGAAAATTTATGCCAAATTATTGGGACAGTACTTTTTGACACGAAGATTTTTAAAAGTTTTCAGATTTTAAATATATTTTTAGCTTCTTTGAACTAGTTGTGCAATGGACCGTTATTATTTGAACACATTTAAATGAGGATCAACCAATGATCATTACTTACTAAGTTTGGTCAAAATCCAAACAGCAGTGTAGGAGAAATCATTTATAGAAATTGATGACAGATGACTAGCATCAAGCAATCACAATATCTCTTACATGAGCATAGTGTGCTCAGTTGAATCCACATAAGTAAGTAAAGATAGAATAACCTGTGAATTTAAGAATTCAATGAAGTAAGTGGCTTGGAAGTTTACATGAATTAGCAATACAAAACTCAATTTTCTACAGATTCCCTGGCTTTGTCATTCATTATTTCTCATCACTTGACAAGTTATTGTGACTAACATCATTTGTCTTCTACCTATGGTCCGAAATGTCTAAACGTATAGGTAGGTATAAGAAATTGACAACAGTGCCACAGTAAAATACTGCTGAAAATTGGAGTCATTTCCAATCAATCAATCAAATTGAGATTATTGAACAGTGAAAATAAGTATAATGAAATCTGCAGCAGACAAGTTCTGAAAACATTGTGGTAAAACCAGACTCAGCTAATAATTATAATTTCAATGATAGATATTTTTACCCAGATGTTTTCTAAGTTGTCTGTGACAAATGTGTTGTATGTGGAAATTGGTTAACCCTTTCCCACATACAACAAATCTGTAGCAGACGAGTTTTAAAACATCTCATCAAAAATGTGAAAACATCTCCATTTATGACAGTTTAATAATTGAATAGGGTTGAAAACGTTGTGGCAAATGGTGAAATTGCTCATCATGAGCAATTTCACCTTTGCCACAATGTTTTCAAAAGTTGTCTGCTGCAAAGGTGTCAAAAAGTGTCTATATGATGGAAAGGGTTAAAGTGTCATTACTGATAAGAGTTAAAAACATTGTGGCAAACGAGAAATCATTTTTTATGAGCAACTTCTCCTTTCGACACAATGTTTTCAAAATGTATCTGCTGCAAAACTGTGAAAAAGCATCAATATCAATGGGAAAGCATTAAAGGTTGAAGTTACCTGACTGTCACAGTAGAGCACTGCTAAACTCATTCTTTCTTGAGTACCTAGAAAATAAACTGTCATTATAACATACAGAAATAGAAACACTACTAAACTCATTCTTTCTTGAGTACCTAGAAAATAAACTGTCATTATAACATACAGAAATAGAAACACTACTAAACTCATTCTTTCTTGAGTACCTAGAAAATAAAAGAAATAGAAACACTACTAAACTCATTCTTTCTTGAGTACCTAGAAAATAAACTGTCATTATAACATACAACAAGAGTGCCAGTGCCGCCACAAAATATAAAGATCAAGATTGGTCCTTTTAATTATTGCTTTTAACATGTATCACAAAACTACCATTGGAATTTCTATCAAAATGGCCGAACCGAAAAATGGTAATTTCATGAAAAAAAGTCACAAAACTACCATTATGGTAAAACAATCATTTAATGGAAAAGAAACAGCAAACAAAGTATTGGATTGGATTGTTGGAGCTTAATGTCCCATTCAACAAATTATTTCAGTGATGAAGAAAATAGGATACATATAAACAGAGATAGAACCCTATAGAGGCTTCTGATATGAAAGTAGGTCAAATGGCAGTGTCGATATGTATCCTTTTTTCCTTTCTGAGCATAACTCTTGCAAAATCCACTCTACCGGATAATCCCTGCTTTATGCACTTCTACCTGTTTGGAAACTTGAGTTGCATTCTCAAGTGAATATGCTAAAGAGACCAAGTTTCGAAAGGCATAACTATTGCAAAAAATCGCTGAACAGGAAAATCCCCGCTTCATGCACATCTACCCATTATAGTAATGATATTGACCAAGTTTTGAAAAGATTCAGTGAGAAACGTAGGAAGAGTTGCGT
The DNA here is from genome assembly GCA_031761405.1 of Serripes groenlandicus. Lineage (NCBI taxonomy): Eukaryota > Metazoa > Mollusca > Bivalvia > Cardiida > Cardiidae > Serripes > Serripes groenlandicus. Next base: position 187,692,688 of record JASEVX010000001.1, read on the forward strand.
TCACAAGCCGCAATATCAATCAGCTACAGAGACTAAGTTACAAGGGACATAAATCTTGCAAAAATCAATGAACCGGAAAATCGCCGCTTCATGCACATCTACCCATTATAGTTATGACATTGACCAAGTTTTGAAAAGATTCGGTCAGAAACATAGGAAGAGTTGTGTTCACAAGGCTGCAATATCAATCAGCTACAGAGACTAAGTTACAAGGGACATAAATCTTGCAAAAATCAATGAACTGGAAAATCGCCGCTTCATGCACATCTACCCATTATAGTTATGACATTGACCAAGTTTTGAAAAGATTCAGTCAGAAACATAGGAGGAGTTGCGTTCACAAGGCTGCAATATCAATCAGCTACAAAGACTAAGTTACAAGGGACATAAATCTTGCAAATATCAATGAACCGGAAAATCGCCGCTTCATGCACATCTACTCATTATAGTTATGACATTGACCAAGTTTTAAAAAGATACGGTCAGAAACGTAGGAGGAGTTGCGTTCACAAGAAATGGACGTACGGACGTACGCACGGAAAGACGGACGGACAGACGGAGAAGATGACGCCAATATACGACCGCCTCCGACAGCGTATAAAAATAGAAACACTACTAAACTCATTCTTTCTTCAGTACCTAGAAAATAAACTGTCATTATAACATACAGAAATAGAAACACTACTAAACTCATTCTTTCTTGAGTCCTTAGAAAATATACTTAGAAAATAAACTGTCATTACAACATGTCATTATAACATACAGGGATGGAAATAATGAATTGACAAACAACAATAGACCATTTGTTTCTTTAGGGGGAAAGAGATAATAAGGGTGGCCAACATATTAAAATGATAGCTGAACATTTGTTCTTTTTAACTCATCCAAGCTAGAAAGGTTTTTGTAAACCTGACAGGGATTTGATGTAGATGAATAATTTGTTATGAAGATTGGATGAAAATGTGGCCACTTGTGTGTTCACTGTCTTACTACAATTTTACCTCATAAAACCCAATTTCAAACCTGACAGGAATGTGATGGTGATGAATGTTCTGATGATGTTTTCATGCAGATTGGATGAAAATGGGGCCTCTAAAAGTGTATGCAAGGTTTTTTTCTTAACTTTGACCTTGTGACCAAGTGTTTGACCCCACATGACTAAGCTTTGAGTCTGACTGAAATTTGATGGAGATTAATCTTCTAGTGAACCCTTATATGGTTTTGATGAAAAATAAGGCTCCTAGCTAGATCATTCATACTAAAATTTAACCAAGTTTCCTAGCGTGTTTTTTTTTATCTCACATGACCCAATTTAGAATTTCACTGAGATTTGATGGGGATGAAAGTTCTATGCTGTTTCATGAAGATTGGAAGTTCAATGTGCCCTGTACATTGTTCAGAAGGTTATTTTAATATGTGTGATATAAACCATGATAAACATTACATATGCAATTTAAGTTCAAGTGAACATAACTCTTGTGTTTTTGAGGCAATCTTAGTGAAACTTGTCATCTGATATTTCCTTACAGTGGTTAAGTTAACATTAACATATAGCTTTAATTAAATCCATCTAACCATTTTTTAGATATGGCTACAGATGGGACAAACAGACGGATGGATGGACAGACAGCGACAAACCAATATAACATCCGCCTTTTTGCAAGGGAAAATTACTCCTTACCAAGTTACACAATATAACATCCGCCTTTTTGCAAGGGAAAATTATCCCTTAACGGTTAACACAATATAAACAAGTGCGGCTTTTTCAGAGTTATGAAATCATTCACTATCAAGGTGAGGATGTTTTATATTTGGTCAGTTACTGCTTGCAATGTGACAAAAACAAAAGCTGAAATACAACTGTGTATCTATCTTATACGAGTTCACAGTTCTTGGTAAGTTGTATTATGAACCAGTTATATATAATTATATTACGTTCTGGTGGATCACATAATACCCTTGACAACCTCGTCGCTAGGGGAATAATAAGTTAGAACTCTTGACTTACCATGTTTTATTGATAATATGTCATAGCCTCCATCTTTCACATAACACACCTGTGCTATTTCATTTAAAGGAAGACTTAACAGCACATCCTGTGAAATACAAGAAACAGAGTTAATATAAACTAGAACTATCACTAAAGGTGATTAATACCCCCGCCCCAACCCCTGACACATATTATATCTCACAGTATTATCTTTGACTCAGACAATTTGAATATCAGTATCAAAAAGAAATACTAAGATGATATCAAACACAAAACGGCTCCTTTTATCTGGACCGACCGACCGACAGGCTGATGCCACACAAAACGGCTCCATTTTGCCATGTTTCAAGTAAATCCGGTTGAAATTGAAGGAGGAGTATGTTGCACCAGATTATATTTTAAGAAAAAAAATCCTATTTCAAGGTCAGAGGTGAAGGTCACAGGGACATGAAATTTGCGTCTTGCACATCTACTACTCCTGATTAACATTTATGCCAAGTATCAAGTAAATCAGGTAGAAACTGAAGGAGGAGTACAACGGAACAGATTTTGCGGACAGACCGACCAACCGACAGGCTGAGTGCAGTATAACCCCTTCAAACTACGTTTGCGGGGGTATAATGAAAAAAATTTACAATCTATGTCACCAAGAAAAAACAACTTTAACACAAATTATAAGAAAGATTTTTTTTTTTGAAAAACCAAAAAAGAATTTTATAGTAAAATATCTAGACAAATAAAACATAAATCACAAGTGGAAAATAATTTACATATTTGATTGATGCATATAAGCAATCTAGCCCTTGCTTCAAATAAGAAGACAATCTAAATCGATTAACTGAGATGATTCATTTGAGTACCAACAACATAGGGTTTGAGTGTCAAATAAGGATTTTAAAACATGGAAAATACCCCTTTTCTAGAGTGCCCTCAGTCATTCATTGATAATGATTGACAAAAGGCATGTGTCTGCCAACAAAAGGCTAAACAGTGTGTGGAAAGGTGCCTCTAAATAACAGTATGGAGTAAAGATAAAAAACATGGTTATTTGAACTGGCAGCCATGATAGAACTGTAATACTGTTGAAACAATGTGAACCCTTTTCCACATACTACAAATCTGCAGCAGGCAACTTTGAAAACATCTAGGCAACATTATGGTTCATTTCTATATAGGGATATTTAATCATTGAACACAGCAGTATGGTTAATCACTATATGGGTATATTTAATCATTAAACATTATGGTGCATCTCTATATGGGGATATTTAATCATTGAACACAACATTATGGTTAATCTCTCTATATGGGGAAATTTAATCATTGAACACAGCATTATGGTGCATCTCTATATGGGGAAATCTAAACATTGAACATAATGGTTCATCTCTATATGGGGATATTTAATCATTGAACATTATGGTTCATCTCTTTATGAGAAAATTTAATCATTGAACACAGCATTATGGTGCATCTCTATATGGGGATATTTAATCATTGAACATTATGGTTAATCTCTTTATGAGGAAATTTAATCATTGAACACAGCATTATGGTGCATCTCTATATGGGGAAATCTAAACATTGAACATAATGGTTCATCTCTATATGGGGACATTTAATCATTGAACATTATGGTTCATCTCTAAATGGGGAAATTTAATCATTGAACATTATGGCTCATCTCTAAATGGGGAAATTTAAACATTGAACATTATGGTTCATCTCTAAATGAGGAAATTTAAACATTGAGCATTATGGCTCATCTCTATATGGGGAAATTTAAACATTGAACATTATGGTTCATCTCGATATGGGAATATTTAATGATACGATTGAACACAACAGTATGGTTCATCTCTATATGGGGAAATTTAATAATTGATCACAGCTTTATGATTCATCTCTACATGTGGAAATTTAATCAATGAACACAGCTTAATTTAACCTTGTACTCACATCTTTTCCGTCCCTATATCTGCTGATTTTCACTTGCTGTTTACTCAAGAAAAATATGGCTTCATGATCAAAGGAGTAGTGAATAGGTATCAAGCCTTGATTCTAAAATTAAAAAGATATGCATCAAGCAAAGGAAATACGAACTAGCATTACATTGTGTCACCATATCATTTCACTTGTGTAATTTCAAACTTGAAAGTTGGAACACAAATGGAAAGGTTCTTTTAAGACATTTTGTACATATGTTAAAAAATTGTTTACCGTATTCCAAAAAGAACAGTTGAACTGACACTTAAAATTTCTGCAGCAATTTTTCTAACTAGATGCCCACAGGCAACATGTCATGCCAGTTTCAAAGGTTTTGTCACAGACATAGCTCTTCCATGCAATTGAAACACAGACTGTCAAATAGTTGACCTGATAGCAGTTAATTAAGGGCCTTTTGCGATTCCAAAGAGGTTGTAAAATGTCAAAAATACAATACCCCAACATTTTGTTATTATATTTGAGATACCATATTACGTATTCTGAAGTTTAACATACATCAATTTTAGTATGTTTTGTGTATGAAAGGTTCAGGTATATTTAACATAGGAATAATTTTACACACCAACACATGTATTGAAAGACACATGTATCTATCCTCATTCAGTAATAAATCCTTGAACTGAAAATCTTTTGAATAATGGAATAGTTTGTGTTTTGGTACTTCTGGAATGTGGATATTAATTATGTTGAGAGGTGTTGTCAGTATATAGTGAACAATCACATATGAAACCATAGGAAAGTGAGTTTTCGTTTAGGGCTATTCCAGTAAAACATATGTCCCACCCCAGGAAGGCACTTTCAAAATTGACCAACCCCCTTCAGAAGTTTATTTGACTAGAAAAGAACCCCCTTTAGAATATTTTCTGAGCAAATTCGGACCCCCTTCAGAAGTTTATATTTTTTGTTGCAAATTTCAACCCTCAATAGCAGTTTTGTCGGACTTCTGATTAGGACTTACTATAAGTATATTCATGGTCCAACAGTAAGTTTCTGCTCTTGCATCGTAAGTAAAGATGTTGATTCTGACAGGAATTAAAATACACATTAATTTGTATTGAGGTTTAAGACTGATTTTCAACATCTTTGGTCATTTAAAGGCGGTCAGTTATCCATACCCTCTGTTCCTGGAAGACCCAGTACTAAGCCAAACCCAAACAACTGACAGTTTCCTCATATAAATCGGAGGCGGAGGCCTCGAACTCGGAACCTTCAGGTTACTAACCTAGCATATTACCAACCACGCCACAAAGGCCTTCATTAAGATATTTCAAATTAAATTTGAACAAGAAAATGTGTCCATGGAACACAGATGCCCCAGTCGACAGTCAGATGAACAAATGTATGGTCACAAATAGATTTATTCAACAATTAAACAAAATAACTTTTTTCCGATTTTCAGTACCATACCGTTTTGATCGTATCTCGAAAATTTGTCTTCAAACGAATTCTGTACACTACGTTTGAGAAATATATTATGTGGTTAAAACAAAGCGGTTTTTCTTCATCGGGCAGTCTGTCTGTCACAGTGATTCAGATTGCAACTCGGTCTTTTAAGACAGCTGTCCTAAATGTAAAAAAAAAACCAGGCCATTTTGTCCTAAACTTAAACAAGAGGGCCATGATGGCCCTGGATCGCTCACCAGATTTTTCTTTTCACTATAGCAATATAAGCCCTGACCCCTGGTAGTTTCCTACCTTGGCTTGGCTTGAAAAAATCTAAGAGGGTCACCCTAGGAACATTTCTAGTAAATCTTTTGAAAATAGATCAGACACTTTCGGAGGAGAAGATTTTTTAAGGTCCACTATATCCATATAAGGCAAAATAGCTCCGCTCCCTGGAGGCCATTTTTTTATGACCAATCAAAATGGCTTCAAGATATCTGATGGAGGGTCACCCAAGGAACATTTCTACAAAATTATTAAACAAGAGTACCGCGGTACATAATACAGATTATGGCCCTAGCAATAATCTCATTTATTTTGGGGCTGACAAACTGTGGTGGGTTGGGAGTTGTTTTTAAATAGTGTTTTTGGAGTTTTGGGAATCGTTTACTTCCGGGTTAATTCGCCTATCTGTTATGATCAATTCTAGACGACAAAGCGCTTGCATTTACTATTGGATTTGATTAAGCGTCTAATCACCTATTATGCAAAGTCTCGGACACTTCAAAATTTGAGAATATTCGGAACACTCGGCCTTTTTTCAATCGGCTTCAAGGAACCATGCACAAAATAGATTTCGGAAAAACGATTTAATATCCAAAATCATCGGCGATAATTTTGGAAAGACTATGCCGTGGAGGAAAAGAACACAGACGAATAATCCGTGTGGAAGGGAACGGGAGAAAAAATGGCGGTGTCGTTGTGATCAATAGAATTGATGAGTTGTTTGTCTCGCATCATTGATGATCTCGTCACGTGGTGAGTATTCTATCATTTTAGGCGATCCTATGTCAGTCTGGTCCATTTCAAGGACAAATTTATTGCAGGGAGGGACGCCTAGACGTCTCGTATTGAACTTATCAATGATAGGAAGAAATCGCGATTTGAGTTGGATGACATATCTGCCCATACACTGGACCGTGCAATGTTTCGCCGTCAAGGAACCCAATTAACCTCGATTTTTGAAAGTTGAACTTGTTGGTAGCGGCAACTTCACTTAATAACTTTGCTCATTTGTATTATTCTGGATCATGATAACTAGCAAGTTTAGCTAGGGAGTCATGTGGATGCCATACGGTATGAGTTACGGCTGGTAGTGTTTCGGGCCCATTTAAAAAATCGTCTTCTGCCAAAAGCAGGGTATATCCGCTAGCTCTCTTCCCCGAAGAACAGCCAGTGAATTTAGGCTTGTACACCAGGTCATTCACATAATGACTTTATATACTGTATCCTATTCTCTGCTCAGTTCAATTCACAAGCTTTGAACTCTTTGCCTGTATTTTCGATTTCGACGAACTTGGTTTAATGGTTGAATTTGATGGTAACTTTTATTTTGTCATGGCTTTGTCATTTGATTGCCTGCAAGACAGGAGAACTTTTTGCCATATTCCGCAGACTACGCGAAAGTCGTCGGTCCTTCTCCTAAAAGGTTGTTATTTTAGACAAGCTAAAGAAGGCAATCTTAGGGGACCGAACATCTAATACTTTACCTAGATGATTTATTTTATTTTTTTGGGGAAAAGGGAACTGAACACCGTGCTTCCATAATGTCTGTTTTCTGTCACAAAATGTGTTTGCTAGGATAACTTACTGCTTGAGTATATGTACTTTTAAGAAAATGTCGTTCTTGATTGGTATCTTGGGTATTTGGTGAAATTGGTTTGAAACCTGGGGATATACTTTTAAGAAGCTATTCCAGCAGATAATAAGTGGAATTTAAGTATACACTTTCAGCAACAAATGTATTTTTAAGTATTATAAAATGCAGTTCATAACTGGATATTTTAACTTTGATTGCTAGTCTATCTTGCATTCCTTTCTGCCACAGATTGATCAATTGAATTTAAGGTTTGAAAGCCTCATTTTCACCTTCAAGCAGAATCTGGTATGGAAGACGACCCAACAGAAACGGGGTTTGTAATGAGGACTTTCAGTTTTTGTAGGAAGTTCCCACATGCACATTGGCCCACATGCCTTGATCTAACGGGGCCTCATTGGGACATAACCATTCTAGCAGTTTCCAGATTTCATTATCACTTCCATATGGGGAGAGAGCCTTCGAAAACAAGTCATGACACTTCTTAGGGCATTCACCTTACTCTTACAGATATCTTTTATAACCTTTCCCTTGATTTAGACGACATGTTTGACCTTTGAGATTGAATATCGTTTTAGGGCTGTGCATGTATCTGGCCATTCAAATAAACTTGCTAACTTGTTAGGCCGCTTAAGATCGATCGCAAAGATTACTGGTGCGTTTAAGAAAACTTAATGCTCCCCTGGCCTAATTACACAGCACTATTGATTTCCTACTGTTTTGAGTTTGGTTATTCTCCTTTGCATGCTTACAAGAAGCCATGTGATTATTTGTGCTATATGCTCATTATGTTGCTTACATCCGTCTTAACGTAATTCTTCAGCTTGGTTCACAAGCTGCACCATTCCTTAGTTTATTTACAGATATTTGGCTCATGGGCCGGGTGACCCACTGATTGCCAGAGTGGAAGGATGAGCTAATTTAAGGAGGTCACATGGTCTGGGTTTGTATGATTAAAAGATGCCAGTGGTATTTACTGTAGCCTACTACTTCCCAAGTTAGTTTATCACCCGTCACCGACGGTCAGTCATGATCGTAGTTCTCCTATCCTACGTGGGAATGATCTTGTTGGTACTACACAATGGAAACTTCTGAAGTACATGAAATATTAGCTAATCTGTTTTCAAAGTTGTCTGCTGCAGAATACAGATTTGTTGTATGTAGGTATGGGATAACTTATCATCATACATTCTTTCCGACGTTTAGCAGAGGTCGCTGTGACACACATTGTTCGTCTTTCACCAGTGGAAAAGCAGCCAGTTGCTTGGAAAAGTATGGAGTACTGGTGTGAAACAGGAAACATGAGTAGGCTAACTGGCCGTAGTGATATGACTGACTATCAGTCTATGTGGAAAAGCAGCGAGTTGCTTGGACAAGTATGTTGTATGGAGTACTAGTGTGAAAAAACCAGGAAACATATAAGTAGGTGAACTGACTAGCAGTCTATGTGGAAAAGCAGTCAATTGCTTGGAAAAGTACTGGTTTAACGGTGTTAAACCCAAATCAATCGATTGGTGGGAAATCATCATAGATTTCCTGGAGAGGCCTTGAATCTAATCAAGTGAGCTTTGGGGGAAAAAAATAAGTAACAAAAGGAACACATTAATACAACTGGAAAAGCAGCCAATTGCTTGGAAAAGTACTGGTTTAACGGTGTTAAACCCAAATCAATCGATTGGTGGGAAATCATCATGGATTTCCTGGAGAGGCCTTGAATCTAATCAAGTGAGCTTTGGGGGGGAAAAAATAAGTAACAAAAGGAACACATTAATACAACTGGACATCAGATTGTGAGGAATTTATGGAATGGTAGATCAATTATATGGGAAATTGATACCAAAATAAGTGGACTTGTGTATAGGAGAGAGGGATGACCTGTATTAGCCATCCGACCTCAGTGCCTGGACCCTGCATTAGTCAGGAACGGGGGCTTGGGGAAGCTTTGAATTGGTGGGGACTGCCTTGCATGGCATGTCAACAATGACGGAAACCTTGTGAGGTGGCCTTCCCCAGTTATTAAGCATGCCATTCCAAATTTATATCATTAGTTTTTAGGGGAGAGTTATGTCCAGAACAAGCAATGGATTTCTTGTATTAGCGCATCTCTCGTGGACCCCGCTTTTAGGCCCTTTGGATTTATGGAATTTTAAAAGTAAACTACGAATTGAAATGGAGGTTGTAATATGGATTTTGAAGGCTATTGTCAGAGGAGGATAGGATCTGGTGTCTTGGTTCACCGCGCGGTCCACTGTGATTGCTATACCCCAATGTCCATTTTCCCGCTGAACCCACTAGTAGGGTATTGGAATGAAAGCGGAAAAGGTCATGCTTTCATATAAAACTACTAGTCGTACATATTTGGTGCGTATAGATAGGCCGCTGAATGGGGGACAAATTTATACTAAATTTTCTGTGGCGGATTCTAGCGGCCAGTGAGTGGGCGGCATAGTGATCTAGCATACCTAATAGTCAGAATTCATTGTTATTTATACCTCCAACGTCGACCTCGAGGCTTGGACTCTGTCAGCATCAGTCAGGAACGGGGCCTCGGGTGTCACGGACGAGGAGCTGGGAACTGTGAGGGGCTATTATGCATGGCATGTCTCAAGGATGTGGAACCTTGCAAGGCGGCTTCTCACAGGATTCCAACAATCCTAAGTTTAATTCATGGCTTTGTCTATGGCACGCACCATTGATAAATTATCTATAGGGGAGAGGGATGCCCAGAACAGAAAGCGGAAAAGGTCATGCTTTCATATAAAACTACTAGTCATACATATTTGGTGCGTGCAACTGCATAACAGTCTGATCACTGTGCCGTCCTCCATGATGGCTGAATACCACTTGCGTCCAAATTAACTCCACAATAATAGTGTTTATGATGTGTGTCGTTATTATTTTTTGTCTGGGAATAAATGTGTTGTATTTGATGATTTTACTTTTATGTTATTTTATTGCGGCGGCATCCTAAAATAATACAGATTATGGCCCTAGCAATAATCTCATTTATTTTGGGGCTGACAAACTGTGGTGGGTTGGGAGTTGTTTTTAAATAGTGTTTTTGGAGTTTTGGGAATCGTTTACTTCCGGGTTAATTCGCCTATCTGTTATGATCAATTCTAGACGACAAAGCGCTTGCATTTACTATTGGATTTGATTAAGCGTCTAATCACCTATTACGCAAAGTCTCGGACACTTCAAAATTTGAGAATATTCGGAACACTCGGCCTTTTTTCAATCGGCTTCAAGGAACCATGCACAAAATAGATTTCGGAAAACCCACCCTCCCACCCATTATTTAGGCTATTGATTCTGCTGTGAGTTTTTCATGTTTTCAGGTTCATTTGATGCGATCATCGGAAATAAACAGCCCTTAAACAAACCAATTGCCATGGAACTGGATAACCGGATGGGTCTTGGTGTTAACCTTTGCGTCATGTGACTTTTATGGCTGTGTATCGTGATATTCATTAACTTTACAGAACGATAACCTTGATATAAGATGATATAAGGACATGTCAAAGTGCTTACTTTTGTTTTATGAGACCTGCTGTGATAATAGGTCATGCCATACACTTTACAGGATGTGTTTCTAAACATTTCGTTAAAACTTTTAGCACAGCATTTCTAGATTGCCTCCATTACTGTAGGGGGGCAACAACATTCTTCGCTTGTGGTATTGGGATTCTAGCGGCCAGTGAGTGGGCGGCATAGTGATCTAGCATACCTAATAGTCAGAATTCATTGTTATTTATACCTCCAACGTCGACCTCGAGGCTTGGACTCTGTCGGCATCAGTCAGGAACGGGGCCTCGGGTGTCACGGACGAGGAGCTGGGAACTGTGAGGGGCTATTATGCATGGCATGTCTCAAGGATGTGGAACCTTGCAAGGCGGCTTCTCACAGGATTCCAACAATCCTAAGTTTAATTCATGGCTTTGTCTATGGCACGCACCATTGATAAATTATCTATAGGGGAGAGGGATGCCCAGAACAGAAAGCGGAAAAGGTCATGCTTTCATATAAAACTACTAGTCATACATATTTGGTGCGTGCAACTGCATAACAGTCTAATGATCACTGTGCCGTCCTCCATGATGGCTGAATACCACTTGCGTCCAAATTAACTCCACAATAATAGTGTTTATGATGTGTGTCGTTATTATTTTTTGTCTGGGAATAAATGTGTTGTATTTGATGATTTTACTTTTATGTTATTTTATTGCGGCGGCATCCTAAAATAATACGCCCGTCAGGAACTTCTTTACAAATATTCTAAGTCCAAAAAGGGGCATAACTCATTCAAAAATTGACGAAATCCCAGGAAATATGAACTTGATCTGTGACACATCACTACAAAGCCTTATACAAAATTTCAGCTCAATAGCTCAAAGTATGTAGGAAAAAAGTGTGGTAAACCCGAACGGACAGAGGGACGGAGGGAGGGACATGTATGACCATACCATAATACGTACCGTTTTTAAGAAACGGTCGTATAAAAATCGGCCTGACACCTTTGGAGGAGAAGATTTTTAAAGTTTTCACTATAGCCATATAAGTCAAATTAGAGTTAAATGATAGAGGGTCACCCAAGGAACATTTCTACAAAATTATTTGAAAATCGGCCAGACATTTTTGGAGAAGAAGATTTTTTAAGTTTTCACCTTAGTCATATAAGTCAAAATAGTCCCGCCCCCCTGGTGGCCATGTTTTTTGACCAATCAACACAGCTTCAAGGAATCTGATAGAGGGTCACCCAAGGAACATTTCTAAAAAATGATTTGAAAATCTGTCAACCAGTTTGGCAGAAGAAGTTTTTTTCATTTCGTTGCCATGGAAACCAGAATTCTGCATGGATCCCAAAAATTTGAAGGAATTCTGGTGAGGCCATTGGGAGGATGCTTTCTGTGAAGTTTCAGCCCAATTGACCCACTGGTTACTGAGGAGAAAAAGTTGCCGGACAAAAGGAGAAATGAGCAATTTATTCTTTTCCACAATGTTTTCAAAAGTCTTCTTCAGGTGACTGTCTAGCTTGTATTTTAAACTTATTTAGTGTTAAGCTGGAGTGAATTATTGTAATTTTCTCTTTAAACTAAATTTAAACATAAGTAAAGAGGGAAGAGAAAAAGTCATCTAATTGACTGTGGTTTCAGAGGAAAATGAAGCATTTCCACTATGTGACAGGTGATATACCTGGACAGTCTAAAATGTTTAAAAATTCAAGTAGGCTTGTATATTTATGATGTGGGGGATTCTCTTCTTTTTTTTAGACCAAAAAAAGTTTTGAGTGTCTTGTAAATTATGGCCTTTTCATTTTCGCTGCTGGCCTTTATCACAACTTGTTCAAAGTTTGGCAGCAGATTTGCACAAATCACAGAGGCCTTATGGTTTTTGCTGTCTGCGTGCCTCTTTAATGTACTGGTCCGAAAATAGGAAGTCCCGTCTGTCAATGCATTTTTTATATGTTGTGTGCACAAATTGTAGCCGTTTTTCTGCATTGAAATATGCTCAGCCAGAAATTTTGAAACGCTCTAGACGATTTGACAGGCAAATCAGGTACAGTACTTATTGAGGAGTTGGGCATTTGTTCTTAATCGGCTGAATTTTGATTATTTTTTCCGTTTTAATGCTTGTCGACGCGTTATCTTTCCGAAAAAAAAAAGCGATTGTCGAAAATGTTTTCGTTCCGACATTTTGAAAGGGTTTAATCCGGGTTCTTAAAAGAGGCCCTACGATTGGCTGATATTTAATGAGCCAGCCAATGAAATCAAGTTTTACATCAATGATCATTAGACGCTTTACATGTAGTATACTTTAATGCATTGTAACTGCTATGAAGCGCGTACGTAACTCGACAAAACGCTTTTTGTTTATTATGAATCAAAATGCGTCTACTGCACAATATTTTTCAGTTGGCTTCGCGGAGATTAACTCTAGCGATGTCATATTTCCGATGCCCGACGCCAATCTGATTCTGAATCTCTGCAGTCAATATAAATGAGCAGATACGGACAGAGGCAAAAAAGAAAATGATGCCCCCCTTTAGAAGCGAAATTGGACTTTTCACCACCCCCTACAGTAGCAAATTAAGAAAAAGACCTTCCCCCTACAGAATTTTTTTATTTTGCCGTCCTGGGGTGGGACATATGTTCAACTGGAATAGCCCTTAGATCTTATTGAGAAGTTTACCAAACAAATAATTGTAGCTGACACAGCATCCAACTTTAGAACAGTAATGTCAAAGAGTGTCTACTACAGATCCATCAAAGTGCAGCTATAAGTGGGAAAGGATTAGTTTAAACTTATTTATTTTACATCAATTGCGAAACAAGCTTTCAGCTTATATTAAACACGCTCGATGTCTGCTTCCTAGATACTTAACCAGTTCTCACGGGACTCGAACCACCGTCTTCCACAAGGGTTAAAAGAGAACAGACTTCTTTTTTTGCAAAATTTGTTTTTACTTCTGCCAGCATCACCTCATCATGGTGCACAAGTGTGCCCAGTAACTTGGGAATCCTATGATGCATGGTTGAGATGTGCGCCAGACAAGGTAAATTGTATCAAACAGTACTCGTTTTGACCTTTGACCTCTAAGTGTGACCTTGAGCTTTAAGGTACAGGCCTGGGTCTTGTGTGTCATGGTGAACAAGTGTGCCCAGTAACTTGGGAATTCTACGATGCATGGTTGAGATGTGCGCCAGACAAGGTAAATCGTATCAAACAGTACTCATTTTGATATTTGACTTCTAACTTGATAATCTACATAGGTGTGATAGTTGGGTACGGTTGTAGAAAGTTTCAATGCAATACATGTAGTATTTTTAAATAAAAGTACTTGCATGCAAAACCTTAACCAAGGTATGACATGGACACCAACGCCGACGCCAGGGTGAGTAGTATAGCTCTCATATTCTTCTAATAGTCTAGCTAAAAACCATTGTGACAAACAGGGAAAGTGAGTACCATTAATGCTGATGTTTAGAACTTTTCACTCATACAGACACATTTTGAAAACAATGCGACAAAAGGACAAATTGCTCATAATCTATTCAATATTTATACATTCATTTATACAGTTTTTCACATGTTTTTAAAGTGGTCTTCTGCTGATGCTGATTTATTGTATGTTGGAAAGGGTTAAATAGTAAAAAATACTTTTTACAGTAGTTTATTTCCCTTTCCATGTTATTGAAATTCTATAAATAACATATCCAATATAATTTCAGTGTTTTTGAGGAAATCTTACTTGTCATATGACATTTCCACACATTTTCAATCAAATCCATCTTACCATACCTTAAATATGGCTCATGATGGGCGGACTATTATCCTATCAACCCTTGGCGGGGGATATAAAAACAAGAGGGCCATGATGGCCCTGGATCGCTCACCTGATTTTTTTTTCCATTTTAGCCATATAAGCCCCGCCCCCTGGCGGCCATAGTTTCCGACCAATCAACTTGGCATGAAGGAATCTGATAGAGGGAACATTTCTACAAAATTATTTGAAAATCAGCCTGACACTTTTGAAGGAGAAGATTTTTTAAGTTTTCACTTTAGCCATATAAGGCAATATAGCCCCGCCTTTGGTGGCCATGTTTTTTCACCAATCAACATGGCTTAAAGGAATCTGATAGAGGGTCATCCAAGGATCATTTCTACAAAATTATTCGAAAATCAGCCTGACACTTTTAGGAGAAGATTTTTTAAGTTTTCACTTTAGCCATATAAGGCAAAATAGCCATGCCCACTGGCGGCCATGTTTTTCGACCAATCAACATGGATTGAAGGAATCTGATAGAGGATCATCCAAGGAACATTTCTACAAAATTATTTGAAAATCGTCCAACCAGTTTGGGAGAAGAAGAATTTTGAATTTTTTTTTCATTTCGTTGCCATGGAAACTAGAAATTCTGAAGGAATTCTCGTAAGGTCATTGAGAGGATGGTTTCTGTGAAGTTTCATCTCAATTGACCCACTGGTTACTGAGGAGAAGATGTTGAAGCACACCGGACGCCGGACAAAAGGCGATCACAATAACTCACCTTGAGCAGAGATCAGGTGAGCTAATAAAGGAAAACTTAAAAAGTCAAAAAAATTTACGCAGATGATTTTAATAGGTTCTTTCACTGAATGAATTAAGTACCTTTCCTTTGTCAATTATCTTTAAAAGGTTATTTTACTGAATGATTTAAGTACCTTTCCTCTGTCAATTATCTTTAAAACCTCTGTTCTGTTGGTTGTATCAGCTTCTACTGTGACTCCAGGTACATCACCAAGGTACTATACGAAACAGAAGATTAGATATGGAATATCAAACATGTCTCGTATATATAAATAATTTAATCTGCCCTTATTCCACATAGAATTTTGAAAACATTGTGACAAAAAGGAGAATTTTCTCATTTTGCTTGATTAAATATTTGTTCTTTCATTTACAGAAAATGTCCATATTTTGTAAATGTTTTCAAATTTAATATATGTGGGAAAGAGTCTTTGTTGAGTATACTCAAAGCCAACTTCTGCTGGCAATTAAGGATTCAACCTTTTCCTCCATACATCAAACCTGCTGCGGTCACTTTTAAAAACAAGAGGGCCATGATGGCCCTGGATCGCTCACCTGATCTATAGGATTCATAATATGAAGCATGTAAATTTTAAGGTATAGTATTTCTCTTAACTGTAATAGATGTAAAGTGTTGAAATAACATGAATTCATATTTGCTATTTTGATTAACTTGGAAAACACTTGTGAAGTCAGAAATAATTAAACAATCTTCATAGAGGGTGCCCTTAGGAACATAAATTTTGTGCAAAATAATTTTTAAATCGGGCCAGCACTTTTGGACAAGAAGTTCTTTTAAGATTTGGCAATTATCCCCTTTTCTAATGCCGCAGCAACCAAAGTTCTACTTGGAATTAAATTCTTTGAACAACATTGAAAGGGGACCACCTTAGGACCATTTCTGTGAAGTTATTTTGAAATCTGGCCAGTACTTTTGGACAAGAAGATTTTTAAAGTTTTAACAATGCACATATAAGGAAAACAAGCCCCACCCCCTTGCGGCCATGTTTTTCAACAGATCGGAAATATTTGAACAAGCTTGGTAGGGGGTGCCCCAAGGAACATTTGTGCAAAATAATTTTTAAATCGGGCCAACACTTATGAACAAGAAGATTTTTTAAGATTTGGCAATTTTCCCCTTTTCTGATGCTGCAGCAACCAAAGTTCTACTTGGAATGAAATTCTTTGAACAACTTTGAAAGGGGACCACCTAAGGACCATTTCTGTGAAATTATTTTGAAATCTGGCCAGTACTTTTGAACAAGAAGATTTTTTAAAGTTTTAACAATGCACATATAAAGGAAAACAAGCCCCGCCCCCTTGCGGCCATGTTTTTCAACGGATCGGTAATATTTGAACAATCTTGGTAGAAGGTGCCCTAAGGAACATTTGTGCAAAATAATTTTCAAATCGGGCCAGCACATTTGGACAAGAAGATTTTTTAAGATTTGGCAATTTTCCCCTTTTCTGATGCCGCAACAGCCAAAGTTCTACTTGGAATTAAATTCTTTGAACAAATTTGAAAGGGGACCACCTAAGGACCATTCCTGTGAAGTTATTTTGAAATCTGTCCATTGGTTTAGTAGAAGAAGTCATTTGTAGGAAATTGTTAACAGACGGACAGACGACGACGACGGACGCCGGACATTCAGTGATCACAAAAGCTCACCTTGCACTTCGTGCATAGGTGAGCTAATAACAAGACAAATTGAAAGTAAATTATTGAATAGAGCTGAAAACATTGATGTAAATTGAGAAATAGCTCATTACGAGCAATTTCTTGTTTTGTGATAATGTTTTAAGAAACCATCTGCTGCAGTAAGGTCAAAATGCGTCTGCAGGTGTAAAAGGGTTCAGAACATGTACCGGTAATACAACCTTTATCTGGTGTTCTGGAAAATGTTCATTTTCATACTGGATTGAAAGGGATTTTGCGAGGGATAAATAAAGGGAACTACATCAAAAAAAATCATTAAATATTACTATATATTTTTAAAATCCAGAGCAGTGGTTATTTCAGGCAAGATAGTTTTCAATTCATCACTTGATCCATTACAAAAAGGTATCAAATCTATATAAAATTAGCAGCTAAACAAAGATAAGACCATGATGGTCCTTAATCACTGATTCAATCATAATTCAATCATAATTATTGTTTTCAATGATCTTATTATATTTAAACAAGGAAAACATATATTTAACTATATTCATTATATATTTGTTATGAAATTAAATACACATAATTAAAAACAAGGGCACCACAAAGCGGATGCATCCCCTCGGTATTAAATTTAACAAGAGGGCCAGGATGGCCCTGGATCGCTCACCTTAATTATACAATGTACTGCAATGTAAAACACATCAAGACAATTATTCTGAATGCAACCTCCAGTGTTAACAATATTTTCCTTCATTTGTCCTAGTGATCTATATTTTTTTACCTGATATGACCCATATTCCAACATGGACTAGATATCATCAAGACAACATTCTGACAAAGTTTCAACTTGCTCAAAGTAAAAAATTTCCTTTATTGACCTAGTTTCTGATCCAATATGACCCATATTCGAACTTGACCTAGATATAATTCAGACAAACATTCTGACCAAATTTCAAGCTGCTGAAGCAAAAAATGCGGCATCCAAAGTGTTCACAAGATTTTCCTTCAATTTGATCTAGTGACCCTAGTTTTTGACCCAGCATGACCCATATTCGAACTTGGCCTACATATCATCAAGAAAAACATTCTGATAAAGTTTCATCATGCTGAAATTAACAAGAGCTGTCGGAGGACAGCGCGCTCGACTATTCCACCGCTTATTTAAGTTACTGAGATAATGGACTCTAATGTAGTTGCATGCAAAACATTAACCACAATTTCTTAGTGGGTGATAATTTGCATTATATGCTGGATAGTGTTATTTAACATGATTATTTTCATAGGTGTGATGGTTAGAAAGGGTTGTATAACCTTTCAATGGAATGCATCAAGTAGTTACTAAGATATTGACTCTTAATGTTGTTTCACGCAAACCTTTAACCATAATTTCTAAGTAAAAAAAGGGCAACAATTTGCACCATATACAGGATAGAGTTATCTTAATTGGTTGTGTTTATAGTTGTGCAATTGGGAAAGGTTGTATAAAGTTTCAATATAATTTTTCAAGTTGTAACTGAGATTACACTCTAAATGTAGTTGCAAAACTTTAACCAGAATTTCTAAGTCCAAAAAGGTCCATAACTTGCATAAAATACTGGATAGAGTAATCATACTTGATTGTTTACATAGATGTGATGGTTGGTAAGGGCTGTATAAATTTCCAATGCAATGCATCAAGTAGTTACTAAGAGATGGTCTCTTTATGTAGTTGCATGCAAAACTTTAACCAGAATTTCTAAGTCCAAAAAGGCCATAACTTGCATAAAATGCAGGATAGAGTTATCATACTTGATAATCTACACAGGTGTGACAGTTGGGTAGGGTTGTAGAAAGTTTCAATGCAATGCATCAAGTATTTACTGAGACGTGGACTCTTAATTTAGTTGCACGCAAAACTTTAACCAGAATTTCTAAGTAAAAAAAGGGCCATAACTTGCATAAATTGCAGGATAGAGTTATCTAACTTGATTATCTACATAGGTGTGATAGTTGGGTAGGGTTGTATAAAGGTTCAATGCAATGCATCAAGTATATACTGAGATATGGACTCTTAATTTAATTGCACGCAAAACTTTAACCAGAATTTCTAAGTAAATAAAGGGCCATAACTTGCATAAAGTGCAGGATAGAGTTATCTTACTTGATAATCTACACAGGTGGGATAGTTGGGTAGGGTTGTAGAAAGTTTCAATGCAATGCATCAAGGAAATACTGAGATATGGACCTTTACTTTAGTTGCACGCAAAACTTTAACCAGAATTTCTAAGTAAAAAAGGGCCATAACTTGCATAAAATGCAGGACAGAGTTATCTAACTTGATAATCCACATTGGTGTGATAGTTTGGTAGGGTTGTAGAAAGTTTCAATGCAATACATCTAGTATTTTAGAACTTGCATGCAATACCTTAACCAAAGTGTGACGTGGACGCCAACGACGACGCCGACGCCAGGGTGAGTAGTATAGCTCTCATATTCTTCGAATAGTCGAGCTAAAAATGCAGTATCCAGAGTGTTAACAAGATTACCCTTCAATTTGGCCTAGTGACCTAGTTTTTAACCCGGCATGACCCATATCCGAACTTGGCGTAGATATCATTTAGACAAACATTCTGACCAAATTTCAAGCCGTTGAAGCAAAACATGCGGCTTCTACAGAGTTAACAAGATTTTCCTTCAATTTGGCCTAGTGACCTAGTTTTTGACCCGGCATGACCCATATTCGAACTTGGCCTAGATATTTTTATGACAAACATTCTGAGAAAATTTCAAACAGCTGAAGCAAAAATTGCGGCCTCTGGAGTGTTAACAAGATTTTCCTTCAATTTGACCTAGTGACCTACTTTTTGACCCGACGTGACCCATGTCCAAACTTGATCTACATATCATCAAGACAAACATTCTGATAAAGTGTCAACATGCTCAAGTTGAAAATGTGGCCTCCAGAGTGTTAACAAGATTTCCCTTCAATTCGACCTAGTGACCTAGTTTTTGACCTCATATGGCCCAGTTTCGAACTTGTCCAAGATATTATGGAGATAAACATTCTGATAAACTTTCATGAAGATTGGATGCAAAATGTAGCCCGTAGAGTGTTAACAAGCTCAAATGTTGACGACGCACGGACGCCGGACAAAATGTGATCACAATAGCTCACCTTGCACTTTGTGCATAGGTGAGCTAAAAATATGGCTAAAAATATGGCCAATGACCTGGATATTAATGTTATGTACCAGAAAACTAATGTTATTTGTCCTTGCCTTTAACAAATTGTTATTAATGTTATGTACCAGAGAACTAAGTGTAATTTGTCCTTGTGTCCGCATTTGGCCTTTGCCCATTTACAATCAATAGGCTACTAGACCTTGCAATATACTAACTGTATGGCAAGTTTGGTTAAGATCGGTCGAAGAATGTTCAGTGTAGATTGGTCACAAGGTTGTTATATGGGAAAATAGTCAGTCCAATTTTGACCTTGACCTTGACCGTATGACCTTAAAGATAAATAGGCTTCTAGACATTGCCATATACTAACTGTATACCAAGTTTGGTTAAGATCGGTCAAAGGATGTTCAGTGTAGAGTGGTCACAAGGTTGTTACGGACGCAAAGTCCAATTTTGACCTTGACGCTATGACCTTGAACATAAATAGGCTTCTAGACCTTGCCATATACTAACTGCATACCAAGTTTGGTTAAGATCAGTCAAAGGATGTTCAGTGTAGAGTGGTCACAAGGTTGTTAAATGGGAAAATAGTCAAAGTTTGACCTTGACCTTGACCGTATGACCTTGAAAATAAATAGGCTTCTATACCTTGCCATATACTAACTGTATACCAAGTTTGGTTAAGATCGGTCAAAGGATGTTCAATGTAGAGTGGTCACAAGGTTGTTACGGACGGAAGCACAATCAAACAGACAGCCCTGTTACTATATCCCCTCTCAAACTCTGTTTGATGCGGGGATAATAAATGAAGAGGACCATGATGGCTCTGGATCGCTCACCTGATTTTTGTTTTTTCACTTTATCCATATAAGCCCCGCCCCCAGGCGGCCATAGTTTCCGACCAATCAACTTGGCTTGAAGGAATCTAATAGAGGGTCACCCTAGGAACATTTCTACATTTGAAAATCAGCCCTACACTTTTGGAGGAGAAGATTTTTTAAGTTTTCACTTTAGCCATATTAGGCAAAATAGCCCTGCCCACTGGCGGCCATGTTTTTCAACCAATCAACATGGCTTGGAGGAATCTAAAAGTGGGTCACTTAAGGAACATTTCTGCAAAATTATTTGAAAATCTGCAAACCAGTTTGGGAGAAGAAGAATTTTGAAGTATTTTTTTTATTTCACTGCCATGGAAACCAGAATTTTGCATGGATCCCAAAAATTTGAAGGAATTATAGTTAGGTCTTTGAAAGGATGCTTTCTGTGAAGTTTCATCTCAATTGACCCACTGGTTACTGAGGAGAAGAAGTTGACGGATGACGGACGACGGAAAAAAAGGTAATCACATTGATGAGTTAAAGATTACAATAATAAAGCCCAGTGTAACTGTGTATAAAAGCATTTGCCCAAAAAAGTATTCAGTCCCAATGTTTGGCAGCTTCAAACATGCCTGCAGGTACTACAAAATAGTGCCAATAATGGCAACACTTCAAACATGCCAGTACATACTACAAATCAGTCTCAATGTTTTGCAACTCCAAACATGCCTGTACATACTACAAATCAGTCCCAATGTTTGGCAACTTCAAACATGCCTGCAAGTAACACAAATCAGTCCCAATGTTTGGCAACTTTAAACATGCCTGCAAGTAACAAAAATCAGTCCCAATGTTTGGCAACTTGAAACATGCCTGCAGGTACTGCAAATCAGTCCCAATGTTTGGCATCTTTAAACATGCCTGCAGGTACTACAAATCAGTTCCAATGTTTGGCAACTTTAAACATGCCTGCAAGTAACACAAATCACTCCCAATGTTTGGCAACTTTAAACATGCCTGCAGGTACTACAAATCAGTCCCAATGTTTGGCAGCTTCAAACATGCCTACAGGTACTACAAATCTGTAGTAGTTTACTTTGAACAGGCATCACCCCAAAAGGATGGAAAGTGTACATATAACATTAAATATATGAAATTATAATTTTTGAATAGAGTTGAAAATATTGAGGCAAATTGCTCTTAAAAATCAGCTGATGCAGATGTGACAAAATACATCAACATGTTGGAAAGGGCCTAAATCCAAGAACCTTAACTTAAATTTCAGTATAATATGAGTAATCACTTTTGTTTCAAACTCTACAAAGTGTCCATCTAGTTCCTGCAGCTTATTGAATTCCATGGTGAGGCCAGACGGGGTAAGTTCTGGCTTGTGCAGCACCCTCCTTTCTAAAAGGGAAAGTCTGGATCCTCTATTTGGCACCTGCTGAAAATAAAAATGGTTCACACATAACAAGCCAAACTGGATATAAATGGTTAATTCCCTCACTCTTTACCACATGCACAGGCATTTTGAAACACAGCTGCTGACAACTGCTGAAGACATCACAGCAAAAAAGTATACACTGAGCAATAAGTTATCTGCTTGTATGTGGGAAAGGTTTAAGCTTATTGAATTCAAAATTGAATATACGTAATGTATTTCTTGGTGAAATAGGGTGATTATTAAACTGGTATTATGTTTCATTAAATGCAGAGATTGGTCAAGATACAGTCATTCTAGAAACAAGTTAATAGAGTATTGCAAGCAATACAAAAGTCCCCTACCAGGCAACAAATTATAAGCTGAACAAGAGCTGTCGGAGGACAGCGCGCTCGACTACATGACGCTTTTTCACATAAAGCACTATTTCATTATATTGCACTTAAGTACTATTAAATCATATTATATACTCTATATGTAAAAGCAACTGAATAGATATACATACATTTAAATATAATTTAAAAATAAAATTTCTTAAGTCAATCAAGGGCCATTACTCCATATTTAGGATACAATGGAGTTATCTAACCTAATTGTACGATGGTCCTTAACAAATATGTGAAGTATGAAGTGATTTGAATGATGTAACTTTAACGTTGAGCTAAACGCAAATGTTAAAACTGACCGAGTCCAAAATTAGCAAAACCTTAAAAAAAGGTTTTCCTAATGTTTGACACCATGCAAAACCCGTTTGATATGTTGAAGAATTATATTTGATAAATAAATGATCACAATTAGAAAGAAATGTAACCAAAAATTAAGAATTTATCTAAAATTCTCAAAATCAAACAAAAATCATGTTTTTTACCCCCTAAAAGTCACACTCAGCATCTTCAACATACAATGTGAAGAAATGTATTAAATGTAATTATTTTCCAAATATGAAACCCCTAGCACAAGTACTTATTCAGAAAAAGTTAAAAAAATAAAATAAAATCCTACTTGCCCCAAACCACCGAAAATCATGTTATTTACCCCAAAAAGAAGGTCACACTCAGCATCTTCAGCATTCAATGTGAAGAAGGGTATAAGATGTAACTATATTCTAATTATTATACCTCACGTGACTTTGTAACGTTAAATTCTCATATACTCATCATGGGCAATTTCTTACTGTCTCATGCTAACAGTACGTTTTTGACCGGTTAACAGTATACTGTTACATGGCATGCACGCGCGTCTAAAATTCACGTGCTTGACGTCATCTCAAACAATAACGCGTCACAGTATTTTGTGAATAGCATTTGCAAAAAATGACTGCTTATGTAAACAAACAGTTTGTTTCAATTTCGGAAGCAGAGTTATACACACTAGATGACGCAAAAGATTCCACCAGCACCAAGCGGATCGTTAATCGGAGTGTCAAACTGTTTTGGACATATTTGGGGGCAGAAAACGCCGACTTCGAGGAAATGCCGAAGAATGTGATGAACAATCATCTGCGGACGTTCTTTGCGTCGGTTCGCACCGTAAAAGGGGATGAATTAAAGAAATCTACCTTGCACTCGGTCAAATATGGCCTGTCAAAGTACATTAAAGAGACATGTCGTATCGATATTTCAACAGACAGCGAGTTTGCATCATCAAGAAAAACATTCAAAGCAAAATTAACGGATCTGCAGAAGAAGGGGAAAGGGTCGGTTGAACACAAAAGCCAAATCACGGACCATGACTTGAAGAAGCTGATGAATCCTGCCAATGTTGCTTTCAACATAAACACACCCTGCGGCTTACAGAATAAGGTAGGATCATTATAATTGGTTGTCAAATTAAATACCTATGTTAGCAAAATAATAGTTAGCGTAGGGATTGAACCTGCTAGTTCCTACTTGCAATTGAATTGATCGCCAGTCCGATAACAAACTGAATTAGTCGGGTAGCTGAATTAATTTGTGTAAAGACATTGTCCAAATTATCTAGATACTTGTAGGCGAAGTGAAGTGTTTTGAAAGTTATTAAAGCTGTCATATTATCTTATCTAAATCCCTGTTCTGGATCCGTCACTATTTACTGTGAATCAATTCATTACTACATTAGATGTATGAACATAATTATTATTTTCCTCTGCTAGGTTTGGTTTGACATCATGTTTCATCTTTGTCGACGAGGACGAGAAAACCTCAGACAGATGACGAAAGCTACATTTGCAGTGGAGGTGGATTCTTCTAGACGAGAATATGTTCGCCAGGTTATGGACAAGGCTGACAAAAACCATGGGTGAGAAAATTTACACTTTTTTTTTATTTATGTTTAAAATGAGAATATTGCAGAACAGCAATACACTTTCAAGTAATGTATTTCTATCAAGTAATCAAGTGTCAACTTATTCTCCAAATGGGTATTACACAATACACATATATCGCATGTTCAGATATCTTAAATGTATTACTTTCAAATGACAAGATGTGTCTGCTTTCTTTTTCAGTGTTGATTCAACATCTGATGACACAATCGGTGAAGCAAGAATGTATGCCCGGCCAGGCGATGATATGTGTCCAGTGAAGAGTTTCAAAAGGTATCGGAGTAATCTTCATCAAGACCTTGACGACCTATGGCAGAGGCCCCGTGATAGTTTCAACACAGCGGATAAATGTTGGTATTGTTAATGTCCGCTTTGGAAGAATTCACTGGGTAATTTGATGAGTCAGATATCCAATATTGCTGCTCTGTCACAAAGATACACTAATCACTGCATAAGGGCGACATCTATTTCGGCACTAGATGTGGCTGGATTCGAGGCAAGGCAAATCATTAGAGCAACTGGGCACAAATCGGAAGCCTCGATTAAAAGCTACTCTTCACGGCTTACCGAGTGTAAAAAGAGAGAGATGTCGGCTGCATTAAGCAGTGCATTACTTGGCGCAGAACACAAAGTTCCAGTGGTGTCAAAAATTGGCCCAGATGATGATATTGATCGGGTATTTTTGCCTGAAAATGACTTTTCATCAGCAGTTATTCTTCCAATTCCTGCAAAAGCAGCTGACACGACAACCAACGATGTCCAGGAGCCATTATCACCTCGGATAATTAACATCCCTTATAGTGGAGGCGATAATGGGTACTACAACATAACACCTCATATGAACAACTGCAATGTTCAATTCCATTTTCATGGAAAATAAGACAAACAACTGTGATTTGCACGTGCATGACGTCATTTAAAACAATGACGTCAACGTTATTTACCTTGTGTATACATTATACTTAATATTGTCTTGGGTACAGAATAAAGTGATAAACTTGTAATTTTGTAATTTTGTTCGGTATAATAAAATAAATATTGCATGGCTTCCAGTGTGACAGTACATATTGTCAACATTCGGGTAAATACTGTTACCCTCGGCTTCGCCTCGGGTAACAGTATTATCCTCATGTTGACAATATGTACTGTCACACTGGAAGCCATGCAATATTTATATATTATTATACCTCACGTGACTTTGTAACGTTAAATTCTCATATACTCATCATGGGCAATTTCTTACTGTCTCATGCTAACAGTACGTTTTTGACCGGTTAACAGTATACTGTTACATGGCATGCACGCGCGTCTAAAATTCACGTGCTTGACGTCATCTCATATTAAATATTAAAGCCCTAGCACAAATTCTTATAGAGAAAAATTAAAAAATTAAATGAAAATGCCAACTTGCCCTAAAACTTTAACCACCCAAAATCATGTCTTTTACCCCAAAAAGAAGGTAAAACTCAGAATCTTCAGCATACAATATAAAGAAAGGTATTAGATGTAATTATATTCCAAATATGAAAGCCCTAGCACAAGTACTTATTGAGAAAAAAAAAAAAAAAGAAAAAAAATCCAACTTAACCTAAAACTTTAACCCCCGAAAATCATGTTTTTTTTCCCAAAAGGAAGGTCACACTCAGCATCTTTAGCATTCAATGTGAAGAAAGGTATAAGATGTAACTATATTCCAAATATGAAAGCCCTAGCACAAATACTTATGAATGAAAATCCCAACTTGCCCTAAAACTTTAAACGGACGCCGACGCCGACGCGAGTAGTAAAGCTCTCATATTCTTCGAATAGTCGAGCTAAAAAGGCACATTATTCTGTCAAACTTTACTTTATAGAGTTATGATCCTTGACATGTATGGTCTTCTAATGGTCCTGATCAAATGTGTGAAGTTCTCGAGTTGTAGACATGAAATTGCGCACCAAAGTCTTCAAGTCTGACCTTGACCTTGGGAGTAGGTGGCTGGGTGATGTGCATGACACACCATCTTGTTATTGAGAATAAGTGTGTGAAGTAATATCAAAATCCATCCAAGCATGAGGAAGAAACAGTCAGGACACAATATTGGGGATTGACAATGTTTTATCTCAAACGGTAGGTGCCTGGGTGATGTACAATTTCAGACACATCATCTTGTTATGGAGAATAATTGTGTGAAGTTATATCAAAATCCATTCAAGCATGTGGAAGATACAGCCCGGACACAAAATTGGGGATGGACAATGTTTGAGTTCAAACCATGACCTTGACCTTGTTATGGAGAATAAGTATGTCAAGTAAATATATAAATTAATTCAAGCATGTGGAAGTTACAGATTGGACACGAAATTGGGGACTGACAATGTATAAGTGGAAACTTCATGACACTTTATCTTGTTATTGAGAATAATTGTGTGAAGTTATATCAAAATCCATTGAAGCATGTGAAAGATACAGACCGGACAGGAAATTGTGGGACTGACGGACTGACGAACGGACAGATGCGAGCAAACCTATAGTCCCCAAACCGGTCACTGACATATTCAGGCATATCCAACATAGGATTAATTTTACAAACCAACACATGTATTGAAAGACACATGTCAGAGTGAGACACATGTTCTTATCCTCAAACTTGTCAAACACTAAGTTTAAATGAAGCTGGCATATTTCATTATTGTCTCGAAGTCAAACAATAAATTGTCAAAATGATCATCTTTAACCCTTTCCCTCATACGACAATTCTGCAGCAGACGACTTTGAACATATTTTGTCAAAAAATAGAAAATCTCTTTAATTGAATGGATAACCTATGACTAAAAGTGGAAAACATTGTGGCAAAAGGAAAGCGTATATATGAGGGAAATGGTTAAAATTTCTGACCTCGACCTTCCATGAACAGACCTCGGTTTTCATTTGACAAGCTATTTGATCATGGTGTACATGTGTGCTCAGTTACATGGGAATCCTATGATGCATGGTTGAGATGTAGGCCGGACAAGGTACAGTCCTATCAAACATTTCTCATTTCGATCTTTGACCCGTAAGTCTGAGCTTGAACTTTGAGGTAAAGGCCTGAGTCTTGTCTGCCACATGTCACCTCATCATGGTGAATATGTGTGCCCAGTAACTTGGATATCCCATGATGCATGGTTGAGATGTAAGCCAGACAAAGTACAGTCATATCAAACAGTACTCATTTTGACCTTTGACCTCTAAGTGTGACCTTGATATTTGAGGTACAGGCCTTGGTCTTGATCATGACATGCCACCCCATCATGGTGAATGTTGACGCATAGCAACTTTGGAATCCTATAATGCATGGTTGAGATGCGGGCCGGACAAGGTACAGTCCTATCAAACAGTACTCATTTTGACCTTTGTCCTCTAAGTGTGACCTTGACATTTGAGGTACAAGCCTGGGTCTTGATCGTGACACGCCATCTCATCATGGTGAATGTTTGTGCCAAGTTTCTTAGAAATACTATGATGGATGGTTAAGATGCAGGCCAGTAGGGGACTAATAATGTTCATTTCTATGTCACGATATATCATCGATATTTTTTTTATTTAAATATGTTGAAGGGAAGCAATCAAAATGGGCAAATAGCAAAGTGCCCGAAAGAGGTTAACTACTGTTTTTATGGTCTTTTAATATAATAGCAGGTTGACTGGTACCAAGACATTTTGAAGTTTATGTCATTGTGAAAATTATAATGATGACAATAAACAAGAACAAGAGGGCCATGAGGCCCTGGAATGAGAATGGGCTATTTAAGACATAAGTCTTTCATCAAGACAAACTTTCTGACAAAATTTCAAGCTGCTCAAGTCAAAAATGCGATCTCTATAGTGTTAACTAGATTGTTCTACAATTTGGCCTAGTGACTAAGTCGTTGACCTGACCTGA
Source organism: Serripes groenlandicus (assembly GCA_031761405.1). Lineage (NCBI taxonomy): Eukaryota > Metazoa > Mollusca > Bivalvia > Cardiida > Cardiidae > Serripes > Serripes groenlandicus. Next base: position 187,721,300 of record JASEVX010000001.1, read on the forward strand.
CCCATATTCGAACTTACCCTAGAAAGTATCAAGACAAATATTCTGACAAAGTTTCAACATGCTCAAGCCAAACATGTGGCTTCCAGAGTGTTAACAAGATTTCCCTTAAATTTGGCCTAGTGACTTAGTTTTTGACATGACATGACCAATATTCAAACTTGGCCTAGATATCACTTAGACGAATATTTCGACAAAGTTTCAATATGCTCAAGCCAAAAATGTGGCTTCCAGAGTGTTAACAAGATTTTCTTAAATTTGACCTAGTGACCTAGTTTTTGACCGGACATGACCCATATTCAAACTTGGCCTAGATATCATCAAGACAAACTTTTGACAAGTTTCAACATGCTCAAGTTTAAAATGTGGCTTCCAGAGTGTTAACAAGATTTTCCTTCAATTTGGCCTAGTGACCTTGTTTTCGAACCGACATGACCTATATTCAAACTTGGCCTAGATATCACTTAGAAAAACATTCTGACAAAGTTTCAACATGCTCAAGCCAAAAATGTGGCCTAGAAAAGATGGAAATATATGTTCTGATAAACTTTCATGAAGATTGGATGCAAAATGTTGCCTCTAGAGTGTTAACAAGCAAATGTTGATGATGGACGAGGAACGACGGACAAAAGGCGATCACAAAAACTCACCTTGAGCACTTTGTGCTCTGGTGAGCTAATAACATATAATTAAATGTTTTGCCTTTCTCCGCTTTGATAATCAATGCAAGTGTAAAAGACAAATTTGTCTATTATATATGTTACAAATGTGTTAAATCAAGGATAAAGAGTGCCATGATGGCGCTGAATTCGCTCAACTGAAGATTTTTTTTAAAGTATTGAACATATAATATTTATTCATATACAACAAAAAGCCCAGACCCCTGGTGGCCATGATTTTTTACCAATCAACATGGCTTGAAGGAATCAGATAGAGTACATATGTACAAAATTATTTGAAAATCGTCATGACACTTTCGGAGAAGAAGATTTTTAAAGTGTCCACTATAACTGTTACCATATAAGGAAAAACAGCCCCATGTTTCTTTACCAATCAACATGGCTTGAAGGAATCAGAGAGAAGGTCACCCAAGAAACATTTCTACAAAATTATTTGAAAACCGGTCAACCAGTTTGGGAAAGGTTTTTTCCGGAATTCTGCATGGATCCCCTAAAAAATGAAGGAAAGCTGGTGAGATCATTGGGAGGATGTTTGCTGTGAAGTTTAATCCCCTTTTCTGTGGAGAAGATGTTGACCTACGCGTGACGGATAGGACGATCACAATAAATCAACTTGAGCTTTTCGTGATCAGGTGAGCTAACAAGAGGCCCATGAGGGCCTATGCTCTACTGGTATGGTTCTTTGGTCATTTTCAATCCAGAGCATTCATGTATGGTGAAGATCGGATAGTAAATGGAGGCTCTTTTGTGTTCACAAGCTGTGTTATAGCAATTTTGACAATTTCAATCTCAAGCTGTCCAGCACTTTTTGACAAAAAATAAGGGCAAATGTTAGGGATAAAATTAAGAAATTTTAGGGCTAATTTAGGGCTAAAATTAAAAATGTTATAACTAAGTTAGGGCAGTTTTAAACATTTAAATGGACTTACCTTCGCAAATTTGACAATAAAGAAACTCACAAAAAATACTTAAAGTACAGGAAGCGTCTTCCATAGTTCCATTGTCTCAGCTATTATTGGCTATAAACTTAATAGTCACATCTTTGTCACAAAGTCACAACCAATAAACAAGCTTGACACATGGATCCACTGGTCAACTGCTTTTCATTGCATAATCTGAATAAGAACTGCAAACTACATTAAAACACATTTTCAAAATTGCTAAAGTAGAAATATAAACAAGAGGGCCAAGATGGCCCTAAATCAATCACCTGAATGATAGTAAATTAGAGGCAAATATTTAATTGCAAATATCTGTGAAAATTTGATCAGGAGTTCAAATGAAACTGCAAGATATGGACACTCAGTTAAAGAAATAGTTTATCAGTAAAAGCCATTTGTATCTTGAAATCTAACAAGACCTGTAATAAGAATGGAATTATAAAGTTTTGTCATTTTGCACCTTTTCTGATGCCGCTTTGCTGCCCTGTTTGTCAACGAAATCAATATGGGTTGAACAGTTTTTGTAGAGTCACCCAAAGAACATTTCTGCCAAATTATCTTGGAATCTGACAAATGGATTATGGAGATGGAGGTTTTTAAAGTTTGGGTATTTTTCTCAATTTCTGATGCCGCAACAACAAAAGTTCTACAAAGAATGCAAGTCTTTGAACAATTTTGAAAGAGGACCATCAAAGGAACATTCCTGTGAAGTTACTTAAACGTTGAAATTGGTCGAGTGGAATGGTAGGAGTTGTCATTTGTAGCTAAAAGTTTAATTTACCCCTTTTGTGATGACGCGAGGTTGCTATGATTTTGTAACCAATCAATACGGCTTGAACAAATGTTGTAATTTTTCCCCTTTTCTGATGCCCTCCTGAATGCAATGTTTTTCAACCAAACAGTATGCCTTGAACAATCTCTGTAGAGGCTCACTCAAGGAACATTTCTACCAAACTATATTGGAATCTGACAAGCAGATTCAGAGGAGAAGATTTTTAAAGTTTGGACATTTTGCCCCCTTTCTGATTCCGCAGCAACCCTGGCGGCCATGTTTTTCAACGGATTCGACATATTTGAACAATCTTGGTAAAGGGTGCCCCAAGGAACATTTGTGCAAAATAATTTGCAAATTGGGCCAGTACTTTTAGACAAGAAGATTTTTAAAGTTTTAACAATGCACATATAAGGAAAACTAGTTCCGCCCCCTGGAGGCAATGTTTTTCAACGGATCAGAAATATTTGAACAATCTTGGTAAAGGGTGCCCCAAGGAACATTTGTGCAAAATAATTTTCAAATCAGGCCAGTACTTTTGGACAAGAAGATTTTTAAAGTTTTAACAATGCACATTATATTATAAGGAAAGCTAGCTCCGCCCCCTGGCGGCCATGTTTTTCAACAGATTGGAAATATTTGAACAATATTGGTAAAGGGTGCCCCAACGAACATTTGTGAAAAATAATTTTCAAATCGGGCCAGTACTTTTGGACCAGAAGATTTTCAAAGTTTTAACAATGAACATATAAGGAAAATAAGCTCCGCCTCCTGGCAGCCATGTTTGTCAATGGATGAGAAATATTTGACAAGAAGATGTTTTAAGATTTGGCAATTTTCCCCTTTTCTGATGCCGCAGCAACCACAGTTCTCGATGGAATTTAAATCTTTGAACAATTTTGAAAGAGGTCCACCAAAGGAACACTCCTATGAAGTTTGGTTGAAATTGGTCATGTGGTTAAGGAGGAGATGATCTAAATCATACAATGTTAACGACGGATGACAGACAAAAAGTGATCAGAATAGCTCACCTTGAGCCTTTGGCTCTAGGTGATCTAAACAAGAGCTGTCAGAGGACAGCATGCTCGACTTTTTCGTGCATGCCAATAAAACAAAACTATTTTGGGTGGTACAGAAAACATAAGTTATTACTTTATCATACTATTTATAAGCAAAGTACTTTATAAGTTGTTAAAGGGTCCTAATTCTTACAAGAACCTTCACTGAATTAGGCACTCTTGGCAGTTGGTGGAGGTATTGATGGTAAAAAGATATTGTAAGTGTTTAAGCTATATCTCTAATGATTTTGCAAAAAAGTGGGGTGGTACAAAAAACTGAACCAAAATTCTAAGTAGAAAAAGGGCCATAATTCTTTTTAAAACATGGACAGAGTTATGTACTCTTGTCTGTTGATAGATGTAATGATTGTGAATAAGTGTTGTAAGTTTCAAAGCAATATCTGTAATGGTTTTGAAAAAAGGTGAATTGGTACAAAAAACTTAACCAAAAGTCTATGTCAAAAAGGGCCATAATTCATACAAAAACCTTGACAGAGTTATGTACTCTTGTCTGTTGATGGAGGTAATGATGGTCAATAAGTCTTGTAAGTGTATAAGCTATATCTCTAATGGTTTTTAAAAAAAGTGGGGTGGTACGAAAAACTTAACCAAAATTCTAAGTGGAAAAAGGGCCATAATTCTTACAAAACCATGGACAGAGATACGTACTCTTGTCTGTTGATGGATGTAATGATGGTGAATAAGTGTTGTAAGTTTCAAAGCAATATCTGTAATGGTTTTGAAAAAAAGTGAATTGGTACAAAAAACTTAACCAAAAGTCTATGTCAAAAAGGGCCATAATTCTTAAAAAAACCTTGACAGAGTTTTGTACTCTAGTCTGTTGATGGCGGTTATGATGGTGCATAAGTGTTGTAAGTTTCAAAGCAATATCTGTAATGGTTTTGACAAAAAATGGAATTGGTACAAAAAACTTAACCAAGATTCTAAGTAAAAAAAGGGCCATAATTCTTACAAAAACCTTGACAGAGTTATGTACTCTTGTCTGTTGATGGAGGTCATTTACTCATTATGGTGAATAAGTGTTGTCAGTTTCAAAACAATATCCTTAATGGTTTTGACAAAAAAGTGATATGGTACAAAAACCTTAACCAAGGTGTGACACCAACGCCGACGCCGGGGCGAGTAGTATAGCTAGCCTTTTCTTCAAAAACTGGAGCTAAACAAGAGGGCCAAGATGGCCCTAAATCAATCACCTAATTGATAGTAAATTAGTAGCAAATATTTAACTGCAAATATCTGGGATTTTTTTTATCAGGGAGTGTAAATGAAACTGCAAAGGAGTGGACACTTCTCAAGAAACAGCTTATCAGTAAAGGCCATTTATATCTTGAAATCTAACAAGAACTTTAATAAGAATGGAATTATAAAGTTTTTGTCATTTTGCACCTTTCCTGATGCCGCCTTGCTGCCCTGTTTTTCAACGAAATCAATATGGCTTCAACAGTTTATTTAGAGGGTCACTTAAGGAACATTTCTACCAAATTATCTTGCAATCACACAAGTAGATTATGGAGGAAAAGGATTTTAAAATTTGGGTAATTTTCTCACTTTCTGATGCCGCAGCAACCAAAGTTATCAATGGAATTTAAATCTTTGAACAATTTTGAAAGAGGACCACCAAAGGAACATTCTTGATTCGTATTATATTTTCTTAAAATCAGACAAACACTTTCATAAAAATGGAATTTTCAAATTTTGTCATTTTGCCCCTTTTCTGATGCCGCCTGACTGCCATGTTTTTCGACCAATCAGTATGGCTTGAACAATTTTTATAGAGGGTCACCCAAGGAACATTTCTACCAAATTATATTTGAATCTGACAGGCAGATTCGGAGGAGAAGATTTTTAAAGTTTGGACATTTTGTCCCCTTTCTGATGCCGCAGCAACCAAAGTTCTCATTGGAATTTTAATCTTTGAACAATTTTGAAAGAGGACCACCAAAGGAACATTGTGGAAATTGGTCTATTGGAATGGTAGGAGTTGGTTGTCATTTGTAGCTAAAAGTTCAATTTACCCCTTTTGAGATGACACCTGGTTGCTATGATTGTGTAACCAATCAAAACGCCTTAATCAAATTAAATAGAGGATCATTACAGTAAGATTCATATTATATTTTCTTAAAATCAGACAAGCACTTTCATAAAAATGGAATTTTCAAATTCTGTCATTTTGCCCCTTTTTTGATGCCGCCTGACTGCCATGTTTTTCGCCCAATCAGTATGGCTTGAACAATTTTTATAGAGGGTCACCAAAGGTTCATTTCTACCAAATTATATTTGAATCTGACAGGCAGATTCGGAGGAGAAGATTTTTAAAGTTTGGACATTTTGTCCCCTTTTCTGATGCCGCAGCAACCAAAGTTCTCATTGGAATTTTAATCTTTGAACAATTTTGAAAGAGGACCACCAAAGGAACATTCCTGTGATGTTTTGTGGAAATTGTTCTATTGGAATGGTAGGAGTTGGTTGTCATTTGTAGCTAAAAGTTCAATTTACCCCTTTTGTGATGACGCCTGGTTGCTATGATTGTGTAACCAATCAAAACGGCTTAAACAAATTAAATAGAGGATCATTACAGTAACATTCATATTATATTTTCTTAAAATCAGACAAGCACTTTCATAAAAATGGAATTTTCAAATTTTGTCATTTTGCCCCTTTTTTGATGCCGCCTGACTGCCATGTTTTTAGCCCAATCAGTATGGCTTGAACAATTTTTATAGAGGGTCACCCAAGGAACTTTTCTACCAAATTATATTTGAATCTGACAGGCAGATTCGGAGGATTTGTTTGTTTGGAGTTTAACGCCGCTTTCAACAGCTTTGGTCATATCACGGCGGTCAGTGCACCTACCCATGTTTTCCTGGCTTTCCCACACCAGTACTTACACAACATTCTTTCGAAGCCACTGACTACTTTCTCACATAGATCAGAGGTGAGAGGCAATGGAAAAATCGCCCGAAAGAATGTCGCCGCAACCGGGTATCGAACCCGTGACCTCCAGATCACGAGTCAGATACGCTACCAATTGAGCTACCCGGCCGGGTCGCAGATTCGGAGGAGAAGATTTTTAAAGTTTGGACATTTTGTCCCCTTTCTGATGCCGCAGCAACCAAAGTTCTCAATGGAATTTAAATCTTTGAACAACTTTGAAAGAGGCCAACCAGAGGAACAGTCCTGTGATGTTTCACGGAAATTGTCCTTGGAGTTTGGGAGGAGATGATGTTTAAAGCTAAAAGTTAACGCCGGACGGACGACAGACGACGGACAAAAAGTGATAGGAATAGCTCACCTGAGCCTTTGGCTCTGGTGATCTAAAAAAGGAATTGACACGAAAAATTATGGCTTTTTTAGGATTTCCCCTTGAATTCCACATTTTTTTAGGAATTTTAGCAAAATTAAAACAAGAGGGCCATGATGGCCCTGGATCGCTCACCTTAATTATACAATGTACTACAATGCAAAATACATCAGGACAATTATTCTGAATGCAACCTCCACAATGTTAACAAGATTTTCCTTCATTTGGCCTAGTGATCTATATTTTTTTACCTGATATGACCCATATTCCAACATGGACTAGATATTATCAAGACAACATTCTGACAAATTTTCAACTTGCTCAAAGTAAAAATGCGGCCTCAAGAGTTTGAACAATATTTTCCTTTATTGACCTTGTTTCTGACCCTACATGATCCATATTCGAACTTGGCTTAGATATCATTTAGATAAACATTCTCATAACATGTCAAGCTGCTGTAGCAAAAAATGCGTCTTCTACAGAGTTAACAAGATGTTCCTTCAATTTAGCCTAGTGACCTAGTTTCTGACCCAATATGACCCATATTCAAACTTTACCTAGATATCTTTAAGACAAACATTCTGACAAAATTTCAAACTGCTGAAGAAAAAATTGCGGCCTCTAGAGTGTTAATAAGATTTTCCTTCAATTTGACCTAGTGACCTATTTTTTGACCCAACATGACCCTTGATCGAACTTGACTTACATATCATCAAGAAAAACATTCTGATAAAGTTTCATCATGCTAAAGTTAAAAATGCAGTATCCAGAGTGTTAACAAGATTACCCTTCAATTTGGCCTAGTGACCTAGTTTTTAACCCGGCATATTCAAACTTGGCCTAGATATCATTTAGACAAACAGTCTGACCAAATTTCAAGCTGCTTAAGCAAAAAATGCGGCATCCAAAGTGTTAACAAGATTTTCCTTCAATTTGGCCTAGTGACCTAGTTTTTTACCCTGCATGACCCATATTCGAACTTGACCTAAATATCATTTAGCTCAACATTCTGACCAAATTTCAAGCTGCTGAAGCAAAACATGCGGCTTCTACAGAGTTAACAAGATTTTCCTTCAATTTGGCCTAGTGACCTAGTTTCTGACCCAATATGACCCATATTTAAACTTGACCTAGATATCTTTAAGACAAACATTCTGACAATATTTCAACATGCTCAAGTTGAAAATGTGGCCTCTACAGTGTTAACAAGATTACCCTTCAATTTGGCCTAGTGACCTAGTTTCTGACCCGATATGACCCATATTCGAACTTGACCTAGATATTTTTAAGACAAACATTCTGACAAAATTTCAAACTGCTGAAGCAAAAATTCCGGCCTCTAGAGTGTTAACAAGATTTCCCTTCAATTTGACCTAGTGACCTATTTTTTGACCCGACATGACCCATGTTCAAACTTGACCTACATATCATCAAGACAAACATTCTGATAAAGTTTCAACAATCTCAAGCTAAAAATGTGGCCTCCAGAGTGTTAACAAGATTTCGCTTCAATTTGACCTAGTGACCTCGTTTTTGACCTCATATGGCCCAGTTTCGAACTTGTCCAAGATTTGATGGAGATGAATGTTCTGATACAATTTCATGAAGATTGGATGCAAAATGTAGCCTGTAGAGTGTTAACAAGCTAAAATGTTGACGACGCACGACGCACGGACGCCGGACAAAATGTGATCACAATAGCTCACCTTGCACTTCGTGCATAGGTGAGCTAAAAAAATAGGATTTTTTAGGAATTTTAGGGCCGCTGGACAGCCTGCAAGGGCCATAATCCAGTCTTGCATGGGCGGATCTGGCTAGTTTGCGAAAGGAAACGAGCTCTCATCAATATTTAACTACTATCTGAGTTTGGTGAAGAATAGTTAGTCAATGGAGCCTCTATTGTGTTCACAAGCTCAATTATAGCAATTTTGACAATTTCAAGGGCCACAATCCAGTCTTGCATGGGCGCATCTAGCTGGTTTGCAAAAGGAACCAAGCCCTCATGGATATCTAATTACTGTATAAGTTTGATTGAGATACAATAAAAACTGAAGACTTTATCGCGTTCACAAGCTCTATTATAGCAATTCTGACAATTTCAAGGGCCATAATCCAGTCTTGCATGGCCGGATCTGGCTGGTTTGCAAAAGGAACCAAACTCTCATGGATACCTAACTACTGTGTAAGTTTGGTGAAGATCAGATAGTAAATGGAGCCTCTATTGTGTTCACAAGCTCTATTATAGCAATTTTGACAATTTCAAGGGCCATAATCCAGTCTTGCATAGGCGGATCTGGCTGGTTTGCGAAAGGAACCGAGTTCTCATGGATATCTAACTACTGTATAAGTTTGATTGAGATTCAATCAAAACTGAAGACTGTATCGCGTTCACAAGCAATTGTTTACGGACGCACAGACACCACACCTCAGCATAAGCTCTTCTAGCTAAAAATGAATCAAACCTGAAATAGATATAAACAAGAGGCCTAAGAGGGCCAGTATCGCTCCCCTGCCATTAGGCAAAAATTACATCTCCAAATAGCCCTGCCCCTGGTGGCCATGTTTTTTGACCAATCAACATGGATGGCTTGAAGGAATTTAATAGAGGGTCACGCAAGGAACATTTATTCAAAATTATTTGAAAATCAGCCCTGACACTTTCGAAGAAGACTTTTTAAGTTCTCACTATAGCCAAATAAGGCAAAATAGCCCCGCCCTCCGGTGGCCATGTTTTTCGACAAATCAACATGGCTTGAAGGAATCTGATAATGGGTCACCTTAGGAACATTTCTACAGAATTATTTGAAAATTGGCCTGACACTTTTGGAGAAGAAGATTTTTAAAGTACTATAGCTATTATAAGGTAAAACAGCCCCGGCCCCTGGCGGCCATGTTTTTTAACCAAACAACTTGGCTTTTTGAGTTTACACTATTTTTTTCTTTCGGTTGGAATGGAAACCAGAATATTGCATGGATCCAAACAATTTGAAGGAAATTAGGAGAGGACATTGAGCGGATGCTTCCTATGAAGTTTCATCTGAAATGGCAAAGTGGTTAGGGAGGAGAAGTTGTCTGAAGCAAAAAGTTAACGCATGCACGCATGCACGACACCATGACATAAGTTTGAGTGGCTTTCAGCCAGTGGAGCTAAAAATAAGAACTGTTGCCTTTTGTCCATTAACTCCAATTTTACCTGTTATCAGGGCAAAAACTGTGCTCTCTCATTCCAGAAATCGACACATATGATTTCTTACACACATCACATATATATGTATATATATTTGTATTGATTGGTTGTTTGGTGTTTTACGCATTTTCTGGGCAAGTTATCAGTACTGTATACTGTTCAATATATCCTGACACCAGCCAGTCAGTCCTAATGCTAACCGTGCAACCAAGAGCGCCAAGGAGGGCAGCCATTACTAGTCTTTGGTATGACCCGTCCAGGGATCAAACCCGCAACCTCCTTCTGTGTTTTTGTTCTACAAAGAAATCATGGTCACTGGAACTAGAATCTTCCCATGTATATTCCCCCAAGTGGACATTAAGATCGATTTCATCCAAATTGCAAGCCATTGTAACGAGAGCCGTCGGAGGACAGCACAATCAACTTTTTTGTGCTTGCCAATAAAACAAAACTTTTTTGGATGATAGAATAAACATAACCAAGAACTTTATCATATTATTTATAAGCAAAAAGCAGCTGTTGGTGGTGGTTATGATGGTAAAAAGATTTTTGTAAGTGTTTAAGCTATATCTCTAATTATTTTGAATTTTTTGTATTTAGTATAAATAACTTAACCAAAATTCTAAGTAAAAAAAGGGCCATAATTCTTACAAAAACATTGACAGAGTTCTGTACTCTTGTCTGTTGATGGAGGTAATGATGCTGAATAACTGTTGTAAGTTTTAAAGCAATATCTGTAATGGCTTTGACAAAAAAGGGAATTGGTACAAAAACCTTAACCAAGGTGTGACACCAACGCCGACGCCGAGGCGAGTAGTATACCTAGCAAGTCGAGCTAAAAAATCAACATAAAATAATAACAAACATGCTTGAAGACAGTCTGACAAAATTCCTGACCATTTTATCGTCTTTATGCTGGAAATTATTGAATATTTACCAATATCTACGATTAACCATGTGCAAAATATCAAAACTAACAGTTATATTGTCCTTTTTCGCCACATAGTTCTATCTTGAAAACAGGAATATAGATGTAAAGGACTGGTTGAGTGTTCATTTATCATCACTTTTAATAAACTCGTTAAATAAGCTGAATATGACCTCGGCATAATTATTGGGGCATTGTTATACGGTTTACTGACGAAATTAAAATAGATCTGGAAAAGCTGATTTTCTTTTTGTGTTTTGTCATGTGATAAAAAGAATCTGACATTCGTTGTCATTTCATAAAAAGGCTCGCTTAATAATAATTTTCTTGAACACGTTAATAAAACTTTATATCAAATGACAACTCATGTCAGATCCTATATATATAGGAATAGGAATATAGCAAAATTATTTCATGATTATTTGCAGAAAATTGGTTCAAGACTGTTGAAGACAAGGCTCGGATAAACTTTACTGATAAGCTCTTTCATCTGCGTTCACACTCTTGATCAAATGTTCACTTTTATTAGCAGTAGCATTTGCTATTTTACTATAACTGATCGATTTAGGGCCATCTTGGCCCTAATTGTTTAAACATTACTTTCCAAGAAACTGCAAAGTCAACCGCTTTTCCACGAATACCGACATCCGAATACTACTACACTAGATAATTAAGCGTTCCGACATTCTGATTTTGCATTTAATAAATCATAAATTGGTTTTATGTATGTTTTGTAAAATATATATAATTAACCTTTACCGCTCGAGGCCGAAACATGTCACCCATTTGTTTCATTTTCCAGGATTACCCATCTCTCTTCAAGTTAACTATGAAATCCGTTTTGAACTGGGAAAGTTTAGGCTATCGAGTTGTGTTTATATTTGTTTTTGCTTCCTGTTTTCATTAGTCTGGTACCCGGCGTAGATGCTTTTTATCAGCTGAGTCTTTTCGAACCAACTGCCAAAATAGATAGATAATATGCTATGATTGACGTCTGTTGATTGACATCGAAATAAAGAAATACATGTAATTTACACACAGTCGCTGATCTACGGCTACTTAACCGTCGATCCATCCAAATTGTAAATTTCCTTTTCGCTGCATTGCATTCAATATCCGTATAGTAAGCTTCCTGTTCAACGTCAACAATAAAAACATAACCTTTTCTAAAAGTAAAAGCGTTAATTAAGAACACTGTAAGATATTTATTCAGTAATAATTTGGTTAAAATTGTTTTCTTAAACTAATTCTAAAAGTCAAAGGGAGCTACAGTGAATTCGTAACCTGGTGAACTCACAACCTGAATAATTTGGAGAAAGGGGCCGGAATTCGTAACCTATTGAAAATTATTCTACATTGATATAATTGGAGCATTATTTTTTTAAAAATGAAACGTTTTTTGGAAAGAAATATTTCGTAACTTGTTTTTTTTTTGTACTAGTTTACTCATATGTGATAAATAATGAATATGTTAATAGGCAAAGCCTAGGTCGTGTGAAAGCAAGAACAAATTAATTAAGCACTGTCTGTCCCCCAACAAGAAACAAATTAACTAATTAATAGGCAAATTGTAGAAAGTTACAAAAACAGAATTTGAAAAACATATTGAAAAAAACAAAACTTAGCATGCATTTAAGTTTAATTTGTACATATATATCTGTTTTATTTTTTATTAGGTCAGGATGGGTCGGGTCAGGATTGACAGACTGTGAGATTTCCAAGGATGTTGATGGAAAACAACACTAGAATGCATTGAAGAATGTTCTGATTTATTTTTACAAATGCCAGTTATTTGTAAACTAGTAATACATATAATTGGAAACTGACTCTTACCGTGGTTGATTGAATGACTTGCGCTTAAAATTACTTTCAATGGTACTTCAGTTCACCTAATATTTTCCCCTAGCTTTCTAGAATACTAAAATACTCCACACAACAATCTTCCAAGGCAGATGGCTAACTTTGCATGATCTGGCTGAATGTATAATCTTGAGACAATTTAAGATGAAAACACTGAATACAGACTGAGAAAACTGTAATTTTTGACAAATATTTTCAAAAGTCTCATTTATGATGGAGTATGTTGGAAAGGGTAAAGTTTAGCCCCTTGTCTGATGTACATTACTTGATTTCTGTGACTAATCGGAATACATTGACGGAATGGTGTAATTGATCCAAAATGAACATATCCAGAATGAACAATATATGTTCCTATTCAACAGCATTTTCACTTTGAACACCTATCTCCTTTTCTGGTTTTTAATTTGGAAAACATGAAACAGCATCAGATTATTTGTTAATAAGTACCAGACTTAGTGTCAACAACTGATGATATATACATGTATCTGAAATATGTTGTTTGAAAAAAAAATGGATAATGAAAGATCTGATCAATATATTCAATATACATTTTATTGCATAAAACGATAAACAGTATGTTTATAGCAAATAAAGAAATTATAAAAAGTACAAACAGAGAAATGGATTTTTCAGAAGAATTTGCAATAATTTAACATTGGTAGTGATCATGTTAAAATTGTTCTATTATAAAAATATGATGTATAAATTTCGTTAAAACTTTGATATTAGAACGGTTATCAAAGCTGGATCAAACCTTGAACATGTACAGATTCTCAGAGTTATCAATGTTGATAACCATTCCTTTTTTTAATTGTTATTGCTCAATTATAAAAGCTTTTGAAAAGGGTACAGGGAGTAAACTATTTTCACTAGAAGCCTTGATAAAAATGTAATAAGTGTTTAAGTAAGACAACTCCCCACAACATAATTGTTTCATGTATACATTGTTAAGTTTAGTTGCTTCTTTCAAAACATGTACCTGCTGAGTTTTGATCTTAGAACTCTTGTTAGACCAGGTGTTTTACCATTAAACTACAGTATAGGTTTTTATTTTGAGCAGCAGTTCATGAAAATATTTGTAATTTTATTACCAGTAAAGTATAAGAAATTGTTTGTTACAATGAATGTATATCAATTTAATTTTTACCATTTCTATTGTATAGATTATACAATTTCACACAGGAAAATGGATTTCACAATCAATTACATAGAAAACAGATACATTTCTGTGGTATTTCAGTTATATCAGAGGACAGAACACTTATGTGAGGTCACTGGGTGACTAATATAACTGACATTAATTATGAACTGCCTTATAGCCTTTTTCTGTTGAAAAACAGATGAAGTTTTCTTTATTTTTCAACCAATTTGTTTATACAAATTTATTTGAATAAAAAGTATTTTGAGTGTTTGTTGAATTTAAAAAGAGATTGATCCTCTTTATCTACAGATTTCAATGCTCAGTTTGTTTTTACCTTATTTGAGTTTGATATAGTTAGTGTACATTGCCCTGTTTCATAGACTGACCTAAATCGGTGACCGTAAAAGGCTTTTATTTTGCATTTGCTCTTCAATTTGAAGAGTTCTATGACATCATATGTTGTTGTTCTCCCAAGTATAAAAATAGTGCTGTCAATAGATGTTGAATCTTTTTTAAATGTTGTTTGAATACATACATGCAGAGTATTTAAAATAACCTAGTAAAAATAATGTTTAAATTCTTAGTACCAAGTTTGTCCAATCTGATCATTAAACACATTTTGGATAATAAAAAAAAAAAAATGAAACTACTAGAAATTCAGCCTGTTGAAAGAAAAGTAATGTGTTTTACTGATAGCCCCCATATGACATCATTTCTTTTAAACAATCATGACTCATTTGAGTTTGATCAATAAACAAATTTTGGTTAAAAAAAAGATGAATCTACTAGAAATGCAGCCTGTTGAAAGAAAAGTAATGTGTTTTACTGATAGTCCACATATATATGACATCATTTCTTTAAAACAATGGACTCATTTGAGTTTGATAAATAAACACATTTTGGATAAAAAAAAAAGAAGATAAATCTACTAGATATTCAGCCTGTTGAAAAAAGAGTAATGTGTTTTTATTGATAGCCCACATATGACATCATTCATTTAAAACAATGGACTCATTTGAGTTTGATCAATAAACAAATTTTGGATAAAAAAAAGATGAAACTACTAGAAATTCAGCCTATTGAAAGAAAAGTCATGTGTTTTACTGATAGTCCACATTTAACATCATTTCTTTAAAACAATAGACTCATTTGAAGGCATGAAAGTGTTTTCCTCTCTTTCAGGTTGGAGGATATATGGCTTAAGACATTTACTATGTATACCCCAAAACCAGGGTGAACTGATTCTGGTCATACTTTCATGATTTGACAAAGACTAGGTCATAGACATAAACTGTTAAACTGTACAATGTAAACAAATAATGTAAATATTGAAGGCAAATAATTTGAAATTGACTGTAGTTTTGTTTGTTTGCTACATCTACTGCAATAAATAGATAAACGTCTTAAAGTCAATACAACTAGACAGTCGAAGATATGATAGTTTAGCTATTTTCTTGAGTGGAGTCAGCATTTGACAAGACGGCTTCGGCTTCAAATGACAGATACAGACAAAAACGATACACACCATGTGACGTCACGCGATGTGACGAAAGCATCGTGGAACGTTCCCAACAGATACTAACAAATAATTTAGAAATGAAGTTATATTTTTAAGCAAATTATTGATATAATAAATAGCTAACCTTGAAATGAAGCTATTCCGATACAGAAACAGAATTGTTCGTCCTTTTCAGTTAAAATAATATCCGAGGCCAGTGTAACGAACGATAACTTCCGTTGAAATATTTACAATCATTTTCAAGTGTTTATTGCTTCTCTATATTGCAAAGATATAAAATCCATGAAATAATGATGACAGGTACAGAAGAATAGTCGACTTAGCCTTCATAAAGTCCTTCCAGTGAATGAAATCCATTTGTGACGAGTCAAACTATCTTTTCCTACCATTCCTGTCGTTTTCCTTTTGTTATTTATTTATTACTTGCCTTACAATGACGTTACTTTCGTTGCAATGACGTCATATTTGGATGTGTTTACTTCCGGTTGAGAAAATATTATTTTAAAAATAGAAAACGAGTGCAATTACACGCAAATTATCACATATCAGATTCCTTGTTTTCATTCCTTTATCGAGAAGGAATTTAATTTAATTTTTCTCTCTAGTTCTAAGTATTTTTTGAATTGTCAAAACATACGAATATCGTATTTGTAGGTTTTACCGGTTACGAAATGAATAGGTTACGATAATTTGTCCGTCCAGTAAGACCGGAAGCAAAATGGCCGAAAAAATGTGCTATGGGGTTGAGATTTGATATGTGAAAAACAGTAAGATTGTACTGAATTCTCGTTGTTTTGATCTCGTATGATGTGTTCGTACGTGTAACCTATAGGCGTGCTTCGCTCGAGCCTTTGGCTCGAGCTTTCACACGTAAAATGAATAGGTTACGATAATTTGTCCGTCCAGTAAGACCGGAAGCAAAATGGCCGAAAAAATGTGCTATGGGGTTGAGATTTGATATGTGAAAAACAGTAAGATTGTACTGAATTCTCGTTGTTTTGATCTCGTATGATGTGTTCGTACGTGTAACCTATAGGCGTGGGCTCGAGCTTTCACATGTATAAATTGATTAAATTTACACATTGTTGATTGTTCTTATTGCAATTAATAATACAGTCAAGTTACCCTTAACGGATCAGTAACGTAACAACTTAGTGCATAAAAGAAACGGTCAATGTTTCGGAACTTGTTTGTTTATAGTCCACAAGTAAAATCATTTTCCTTGAAATTGACCAAACACTTTTTCAGTTTTAGTGCAGAAACAGCTGTACAGACCGTTGTTTACAAGTTTGAGTTATTGATGCATTAACGGATCAATTGTAGCAATAGGGGATCATGTGACTTTCTGATATCAGGGGGGTCATCTCACGCGAATTTAGCTGTCAAAACTTCTGCTGTTATTTATCAAGTTATGTTTTATCTAACTGCATATTTGTATTGATATATTTCCGATTTAATCACTAGCATCTTCGGGAATGGCTAAATTGTGGAAAATAACATTTTGAGAAAACCCCTCAGACTCCGTCATGGAAATAAAGTGGCCTAGATATTCTATTATCGCTTCAGTGTAAACATGCAAAGACAAATGAGAATGATTGGTTATATTTCAATAGGTGTATGTATTTGTCTTTCATAAAATGTCAAATTAAATAACTAACATAATTAAGATCGCTAGCTGTTGCCGCGAAAAACACATGTTCTCTTCAAAACAAGGTAGAAATAATTGGGTCACGTAAACACTTGCATCAGACGTTCAGATGATATGGATGAATTTGAAGTCCGACACGCATCATTTTTATTGTGTATTTAAATAATACCATAAAGTACTTACCTTCCAATTTTTACACAATAATTTTGTCTAATAAATAAGTTAGCGTGTCTTCAACATTAAAGTGATCCGCTAAGGTTTACTTGACTGTATCCTATTTGAAGTGTGAGGTGTGTTAATCCTAGATAATTAAGTAGACGAGTGCCTTTTATCAATTAAAGTTGCTGAATTATATACTAACAGTTTGTTAAAAACAAGAATATTTAATCGAAATGTCTGGTCAATCCAGGGGTTGTGAGTTTGAATCCCGGCTCGGCCAACTTTCTTTCCGACGATTGACAAAAGTCAATGCGATATGCGTCATTCTTCTTCCACCAATGGGCTAAGTCTATGTGGAAAAGCAGCCAGTTGCTTGGGAAGATTGTTGTGTGGAGTACTGAAGTGAGAAAACCAGGAAATGCATGAGTAGGTGAACTGGCCGCCGTGATATAACTGAGAAATTGTTATAAACGGCTTTAAACCCCAATCAATTAATCGAAATGTCTGACTAACTGTTGCCTTCATCGATTTACTTGATTAGCTGCGTAATTAATCACTTATAGTTTAATTAGAGTGATTCTTAAGTATTTAAGATGAGGAGAATAATAAACATTTTATGCATGTATCTTTTTTGTATGCAACGAAGCACTCTCAATCCAAACTTTAACACATGCTGCGAAATAATTAAACGCCAATCTAGATAATCTGCGCATTTCAAGTAGTTATCTTCGATATGTTCACACCTAATTAACAACTGACACTTCGTTAATTATCACAAAACCGCTAACTATATATGGCCATAATCTTTGACTTCTTAATTATTTATTAATAATATTACATCAAAATATAATAAAAAATATTTTGTTAACACTAATTCTGCAATATAAATGTATAGATTATAAAGGTACACAATAATTTCCAATAGGTTACGAATTCACCAAAATATACAGATTACGAGTTCACCATGCAGGTTACGAATTCACTGGCACCCGTTAATAAAGGTACCCGTACAGAAGAAAACCCGAATTCCATGTAAATGATAAGTTAACATATATCTAGATTCTAAAGATGTCAGGAGACCGAGCAGCGTCTCGAGCTGAGCTGCTGACAACTATTGAACAACAAAAAGAGCTTATACAACGGAGAGAACAGAGGCTGAGGGGTTAGTAATGTTTCCTAAATGATAAATTGAGCGGTTACCAGAAGTTTCAGTAAATGACAATTTTGGTAAATTAGTAACATATGTAGTTAACCTTTTGGAGGTTTCGGTAAAAATGACTTAATATATATACTTGTATAATAATAAACCTACCCCATTAGAGTAAGTTTGTCTATTATCGGACCCTTCGGGATGCAAACTGTTCTGAATGGCTTCACACAAGTGTGATGTCACGTAACTGGATATATCACACTTACGATTATAACTGAAATACATGTACCTTGAAAGGTGCGTTAAATCCCAATATCAATTGGTATCTATAAACATCATCTGATTGAAAAACATCTTTAGAAAAGGATACAAAAATACATCAGCCAGTTATAGACAGATCTGTATATATACAGAGCAGAAACATTGCAAAACAGCCAGGAAGCACACGTTAGGCAAACCAACAGCCGGGATATAACTGAAATACATGTACCTTGAAAAGGCGTTAAACCTTAATATCAATTGGTATACTTTCTAATTGAAAAACATCTTCGGAAAAGGATTCAAAAATACATTTAACTTTTTAAGGCAGATCTATAAACAGCCGAAACATTGTGAGAAAAGAAAAGTAATTATCGTGATTAATTTGACTTCACCCTCTATATGCATGCTCACTTGTGATAACATTGTATGTATGATGATAAGCTGCTATGGTAAAGTCTATTAAACTATTCTGTATTATGTATATTCTTCTGCTTCTGCTACAGGGACATCGAAAGTAATCTACAGATGAAAATGACTAAGGAGGCATTAAACATTCCATTTTGATTTGAAATTAAATGAAAGCTAGGCCACTAATGACACATAATGAAAATTAGATGTCTGATATTTCCCTAGTAGTGGAAAATGCTGCGGGTATTATCGGATATTATTTTTTCATCAATTAATGGTTAAATCGTTATCATTTGAAACATGATTAAACTCGTCTCATGCATTTTTGGCCGGATTGCTCAAGCAATTCCGGTCTATAGATTGGCGATGTCCGTCTGTCTGTCTGTCTGTCCGTCAACATTTTGGTTAAAGTTTCAGGTTAGGCAAAATGGTTAAAGTTTCTGGTTAAGCAAAATCTCAGACATGGAAAGAGCTACAAACTTGAAAATTGGTCTGTGTGTAGCCACTAACATGTTCTTTTGACTTCCATGATAACTCTTCACCTTCACCTTGCTATTGCCCGTCTGTCTGTCCGTCAACATTTTGGTTAAAGTTTCAGGTTAGGCAAAATGGTTAAAGTTTCTGGTTAAGCAAAATCTCAGACATGGAAAGAGCTACAAACTTGAAAATTGGTCTGTGTGTAGCCACTAACATGTTCTTTTGACTTCCATGATAACTCTTCACCTTCACCTTGCTATTGCCCGTCTGTCTGTCTGTCTGTCCGTCAACATTTTGGTTAAAGTTTCTGGTTGAAGCAAAATCTCGGACATGGAAAGAGCTACAAACTTGAAAATTGGTCTGTGTGTAGCCACTAACATGTTCTTTTGATTTCCATGATAACTCTTCACCTTGCTATTGCCCGTCTGTCTGTCTGTCTGTCCGTCAACATTTTGGTTAAAGTTTTTGGTTGAAGCAAAATCTCGGACATGGAAAGAGCTACAAACTTGAAAATTGGTCTGTGTGTAGCCACTAACATGTTCTTTTGATTTCCATGATAACTCTTGACCTTCATGTTGCTATTGCCCGTCTGTCTGTCTGTCTGTCTGTCTTCTGTCTGTCTGTCTGTCTGTCTGTCTGTCTGTCTGTCCGTCAACATTTTGGTTAAAGTTACATCACAGCAACTTGCGTTTTAATTTGCTTTCAACAGTTTTATAGTTATATCACGGCAACTTGCGTTTTAATTTGCTTTCAACAGTTTTATAGTTATATCACGGCAACTCGCATTTTAATTGGCTTTCAACAGTTTTATAGTTATATCAACTTGTGTTTTAATTTGCTTTCAACAGTTTTATAGTTTTATCATGGCAATTTGCATTTTTATTTGCTTTCAACAGTTTTATAGTTATATCATGGCAATTTTCGTTTTAATTTGATTTCAACAGTTTTATAGTTATATCACGACAACTTGCGTATTAATTTGCTTTCAACAGTTTTATAGTTATATCACTGCAAATTGCGTTTTAATTTGCTTTCAACAGTTATATAGTTATATCACAGCAAATTGCATTTTACTCCCCTTTCAACAGTTTAACAGTTATATCACGGCAACTTGCGTTTTAATTTGCTTTCAACAGTTTTATAGTTATATCAACTTGTGTTTTAATTTACTTTCAAAAGTTTTAAAGTTTTATCATGGCAACTTGCGTTTTTATTTGCTTTCAAAAGTTTTATAGTTATATCATGGCAACTTTCGTTTTAATTTGATTTCAACAGTTTTATAGTTATATCACGACAACTTGCGTATTAATTTGCTTTCAACAGTTTTATAGTGATATCACTGCAAATTGCGTTTTAATTTGCTTTCAACAGTTATATAGTTATATCACAGCAAATTGCGTTTTACTCCGCTTTCAACAGTTTTATAGTTATATCACATCAACTTGCGTTTTAATTTGCTTTCAATATTTTAATAGTTATATCACAGCAAATTGTGTTTTAATTTGCTTTCAACAGTTTTTGGCTGGATTGCTCTAGCAATTACGGTCTATAGATTGGCGATGTCTGTCTGTCCGTCCGTCTGTCTGTCTGTCCGTCAACATTTTGGTTAAGTTTCAGGTTGAGGCAAAATCGGTTAAAGTTTCAGGTTGAGGCAATCTCAGCACTGGAAAGGGTTACAAACTTGAAACTTTGCCTGAAGGTAACCAGTAACAAGTTCTATTGATTTCTATGGTTACTTTGACCTTGACCTTGGTTTGTCGATTTTCAAGGTCAAATTGCCGACAATCCGGCCTTACCGTCTTCAGCGGTTTCTTGTTTTTTGAATAGTGTTAACTTCGTACATTGAATGTGCTGACTTTTCAAAAAAAATTGTGGTGATGAAAATGATGTGGCATCACTACACACTGACTCCGTTAATGACTATCTGTATGACATATATGTACATATACATACCGTATCACAATCGGGTAAAGGGTTAGACAAAGGAAACTTAAACACGCAATTTTAAATAGACAATGACAATATCAGCAACGAGCATAACATGTGGGTTTAAAACCTTTTCTGTTAGTGTCCAATATTATGCGCGGTCCGATGATAGATAAACTTACTCTATATGTCATTATATGTGAATAAACAACCAATCTACTGTTTAATTTAGTTGGTTCAAAATGACATCAAAGATTTTGGAAACAGTGTGGAAAGAAGCAACTTTTAACATTGTAAAATTTTGTTTATTGGGTTTGTTTTATTTATTTTGGGATGTGGGCAAAAATACATTTTAATGCTGTTTACAACATGCAAATAAAATTTATTAAACAAATCCATTTTAATAGAATTCTATTTCATTTGTTTATAAGTAACATTATTATGTTTATACATTATTAGTGAACCCTTTCCCACATGTGTACAAAACAAACGTTGAAAACATTAATGCAATTGTATATAAATATTCTTACAATCCTATTAAAGTAATATTTCAGCATAATCTACAATGTTCACAAAAGTCAACTTGTACCTTTTCCATGGAGAGGCTCAAGTGTAGGGCTTGCAGAGCTTTAGACTGTTTGACGCCCAATTTTGTATAGTTTTATATAGATGTGAACAGATAACCTTTTAACTGAAATTTTGTAATGTACGATGCAGTGTATTATGTGTATATGAATGACACTGCTCCATTTGCCAGAATGTTTTTCAAAAGTCCTACTTGGAGAGACAGATAACAGATGGGTCGTGATGGGAAAACATTTCTGTCAAAGGAGAAACTGCTCCCTCTTGTCATGATATTTTAAATATTCATGGTCTTAAAGAGTCGGATATTTAATCTTTAAACCATTGAGACAAAAAATAGGAAAATCTGTATTATTGAAATAGTAATTCGAATATTTGTAAACCCAATCTTTCGAAATCAGATTTTTCCAAATACAGGTACAATTGAATTTCAAAAATGGTAATTTTCCTAACAAAAAGTATTGTGTATATATATTACGTGTTTTCAAACATACTCAATTTTCTTTTTGTAACAGGTATATTTGACTTTCATGTTGACGTAAATCATGAAGAAAACTCAAATACATTTGTTGTAAATGTGATCGGCATGAATCAGATAGAAAGATCAAAGTTTTCAAGGTATTTATTGAAGTGGGCAGGGACTGTTTGGAGATTTAATTTTTACCTTATGGCGGTGAAACTATACTGGCCCTTGGTCCTCTTGTTTTTAAATCTTCTTGTCTGAAACCGAAAGGCCTATAGAGCTTTGATATTTGGTGGTTAGCAATTTCTAGAAGTCCTCTACAAAGAATGTTCAAATTATGCCATTGGGATCAAAATTGGCCCCGCCCCAGTGGTCACCTGTTCTACATAGAGATATATAGGGAAAAGCTTTGAAAAAAATCTTCTTGTCTGAAACTGCTAGAGCTTAGATATTTGGTGTGTAGCAAAATTGAGTAGTCCTCTACTATGATTGTTCAAATTATGCCCCTTGGGTCAAAATGCCTCACCCTGGAATCACCTGTATTACATAGAGATATATAGGGAAAAACTTTTTAAAATCTTCTTGTCTGAAACCGAAAGGCCTAGAGCTTAGATATATGGTGTGAAGCATTATCTAGTTGTCCTCTACCAAGATAATTCAAACTATGCCTCTGGGGTCAAACTGGCCCCACCCTAGGGGTCACCTGTTTTATATAGAGATATATAGGGAAAAACTTAGAAAATCTAAGATATATGGTGAGTACAAAATTCGAGTGGTCTTCTACCAAGATTGATCAAATTATACTCCTGGGGTCAAAATTGGCCCCGACCTGGGAGTTATCTGTTTTGCAAAGGGCTATATATAGGGGAAATATTCTTGTTAAATACTAACTGGTACATAAACATTTCTTGGGTGACATTTTAACTTGACAAAAGACAGGCAACATAGGGTGTTGATTTTCCCTTCGGCCTCTTGTATAAGCTTACCTGACTGCAAAAAGAGTTTCAGTTTAATGACCAATGAAATAACCTGTTACAATAAGGATAAAAGTGTACAACAAAATATCAGGGCTCTGTACCAGAGGCTTTGTTGAGGGTTCTATTTTGAGTACCCACATACAGACACTTTCTGACGTCTCTTACTCACTGAGACAATTCTTTTGAGCACCACAACATACATAACATAATAAATGCCCCTTACCTAGAGCTCTTGTCATGCAATCAAAAGACTTCAAGACCAATTTTTTTATCTGAATTTCAGATGTTATAAGTGCATATAAAGGAGCTTTGAAGGAAAAAGAGGCGCTTGAAAATAGTGTTAAGGCTCTCTCACAAAATAAATCCAAAGGAACATTAGAAGTCTCCAACTGTCGTGGTCCCCCGTCCGATACAGGAAGTGACAGGGAATCAGAAGATGGGAAAATCTTTACTGATCCTTTGAACATTCATGGTTGTGAAGAGGTTCGTATATTTGACTTTATTTCTGTCTTATCATAATTCACTAAAGTATAGGCATTCGTATCTAAATGTAGATGCAGATGCGCCTTTGCAACTACACAATACACAGTCCAATTTTGATTTAAACTGTATGCCAATTTATCATTGTAGCTTTGAATAAACTTCTTGCAAACAATGATGACAGTGATTAGATGGCATGGATCTACAGACAGATTTTTTTCTACATTTTTAGCTCGACTATTCGAAGAATAAGCGGAGCTATTGTAGTCACCCCGGCGTCGCCGTCGGCGTTGGTTAAAGTTTTTGTGCAAGCTGTCATTTAACCTTATAACTTACATACTTACAACTTCATAGCAAGTTGGTGATGCCTACACAGTTTGGAGTCAGTAGGTCAAAGGTCAAGGTCACTGTAACTTTCTATATAGAAACAGTTAATGGTTAAAGTTTTTGTGCAAGCTAGCATTTACCCTTATAACTAACATGCGCCAAGGCCTATGGTCTTTAAACTTTGTATGGACATTCTTCATAGCAAGTTGGTGATACCTATAAACATTGGAGTCAGTAGGTCAAAGGTCAAGGTCACTGTGACCTTCTATATGGAAACAGTTCATGGTTAAAGTTTTCATGCAAGCTAGCATTTACCCTTATAACTAGCATACACTTAGGCCTGTGATCTTCAAGTTGGTTTTGCCTAGAGAGTTTGGAGTTACTAGGTCAAAGGTCAAGGTCACTGTGACCTTTCTGTAAAGAAACAGTTAATGGTTAAAGTTTTTGTGAAAGCTAGCATTTACCCTTATAACTTACATACTCCTAGGTCTATGATCTTCAAACTTGGTATGGACATACATCATAGCAATTTGGTGATGCCTATAGAGTTTGGAGTCAATAGGTCAAAGGTCAAGTTCACTGTGAGCTTCAATACAGAAACATTCCTTGCTTTAAAACTACTGATTGCTCAGGCCTATGACCCTGAAACTTAGTTTGGGTAATGGTCATGATCAGCACTTGACTCAAACAGGTCATGGGATCATAACGTCAAAGGTCAAGGTCACTTTGACCTTTAACGAAAAAACACTATTTTGTGCAATAACTTTGGACTAGTTGCATATGGTGCAAATTGTTGCCCCTATAGTTAAAGGTTTGCGTGCAACTACATTAAGAGTCCATATCTTAGTAACTACTTGATGCATTCCATTGAAACGTTATACAACCCTTCCCAACCATCACACCTATGAAAATAATCAAGTTAAATAACTCTATCCTGCATATAATGCAAATTATCACGTTTTAAGACATTTTGGTTAATGTTTAGCATGCAACTACATTAGAGTCTATTATCTCATTAATCAAATAAGCGGTGGAATAGTCGAGCATGCTGTCCTCCGACAGCTCTTGTTCACAAATGCTCTCAGCTTAGTTTGCCAGGAGCACATCACATATGTGAGTAATTATGGTCCTATGTGATACACGCGACGTTTGACACATATGCAGCAGATAACTGTTTAAAATTACTGTAAAACGTGTTTTATTTGCATTAGATTAATTTGTGCTTATATTTGCAATGGGATCATCATAAAATATTGTCCGAGAATCTTAGACATCAGAAAGTATGCTACTTTAGCCAATTTGATGATAACAAATTTGTTATAATTATACACTAACAGTCTAAACTAAATTCTAATGGGTGGACTGCATTCTACCTTGAGTGTTGACTGGTACAAACCATTTATGCATAAAAATATTTTTTTTCACACATAGCCTCTCATTAATTAGAAATGTTATCAATAAAGCTTGTTCATGCCTGTACTGGTATCCGATGTAATTCTTTTGTTAATGTTGTCAATATTTTACACCTTTTGCCTGCACTACAAGTGATAACTGATAAGGAACTTTCAAATGACTGAGTTTGATGAGTGTGGTGACGATGTTGCACTGTTTCCATTGTTGACGAAGCAGATGTAGCCAATTAATGAATATAGAGCTAAATATACAAAAGCTGATGAAGGATAAAAATCATGAAATCTGACCTCACAATTTCAAAGTGTTTTACAGTATATGGGTTAATTCTTTCCT
This sequence comes from Serripes groenlandicus, assembly GCA_031761405.1. Lineage (NCBI taxonomy): Eukaryota > Metazoa > Mollusca > Bivalvia > Cardiida > Cardiidae > Serripes > Serripes groenlandicus. The sequence goes on from JASEVX010000001.1 coordinate 187,747,309, forward strand.
TCATATATACACTTTCTGACGCCTGCAGTAGACAGCTTTTTGAAAACATAGTGACAAAAGAAGAAAGTGCTCAAAACGAGCAATTTCTCCTTTTGCCACAATGTTTTCCACTTTTAGTCATAGGTTATTCATTCAATTATAGAGATTTTCTATGTTTTGACAAAATATGTTCAAAGTCATCTGCTGCAGAGTTGTCCTATGAGGGAAAGTGATAAAGAACAATAAAACCTTGATGCTCATGCCATTGAATAGAATCTTTTTGCTTTTCGACAATATTATCATTTGACTAAACCCTTTCCCACATGTAGACCCATTTTGAAGCATCTGCAGCAGACAACTTTTGAAACATGTTGGCAAAAGGAAATTAGGCTCATAAGAACCAATTGCTCCTTTTCCCACACTGTTTTTAACTCCATTCAATAATTATACTATTATTTCTATAGATTTTCTACATTTTTCTAGATGTTTTCAAAGTTGGCTGCTTCAGATTTCTTGTTAGTGGGAAATGGTTTAACTGTCACTCCAAGGCGTACGGAGTAAAGATCATCAACAAATGCTCTCACAATATCTGAGCAGTCGTCGCGAGGCTCTGCACTGTTGGTCAATGTGTCATAGAGTGTTTGAAGAAACTTCTTTAACCCTTTCCCTCATATACATGCTTTCTGACGCCTCTGCAGTAGACAGCTTTTTGAAAACATAGTGACAAAAGAAGAAGTTGCTCAAAACGAGCAAGTATTCCATTCAATTATAGAGATTTTCTATGTTTTGACAAAATATGTTCAAAGTTGTCTGCTGCAGAATTTTCGTATGATGGAAAGGGTTAAAGCAGTATCCATTTAGATCCTATTGCAGTTTCCAGACTGCTATTATATTAATTTTACACCTTAACAAGATATTTGTTAAATTAATGACAGGTACAGTCATATATATTTGAAATCTTGAACTTTGAAAACATCTAGACAAAATAACATTGTTTATGCACAAGAAATGAAAGAAGCATCTTTAAAAGCCAAATTCTCCATGTTTCACAATTTCCGTTAGCTTCTAACACTGGTTTAGTCTGTTCATTACACTATTTCCTATCTATGGTATATTTTTTGTAACATAACAACTAAAGGTTTATAAACATAATTGTATTTTGTGGGGGCAAAACTATATATGTATTGTTTATATTATGGGCTGGTGGCCTAAATATTTAAATAAAACATTTGAATCTTGAATACAGAATGAAGGCAATCAAAACACAGACAAACAGGAGCTTCAGGCTCAAGTGGAGACTTTGTCAACATCCATGTTAACATTAACAAAGGAAAAGTCCAAACTAGAAGTCAACTATATTGCTGAGAAAAAGAATTTGAAAGTAAGATGTTAACTGAAATCTTAATTCTGTTTGTGACCAGTCTAGATCAACCTGCACAGTTTGACTTGGATCTACACTGTTTGCCTATTGGATCCTTTTGCTTGGATTTGAAGGCTGCTCTTTATCTACAGATTTGTTGGTTTTTCAGCAGCATGAACAGTACTTTTACATGGATTTTGGCATGTGATGACACAATCTATATATCATGTAAATATAGTTGTGCAAGGAAACCTGCAATAAACATGAAATATGTGTATACCTTTGAAAATAGGTCACAATACACCAAATAAATTCCTTCTTTGTTTACATGTAAATCAACCAGCTTCAACCCTCGTTTGTCACCCTTTCTAAGCGCAGGTAGAACACCATATATCATTGAAAAGAGATACTTCTTACCTTTAAAATAATCCATAGAAAATGTGGGGTCATGCATTATGCAAGAAAGAACTCGCTCTGTGAAGATGGGGTCCGTTCTTTTTACCACAATCCAGCTAGGCTGAAACTGGGTTTCCACATCCTCTACTTTCACTTTCACACAAGGTCAAAATACCTAAAATGATCAAATCAAACAGTTCCAGTTCATCCTCTACATATTTACAAAGAATTTACACCCATTGTCACATATCCAATGCAGTCTAGGCCAGATGTACAACCATTTCTAGGCAAACAAAGTTTTGTTTACGCACTATGGTACCTTAGATCAAAGGGGCCCACAGATGTATTTAGTGTAATTTGACCAAAAGTCTCCACATATCATATCAATAAGGATTGGGTTGGGGGGCAAATGTTTGACCTGAACCAATTGAGATCTCTCATGTTGTGAATGTAATTTCAGGGAACTTTCAAAATCATTGTGAGAAAAGATGAAAAGTGTATTGTTTATATGTAATGTGGTCCATTTAACCCATTTATGCTGTCTGCAGGGTGACCCATAAGATTTCTTCTCCATTACAAAATGACACTTGTTGGTTGACAGTCTGGAACAAGTCACTTTACTTAATGGATTAACCTGCTTTATCAGGTCAATTTACTAAATACATGTATACATGTACACTAATAAACAATTTCATGCCTAAATATTGTTTTTCCTTCGATCAATTGCCTGGTTGAAGTACTTTGCAAGTGCAATGATGCCCTGGTTATGTGTTTCATACATAATAATCACAGATAAAGTATCACATTTATTATAGTTTTAACCATTCTTGTGAGATAAGAGACTTTCTCAAATCTTCATATAACGGACACCAAAGCAGAAAGTGTTTTCTATCTTCAACAGCATAGACATTATTGGCAATGTTGTAGGTTTCTGTCAAATTGTAAATGCCAACCTTTTCAATCATTAAGTTATACCTGGAAAATCTGAACAATAGTTTCATCGACAAAATGATTTGCATGTTTCTTTATACAGCAAGACATAGAAGAATTACAGAAGAAAAATCAAGAGCTCACAGAAAAGTTACAAAGTCGAGAACAAGAGTCTTTAAAATCCCTGCAAGAGGTAGGAATTACTAATTTTGTTAATGTTTGCAAGGATGTAGATTAAAGGGATAAGTACTAAAATGTTTCCTGAAATATCATCTGTCTTAGCATTTGTATGCTTTCAAAACCTCGAGTTTCTCACACTTTAAAGTGGCATTTCTATCCAGAGGGAAGAAATTCATGTAACAAAAGGTTCAAATCGATTTTTCTAAAAATAAGCTGAATGGGTTTGGAATTAACCACAAACGTGTTACACAAGAGCACACAATCACGAATTATACTTTTCTCCAAGATTTCAGGATTTTAAAAACGTACCCATTCATGTACATCATGACGCTTAGAATCGTAAACACAACTATATTAGACGTATGTAAAGGTAGGGTGTCATATACAAATCGTGGTGAAATAAAATGTACATAACTGTTATAAAAACACACTCAGTTCAATGAGGCATATACAATGTATACACAATAAGCATGTTTATCTAGTGTATTAAAAGTAATATAAATGCTGTTTATGGAAAAAAGATGATTTGGTATGTCACAGAAAACTAGCATTATTTTAATTCCACAGTTTCTGTGACATACCTGAAATCACCTTAAGTTACACAGTAAGTAAATGTTTATTGTTTGGTGTTAAAAGCCGCTTTCAACATTTTTTATGTTATATCACAGAGTTTCCTGGGTAAGTTACCAGTCTTACTGGTCCATTTACCCTGACATCAGCCAGTCTATTCGTAATGCTAACCCTGCAACCTTCAGCGCCACGGAAGGCAGCCATTACTACAATTTGTAATGTGGTATGACCCGGCCAGGGATCAAACCTGTGACCTCCCGTACCCGAGGTGGATGCTCTACCACAACACCATCGATGCGGTCAAGTACAATTGTATCTAGTCCTAAACTAATTTTAGTGTTTATTAGATGATTTTCGGTATGTCACAAGAAAAAAACATTTCCTTATTGCATAATAATGAAGATCCTGATCAGTATGTACGTATGCAGTATGATCAGGGTCTTTACTATTCGGAAATAAGAGAATGTTAGTTTTCTGTGACATACCTGAAATCATATATATCCCATAAACAGCATAATTATATGATAATGCTTTAACACTAGATAAACACATTTATTGTGTATATGTGCTTCAATGAACTGAGTTATTTTTATAACTGTTTTCTTGTATACATTTATCTGTCAACTAGTTTATTAAGTAATTTATTGTCCATGTCTTAGCCCACCATTTAAAAAATTAAATATTTCATTGGTGCCAAGTTTAATAATTAGTCAGTAATGCCCCTTTTTCGACTTAAAAAAAGCAGACAAGTGTTGGCGTTTGATGCAGCGCTCTTGTTTACATAGGTATGATGGTTGAGAAGGGTTGTACAAAGTTGTTTCAATGCAATGCATCAAGTTGTTACTTGATATGGTCTCTTAATGTAGTTTCACACAAAACTTTAACCAGAATTTCTAAGTAAAAATGGGCCATAATTTGCATTATATGAAGGAAAGAGTTATCTAACTTTAGTATTAGCCGTGATGATCAGGAAGCCTTGTACGAAGTTTCAAAGCAATACATCAAGTAGTAACTGAGCTATGATGATATATATGCACTTGCATGAAAAACCTTTACCAAGGTGTGCCGCTGATGCCAGGGTGAATAGAATAGTCGAGCTAGTTATGGGAATCAAGGCCAGATTAGACTGGTACTTAACCTTCATTTGAATTAGACGTACTTTTGAAAGAAAAACAGGTTAGCAATGGAATCTTTTGTTTTTCTAATGGGCTAACACGGGGACAATTTATTACCTAATCAACTAGTTGACCTGATATCATTGTTTTGAAGTTGTTGATTGATTAAATCATGAGTTTTAAGCTCATGATCGTAATCTTTATAATTTATCCATGGCAAGGCTTGTTGAATCATTTAATTGTTTTGTTGTTTGTACCTGTAAGAAGTTTCTAGAATAATTGTTATATTATTAAAGAGATATATCATAAATAATTGTCAAAATAAGATTGGAGATTTCCTCACTGAATGATGGATCAAAATCATTTTCAAAACATATGCATCTGTTTACTTTCCCATTTATTATTGAACTACATACGGATACTTATGTTGTAGTAGCGATACCTAATTATGTATTGTACTACGAAGTGTTCGAAAAATGTATACAAATTTATGTCAATTTTCCCTTGCTCAGAGTTGATTGGTCTATATATATGGCTGCCAGATGGTGGGGCTGAACGTATGTGGATGATTTATTTTGCCTTATGGCAGTTGAGTGATACTGACCCTTTTGTTTAATTGAATATTAAATGACTTGTATGTATTGTAATGTATTCAGTGATAAACACATTATCCCACAGATAAACAATGGAAATGCTTAAAATATGAATTAAGGATAAAGAACATAAGACTTCTGATTTGTTAGTGTGTTTGGAAATACATTTGTGTCTCAAAACTTTAACAATCTAAAAAAATATCAGACATTTAGCGTGTAGAAATATTTGAAAATTGCTGATTTCTGATATGCAAAATAGTCATTTTATTTTTAGCTCACCTATGCACGAAGTGCAAGGTGAGCTATTGGGATCACATTTTGTCCGGCGTCCGTCCGTCGTGCGTCGTCAACATTTGAGCTTGTTAACACTCTACAGGCTACATTTTGCATCCAATCTTCATGAAAGTTTATCAGAACGTTCATCTCCATAAAATCTTGGACAAGTTTGAAACTGGGCCATATGAGGTCAAAAACTAGGTCACTAGGTCGAATTGAAGGGAAATCTTGTTAACACTCTGGAGGCCACATTTTCAACTTGAGCATGTTGAAACTTTATCAGAATGTTTGTCTTGATGATATGTAGGTCAAGTTCGAACATGGGTCACGTCGGGTCAAAAAGTAGGTCACTAGGTCAAATTGAAGGAACATCTTGTTAACACTCCAGAGGACACAATTTTTGCTTCAGCAGTTTGAAATTTTGTCAGAATGTTTGTCTTAAAAATATCTAGGTCAAGTTCGAATATGGGTTATGCCGGGTCAAAAACTAGGTCAAATTGAAGGAAAATCTTGTTAACACTTTGGATGCCGCATTTTTTGCTTCAGCAGCTTGATATTTGGTCAAAATGTTTGTCTTAAAGATATCTAGGTCAAGTTCAAATATGGGTCATATTGGGTCAGAAACTAGGTCACTAGGCCAAATTGAGGGAAAATCTTGTTAACTGTAGAAGCCGCATGTTTTGCTTCAGTGGCTTGAAATTTGTTCAGAATGTTGAGCTGAATGATATCTAGGCCAAGTTTGAATATGGGTCATGCCGGGTCAAAAACTAGGTCACTAGGCCAATATAACACTTTGGATGCCACATTTTTTGCTTCAGCAGCTTGCAATTTAGTCAGAATGTTTATATTAAAGATATCTAGGTCAAGTTTAAATATGGGTCATATTGGATCAGAAACTAGGTCACTAGGCCAAATTGAGGGAAAATCTTGTTAACTCTGTAGGAGCCGCATGTTTTGCTTCAGCGGCTTGAATTTGGTCAGAATGTTGAGCTGAATGATATGTAGGCCAAGTTAGAATATGGGTCATGCCGGGTCAAAAACTAGGTCACTAGGTCAAATTGAAGTAAAATCTTGTTAACACTTTGGATGCCCTATTTTTGCTTCAGCAGCTTGAAATTTATTCAGAATGCTTGTCTGAATGATATCAAGGCCAAGTTTTGATATGGTTAAAAACTAGGTCACTAGGCCAAATTGAAGGTGAATCTTGTTAACACTCTGGATACTGCATTTTTAATTTCAGCATGATGAAACTTTATCAGAATGTTTTTCTTGATGATATGTAGGCCAAGTTAGAATATGGGTCATGCTGGGTCAAAAAGTAGGTCACTAGATTAAATTGAAGAAAAATCTTGGGAATACTTTGGATGCCACATATTTTGCTTCAGCAGCTTGAAATTTGGTCAGAATGTTTGTCTGAATTATATCTAGGTCAAGTTCGAATAGGGGTCATATTGGATCAGAAACTAGGTCAATAAAGGAAAATATTGTTCAAACTCCGGAGGCCGCATTTTTACTTTGAGCAAGTTGAAACTTTGTCAGAATGTTGTCTTGATGATATCTAGTCCATGTTGGAATATGGCTCATATCAGGTAAAAAAAAATACAGATCACTAGGCCAAATGAAGGAAAATATTGTTAACACTGTGGAGGTTGCATTCAGAATAATTGTCTTGATGTGTTTTGCATTGCAGTACATTGTATAATTAAGGTGAGCGATCCAGGGCCATCATGGCCCTCTTGTTTTATGTTGTGGTGCATATTCACAGTCCTACGCATTTATACCAGATCTCCATTTTTCCCCAAAATGTCCTATGCGGTGGCCAGTGATGGGCATTTAATTGTACTATCATGGCTTGTCATGATACCTGTGATAGCATCATCCTGGAATGTTTTATGATCCTATCAAGTTTCAAGATTATAGTCCTAGCCGGGGAATAAAATGAACATTTCTAGAAATAACGAAGACTGATATTTTTTTTCTCAACACATTATAACAATTTTGTTATAAGTAACATTAATTTTCTAAAGATTAGATTAAATAAGTAACAAGAGAAAGTTGATGCAACGCATCAATGTCGCCGGAAATGCATACTGCAGTTATGCATAACACTAACATTATAGTAGTTGAATAAACAGTTATCAACTGAGGGGCATATTTGAACATCAGGGGCGGGGTCAAGTGAAAATGTATCATAACTTGCATTGTTTTGTCAACAAAGATAATTGAAGCCTTTCATTGTTTATGATCAATCTCCATTCCAAAGTAGGTTGACCATACACACAGCCAACTAATTATTGATCATACACAGTAATGGAAATGAGTAATCTTGACAATCATTAGTCTTAGTATGTATATTGTGCTTTCATTAAGGAATAATTATAAGATTTGTGAATTCCACATACACTTTTCAAGATGTTTGTCAGAATATTTGAATTCTATCATTTATCAATAAAACCACAAAACAGACAATTTAAGATTTGCAATAGCACGTCATTTTATGTTTCCCCTATTAAAGTCAACATTGAACACCTTTGCAGCAATTTACTTTTAAAACAATGAGCTAAGGGATAAATCGCTGAAGACATGAGTTTTCTTTTTTCTCAAAATGATTAGCTTGGCATCCTAATTATATCATACCTTAACAAATGATGAAATGTAATCCAATATTTACAAATAAGACCACCTTCGAAATATAATATCAGCTAAACGGTTAAATCTCATTGAAATTGTTGTATAATTTAAACTTAATTTCGAACACAAACTGAGCCCTACAACATGTTAATTTATTGTAATTCTTTCCTTCCCTTTTTATAATGAAAATAACAAACTACTCATGTTTTAAAATTATATTATGATGAGCGCCCTTGTGTCAATGATGCATAACAATATGCAGATCGGAAGAAATATGCCTTTAGGGAATTTAATGACACATTTAAAATTGTCCAGGACGAAATAATTTTGTACGAAAGACCCGATTCGTGACCTACATTCTTCTTCGCAGAGGTGTCGTTCTTGAAACTCTCTTTATAGGCAGAGAGTGTTCGTTCAAAGTCATTTTTCTATTAAAACCAGTTTTATCTCGGTTTGTTCTTTTCTTCATTTGTTTCGAACCAAATAAACATTTTAAATCACCTATAATTTACTATTTGTAAGCAGGGTGACTATAATGAATATAGTCACCCTGTTGTAAGTGAGTGTAAAGAGCGGCTCTCTGTAAAGGAGATTGATCTACGCAGTTGGTATTCGCGAATCACGCGATCAACAGTTTTAGCTTAGAAACAGTTCATATTTTAGATATACATGGATAAACATTATAAAATGAATTTCTCACAAATCAAGACATCTCTTTGAACATGAAAATAACATTCAGTAAGTTAAGATTGCTATTTTAAAGGAGAATTCGACGTGATTTTTACCTGATATTGACACATAAAAGTCTGCTTGCTGCAAGTCTCATGGGGACGGTTTTGTCTTCGTAAATAAAACCAAAAAAAAGAGATGCGAGTCAAAATAAAGAAACTACTAATACTTAAAACATCGGAATATTTATTTCATTTTAGATGTGTCATAACTTAGTGTTTTTAAACAAACGCAATTGTAATATGTTCAAGACATTTAAATTTGGTTTTTTCTAATAATAACTCCTCCTCCCATGTGATTTCCGTAAACCTATTAAAAATAGAAGTCGCGGGCTTCTGCCCGGCAACTAATAAGTTGTTATCGCTTATAACTCATAATGAAAATATAAACATAATTATGTACATTAATGCTGAAATAAGGGTTTTTTCCACAGATATTGAAGAATTGTCGGAAAATACACTAATAAATCTACTGCTATGGCTCAGAGTGTTCACTTTGACATATTTAGGTAACCCTTTCCCACACACAACACATCTACTTCTGTTAACACATCTAGTTAAAAATGATGAAAATCTGTCTTTATGAAAGTGTTTTTATTGGTTGGAGTTGAAAACATTGTGGCAAAAGGAGAACTTGAACACAGTTTTTAGCTCACCTATGCACAAAGTGCAAGGTGAGCTTTTGTGATCGCTCACCGTCCGTTCACATTTTCCTACAAACGACTTCTCCTCCTAAACCAATTAACCAAATTCAAAATAATTTTACAGGAATGTTCCTTGGGTGGATCTCTTTCAAACTTGTTCAAAGAATTCTATTCCATGCAGACCTTTGGCTGCCACGGCAACAAAAAAGGGAAAATTAACCAAAACTTAAAAAAATCTTCTTGTCCAAAAGTACTGGCCCGATTTGAAAATGATTTTGCACAAATGTTCCTTGGGGTACCTTCTACCAAGATTGTTCAAATATTTCCAATCCGTTGAAAAACATGGCCGCCAGGGGGCGGAGCTTATTTTCCTTATATGTGCATTGTTAAAACTTTAAAAATCTTCTTGTCCAAAAGTACAGGCCCGATTTGAAAATTATTTTGCACAAATGTTCCTTGGGGTACCTTCTACCAAGATTGTTCAAATATTTCCAATCCGTTGAAAAACATGGCCGCCAGGAGGCGGAGCTCATTTTCCTTATATGTGCATTGTTAAAACTTTAAAAATCTTCTTGTCCAAAAGTACTGGCCCGATTTGAGAATTATTTTGCACAAATGTTCCTTGGGGCACCCTTTGACAAGATTGTTCAAATATTTCCAATCCGTTGAAAAACATGGCCACCAGGGGGCGGAGCTTGTTTTCCTTATATGTGCATTGTTAAACTTTAAAAATCTTCTTGTCCAAAAGTACTGGCTCGATTTGAAAATTATTTTGCACAAATGTTCCTTGGGGCACCTTTTACCAAGATTGTTCAAATATTTCCGATCCGTTGACTAAAACATGGCCGCCAGAGGGCGGAGCTTGTTTTCCTTATATGTGCATTGTTAAAACTTTAATAATCTTCTTGTCCAAAAGTACTGGCCCGATTTGAAAATTATTTTGCACAAATGTTCCTTGGGGCACCCTTTGACAAGATTGTTCAAATATTTCTGATCCATTGAGCTTGTTCATAGACTCATATAGAAAAAAACCTTTAAAAAATTTCTTGTCTAAGAGTAGAGGGCCCAGGACTTTAATATTTGGTATGTAGCATCATCTAGTGGACCTCTACCAAGATTGTTCAAATTATAGCCCTGGGGTCAAAAAATGACCCCTCTCCTGGGGCCTATTGTTTTACATAGACTAATATAGAGAAAATTTAAAAAAAAAAAAAATTCTGAAAGTAGAGGGCCCCGGCCTTTGATATGTAGCATCGTCTATTGGACCTCTACCAAGATTATTCAAATTATAACCCTGGGGTAAAAAATGACCCCATCCTGGGGGTCACTTGTTTTACATATACTCATAGAGGGGAAAAACTATAAAAATCTTCTTGTCTAAAAGTTTAATATTTGAAATCTAACTTTATCTAGTGGACTTCTACCAAGATTGGTCAAATTATTATAGCCCTGGTGTCAAACATGGCTCCACCCTGGGGATCATTTGTTTTACATAGACTTGTTAAGGTAAACACTTTAAAAATATTCTTGTCCATTTGCCATGAATGTTCTTTGGGTGCCCCTCTACTAAGACTTCCAATTATTTTGATAGGATGATAAACATGGCCACCAGAGGGGTGTTGCTTGTTTTCCGTATATATGTATAGACAAAGAACAATGAAAACTTTTTAAGTTTGATTAAATCAGGTGAGCGATATAGGACCATCATGGTCCTCTTGTTAAACCTTTTCTTTTTACAGAAAATCTACAGCAAACAACTATTGAATATGTCTATAAAATGACATATTGATTGAATTTTGATAATCATAAATCTTTTGCCAAATGTCATCTGCTGGTTGGAAGAGGTTAAATCTTGTTCTGTTGTCTTCTGAATTTATATAGTCGCTGTTTATGTTGGTTCAACAAAACATGTGACATTGTCTCATACTAGAAAGCTATTCAGCTTCAATTGCCATTCATTTAAGTTTTTTCGTAGCTAGTGTGGTAAATACAAGCAGCATTCACCATATTAAACAAAAGAAAAATCATACACAGACTCAGACTTTATATGATCAGAACTATTTTTTTTTTGCAATAAATCAACATCCTGGATTGTATATCCATCTAGATACATGTATATATTTTTAAATGTCATATCAATTGATCATTAACACTTAGTCCCTTTTTACATAAAAACATGGAGACTTTTCTTCAGGAATATATTAAATGTTGATCTTACTGATTCATGATGAAATGGGAGGCTTTTAAATTAATCATAGGAAGGCATATACTTTAGAATCATTATCAGCAGTGTTTGCTGTTCATACTATTTTCTTTCTGAAAAGTATTGATCAATGGGTAGTCTTAACATTAATCCTTTCCCACATACAGCAAATCTGAAGCAGGCAACTTTGAAAATGTCTACTCAAGAATATGGAAAATCTCTTTAATTGTAGGTAAAATTACTGAAAAAAGTTGAATACATTGTGGCAAAAGGAGAAATTGCTCGTTTTGAGCAATTTCTACTATTGTCACAATGTTTTCATTATTTGAGTGAAACAGTTCACAATCTATCACTTTTATCAGCTATCCACACATCCAATTTAACATCCTGGCAAACAGTTTGTGAGCTAAACAGTTTTATTCGGCTGTCCAGTCTACTCATCATCCTGGTTCTGCCTGTTAGATGGCATCCAGCGAATGTTGTGTCCAACCGCAGCAAGGAACTCCTCCACAGTCTTGCGGTGTGCTATGCGATCGTGGCAAAGGTTGCATAGGCGAGTCTAGAGGTCTCTATATTCACATCTGATGCACTTCTGTGGTGGCTGTCTTCTTTCTTGATGGGGTCGATCAAAGTCCAAATTGGTGGGTGGGTGAAGCCAACGAGATGGAAGAAGCGGTTGTTCCACCCCTCGCACTGGTTGTTGGTCCTGGGGTTATTGTTGATGGTAGCGCCATGCACGTTCCATGCCTCAGGTGGATAATGGGGAGGTACTTGCTGGATATGGACTGGAACCTGTCCATGTGCTGGTTGGACCTAGCAATAAGATCCAGGGACGTAGGTCTTGTTGAAGTAGTCAGCGAACTGTGCTGCACCAGCTGGTGTGTGCTGCAGCAGGTAGTCCATCCCAGCAGGTAGGAAGGCCAGGCTATCAAGCTTCCCGCAGAACAGCTTGAAGTCGTCGGCTGCGTACCTGGGGCTGAGACCCAGCCTCTGGATCTTCCTCCAGATTGCCTGGGTAAGATGGTAGAAACATCCTTAGATTTCGATGCCAGGGTGCAGCACAGCTCTCAAAGCCCTGATGACAGCCATTTCGAAGTCGCACAGTACAGTGGCTGGTGTTGGTTCTGGAAGCTCCAGAGTCTCACAGTAATCCATGACTGCCTGGAAGAGCTCCTGGTAGCACTGAAGGGACATCCTCTCCAGTAAAGCATACACTGTAGTGACGGCTGTGGTGTCAAATAGTACCCGGATAGTATAGAGCTGCATAAAGCCTCGTGGAGCAAAATTGCCATCAACGAACCAAGTGTCGGCAACGGCAAGGAGATGCATGGCAGGAATGGATGCGGAAGCAATGATGCGGGAAACTACCTGCTGACAGTTGTCATAAAACAAAAACTGTTCTGGATTGTCACAGGCTGTGCAGCCCCACTCGCCATCGATTGCTAGGTCATCTTATGTATCCAGCACGGGGGACGGTGCCCCAGTGCGTACTCTGCAGACCATCTTCTTTGATGTGTCTTTCTTAGCGAATAGAACCCGGGCATCGCCCGCCATGTCAGCAAGTGTCTGGGCAACCAGATGAGCAGGCTTCTCTCTGTTGTGGCCGGCCAGTTGCTTAAGGTTAACCATGGCCTTTGCAACTTCTGCAGACGCTGGGTTGGGATCATGGTTGTATTTTGTACCAATCTCGGAATTGTCCATAGCCAGAGAGGTTTTCAGACTGCCCTTGCACTGAGCTGTACGGCGAACACATATCCACCAGATACAAGATTTATTAGTGCTCTTCTTTGTATACATGTGGCCATGAAACAGAATCTTGTGGCCACCCTTGTTGCTAGTAATGATCTCCATGGTTGATAATGTTTCATATATTTTACTTACTAGGAAACTGCTTTTAAATTCGGGAACTGCTTTTAGATTCGTCTGATGTAGATTTACAGAATAAGATAAATGGATTAACAGGTCTTAGACGGTGAGGGGTAAAAAAAAAGTTTCTGTTTCAACATTGTTATTTTCATTGAAGAAAAACTATGACAAGGGCGAAAATGAAATGAATAACACCATGTGAATTTAATTTATGGTGTGCTGCTTTCCTGTGTGTTCATATCTTGTATGATTCTAAAGTACATTTGTTACGTGAAATCAAAAACGTGTCATATTGGCAATATAATCTTGTATATTTCTTTGCCAAAAATGATTGTTTGTCATCAGCATGCCTCATTGTTACCTTGTTTATAAAACATTCGAAGAGAACTTGAATCACGAGAGGGGTTTCAAGGTACAACTCTTAAATAACATCAAACAAGTTCATTGATAATGGTTTCATAAGCTTATCTGAGCAACATGTTTCACAGTTTGTAACACAGTCAAAATATACATCCTCCCTGTCAACATTCCTCCATATATGTAACACAAGATTATGTAACTTTCAAATCAAAAAGTCATCCCTAATGTCAAACCTTCTGAGCTCACCTTCAGAATCAGTGTATGGATTCAGTGTTCCATTGCAAAAGAAAACTATTTCACAAAAAGCTTCTTTGTGTCTTGTTTCAAGAAAAGATGAAATGATGACAGTAATGTCAGAAAAGCTATCCGCACAGTCTTGTGAAAGCTCTATGAATGAATGAATACCAGGGCTGTGGCTACATGACTGTGTACAGTCTACACAAACAATGTTTTTTAAAGCGGAGGAATCTGGAAGAGATTCAATGATGTCTAGTTCAAGCATCAATGGGCTATGCATGAACTTGCCCAAAACACATATTCTCCGCTTACTCTCAGCAGTTCCTTTACACTTAAGTCTGTAAGAAATTTTAATCATTAATCTGAAGTAACTTTGACGCTTTTCAAGTTTTCTAAGAAATGAACTTTCTTTGAAAGAAGACTGTCATAGGACTCTAAAGCTAGGTCAATGGAATGTGACCTCTGAAAGTGGTATTCGAAAAAACAAATTTGTTGCCATTCCATGGAGTTAAAATCATATTTAGAATGTTGATTGAGTGTTTCTAGGTTACTCTCATCAAAAGTAACTTTCTCCGTGATTTCCTTATCTAAGACGCTCGACGAATGTCAAACTGGTTGGAATAATCATAGCAGAAGTAGACTACAGTATGATTCCGGAAGACTGGTTGACCATCGATTTGTTGAACTGCATGGTCTTTTCCTTTTAGCCAAAAAAAACGTTACTGTTTCTCATGTGGGATTCATTAGGTTGTCGTTTTAATTTCAATAAGGTTGTTAATTCCAAAAAAGATACATATTTGTTTCCATTTGAAATCATCCTTGTGAATAGTCAAGTCCTTCAAACTATTGATTTTAAAGACCATCCTGAGATTTTGTTCATAGTCGAATCTATAACAATGAATGACATTTAACATTATACATTAATTTTATATTATACTAAAGCACTACTTATGACAAATAATGTTTGTATGGATCGATTTAACCTATACTGTATGTGCATATATACAGCATTCCATAAATCGTTGATAAAAATATTACAGCAATCATTAAAAATTAGTAAACCCTAAGACTAAGAGTGACATTGACCTTTGAGTTAGGTATGCAACTCTTGAACTCAACAAGTTTTTTTACTGAATATCTATGCCAAGTTATAAATAAGTTAAATTATAACAATCAATTAAAAAAAAAAATGCAAAACAATACAGAATTAATAAAACTTTGCCTTATTATTTCATTCAATTTCGTTCAGTCTTCTAAGTTTATTCAGTGTCCACAACGTTAAAATAATATAGCATAAAACTCATCTGCTCTCAAGTTAGAAATGTATTTATTACAATAAAATAAATGATAAAAATAGTACTTACCAGTTAATTTCTTTAAAAAATATTAGTTGTGCACCATAGAGTAAAAAAACATATATAAGTGTGTGTATCATATTATGAGAAACTGCATCTACCAAATTTAACTTGACCCTTCAGAAATCAGCTTCATGGCCCCAGATAAGATCAAAGAGGGCCAATTAGTGATGGCTAGGCTCTCAGCTCAAGTTAATGGGGGTTTAACAGTTATAAGTGATTTACTAGTTGATAAGCCCTTGCTGAATCTCAGTAGGACTGTTCATGTCAGCTTGGGTGATGTTAAAACTACCGAAAATGTTAGTGATCTATTTCAATTTGCAAAATTTGTTAATATTTCTATTCATCTATCTATCTGTAAAGTTCTAATCTTATATCTAGACATTTGACTTTTTCCAGTTGAGGAATCGTATTCGGTCTCAACAGATAGAGCGAGAAAAAGAGCAGACAGATCATGCAGTCATGTTAAGAGAACTCCAGAAACTGTTGGCGAATGAGCGACAGTGTAAAGAGACGATAGAACAGCAGCATGATGACACTCAGTTCAGTATGAAAGAGAAAGATAATTTAATGAAAGAACTCAATACAAGGCATGAACAGGAAGTGGTTAATTTAAAATCACATGTTAAAACACTAACAAGTCAGCTGACACGGGCTCAGAGGAGATACGAAGAGCCATCACCTGTTGTTATTGGTCTGCAGAAAGAAACAGAAGAGCTTAAGGTATTGTTAACCTTTTCCCTTATAGGGTCATGTTTTTCTTGGTTTTGAAAAAAATCTCACTAGCTGGACAAGAAATTGCTTATTTACTTCTCTTTTCTACAATATTTTCAATGCCATGTACTGCAAAGAAGTTTTAAGTTTTCTGTATCAGATAAAGGTTAAATCAAACAGGATACTCAACTCATCAAACTGTTTTAGGCCCAGCATCAGCTGATGGTACAACAAGATATAAATAGAGTAGAAGATTCAGAGGAGAAGGCGAGAGCTTACAGTCAACAATGCGAGAAACGAATAGCAGAACTGGAAGCCAAACTATCGGATTTATCAGAAAGTGTAGGGAATTATGAACGACTTAGGTTTCAAGATCAGCAAAGCATACAAGTAGGTGAATATTTACATGCATAGATAGGACAGGACAGGTACAGATTACATGGTTTAAAACAAACAGGGTGCATAAATAAACAGATCTTTTTATGCACATCATTACATGGACCAAGAATATGGCAAAAAGAGAAAGGTGATTCTGTCTGATATCCATTGCAGTCCTTGACATTGATTAAACAACACACATATGTACATGTAAACTTGACATTGATAACATAACATATGCACATGTAAATTTGACATTGATAACACAACATATGCACATGTAAACTTGACATTGATAACACAACACATATGCACATGCAAACTTGACCTTGATAACACAACATATACACATGTAAATTTGACATTGATAACACAACATATGCACATGTAAACTTGACATTGATAACACAACATATGTACATGTAAACTTGATGTGTCTCCTGCAGGGTGACACTTAGGGAACACATCTATCTCATCTGTCTGACAAATTATAACTTAATTGATTTTAGTTATTTCTTATTGGCAATACAACACATCTGTTCCTTCAAAGACTCTTGTGTGGTTCTGAAACATTGACTCAGAAACCAGTGTGGACGAGTGGTTAACGTTAGGATTTTGAACCTGGCATACTGGGTTATATCCCAAGTCACTGCAGTCATATAGGAGTGCCCTCCCTTGGGCAGGGCATATATCTAGCCTATACTGGTTTGTTTACCCGGGGCTGTCATATAGGTGTGCTCTCCCTTAGGCAGGTCACATTTCCTAGCCTAGTACTGGTTTGTTTACCCAGCGGTCATTGTGGAGTGCCCTTGGGAAGGGCATATTTCCTACCCTAGTACTGGTATGTTTACCCGGGGCTGTCATATAGGAGTGCCCTTGGGCAGGTCACATTTCCTAGCCTAGTACTGGTTTGTTTACCCAGCGGTCATGGTGGAGTGCCAGGATTTTGAACCTGGCATACTGGGTTATATCCCAAGTCACTGCAGTCATATAGGAGTGCCCTCCCTTGGGCAGGGCATATATCTAGCCTATACTGGTTTGTTTACCCGGGGCTGTCATATAGGTGTGCTCTCCCTTAGGCAGGTCACATTTCCTAGCCTAGTACTGGTTTGTTTACCCAGCGGTCATTGTGGAGTGCCCTTGGGAAGGGCATATTTCCTACCCTAGTACTGATATGTTTACCCGGGGCTGTCATATAGGAGTGCCCTTGGGAAGGTCACATTTCCTAGCCTAGTACTGGTTTGTTTACCCAGCGGTCATGGTGGAGTGCCCTTGGGAAGGGCATATTTCCTACCCTAGTACTGGTTTGTTTACCCGGGGCTGTCATATAGGTGTGCTCTCCCTTAGGCAGGTCACATTTTCTAGCCTAGTACTGGTTTGTTTACCCGGGGCCGTCATATAGGTGTGCTCTCCCTTGGGCAGGTCACATTTCCTATCCTAGTACTGGTTTGTTTACCCGGGGCTGTCATATAGGTGTGCTCTCCCTTGGGCAAGCCACATTTCCTAGTCTAGTACTGGTTTGTTTACCCGGTGCTGTCATATAGGTGTGCTCTCCCTTGGGCAAGCCACATTTCCTAGTCTTGTACTGGTTTGTTTACCCGGGGCTGTCATATAGGTGTGCTCTCCCTTTGGGCAGGTCACATTTCCTAGCCTAGTACTGGTTTGTTTACCCGGGGCTGGCATATAGGTGTGCTCTCCCTTGGGCAGGTCACATTTCCTAGCCTAGTACTGGTTTGTTTACCCGGGGCCGTCATATAGGTGTGCTCTCCCTTGGGCAAGTCACATTTCCTATCCTTGTACTGGTTTGTTTACCCGGGGCTGTCATATAGGTGTGCTCTCCCTTAGGCAGGTCACATTTTCTAGCCTAGTACTGGTTTGTTTACCCGGGGCCGTCATATAGGTGTGCTCTCCCTTGGGCAGGTCACATTTCCTATCCTAGTACTGGTTTGTTTACCCGGGGCTGTCATATAGGTGTGCTCTCCCTTGGGCAGGTCACATTTCCTAGCCTAGTACTGGTTTGTTTACCCAGCGGTCATGGTGGAGTGCTCTTGGGAAGGGCATATTTCCTACCCTAGTACTTGTTTGTTTACCCGGGGCTGTCATATAGGAGTGCCCTTGGGCAGGTCACATTGCCTAGCCTAGTACTGGTTTGTTTACCGTGGGCTGTCATATAGGTGTGCTCTCCCTTGGGCAGGCCGCATTTCCTAGTCTAGTACTGGTTTGTTTACCCTGGGCTGTCATATAGGAGTGCCCTTGGGCAGGTCACATTTCCTAGCCTAGTACTGGTTTATTTACCCAGCTGTCATGGTGGAGTGCCCTTGGGAAGGGCATATTTCCTATCCTAGTACTGGTTTGTTTACCCAGGGCTGTCATATAGGAGTGCCCTTGGGCAGGTCACATTTCCTAGTCAAGTACTGGTTTGTTTACCCAGGGATCATGAATGACTATTGCTGTGATATAAATGAAATAATGTTAAAATTGGCATAAACACAAATAAAACAAGCAAAATGAACCATTGCCATAAGTACCTGACACTTAACCATTTGCCTGTTATATTTTAACACTTTACCACATGCAGATGTATTTTAGGTAAATATGTTTTTGTACTCAAAAGAATCACCAAGAATTGTCTCTGTGAGATGATTCCTTTGAGTACACACAACATAGGGTCATTATAGAGATATTGTTGGGAAAAGACCAGTTTAGTCTACCTTATCTTTTCCTCTAAATGTTCCAGAGACTCAAAGAGAGGGTAACCCAGTTAGATGTAGAAAACACAGCGCTAACTGACACAGCCCAAAGACAGCCAGACCTACTAGAGGACAGCATTACAGATGTAAATGTTTTAGTGGATGGAATACTCAAACTGAAGGCACGGTTACGATTTGTTAATTCTCGATCAGAAAAACCTGTTAATGTTGAAGGTACTAGTTTGTTTTGAACCATTATTTGATATAACACTTTTTGTGTCACATGCATCTGCATGCGGACACTTTGGGATCTTAACCCTTTCCAACATACAAACAAATTGCAGCATTCGTTTTTATTACCAAAAAATATATTATCTTTTAGGTTTATACTTTTAAATAGTAAAATCCTTAATTGAACCTTAAAACCTATTTGATGGGTTCCTAAAGAATCGTCTCATTGTGACCATTGTTTTCTGTACCCACACCATAGGGTTTGGCTGGAAGCTAACAGAGATATTTTGAGGAAAAGATGAGTTTACTCCTCCTTATCTAGACGTCTAATGATTGATGATTGAATAAGAAAGATGATGTCAAAAAGTAAAGTGTACTCCCTATAGCTTCAACCTTTCTTTATGTACAGGACTTTTTTTTCATATGAAAAAATATTTTTATTTTCTTGTTTAAAAATAACACAGGTAATTAGGTCTAGGCAATTATTTTAGAAATCAATATTCGTTGATATAGAAATGTGATATAATTTACAATCACTTATGTTCTTACGAAATAATTAAAAGATAAATGACATTGAGGGTAAAGAATAGTTCATGTATATTTATTGATTTTTGTTCGTACTTCATAATAGACAACAAAAAGAATTCCAAATATAAAGTGGTCATGCAAACAACTGTTTTACAACACAAATTTAACATAATCATCATCTAGTCAATTATCTTTAATTCCATATTTTGGCAATAGTTATGCTGTATAATTATACATTTGTATGTAAATAGATAGCACCTACAGATATATTATTTCAGAATTGATCATGGATGATGCCAATAATGAGCACCCACTGTGTAAGAAGTATAGGGAGGAACTTGAACAGCTTAAAGACGAGTTTGAAAGATATAGACTAAGAGCACAATCTGTCCTCAAAAATAAAAAGGTGTGTATATTTCTGTTTCAGGTATATGGTGGCGCAGAGCCATAGAAAAGAACAGTATTTCACAATCCCGAAATACTTATTTGACCCTCAAACTCTATGTCATGGGCACTTAAATGAATCGTCTCACTACAACGATTCTGTTTAGTACCCACAACAAAGGCTTTGGTTGAGTTAAAAGATATTGGTTGGAAAATACCAATTTTATTATACCCCCAGATACGTAGTATATGGGGGCTATATAGGAGTCACACTTGTCGGTTGGTTTGTCAGTTGGTTGGTCGTCCGTTGGTCTGGACATTTCTTGTGAACACTATTTCTCAGCAACCCTTGGTCAGAATTCAATATAACTTCACAAGAATGATTGATACCAAGCCTAGTTGTGCATATTGTGGGCGTGTTGCACTGGAATTATTTTTAAATGAGTTATGGCCCCTTGAATTTCTCATACATAGTTGGTCTGAAGACATTTCTTGTGAACACTATTTCTCAGCAACCCTTGGTCAGAATTCAATATAACTTCACAAGAATGATTGATACCAAGCCTAGTTGTGCATATTGTGGGCGTGTTGCACTGGAATTATTTTTAAATGAGTTATGGCCCCTTGAATTTCTCATACATATGTATATTGTCAGGCACCAGCTTGGGAGTATTCATCACCTTCAGTGATATTTCTAGTTTCTCCTGATCTAGTCAAGTTGACATGTGACTTCTGCATATTTATTCTACACCAGATTCTTTGGTGTATATATATATTAGTATCCGTCACGATGATGTCTTCGAAGGTAAATAGTCATTGGCCCGTACATACGTACATGTCCTAATGAAGTCATCACTCTAACGACTTCATTTCTTATCCAATTTTCAGAAAGCTTCACACACATGTTCACTAGCATTGCCTCTTGTACATTTCACCGACCTAGGTCAAAGGTCATGGTCACAGTAACTATAATTCATCTGTATGACACATAGTCATCACTCTAGCCACTCATTTCTATTCTTATTTTCATAAAACTTCTTAAACATGTTCACTAGCTTTGTCTCTTGTACAAGTTTGTGTTTCACAGACATAGGTCAAGGTCACAGTGACTTATTCTTGTGTATGATACAGCATCATTGCTCCATACGTATGTAAAAAGCGATGACTTTGCTCTTGCAACATTATTCTCATCAGATTGTTCTGAAACTAAATACGTATGTTCACCAGCATCCCCTCTTGTTAATGTTAGTGTTTCACTTACCTAGGTCAAAGGTCAAGGTCACAGTGACTGTTATATGTCTGTGAGATACAATGTTATCACTCTAGCAATTGTTTCTGATCTTTTTGTAATGAAATTTAAGACACATCTTCACCAATATCGCCTCGTGTACAAGTTAGCATTTTACTGACATAGGTCAAGGCAACAGTGGCTATAATACGTCTTAGTGAAATGACATCATTGCTCTAGGGACTTTTTTTCTTATCCAATTGTTATACAACTTAGCACACTTGTGTTTGAGTTCGCATTTCACAAACTTAAGGCCAAGGTCACAGTGTCCTTTAAATAATGTTGAAAGCGGTGTAAAAATAAAACAAACAAACAAACAAACACAGTGTCCTTTATAAGTTGTACAAAATGAAATCATAACTCTTTTGTCTTGATTTCTCATACGATTGTTATGAAACTTAAATAATAAGTTATCAAATATCGCTTCTTGCACAAGTTTGCATTCCATCCACCTAGCTTGATGTTCAATCTCAAGGTGACTAGTATGATTCCATACACAGGTTCAGTGTCAAGAGAGTTTGGAGGGGTTCGCCTATTACCAAGATCTGTCAAAGTTCAAAGGTGACATTGACTTCATCGTTCTAGCACTTTCATTTGGAGATAGAATTCCTCTATAACACTTGTTTATTGTAAAGTGAGCTTGGACGGGTTCCCGTTTCACTAGGTCAAAGGTCACAGTGACTAAAATACATTTGTATGAAAAAGCACAATGAGGGAATTTGTATCGTTGGGGATGTTCTTGTTTCAATGTTTTCAATTTAAAAAAGGGCACCAAAATATCGGTTCTTTGGTTGTTTGTTTTTTGTAGTGAAGATTATAATATTTCCAGACCATGTAATTTCAAGCATATTTAAACACTTTCTCACAAATCTGCAACAGCCAACTTTGAATACATCTAGGAAAAAAGGTTGAACATTTATATTTATAATTGAATGTACTACTGGCCTTTACTACTGGCCTTTGCTACTGGCCTTTGTTGCAGGCCTTTACTCTTGGCCTTTGCTACTGGCCTTTATTACTGGCCTTTACTATTGGCCTTTGCTACTGGCCTTTACTACTGGCCTTTACTATTGGCCTTTACTACTGGCCTTTGCTACAGGCCTTTACTACTGGCCTTTACTACTGGCCTTTACTATTTGTTACTACTGGCCTTTACTTTTGGTTACTACTGGCCTTCACTATTGGTATCTACTGGACTTTGCTACTGGCCTTTACTATTGGCCTTTACTACTGGCCTTTACTACTGGCCTTTGCTACTGACCTTTACTATTGGTTACTACTGGCCTTTACTATTGGTTACTACTGGCCTTTATAACTGCCTTTACTACTGGTTACTACTGGCCTTTATAACTGTCTTTACTACTGGTTACTACTGGCCTTTACTACTGGCCTTTACTACTGGCCTTTACTACTGGCCTTTACTATTGGCCTTTGCTACTGGCCTTTGCTACAGGCCTTTACAATTGGCCTTTACTACTGGCCTTTGCTACTGACCTTTGCTACTGGCCTCTACAACTGGCCTTTCCTACTGGCCTTTGCTATTGGCCTTTGCTACTGGCCTTTACTACTGGCCTTTACAACTGGCCTTTACTACTAGCCGTTACTACTGGCCTTTACTACTGGCCTTTACATCTGGCCTTTACTACTGGCCTTTACTATTGGCCTTTGCTACTGGCCTTTGCTACAGACCTGTACAACTGGCATTTGCTACAGGCCTTTGCTACTGGCCTTTAATTATGGCCTTTACTATTGGCCTTTACTACTGGCATTTGCTACATGCCTTTACTACTGGCCTTTGCTACAGGCCTTTGCTACTGGCCTTTACTACTGGCCTTTACTATTGGCCTTTACTACTGGCCTTTGCTACAGGCCTTTACTACTGGCCTTTACTACTGGCATTTACTAGTTGTTACTACTGGCCTTTACTAATGGCCTTTACTATTTGTTACTACTGGCCTTAACTATTGGTTACTACTGGCCTTTGCTACTATCCTATACTACTGGCCTTTTCTATTGGCCTTTACTACTGGCCTTTACTACTGGCCTTTACTACTGGCCTTTACTATTGGTTACTACTGGCCTTTACTTACTGGCCTGTATAACTGCCCTTTACTACTGGTTACTACTGACCTTTACTACTGGCCTTTACTACTGGCCTTTACTACTGGCCTTTACTATTGGCCTTTGCTACTGGCCTTTGCTACAGGCCTTTACAACTGGCCTTTACAACTGGCCTTAACAACTGGCCTTTACAACTGTCCTTTATAACTGCCCTTTACTACTGGTTACTACTGGCCTTTACTACTGGCCTTTACTACTGGCCTTTGCTACTGGCCTTTACTATTGGTTACTACTGGCCTTTACTTACTGGCCTTTATAACTGCCCTTTACTACTGGTTACTACTGGCCTTTACTACTGGCCTTTACTACTGGCCTTTGCTACTGGCCTCTACTACTGGCCTTTACTACTGGCCTTTACTACTTGCCTTTACTACTGGTGTTTACTACTGGCCTTTACTACTGGTCTTTACTATTGGTTACTACTGGCCTTTGCTACTGGCCTCTACTACTGGCCTTTACTACTGGCCTTTACTATTGGTTACTACTGGCCTTTACTTACTGGCATGTATAACTGCCCTTTACTACTGGTTACTACTGACCTTTACTACTTGCCTTTACTACTGGCCTTTACTACTGGCCTTTACTATTGGCCTTTGCTACTGGCCTTTGCTACAGGCCTTTACAACTGGCCTTTACAACTGGCCTTTACAACTGGCCTTTACAACTGTCCTTTATAACTGCCCTTTACTAATGGTTACTACTGGCCTTTACTACTGGCCTTTACTACTGGCCTTTACTACTGGCCTTTGCTACTGGCCTCTACTTACTGGCCTTTATAACTGCCCTTTACTACTGGTTACTACTGGCCTTTACTACTGGCCTTTGCTACTGGCCTCTACTACTGGCCTTTACTACTGGCCTTTACTACTTGCCTTTACTACTGGTGTTTACTACTGGCCTTTACTACTGGTCTTTACTATTGGTTACTACTGGCCTTTGCTACTGGCCTCTACTACTGGCCTCTACTACTGGCCTTTACTATTGGCCTTTACTACTGGCCTGTACTACTGGCCTTTACTACTGGCCTTTACTACAGACATTTGCTTCTGGACTTTACTACTGGCCTTTGCTAATGGCCTTTGCTGCAGGGGCACCAAAAGACAGCTGTGTTTGGGGAGGGATTAAATATTTATTATTTTATGTTGTCCTATGCCTTTATTTTCAAAGACTTAACATTTTTTCAGTTTTGTGATATGTGTAAAAATTATAATTGATAGTAACTTTCTATATTCACGGTAATTGCACCACATCTTGACAGGTTGGTATATTGAGTATAAATGTAGATTGAAATGATTGATCAGCTTGACCACTAATTAATTGACAGTTTCCTCTAAGCTGTACTATATAAAACCTGTGTAAATGTATGTTCATGACCCATTCAAACTTATTATGTGGGTTGCTTTGTTACATATGATCAAATGAAAGTACAATTTGTCCTTCTTCATTGACCATATTTCACTATAGCCAGTCCATGGGAAAACCCACCAAAGACTCAGATCAGCATGTACAATCACATCTGGATTTTTCTTATACAATATAGTCATACCTTTTGAAAATGTTTTGTATGAAATAAAAATGACAGTTAACCCTTTCCCACATACAATAAAATAGCAGCAGAAAACTGAAAACATCTGGGCAAAGTTATAGAAAATCTCTATAAAAGATATTATATTTATTAAATGGAGTTGAAAAAATTAGGCAAAAGAAATAATTGATTGTTTGCTGCAGAGGTGTCACAAATAGTCTGTATAAAGGAAAGGGATTGTGTGGCCTTTCTGATTTGTTATTGTTATATCCCCGACAAACAAAGTTTAAAGGGGGGTATATAGGAGATTGGTCGGTCAGTTCATTGCAATTTTCCTTGTCCGGAGCAAAACTTGAAACTACTTTTTTCTGATCCGGAGAATAACTTTCAGTGCCCTTTCTTACTGTTTTCTTGTCCGGAGAATAACTTTCAAACTAAAGGATGGAATTTGATATCATACAGTGGTAGAGCACAATTAAAGGAAGTGCAGTGTACCTAAAACATAACTCTATTTTACCTAATTACAGAGTTATTGCCCCTTGTCACTTTTTCTTGTCCGGTATTTTACCTAATTACAGAGTTATTGCCCTTTGTTACTTTTTCTTGTCCGGAGAATAATTTGAAAACTAATAGATGGCATCTAATCAAAATTCATACAATGGTAAAGCACAATGAGAGGCAGTACAACTTTCAAACTAAAGGATAGAATTTAATAAAATTTCATGCGATTATACAACATAGTGAGAGGAAGTACAGGAACTATATTTTACCTAATAACAGAGTTATTGCCCTTTATTACTTTTTCTTGTCTGGAGAATAAACTTATAGATGGAATCTAATAAAAATTCATACTATGATAAAGCACAATGAAAGGCAGTGCAATGTACAATAACCTTAACTCAATTAGAGCTAATCACAGAGTTATTGCCCTTTCTTACTTTTTTCTTATCCGAAGAATTACTTTAAAATAACTGGATGGAATTTAATAAAACTACATACAATGGTAGATCACACTGAGAGGTAGTGCAGTGTACACAAACCATAATTGACCTTTCTTACATTTTTCTTGTCTAGTGAATAACTTTAACTATAGAATGGAATTTAATGAAAGTACATACAATGGTAGAGCAAAATGAGAGCAAGTGAAGTGTACAAGACCCATAACTCTATTTTAGCTTACTACAGAGTCATTGCCCTTTTGTTACTGTTTTTTTGTCTGGTGAATAACTTGAAAGCTACTGGATAAAATTTAACAAAACTTGATTCAATGGTAAAGCAGAGGGAGGGAGTGCAGTGTACAAGTACCATAACTCATAACAGCTTATTACAGAGTTATTGCCCTTTCTTACTTTTTTCTTGTCCGGAGAATAACTTTAAAACAACTGGATAGAATTTCGGGGGTATTAAACACATTCAGTGATAGCTCTAGTTTATGTTCATTTTCATACAGGAGAATACACAAACAAAAGATGAAGAGATATTGAAAGAGCATGTAAATGAGTTGAGAGATAAACTAAGATCCCAGCATCTCCAGCAGGAAGACGAGTTAGAGCAGTACAGACAGCGAGAGGAAAATGTCAGAAAAACATTACTTATGCTGCAGGATAAGCACAAACAAGAGGTACATAATTTTTGTTTTACTTGGCTAGTGGGGTGTTACGCCATTTTTAACATTATACCAGTCATATCACTTATTGAGGATCCCTGGGTAAACAAACCAGTTCCAAGGGCACTCCATCATGACCATGACCGTCGCAATTGGAGGTCGAACCCGGGACGCCCACTTTCAAATCACTGACTCTTACCACTCGAACAAACTAGGTACAGAATTACAACTGGAGTTACCCTTTCCCTGATATAAATGACTTCTGACACCCCTAAAACTGAAAGCATTTGGAAAACGAGAAATTACTAACAAGCCTTTTCCTTTTTCATGCAATGTTTTTACTTCTGTATTAAACTGATTCTTCCAAATATCCTTAACCTTTCTCTGCCAAAAGAAATACACAAATACCTTTCTTAAATAACAACATAATACTAAGAATTATCCTTGTCAGAACTCCTATATGCAGACAGAACATCATGCTCAGTTACAAGAATTTGAAGAAGAGCTAAAAAAGCAGAGAGAGAGAACTGTATCAATGCTAGCAGAGAAGGAAAGAGAGATTGAGACATTGAGATCTACATCGACACAAAGAATACAGTCAGATTACATTATGCGATACAGGTAAGTTGAGGAATTCTCAATGGGCAAGAGGTGAGCATGAGAGATTATAGACCAGGGTCCATATTCATTCTGAATTTATTCTCAACCTATATTTTAAGAATTCAAAATAACGAAGTGACAAAGCTTTTCAATGCCTATCAAATTGTTTTACTTTGAGAATTTAGTATTAGAATGGATTCATTGGTTAATAGTGGACCAGCTGACCTGCTTTCCATCCCACTGGTAATGTACATGATGGGATTGCTCTTTGTTAAGTACGAAACAATCAAAGACTGGGTCACTAGGTCAGATTTTAGAACAACCTTATGACTACTGTATAAGAAGTTACCATCCAATCTTATTGAAAATTTGTTAGAAAATTGTCTCCATCAAACGAAACTGGGTCATGGGGGTCTAAAAGTTGGTAATGAGGTCAAATTTTTTGATAAACTTATGAACACACTAGACGTCAGTTTTTAATCATGTAAATAAATCAGAACATTTGTCTCAATTAAATCTTGGTAAATTACCTAATCGATTTCTAGCTCATCTGAGCCTCATCCATCCGTCGTCAACAATTTGCTTGTTAACATTCTGGAGGCCACAAATATTCATGACACTTATTCAGATTGTTTATTCTGATTTCTAGGGCCAAGATCTAATATAGGTCGTGTCCAGTCAAAAACAAGGTCACTAGGTCAAATTTGAAAAATGTCTTGTTAACTCTCTAGAGGCTTCATTTTTAACTTGAGCATGTTGAAACTTTTTTATAACGTTTGTCTTGATGATAGGCCAAGTTTAAATAAGGGTCTAGTGGGGTGACAAACTAGGTCACCAGGCTAAATTGAAGGAAAATCTTGATGCCGCATTTTTAATTTGAGCAGGATGTAACTTTTGTCAGAATAAATGTCTTGCTGAATTTAGGCTAAGTTCGATTATAGGTCTTGTTTAATCAAATACAAGGTCACGAGGCCAAATTGAAGGAAAATCATGTTAAACTCTAGGGAACGCGTTTTTAGCTCACCTGAGCCTCTCTGGCTTAGAATGAGTTATTGTGACCGGTGTATTTCCTTCGCCCTTCGTCGGTCAACATTTTGCTTCAAATGACATCTCCTAAACCACTTTGCCAATTTTGATAAAACTTTACAGGGATAATCCTTGGGTAGTCCCCTTTTAAAGTTGTTCAAAGAATCAAATTCCATGCGGAACTCTGGTTGTCATTGCAACAGAAAGGAAATTTTAAAAATCTTATTGTCGAAAAATACTCGCCACTCGCCAGATTAAAAACAAAAGTGTTCTTTGGTTGACCCTCTACCAAAATTGTTCAAATTATTCTGATCCGTTAACAGAAATGTCTGCTAGGGGGCTGAGCTTGTTTTCCTTATATATGTATAATTAAAGCTTAGAAAATCTTTTGTCGAAAAGGACTTGCCTGATTTTAATATAATTTGGCATATATGTTCCTTGGGTGACCCTCTTTCAAGATTGTTCATATTATTTCGTTTTTTTGAAAAACATGGCCGCCAGGGGGCAGAGCTTGTTTTCTTAACATCTGTAAAGTGAAAACTTGTCTTGTCCAAAGTACTGGCCAGATTTGTAAATGATTTGGCAAAGATTTTCCTTGTTTGACCCTCTACCAAGATTGTTCAAAGTATTCTGATCCATTGAAAAACATGGTCACCAGGGGTTTGAGTTTGTTTTCTTTATATGTATAAATGGTGAAATTTAAAAAACTTCTTGTCCAAAAGCACTGGCCAGATTTGAAGATAATTTGACAAAAAATGTTTCCTGGGTAACCCTCTACCAAGATTGTTCAAGTATTCTGATCAGTTGAAAAACATGGCCTGCAGAGGGCAGGGCTTGTTTTCCCTATATGTATAAATGGTTAAAAAAATTAAAATTCTTCTTGTCCAAAAGTACTGGCTTGATTTGAAAATAATTTGGCACAGATGTTCCTTGTAGCTCAGTCGGTAACAACGCGGGCTGTCAATCCAGGGGTTGTGAGTTTGAATCCCGGCTCGGCCAACTTTCTTTCCGATGATTGACAAAAGTCAATGCGACATGCGTCATTCGTCTTCCACCAATGGGCTAAGTCTATGTGGAAAAGCAGCCAGTTGCTTGGGAAGATTGTTGTGTGGAGTACTGGTGTGAGAAAACCAGGAAATGCATGAATAGGTGAACTGGCCGCCGTGATATAACTAAAAACGGCGTTAAACCCCAATCAATCAATCAATCCTTGGGTGACCCTCTTTCAGTTTTGTTCAAATTATTCTGATCCGTTGAAAAACATGGCCACCAGGGGGCAGAGCTTGTTTACCTTATATATGTATAATGTAAATTTTAAAAACCTGGACCGATTTTAAAATAATTAAGCACAGATGTTCCTTGGGTGACCCTCTTTCAGGATTGTTCCAATTGTTCTGATCCGTTGAAAAACATGACTGCCAGGGGTTGGAGCTTTATTTCCTTGTATGAACATTATAGTGAAAACTATCAAAAACTATTTGTCAAAAGTATAGGCCTGATTTTGAAAGTGTTCCCTGGCTGACCATTTACAAAATTATATTAATCAGGTGAGCGATCCAGGGCCATCATGGTCCTCTTGTTTGCTTCATCAGCTTGAAACTTTGTCAGAATTTTTGTCTTGATGATAGCTAGACCAAGTTTTAATACAGGTCATGTCTGTAGCTACTAGGTCACTAGGTAATCAAACATGTTGATTGAAAAATAAGAGGATCCTTTTTCGGTTTGATTAAAGAGAGATTACATAGAAATGGGTTAAATCCTATTACTAGTCTTAAAATATATAACTCAGTAGTTCTCCCTAGGGCCCTTGTTGGCTGTGAGCTGTTACAAGATCTTTCTGACCGGGATCGTCTGACCTTGGAAAGGTCACATGGGCTCTGTCTTAAACAAATTCAGGGACTACATATTAGATCAAGCACAGACATTGTTCTTAGTCTAATTGGGCCTCTTCCAATTGAGGTGGAGATCAAAAAGAACAAGCTTATGTTCCTAGGTCAGCTGTGTCGGTTAGAGAGGGACTGTTCAACAAACGATATGTTTTACTATGCCTTTGTTCTTATCAAATTATGTTTATTAATACTGGATTTATATCAGATGTATCGACCCTGTTACACAATTATGAGCTGTATTATGTTTTGCTAGACAATGTTACTCATTACTATTCATATGGAAAAGGCATATCCATAGAAAAGTGACTGATTACTACATAAAATAATGGACTAAGAGAACCTCCTATGAACAATGTGTACTGTATAGGCAAAGTCAGAAGATATTCTCTTAAAGTCCTGTTTGGTCTTTTAAGGTCTTTTAAGGTATGTTGCATGCTTGTTTCTCTGTGGCACAGTTGATTGCAAATATGACTTCTACAGAATTGACTTGCTCGAGATGTGGTAATGTTGACATATGTACTAATTTAATAGAACATATTTTGATCAACTGTGCTATGGTTCTGACCTGCAGGGAATTGTTTGAACAAATTGTCATAAGACATTTTGATTCTAATGTGTGTAACTTGTTATGTTCCTTGAACCATCAGGAATATATTGGGGCTCATTTTGGTTTGAATATAAATTTAGTTAACGTTTTACATGAGGACTACTATATTAACAAAGTTATTATATTTTTTCTTTCTGCCTGGAGTTGTTACAGACATGCAATAAAGATATCAATACCAGCTTATAAAGATGACTGATTCTGTGATAAATATGGACCGCAATAATAGTAAATCTTTTACGGGTAACAAACCGCCTTCAACACGTTCATTTAAGGCGACTCTTGATAATATTTGGAGATTTTTTTTTTTTGTCACAATGTTTTCAACTCTACTTCAATACATATTATCTAAAGTTTTGCCTATATATGTATACTGTCAAATTGGCTGCAAATTTGAAATTTGCAGGAAAAAGTAAAGTAGATACAGCACAATGCTTGTAAAGACAAACTTGTCGGAAACATCCACTCAGGGGAGAGCCCGAATTGGGCTGAACATAAATGGCTGCTTAATACAAGTCAAATAAAGATTGATTGATTGAATGGGGTTTAATGCTGTTTTTAACAATTTCTCAGTCATATCACGGCGGCCAGCTCACCTACTCCTGGTTTTCGCACACCAGTACTCCACACAACAATCTTCCCAGTCAAACAAAGAAGAAAACATTGTTTTAGTTAATCTTCAAGGGCCTGCTTAATACAAGGAGGCTGCTTAACAGAGGTGACTGCTAATGATAGTTTGACTATAAGGAAAGGGTAAAGTTAGAGCAGATGCAGTGCAATGCTTGTATAAAGGTATTAAATAATATTTATTTTTGCAGATCAAATTACGATATGGGCGGGGCCTCCTCAGAAAGACAGACACTAGAGGATGAGGCTGTGGAACGATTATTAACAAAACCCCCTACTGGACAAGGGGAGATGACTCTATTGTACTTTGCACAGGAACAGGCTCGTAAAGATGTAGATATCGGTGCTTTACGAAAACAAAAACGTGAATTAGAAATTGCTCTTAGAGAACTTCAAATGAATTCTAGTACCAAGCAGGAACAGCTGTTTAATGATATAGACAGACTCAAGGAAGAAGTGAGAAAGTTAGAAAGAAGTAAAAATAGGGAAGGTGCGAATTTAGAATATTTAAAAAATGTGACATACAAATTTTTAATCTGTCATGATTCAACTGGGAAACAACAGATGTTGAATGCTATAACTACTATATTACAGTTCAGTCCACTTGAGAAAACCTCTGTACAATCAGTCAACAAAAGTTGGTGGACCGCTGGTACATAATATAACAATATATTGCAGAGCTCTAGATTAGGGGTGATTTGAAAGCCCTAAAATCCTTATTTGACCTCCAAAACAAATGTTGTCGGTACTCAAAAGATTCGTCTCGGTGACCTTATTCTTTTGAGTATCGACAACATAGGTTTTAAACAATGCTTACAGAGATATCATTGAAGCAAGACCTGTTTATCTTCCTTACCTAGTCCTCTGATTTAAGTTGTGTTCTGAGAAAACCAATTTTAGGGTATTCATATCAAATAAATAGTCATTAACCCTTTCCCAGATAAAGCCTCTATAGCAGAAGACCTTGAAAATATATAGACAATAATGGGGAAAATCTGCAGACGCCTTTGAACATATTTTGTCAAAAAATAGAAAATCTCTATAATTAAATGGATAACCTATGACTAAAAGTGGAAAACATTGTGACAAAAGGAGAAATTACTCGTTTTGAGTAATTTCTTCTTTTGTCACTATGTTTTCAAAAAACCGTCTGCTGCAGAGGTGTCAGAAAGCGTCTATATCAGGGAACGGGTTAATGAAGCGTGAGAATGTGTCTTTAGCCCACCTAAGCACAGGTGTGGGTGAGCTATTGTGATCACTCACTTGTCGTCTGTCACATTTTCTTACAAACAACTTCTACTCCTTGGACCAATCCAAATTATTTTACAGGATTGTTTGGTAGGTGGACTTCTGTCAATAGTGTTCAAAGAATTGAATTCCATGCAAAACTATATTGTCCAAAAGCACTGGCCAAATTTGAAAATGGTTTGGCATAAATGTTTCTTGGGCGACTCTCTACTAAGATTGTTTAAATTATAAACATCCGTTGAAAAGCATGGTCGCCAAATAAAAAATTCTGCTTGATCAGAAGTGTAGGCCTGAATTGAAAATAATTTGGTAGAAGCCCATTTTGAATCAAGAGGCAAGATTTGGACATTCTGGGTAGAGGACCACGATACAATGCTACACACCAAATATCTTAGATGTAGGCCTTTCAGTTTCAGACATGAAGGTTTTCAAAGTTTTCCCCTATATATCTCTATGTCAAACAGGTGACCCCCGAGGTGGGTCAATTTGATCCATAGGGGCATAATTTGAGCAATCTT
Organism: Serripes groenlandicus; assembly: GCA_031761405.1. Taxonomy (NCBI): domain Eukaryota; kingdom Metazoa; phylum Mollusca; class Bivalvia; order Cardiida; family Cardiidae; genus Serripes; species Serripes groenlandicus. The sequence continues at coordinate 187,780,709 of JASEVX010000001.1, forward strand.
GGTAGAGGACCACTAGACAATACTACATACCAAATATCTAAGCTAAAGGCCTTTCTGTTTCAGACAAGAAGATTTTCTAAGTTGTTTAAAGTCTTGTCGACGGACATTAGGCCATCACAATAGCTCACTATGAGCACTTCATGCTCAGGTGAGCTAAAAACTTCTGCTTTAGATTTGTTGTATGTTGGAAAGGGACCATCATTGCCAAGCACCCATCCTGACATGAATCACAATGTTAATTGGTAAATGGTTTACTTGATATGACATTTTAGGAGTCGTCTTGGAATGAAGAGAAGGTTTATAATTACTTGTAAAATATCAAAGAGGGCCATAAATCTGAACAAACTGATGAAATGTGAAACTATTCTTGGTACTGAAGCTTCTCAAAAAATTGTAATGTGTTCCAGCCAGCAGCTGTTGAATTTTGCCCTGACATGAACAGTAATTCTTGGGAAGGATACAAATTAGAAAAAAAAAAAATTGAAACTTTTTGAGAATTGAAGACATTGCTGTAGAGCCATCAACTGTTGTCTGCATCAGCATTGTGATTAATCAAACCACTGTGCTAACTTTTTTTGAGCCCTTTCCATCATACAACAAATCTTCAGCAGATGTGTAAGTCTGATAATATGGAAACCCTTTATGAATGATTTTTATTTTGTTATAAAGTTGAAAACATTGTGGTAAAAGGAGGAATTGCTTATTTTGAGCAATTGCCATTTACTGCAGAGGTGTCGGAGAGTGTCTGTATAAGGGAAAGGGTTCAGCCAACTTTTACAGCTAGACATTTGTTCCTAACTTAATATCGCTTATACTTTAATTAATTAAAATCATGATTAAATACAGAACCCATACATTTCAACATATCAACATATCACAGTTTAAATATAAACAACTTGTGTCTCTTAGTAAATTCTAGTAATTTATTCTACCATAAGAAAAAGACGACCATGATGGTCCTATATTGCTCACCTGATTTAAAGGAATTCAATATTTTTCTTAGTTTTTACTCTATAAACAATAAATGTATATAAGCAAAATGTGGCCATATATATCAACAGATGAGAATAATTTGCTAAATCTTAATAAAAGCTCACCCCAGGAACCTTTGTACCAAATTATTTTCAATTCAGGCCTACACTTCTGATCAAGCAGAATTTTTTATTTGGCGACCATGCTTTTCAACGGATGTTTATAATTTAAACAATCTTAGTAGAGAGTCGCCCAAGAAACATTTATGCCAAACCATTTTCAAATTTGGCCAGTGCTTTTGGACAATATAGTTTTGCATGGAATTCAATTCTTTGAACACTATTGACAGAAGTCCACCTACCAAACAATCCTGTAAAATAATTTGGATTGGTCCAAGGAGTAGAAGTTGTTTGTAAGAAAATGTGACAGACGACAAGTGAGTGATCACAATAGCTCACCCACACCTTTGCTTAGGTGGGCTAAAGACACATTCTCACGCTTCATTAACCCGTTCCCTGATATAGACGCTTTCTGACACCTCTGCAGCCTTCAAGCCATGTTGATTGGTTGAAAAACATGGCCGCCAGGGTGCAGCGCTGTTTTGCCTTATATGGCTATAGTGAAAACTTAATATTCTCCAACGAAAGTATCTCTCCGATTTTCAATTTATGTTGTAGAAATGATCCTTGTGTGACTCTTTATCAGATTCCACCAAACCATGTTGATTGGTCTAAAAATATGGCTCCCAGAGGGGCGGGGCTGTTAGCCGTAAACTTTAAAAATCTTCTCCTCCGAAACTGTTTATTTCTGTATGTTGGAAAGGTTTATCTTTGCAAGGGAACTGGTACATGATAGTAAATGTTGTATCTGTTTAGGTACTATCCCAATCCTGTATAGTTAAGAACTTGTTGTCCCCGGTACCATTACATACTGTATTTATTATCCCCCGCTTTTTCGAAGTAAAAAAGGGGGGTTATTAATTTCAGTTTGTCTGTCCGTCTGTCTGTCACACTTCGTTTCCGTACAATAACTGCCACAAATGTTAACCTTTTTTTTCAAACTTGGTAACAAGGTTAAATGCCTTAAGGGCTAGACCAAGTTCGATCGTCACTTATGGCGGACTTTATTCGGTGGAGTTATGGCCCCTTATTTAACAAAAAATGTCGTTTGTTGCTGTTTCTGTGCAATAACTGCCACAAATGTGAACCGTTTTTTTTTTCAAACTTTGTAACAAGGTTAAATGCCTTAAGAGCTAGGCCAAGTTCGATCGTCACTTTCGGTGGAGTTATGGCCCCTTATTTAACAAAAAATGTTGTTTGTTGCTGTTTCCGTGCAATAACTGCCACAAATGTGAACTGGTTTTTTTTTCAAACTTGGTAACAAGGTTAAATGCCTTAAAGGCTAGGCCAAGTTCACTCGTCACTTTCGGCGGACTATTTTTGGGGGAGTTATGGCCCCTTATTTAACCAAAAATGTTGTTTTTTGCTGTTTTCGTGCAATAACTGCCACAAATGTGAACCGTTTTTTTTTTCAAACTTGGTAACAAGGTTAAATGCCTTAAGGGTTAGGCCAAGTTCGATCGTCATTTTCGGTGGAGTTATTGCCCCTTAATTAACAAAAAATGTTGTTTGTTGCTGTTTCTGTGCAATAACTACCACAAATGTGAACCGTTTTTTTTCAAACTTGGTAACAAGGTTAAATGCCTTAACGGCTAGGCCAAGTTTGATCGTCACTTTCGGCGGACTTTATTTGGTGGAGTTATGGCCCCTTAATTAACAAAAAATGTCGTTTGTTGCTGTTTCCGTGCAATAACTGCCACAAATGTGAACCAATTTTTAGCTCTACTGGCCAAAGGCCAGAAGGGCTTATGTCGTGGCGATTCGTGCGTCCGTCCGTCCGTCCGTAAACAATTTCTTGTTAACACAAACCAGTCTTCACTTTTGATTGTATCTCAACCAAACTTATACAGTAGTTAGATATCCATGAGAGCTCGGTTCCTTTCGAAAACCAGCCAGATATGCCCATGCATGACTGGATTATGGCCCTTGAAATGGTCAAAATTGCTATAATAGAGCTTGTTAACACGATACAGTCTTTATATTTTATTGTATCTCAATCAAACTTATACAGTAGTTAGATATCCATGAGAGTTTGGTTCAGTTCTAAAAAACGGCCAGATCTACCCATGCATGGCTGGATTATGGCCCTTGAAATTGTCAAAATTGCTATAATACAGCTTGTGAACACAATAGAGCTTCCATTTACTATCTGATCTTCACCAAACTTAGATGGTATTTGAATATTGATGACATATTGGTTCCTTTTGAAACAAGCCAGATCAATGCCAGTAGAGCATAGGCCCTCATGGGCCTCTTGTTTCAAACTTGGTAACAACCTAGGCCAAGTTCGATCATCACTTTCGGCGGACTTTATTCTGTGGAGTTATGGCCCCTTAATTAACAAAAAAAGTTGTTTGTTGCTGTTTCCGTGCAATAACTGCCACAAATATGAACCGGTTTTTTTCAAAATTGGTAACAACGTAAAATGCCTTAAGGGCTAGGCTAAGTTTGGTAGTCATTTTCGGCGGACTTTATTTGGAGGAGTTATGGCCCCTTGACTAAAAAAAAAAAAATGTTGTTTGTTGCCGTTTCCGTGCAATTACTGCCACAAATGTGAACCGTGTTTTTTCAAACTTGGTAACAAGGTTAAATGCCTTAACAGCTAGGCCATGTTCGATCGACACTTTCGGCGGACTTTATTCCTACAATATTTCCTGCAAGCTTGTTTAAATGGGGTTTTATGCCACTTTCAACAGTAAATCAGTTGATGCATCAGGCGTCATGCTTCACAGAGGGAAGCAATTTTCATCGCCTTTTGTCTGTCATCCGTCGTTCGTCGTCCTTCATCAACATTTGCTTGTTAACACTCTAGTGGCAACATTTTGCATTCAATCTTCATGAAAGTTTATCAGAACATATATCTTCATCAATTCTAGGCCAAGTTCGAAACTGGGTCATGTTGGGTCAAAAACTAGGTCACTAGGCTAAATTTAAGGAAAATCTTGTTAACACTCTGGAAGCCGCATTTTTGGCTTGAGCATGTTGAAAATATGTCGGAAAATTTGTCTTAGTGATATCTAGGTCTAGTTTAAATATGTGTTATGTCGGGTCAAAAACTAGGTCACTAGGCCAAATTTTAGGAAAATCTTGTTAACACTCTTGAAGCCGCGTTTTTGCCTTGAGCATGTTAAAAATGTCAGAATATTTGTCCTGGTGATATCTAGGCCAAGTTCGAATATGGGTCAGGTCAACAACTAAGTCACTAGGCCAAATTGTAGAACAATCTAGTTAACACTATAGAGATTGCATTTTTGACTTGAGCAACTTGAAATTTTGTCAGAAAGTTTGTCTTGATGATATTGCCATTGGCGCTGAAAGAGTTATGTCTTAAATAGCCCATTCTCAGGTGAGCGATTCCAGGGCCTCATGGCCCTCTTGTTTAGTCTTGACATGACTCGACTGAGTATCAAGCCCTCACCTCCCACTACACCACAGAGATGGTATGATTGACCTAGGTATCTAATCCAGATCTCCACTGTTTCGAGAATAAGTCAAAGAAACTACAAGGTACAATAAGTTGTGTACTTTTCAAGAAGATCACTTGGAGTAGCCGACAGATCTTCATTGACACAATGTCACAAATAGCACCTACGGTCTGTTTATCAACACATCTAGTAATGTTGATGGATAGGTTGATCTTACACTTTAATGACTTAATGTATAATATGTTACATACATAACAGGGATTTCATTGGTGCTATTCACATGTTTTTGCTTCCAACTATATCATGTACATTGTTTTCAATTTTAAGCTAGACTATTCAAAGAATATGAGAGCTTTACTTCTCACCCGGGCGTCGGCTTCAGTGTCACACCTTGGTCAAGGTTTTGCATGCAAGTACTTATATACTTCATGTATTGCATTGAAACTTTCTACAACTCTAACTAACTATCACACCTATGTAGATTATCAAGTAAGATAACTCTATCCTGCATTTTATGCAAGTAAGATAACTCTATCCTGCATTTTATGCAAGTTATGGCTGTTTTTAGCTCACTAATGCACGAAGTGCAAGGTGAGCTTTTGTGATCGCTCACCATCCGTCGTCGTCGTCATCGTCCGTCCGTTCACATTTTCCTACAAACGACTTCTCCTCCTACACCAATTAACCAAATTCAAAATAATTTTACAGGAATGATCCTTGGGTTGATCTCTTTCAAACTTGTTCAAAAAATTCTATTCCTTGCAGAACTTTGGCTGCCATGGCAACAAACAAGGGGAAATTAACCAAAACTTAAAAAATCTTCTTGTCTGAAAGTAGAAGGCCCATGCCTTTGATATTTGGTATGTAGCATCATCTAGTGAACCTCTACCAAGATTGTTCAAATTATAGCCCTGGGGTAAAAAATGACCCCTCCCCCGGGGGTCACTTGTTTAACATAGACTCATATAGGGGAAAAACTTTAAAAATCTTCTTGTCTAAAATAGAAGGCTGATGCCTTTGATATTTGGTATGTAGCAACACCTAGTGAACCTCTACCAAGATTGTTCAAATTATAGCCCTGGGGTCAAAAATGACCCCTCCCCCGGGGGTCACTTGTTTAACATAGACTCATATAGGGGAAAAACTTTAAAAATCTTCTTGTCTAAAAGTAGAAGGCCCATGCCTTTGATATTTGGTATGTAGCATCATCTAGTGAACCTCTACCAAGATTGTTCAAATTATAGCCTTGGGGTCAAAGATGACCCCTCCCCGGGGGTCACTTGTTTTACATGGACTCATATAGGAGAAAAACTTTAAAAATCTTCTTGTCTAAAAGTAGAAGGCCCATGCCTTTGATATTTGGTATGTAGCATCATCTAGTGAACCTCTACCAAGATTGTTCAAATTATAGCCCTGGGGTCAAAAATGACCCCTCCCCGGGGGTCACTTGTTTTACATAGACTCATACTGGGGAAAAACTTTAAAAATCTTCTTGTCTAAAAGTAGAAGGCTGATGCCTTTGATATTTGGTATGTAGCATCATCTAGTGAACCTCTACCAAGATTGTTCAAATTATAGCCTTGGGGTCAAAGATGACCCCTCCCCGGGGGTCACTTGTTTTACATGGACTCATATAGGGGAAAAACTTTAAAAATCTTCTTGTCTAAAAGAAGAGGGCCCAGGCCTTTGATATTGGGTATGTAGCATCATCTAGTGGACCTTTACCAAGATTGTTCAAACTATAGCCCTGGGGTCAAAATGACCCCTCCCCTGGGGTCTATTGTTTTACATAGACTCATATAGAGAAAAAACTTAAAAAATCTTCTTGTCTAAAAGTAGAGGCCCCAGGCCTTTGAGATTTGGTATGTAGCATCATCTAGTAGACCTCTACCAAAATTTTTCAAATTATAGCCCTGGGGTCAAAAATGACCCCTCCCCGGGGGTCACTTGTTTAACATAGACTCGTATAGGGGAATTTTTTTAAAAATCTTCTTGTCTAAAAGTAGAAGACCCATGCCTTTGATATTTGGTATGTAGCATCATCTAGTGAACCTCTACCGAGATTGTTCAAATTATAGCCGTGAGGTCAAAAATGACTCCTCCCCGGGGGTCACTTGTTTTACATAGACTCATACTGGGGAAAAACTTTAAAAATCTTTTTGTCTAAAAGAAGACGGCCCAGGCCTTTGATATCGGGATGTAGCATCATCTAGTGGACCTTTACCAAGAGTGTTCAAATTATAGCCCTGGGGTCAAAATGACCCCTCCCCTGGGGTCTATTGTTTTACATAGACTCATATAGAGAAAAAACTTAAAAAAACTTCTTGTCTAAAAGTAGAGGCCCCAGGCCTTTGATATTTGGTATGTAGCATCATTTTGTGGACCTTTACCAAGATTGTTTAAATTATAGCCCTGGGGTCAAAAATGACCCCTCCCCGTGGGTCACTTGTTTTTCATAGATTCATACAGGGGAAAGAACACTGAAAACTTTTTAAGTTTTATTAAATCAGGTGAGCGATATAGGACCATCATGGTCCTCTTGTTTACTTAGATATTCTGGTTAAAATTGTGTGTGCAACTAAATGATTAGTCCATATCCGAGTATTTACTTGATGCATTGAATTGAAACGTTATACATCCTACCCAACTATCATACCTATATAGATTATCAAGTAGATAACTCGATCCTGCATTTTATGCAAGTTATGGCCTTTGTGATCACTCACCGTCCGGCGGCGTCGGCCTACTAAACCAATGGACAGATTTCGAAATAACTTCACAGGAATGGTCCTTAGGTGGTCCTCTTTCAAAGTTGTTCAAAGAAATTAATTCCAAGAAGAAATTTGGTTGCTGCGGCATCAGAAAAGGGGAAAATTGCCAAATCTTAAAAAATCTTCTTGTCCAAAAGTACTGGCCCGATTTAAAAATTATTTTGCACAAATTGTTCCTTGTGTGCCCTCTACCAAGTTTGTTCAAATATTTCCGATCCGTTGAAAAACATGGCCGCCAGGGGGTGGAGCTTATTTTCCTTATATGTGCATTGTTAAAACTTCAAAAATCTTCTTGTCCATAAGTACTGGCCCGATTTGAAAATTATTTTGCACAAATGTTCCTTGGGGCACCCTTTACCAAGATTGTTCAAATATTTCCAATCCGTTGAAAAACATGGCCGCCAGGGGGCGGAGCTTGTTTTCCCTTATATGTGCATTGTTAAAACTTTGAAAAATCTTCTTGTCCAATAGTACTGGCCCGATTTGAAAATTATTTTGCACAAATGTTCCTTGGGGCATCCTGAACCAAGATTGTTCAAATATTTCCCATTCGTTGAAAAACATGGCCCCCAGGGGGCGGAGCTTGTTTTCCTTATATGTGCATTGTTAAAACTTTAAAAATCTTCTTGTCCATAAGTACTGGCCCGATTTGAAAATTATATTGAAAACTATTGAAGTTCTATTAAATCAGGTGAGCGATATAGGGCCATCATGGCCCTCTTGTTTAACTTAGAAATTCTGGTTAAAATTGTGTATGCAACTAAATTAAGAGTCCATATCTCCGTATTTACTTGATGCATTACATTGATACTTTATACGACCCTACCCAAGAAAACCAGGAAATGCATGAGTAGGTGAACTGGCCGCCCTGATATAACTGAGAAATTGTTAAAAACGGCGTTAAACCCCAATCAATCAATGCAAATGCCTACAAAAGTTAAATAAAATCTTCAAACAAGCTTAAGTGTTAGTAATATATGAACAGTGTAGATCTTGATCAGACTGTGGGAGACAATATTGTGAAGAATTGTGGGATATACATTTTAATGACTTCTTGTTTCTAAGTACGATAAAACTTTAGACAGGGAACAAATAATTTGTATGGGAAGACCTGATGTAAAATGTAAGTAAACTATGAAGTATGTGAATAATTATAAGTGCGTAATCTTATTCCTGCATCAGTTCTAGTTGTTCTTTATTACTCTACATCTTTGTATAAGGAATCCACCATGGCCAAGTGGTTAGTGTCAGGGATTTGGAACCAGGTGTCCTGGGTTCAATCCGCAGTTGCAGTTTGGTGGTCATGGTGGAGTTCAATTTTGAGTGCACATTTCATAGCCTAGTACTGATTGTTATTCCAGGGATCATGAATAAGTGAACTGTTGCCATTACATAACTTAAATAATGTTGAAAAAACACGTAAAATTCCAATAAAACCACCAAACATCTAGGTATATATTAACCCTTTCCCACATACAACAATAACAATAAAACCACCAAACATCTTGGTATATATTAACACTTTCCCACATACAACAATTCCAATAAAACAACCAAACATCTAGGTATATATTAACCCTTTCTCACATACAACAATTCCAATGAATTGTTGTATGTGAGAAAGGGTTAAGTCTTGTAAAACAGGACACACTTGTGATCCGCACTAATCTATGTATGACTTTTTTAGCTCACCTATGCACGAAGTGCAAGGTGAGCTATTGGTATCACATTTTGTCCGGCGTCTGTCCGTCGTGCGTCGTCAACATTTGAGCTTGTTAACACTCTACAGGCTACATTTTGCATCCAATCTTCATGAAAGTTTATCAGAACGTTCATCTCCATAAAATCTTGGACAAGTTCGAAACTGGGCCATATGAGGTCAAAAACGAGGTCACTAGGTCAAATTGAAGCGAAATCTTGTTAACACTCTAGAGGCCACATTTTCAACTTGAGCATGTTTAAACTTTATCAGAATGTTTGTCTTAATGATATGTAGGTCAAGTTCGAACATGGGTCACGTCGGGTCAAGAAGTAGGTCACTAGGCCAAATTGAAGGAAAATCTTGTTAACACTCCAGAGGCCGCAATTTTTGCTTAAGCAGTTTGAAATTTTGTCAGAATGTTTGTCTTAAAAATATCTAGGTCAAGTTTGAATATGGGTTATGCCGGGTCAAAAACTAGGTCACTAGATCAAATTGAAGGAAAATCTTGTAATTTGGTCAGAATGTTTGTCTTAAAGATATCTAGGTCAAGTTCAAATATGGGTCATGCCGGGTCAAAAACTAGATCACTAGGCCAAATTGAAGGAAAATCTTGTTAACACTTTGGATGCCTCATTTTTTGCTTCAGTAGCTTGAAATTTTGTCAGAATGTTTGTCTTAAAGATATCTAGGTCAAGTTCAAATATGGGTCATATTGGGTCAGAAACTAGGTCACTAGGCCAAATTGAGGGAAAATCTTGTTAACTCTGTAGAAGCTGCATATTTTGCTTCAGCAACTTGAAATTTGTTCAAAATGTTGAGCTGAATGATATTTAGGCCAAGTTCGAATATGGGTCATGCCGGGTCAAAAACTAGGTCACTAGATCAAATTGAAGGAAAATCTTGTGAACACTTTGGATGCCACATTTTTTGCTTCAGCAGCTTGAAATTTGGTCAGAATGTTTGTCTGAATTATATCTAGGTCAAGTTCGAATAGGGGTCATATTGGATCAGAAACTAGGTCAATAAAGGAAAATATTGTTCAAACTCCGGAGGCCACATTTTTACTTTGAGCAAGTTGAAACTTTGTCAGTATGTTGTCTTAATGATATCTAGTCCATGTAGGAATATGGGTCATATCAGGTAAAAAAATATAGATCACTAGGCAAAATGAAGGAAAATATTGTTAACACTGTGGAGGATGCATTCAGAATAATTGTCTTGATGTGTTTTGCATTGCAGTACATTGTATAATTAAGGTGAGCGATCCAGGGCCATCATGGCCCTCTTGTTTTTTAGATCACCTAGAGCCAAAGGCTCAAGGTGGGCTATTCTGATCACTCTGTGTCCGTCGTCCGTCGTTAACTTTTAGCTTTAAACATCATCTCCTCCTGAACCGCAAGAACAATTTCCACAAAACATCACAGGAATGTTCCATTGGTGGTCCTCTTTCAAAATTGTTCAAAGATTTAAATTCCATTGAGAACTTTCGTTGCTGCGGCATCAGAAAGGGGACAAAATGTCCAAACTTTAAAAATCTTCTCCTCCGAATCTGCCTGTCAGATTCAAATATAATTTGGTAGAAATGTTACTTGGGTGACCCTCTATAAAAATTGTTCAAGCCATACTGATTGGTCGAAAAACATGGCAGTCGGGCGGATTCAGAAAAGGGGCAAAATGACAAAATTTGAAAATTCCATTTTTATGAAAGTGTTTGTCTGATTTTAAGAAATTATAATACGAATCTTACTGTAATGATCCTCTATTTAATTTGTTTAAGCCGTTTTGATTGGTTACACAATCATAGCAACCAGGCGTCATCACAAAAGGGGTAAATTGAACTTTTAGCTACAAATGACAACGAACTCCTACCATTCCAATAGACCAATTTCCACAAAACATCACAGGAATGTTCCTTTGGTGGTCCTTTTCAAATTTGTTCAAAGAATAAAATTCCATTGAGAATTTGGTTGCTGCGGCATCAGAAAGGGGACAAAATGTCCAAACTTTAAAAATCTTCTCCTCCGAATTTGCCTGTCGGATTCAAATATAATTTGGTAGAAATAATCCTTGGGTGACCCTCTATAAAAATTGTTCAAGCCATACTGATGGTCGAAAAACATGGCAGTCGGGCGGCATCAGAAAAGGGACAAAATGACAAAATTTGAAAATTCCATTTTTATGAAAGTGTTTGTCTGATTTTAAGAAATTATAATACGAATCTTACTGTAATGATCCTCTATTTAATTTGTTTAAGCCGTTTTGATTTGTTACACAATCATATCAACCAGGCGTCATCACAAAAGGGGTAAATTGAACTTTTAGCTACAAATGACAACGAACTCCTACCATTCCAATAGACCAATTTCCACAAAACATCACAGGAATGTTCCTTTGGTGGTCCTCTTTCAAAATTGTTCAAAGATTTAAATTCCATTGAGAACTTTGGTTGCTGCGGCATCAGAAAGTGAGAAAAATACCCAAATTTTAAACCCTTTCCTCCATAATCTGCTTGTGCGATTGCAAGATAATTTGGTAGAAATGTTCCTGAAGTGACACTCTAAATAAACTGTTGAAGCCATATTGATTTCGTTGAAAAACAGGGCAGCAAGGCGGCATCAGGAAAGGTGCAAAATGACAAAATGTTTATAATTCCATTCTTATTAAAGTTCTTGTTAGATTTCAAGATATAAATGGCCTTTACTGATAAGCTGTTTCTTGAGAAGTGTCCACTCCTTGCAGTTTCATTTGCACTCCTTGATCAAATTTTCCCAGATATTTGCAGTTAAATATTTGCTACTAATTTACTATCAATTAGGTGATCGATTTAGGATCATCTTGGCCCTCTTGTTTTCTTATGCCTAACTGTTTTCAAAAATCGTCAGAATGCATCAGAAAACGTTTGTAGGTGGGAAAGGGTTAAAGCAATACTGCAACAAATGAAAACAGTTGCTCGACTATTTTGAGTGTCGGGCGTCCCCCTGTAAGAGGGTCTTCGTCGTTAAAATTACATTAAATTTCATATGCAAATAGTAACTGAATAAACGGCAATCTATCAAGACTGCAGTGCCGGTAGTGTAAATATTATGACGTTTGCAATAATAACGCTACTAGATTATCATGCACACTTTCTCACTTTGTAGATATAAATTGTCCTGTTACGCGAATAAAAGTGACAGTTGTAGATGTGTAGTTGCACAGGATTGTTCTGTACCTAGTGGTTTCTTTATTCGATAGTATTTATTTATTAATGAAAATCATTAGCATGCTGGCTGTTATAAGTTTTCACAGGACAATTTACCTGGAATATACTGCTTTCGACACATCTGAAGCAGGCAGCTTTAAAAAGAAAAACGTTGCATGAAAATGAGAAACGGAATTCTATTACGAAGATTTTTCTTCATTTCGAAAAATCATTCGACTTTTTAAATATTATCTTTTCTATAGAAATATTGTTTTTAGCTCGACTTGCCAAAGGCCAGAAGAGCTTATGCCATGGTGTGGTGTCCGTTGTCCATGTGTCTGTCCGTCCGTAAACAATTGCTTGTGAATGCGATACAGTCTTCAGTTTTGATTGTATCTCAATCAAACGTATACAGAAAGTAGATATTCATGAGAGCTCGGCAAACCAGCCAGATCCGCCTATGCAAGACTGGATTATGGCCCTTGGAATTGTCAAAATTGCTATAATAGAGCTTGTGAACACAATAGAGGCTCCATTTACTATCTGATCTTCACCAAACTTACACATTAGTTAGGTATCTATGAGAGCTTGGTTCCTTTTGCAAACCAGCCAGATCCGGCCATGCAAGACTTGATTATGGCCCTTGAAATTGTCAGAATTGCTATAATAGAGCTTGTGAACGCGATAAAGTCTTCAGTTTTGATTGTATCTCAATCAACCTTATACAGTAGTTAGATATCCATGAGAGCTCGGTTCCTTTCGCAAACCAGCCATATCCGCCCATGCAAGACTGGATTATGGCCCTTGAAATGGTCAAAATTGCTATAATAGAGATTGTGAACACAATAGAGGCTCCATTTACTATCTGATCTTTACCAAACTTAGATAGAAGTTAAATATTGATGAGAGCCTCCATTTACTATCCGATCTACACCATACATACATGCTCTGGATTGAAAATGACCAAAGAACCATACCAGTAGAGCATAGGCCCTCATGGCCCTCTTGTTAATAATTATGTCTCTCCTTCTCCGAAAGGGGGGACATGCTGTATTTGTAGTTATTACGATTCCCCAACAAAGTTGGGAATCGTATTGTTTTTCTATTGTTTTAGCTCACCTATGCACGAAGTGCAAGGTGAGCTATTGGGATCACATTTTGTCCGGCGTCCGTCCGTCGTGCGTCGTCAACATTTGAGCTTGTTAACACTCTACAGGCTACATTTTGCATCCAATCTTCATGAAAGTTTATCAGAACGTTCATCTCCATAAAATCTTGGACAAGTTCGAAACTGGGCCATATGAGGTCAAAAACTAGGTCACTAGGTCGAATTGAAGGGAAATCTTGTTAACACTCTAGAGGCCACATTTTCAACTTGAGCATGTTGAAACTTTATCAGAATGTTTGTCTTAATGATATGTAGGTCAAGTTTGAACATGGGTCACGTCGGGTCAAAAAGTAGGTCACTAGGTCAAATTGAAGGAAAATCTTGTTAACACTCCAGAGGCCGCAATTTTTGCTTAAGCAGTTTGAAATTTTGTCAGAATGTTTGTCTTAAAAATATCTAGGTCAAGTTCGAATATGGGTTATGCCGGGTCAAAAACTAGGTCACTAGGTTAAATTGAAGGAAAATCTTGTTAACACTTTGGATGCCGCATTTTTTGCTTCAGCAACTTGAAATTTGGTCAGAATGTTTGTCTTAAAGATATCTAGGTCAAGTTCAAATATGGGTCATATTGGGTCAGAAACTAGGTCACTAGGCCAAATTGAGGGAAAATATTGTTAACTCTGTAGAAGCCGCATATTTTGCTTCAGCGGCTTGAAATTTGTTCAGAATGTTGAGCTGAATGATATTTAGGCCAAGTTCGAATATGGGTCATGCCGGGTCAAAAACTAGATCACTAGGTGAAATTGAAGGAAAATCTTGTTAACACTTTGGATGCCGAATTTTTTGCTTCAGCAGCTTGAAATTTTGTCAGAATGTTTGTCTAAATTATATCTAGGCCAAGTTCGGATATGGGTCATGCCGGGTTAAAAACTAGGTCACTAGGCCAAATTGAAGGGTAATCTTGTTAACACTCTGGATACTGCATTTTTAGATCACCTAGAGCCGAAGGCTCAAGGTGAGCTATTCTGATCACTTTTTGTCCGTCGTCCGTCGTCCGTCGTCCGTCCGTCCGTCCGTCCGTCCGTCCGTCCGGCGTTAACTTTTAGCTTTAAACATCATCTCCTCCCAAACTCCAAGGACAATTTCCGTGAAACATCACAGGACTGTTCCTCTGGTTGGCCTCTTTCAAAGTTGTTCAAAGATTTATATTCCATTGAGAACTTTGGTTGCTGCGGCATCAAAAAGGGGGCAAAATGTCCGAACTTTAAAAATCTTCTCCTCCGAATCTGCCTGTCAGATTCAAATATAATTTGGTAGAAATGTTCCTTGGGTGACCCTCTATAAAAATTGTTCAAGCCATACTGATTGGTCAAAAAACATGGCAGTCAGGCGGCATCAGAAAAGGGGCAAAATTTGAAAATTTGAAAATTCCATTTTTATGAAAGTGCTTGTCTGATTTTAAGAAAATATAATACGAATCTTACTTTAATGATCCTCTATTTAATTTGTTTAAGCCGTTTTGATGGGTAACACAATCATAGCAACCAGGCGTCATCACAAAAGGGGTAAATTGAACTTTTAGCTACAAATGACAACCAACTCCTACCATTCCAATAGACCAATTTCCACAAAACATCACAGGAATGTTCCTTCGGTGGTCCTCTTTCAAATTTGTTCAAAGAATAAAATTCAATTGATAACTTTGGTTGCTGCGGCATCAGAAAGGGGACAAAATGTCCAAACTTTAAAAATCTTCTCCTCCGAATCTGCCTGTCAGATTCAAATATAATTTGGTAGAAATGTTCCTTGGGTGACCCTCTATGAAAATTGTTCAAGCCATACTGATTAATCGAAAAACATGGCAGTCAGGCGGCATCAGAAAAGGGGCAAAATGACAAAATTTGAAAATTCCATTTTTATGAAAGTGTTTGTCTGATTTTAAGAAAATATAAAACGAATTTTACTTTAATGATCCTCTATTTAATTTGTTAAAGCCGTTTTGATTGGTTACACAATCATAGCAACCAGGCGTCATCACAAAAGGGGTAAATTGAACTTTTAGCTACAAATGACAACCAACACCTGCCATTCCAATAGACCAATTACTACAAAACATCACAGGAATGATCCTTTTGTGGTCCTCTTTCAAAATTGTTCAAAGATTAAAATTCAAATGAGAACTTTGGTTGCTGCGGCATCAGAAAGGTGACAAAATGTCCAAACTTTAAAAATCTTCTCCTCCGAATCTGCCTGTCAGATTCAAATATAATTTGGTAGAAATGTTCCTTGGGTGACCCTCTATAAAAATTGTTCAAGCCATACTGATTGGTCGAAAAACATGGCAATCAGGCGGCATCAGAAAAGGGGCAAAATGACAAAATTTGAAAATTCCATTTTTATGAAAGTGTTTGTCTTATTTTAAGAAAATATAATACGAATCTTACTGTAATGATCCTCTATTTAATTTGTTTAAGCCGTTTTGATTGGTTACGCAATCATTTCAACCAGGTGTCATCACAAAAAGGGTAAATTGAACTTTTAGCTACAAGTGACATCCAACTCCTACCATTCTAATAGACCAATTTCCACAAAACATCACAAGAATGTTCCTTTGGTGGTCCTCTTTCAAAATTGTTCAAAGATTTAAATTCCATTGAGAACTTTGAATGCTGCGGCATCAGAGAGTGAGAAAAAATACCCAAATTTTAAAATCCTTTTCCTCCATAATCTACTTGTGCGATTGCAAGATAATTCGGTAGAAATGTTTCTTTAGTGACCCTCTAAATAAACTGTTGAAGCCATATTGATTTGGTTGAAAAACAGCGCAGCAAGGCGGCATCAGGAAAGGTGCAAAATGACAAAAACTTTATAATTCCATTCTTATTAAAGTTCTTGTTAGATTTCAAGATATAAATGGCCTTTACTGATAAGCTGTTTCTTGAGAAGTGTCCACTCCTTTCAGTTTCATTTGCACTCCCTGATAAAATTTTCCAGATATTTGCAGTTAAATATTTGCTACTAATTTACTATCAATTAGGTGATCGATTTAGGGCCATCTTGGCCCTCTTGTTAATTTAAGCATGATGAAACTTTATCAGAATGTTTTTCTTGATGATATGTAGGCCAAGTTCGAATATGGGTCATGCTGGGTCAAAAACTAGGTCACTAGATCAAATTGAAGGAAAATCTTGTTAACTCTTTGGATGCCACATTTTTTGCTTCAGCAGCTTGAAATTTGGTCAGAATGTTTGTCTGAATTATATCTAGGTCAAGTTCAAATATGGGTCATATTGGATCAGAAACTAGGTCAATAAAGGAAAATATTGTTCAAACTCCGGAGGCCGCATTTTTACTTTGAGCAAGTTGAAACGTCAGAATGTTGTCTTGATGATATCTAGTCCATGTTGGAATATGGGTTATATCAGGTAAAAAAAATATAGACCACTTGGCCAAATGAAGGAAAATATTGTTAGCAATGTGGAGGTTGCATTCAGAATAATTGTCTTGATGTGTTTTGCATTGTATAATTAAGGTGAGCGATCCAGGGCCATCATGGCCCTCTTGTTTATTATTATGATTCCCCAACAAAGTTGGGAATCGTATTGTTTTTCTACTGTTTTTAGCTCACCTACATGTATGCACGAAGTGCAAGGTGAGCTATTGTGATCACATTTTGTCCGGCGTCCGTCCGTCGTGCGTCGTCAACATTTCAGCTTGTTAACACTCTAACATTCATCTCCATAAAATCTTGGACAAGTTCGAAACTGGGCCATATGAGGTCAAAAACGAGGTCACTAGGTCAAATTGAAGCGAAATCTTGTTAACACTCTGGAAGGCCACATTTTCAACTTGAGCATGTTGAAACTTTATCCCAATGTTGTCTTGATGATATGTAGGTCAAGTTCGAGAAGACTGATGGGCTTATGTCACTCATCTTATTAATAAAATATAAATTGTTTTCTATAATCTTACGTTATTCATACAATGAAAACAAGCAAATACCCCTGGTGTCTATGTTTTTCAACGGATCCGATTAAGTTCAATTACGTTGTTAAAGAGTCGCCTAAGGAACATTTGTGTTCAAATTTGGTTTATTCCTTTTGACAAGAAGATTTTTCTCCTACATTCGGCCCATGCACTCGTTTCGTGACGTATTAGAAACCTTAGTGTCGAGATACCTGGGAAACGCATAACTCGGTTTACCTTGGTGTCGAGATAGCCAGGAAACACATATCTCGGTTAATCTAAGTGTCGAGATAGAAAGGAAACACATACATTGGTTTACCTTAGTTTCGAGATACCCGGGAAACACAACTCGGTTTACCTTGTGTCGAGATAGCCAGGAAACACATACATAGGTTGTTAGAGGTCCCTCGTCCATGTCCGGACACAGACCCTAATTTAATCGCTCCCCCATCGTCCCCTACCCAACTTCTCAATACTCCAGATTGACCCACTCTCTCTCTCTCTCTCTCTCTGCTTCTCCCAGCCCCGCATTTCTGACCTAACCCACACCCTATTCAACCCACTCTATCCCATCCCACTTTCACACGTCCCATAACCTGATAAGACCCTCTCTCCACTTCCCTTTACACCATCCCCTAGTTAATCTATATATCCCCTTCCCCAGTTCCCACATTCACAATCCATATATTAACCCATCTCTTGAAGTTCCCATACCCACATCCCCATCCCAACCAATCTCTCCCATTCCCCCTCCCCCACATACCCCATCCCCGTAATGCCCTGCCCTTTTTTGAGGTATTGATGACATTCCTCTGGCTTTATCCCTGACGGACTGTAGGTGTAGCTCCCTCAAGTTCTGTGCCGCTGTCAGCTGTCTAACCTTTCTAACTTTTGTTCCATGATCTCATTCATGAGAAGTTCGTCCTCGTCGTGTAATATCATATGAAAGTATGAATGATATGAAGGAGTTTAGATTGTTAGACGATGTATTACTAAACAGATAAAGGTTCAAATTTAAAAAAAAACAAGATGTGTCTGTGAAACACTGATGCCCCCGAATGGCAACATCTAGGTCAAAGGTCAAGGTCGCCAGGTCAAAAATGTTGGTACTGACAGAAAGGTCATGTCACAAGGAATACACATGTGAAATATGGTAGCCGTACCTGTTATGGTTCAAAAGTAGTCGTCAAGGTTAAAGTTTTTATCGAGAATGGCAACATCTAGGTCAAAGGTCAAGGTCGCAAGGTGAAAAATGTTGGTACTGACAGAAAGGTCATGTCACAAGGTATACACATGTGAAATATGGTAGCCTTACCTGTTATAGTTCAAAAGTAGTGGTGAAGGTTAAAGTTTTTTTTGAGAATGGCAACATCTAGGTCAAAGGTCAAGGTCGCCAGGTCAAAAATGTTGGTACTGACAGAAAGGTCATGTCACAAGGAATACACATGTGAAATATGGTAGCCGTAACTGTTATGGTTCAAAAGTAGTCGTCAAGGTTAAAGTTTTTATCGAGAATGGCAACATCTAGGTCAAAGGTCAAGGTCGCAAGGTGAAAAATGTTGGTACTGACAGAAAGGTCATGTCACAAGGTATACACATGTGAAATATGGTAGCCTTACCTGTTATAGTTCAAAAGTAGTGGTGAAGGTTAAAGTTTTTTTTGAGAATGGCAACATCTAGGTCAAAGGTCAAGGTCGCAAGGTCAAAAATGTTGGTACTGACAGAAAGGTCCTGTCACAAGGAATACACATGTGAAATATGGTAGCCGTACCTGTTACGGTTCAAAAGTAATGGCCAAGGTTTAAAGTTTTTTTCGAGAATGGCAACATCTAGGTCAAAGGTCAAGGTCGCAAGGTCAAAAATGTTGGTACTGACAGAAAGGTCATGTCACAAGAAATACACGTGTGAAATATGGTAGCCGTACCTGTTATGGTTCAAAAGTAATGGCCAAGGTTAAAGTTTTTTTTTAGAATGGCAACATCTAGGTCAAAGGTCAAGGTCAAAAATGTTGGTACTGACAGAAAGGTCATGTCACAAGGAATACACATGTGAAATATGGTAGCCGTACCTGTTATGGTTCAAAAGTAGTGGTCATGGTTAAAGTTTTTTTCGTGCAGACGTGCAGACAGGCCAAAAACTAGATGCCCACCGAATCGGAGATTCCGGGGGCATAAAAAGTGGTTCATTTAAAATCACATCTTATTCCCTTTAATTAATCATTTCGCTCCAATTATTGCTAATATTGCTACTTAGTTACATTATTTTGGTACATAATTAAATGAGCATGTCCGTGATAATAGGTACACGTTGAGTTTCCTGAATAGAGTAGGTTCATATCAGCATGTACATCTACAATTTCTTATCATAATCTACATGAGTTGATTGAAGCTTCGTAAAAGCATGTGGAAGTCATATAGGAGCAGTTTGGATCTTGATCAGAGAGTGTGGGTGTACATGTTGGTCTGGATCTAGATGATTCACGAAAGCTAACTTTTACATTTTCCCATGGAATAGCTCAAACCAACACTAAGGAATCAACATTTAAATATTAACCATATTTCGTTCAAACAGTGAACGATATAAAAGTTAAGATTAAACTTATTTTAATTCAAGTTCATTGAAACTTACATGGCTAGATTTCTGTTGCTCTAGATTCTGATGTATCCTCTCAGCCAATCGTGAAGGCATCTGTCTCATTCCCTGTACAAAATCTACTTGGAAAAACACTGGCTTTTTGATAACTGGTTCTTGTTCTGAAATAGTTAAACAGTAGGCCTACGCTACATTTAATTATTAATTTGACTAGCAATATCGACCTTTAAAATCATATTTAACGGACAACACAATACTAATATTAAAATGCATTTATTTTGAACCGATATTGTAAATCGAAATAAAACAACATAATACTGAAATAATTGTTCAAGTATAGCAATACATGTTTTTAAGTGAATAAACAAACACATACGGGAAGTTGTAATATTTAGGAATCTTTATTGGGAATAAGCTTTTCCAAGAACAAAATAAAGTAATACCCTTTTCTTCTAGCTCATCCATGATTTTATCTTCCTTCTTCATGATCATACATTCCAAAGAAGTACTTTCAACATCTGATAGTGTGAACTTCTTGACCATCTCTAATTCTTCGTCAGTAGAATTCAAACTTGAAATGCTGACAGAATTAGACGCTCTGCTTAACATTTCGGAAACATTTTTTTCCTTCTTCTTAATCGATCCGGGAGGACCGGGGTAAACTTGATTCTTCTTTTTGAACTTTGGCAAACAATTACCCATTTTAAATAAGCTTGGCCTATAGCTTTACGATTAATGTTATAAAAGACAGCGATTCAACGAAACTGTGTTAGGACGTAGCTTAGTTTCAGCGTGATATGACGTCAAACGTTACTTTTATACGTCACGTAATAACAATGCAATGCAGAACATTGGCAGAGTTATCGTTCGTTATTCTTTCTATGAAAATCGTGCGGCGCTCTGCTAAAACTAATCAAAAGGCCACTTTTGACCAGCGCAGATTCATAACAGTCATCACACTCGCGCAATCTGAATTGGCTCTGCCTTGTTCGCCAATAAGTTATTAAAGGTTTCAAGACTTTTCCGAAGAACAATTTTCTATTTTCATCAGATAGCATGAATGCGTAGGCAGTTATTTGGAGTGACATCTGTTACTTTGTGACCTATTGTAATTAGCGTAAAGATAACTGTATTATATCATATGCTGATCTTAATCCAATATTTTGTCTTTTCTGTTCCTTGCTTAGAACATTCTAGTCATAGGCTCTGCGGGACTTTCTCCAGGAGGGCTATACAAGTGGGCGACAATGGACCTTTATCGCTCACCTGGATATAGTTAGCTATTCAACAAGGCCAACAATCACATGACAAGAAGAGTCAATTTTGACCTTGGTGACGTGATTTGAACACTTCGTAGAGGGCCACTACCCAATGCTACATTAAAAATATTTTCTCCCTTTTCTCACTTTTTTTCAAATATTTTTCTTTGCGAGATTTTCCCATAATACCTTTGGCATAACTACCATGATACCAAACACCTATTTATTGACAGCTCTCTTAAAAGACATACATTGAACACGCCAAATGAAAGCTTCTACGTTTAATATTGTTTTGCGGTTATTTAGTGCTGAAATAATGCCACTATAAAGCATATAAATGGCGTGACGTATTAATATCATTTCCCACAGTTTGACATGATACAAAACGTTTTTAACTCTATTAGTTATACATTACCTTATATAGATTTTCCATATTTTATCAAGAAATATTCAAAGTCGTCTGCTTCATAATTATTGTATGTGGGAACCGGTTAAAATTAGCTTTTCTCATACAGATTTGGATGGCTTCATGTGAACCAAATGTAGGCTAACATTTCCCAATTTCCTATTTTTGACTCTTCCAAATTGAACTCGTCTATTGATCGGAGAATAATGAATAGTGGAAGCAATGCTCTGAACACTGGCTTCAAGATGCACTCGTTGCCGTTCTGCCAAGTTTCGGTAAGCGGCTTCAAAACCCAGCGGAATTTACAGAATTGCTCATATCTTCTATTTTGCGTGCCTATAGCTCGAGATAGATGTTACGGGTGGTCCATTGATGCATGCCCGGTTCAAGCGCTCAAAACTGACTGTGTGTCGCATTAGGACCCGTTTAGCCGAGTTGCGGAAGCCGGCTGTAATTCCCAGCGGAAGTTGGACCTGCAGAATTGCTCATATCCGCCTGTGTGCGTGCATGTTGTGCGAGATAGATGCATTGCGCGGCAAATTGATGCATGCCAGGTGCAAGCACTCCAAACTAACTTCGTGTTGCATGAGGACTCTTTTAGCCGGCTGCATCCGTCCTGTAAGAGTGAGAGAGTTTATCGAAGTCGCCGAACACTGACTTTAAGATGCACAAGTTGCCGTTTTGCCGAGTATCGGCAGCCGGTTGCAAAGCCCAGTCGGAGTTGGGCTAACATAATTGCTCCCACCCTTGATTGTGCGTGCCTTTTGTTCGAGATTTCCTATTTTCGATTCTTCAAATTAAACTCATCTTTGGATTGAAAATAATTAACAGTAGGAGCAAGGCGTCGAACACTTGTTTTAAAATGCACTCGTTGCCGTTGTGCCAAGAACTGCTCCTATTCTCGATTGTGCGTGCCTATTGCTCGAGATAAATGTTATGGGTAGTTCATTGATGCATGTCAGCTGCAAGCGCTCCAAACTGACTTCGTGGTGCATTAGGACCCGGTCCGCCGAGTTGCGACAGCCATCTTGCCGAACCCAGACAGAGATTGAATTTCCAGACAATGTAAAGGCATATGCTACTAAATAGATACACCGTTGATGAGCTCTTGTACTTTGTACTATGTATTCCTCTCCCAAATGCAAAAACTAATATGAAAATATATATATAGGTCACCGAGATAGATTTTTGTGTAGAGTACTTTCGAAAAACGACGATTTAGTCAACTTTAGTCAAACTTTCGAGCATTTTATTGGAAGTCTAAATAATAACAAATTGGCTTGTATGCATACATTTTTTGTACTTTCAAGTCTTTTCTGGAGCTAATTCCTGTTCAATTTGGTGCTCCATGTATGTGCAGCTGGAAAGGCAACAATAATTGTACAGAATACAATATAAATATAAATTTATGAGGCCAAAAAGTCAGATCGGCCACAATTTTTGGGGCGCCTTTTGGAGCAATTGTTCCATTTTTAGGGTAATATATTTTTTTTGACCGTTTATAATTCAAACTTAATGAATTATAAACATTTCTCCATATCTTACTGAGGTAAAAAGAACAAAAAAAAAAAGGATAGGTTACCATGGGTTTAAAAAAAATATGCGTTATTCTACAACCCTACCCCCATTATTCAAACATCGGCATTTTCGGCAAAATATAGTGCAATCATACACACTCAATACATAACAAACAGTATATATCTTTGTAGGTAAACTTCCATTCAAATATACAGGTACACTAGATATGTACTTTGGAACAATATACAGAAATATATATGTGAAAGACTAACACATAATTAAAACTTGCATAATTATTGACCCGTTAGATCACATCATATCGATTTGGCATCTGATGATTACAAACATTTTAAAGTTATCAACACACAACTCAAACAAAAGTGAAACTACTCTTCTTACACAAACTGTATGTTCTATGGGCATCTACAGTCTTAGTCTAACGGAGATAACTCATGCCTCGTTGTCATTGAAACTAAACTGCAGTGTATCTCACACCTAATTAACAACTGACACTTCGTTAATTATCACAACACTATATGGCCGTAATCTTTAATTTTTTAATTATTTATCAATAATATTACATCAAAATATAATAAAAAATATTTTGTAAACAAAATTCTGCAATATCAATCAGACATATATATATATTTCTATTTAGGTCTCTGTATAAATGTAAAAATTACAAAGGTTACATAAACATTTACGATAGGTTACGAATGCACTTGTATCACATAACTTGCACTCCAGGAGTGACATAAATATCATATGTAACTAGTTACATAAATTGCCGACTCACAGCGCGTACGTGACGTAACTTTAAATGACATCATATTGTTTACAATTGTTCTGAATTTCGGCATTTATTTAAAAATATTGTTTAAAGAGAATAAATCTAGATAAATGAAATGTTATAAGTGCCTTGTTGCTAATTTTGTATAAAATCAAAAGGTTATTACTAGGGACTACATTTTACAGTGGAAGTATGCATTTGAACTTCGGGGTGAACTTCGGTCACTGTTTATATGAGGACGAAGAAAGATCGATTTAAAGATTGAAAACAATATTTTTATGGTGTTATGTGATAAATAGAATCTTACATTCGTGCTTATTTGATATTGTTTTTATGAAACTCGTCGACTGAAACGAATATGACGCTCGGCATTTCAGTCGACTCGTTTCATAAAAACAATATATAACAAATAAGCACTCATATACCAGGTTATGAATTCACTGGCACCCGTCAAAGTTGCGCAGCTGTGATGCGCAGTGGCAAACCCGCGTATGTTTACCCCTTTATGACTTCCAACTCGTCCTGTTCCGAGTTACAGAGCTGAGCCGGCGTCCTGACATGTGGCAGGTAGAAGTTCTTGATAACACATGCAGGCTTCAAGTTGCACTAGGAGCCGATCAGCCGAGATGTTTGCATTAATTCGTTCTTGAAAGTGCATGGTGTAACTTACTAGATGGTTTTTTTGCGAGTTTCATCAGTCAACAGCAAACTCCAGCCAAAATTAATTTTTCCATACAACGTCTTTGCACATAATTCTGAAGGACGCCTTTTCCGGCTAGGTACTCGAAACTCCGGCTGTTCCGACTGATTGAAACAGATGGTGTAGCCAGAATTCCGGCTGGTTCATACAGCCAGAGTAGCCGGAACTCCGGCTATTACAGCTTACATGTCCTATTCGTTGCAATTTCATTGAAACCAGACCTAAATGTTATAGTCCTATATTAATGAGATTGTAAAAATAGAAATAATGAGAAATATATGTTTTTGGTACATTGTTGGGTAAATCGTTGATTTTTATGTTTATAAATGTGTAAAGGAAGCTTTCTGCATGGGTTCGAATATTGCGGTTTAACCCATTTCTTCTTCTGGTTCATATGACTAGGTAAATACAACACTGCTTGCGAAGCTAGGTGTTATTTTAGAGACAAACTTAATACCAGCTTTCGCGTCCAAGATTGCTATAAAAGGAGCAAGAAACATGCTATTTCTGACTGCGTCCAGTTAGCCTATTGTTTTGAGAGCTTCAATTTCGGTCTAACCCCCTGCGCTGTTGCTTGGTTATATTTGTAGTAAAGGGTAAAATTGTTCTTTTGTCCTGTTTTTTTCCACGTTGTTTCAGATCATTTTTTGGGCCAATTCTTTCCATTATATTGACTGAGAGTAAGTATTCTAGTCATTTTCTAATACTTCTGGCTCTTGATACACGTAAAACCTTACAATTCGAGGATATTTGGATAAATATTGAAAAATAAAATGTGGGTGTCCTAATAGGTGCCAGTTTCGTTTAAAATCTAAAAATAGCATTTCAATATATAGTCAAATGCTAGTTTAAATTAAAACCATAACGTGTACCGCGGGTCAACCATACAGGCACTAACCGCGGTATATATATATATATATATATAGAGAGAGAGAGAGAGAGAGAGAGAGAGAGAGAGAGAGAGAGAGAGACAGACAGACAGACAGACAGACAGACAGACAGACAGACAGAGAGAGACAGACAGACAGACAGACAGACAGACAGACAGACAGACAGAGACAGACAGACAGACAGACAGACAGACAGAGAGACAGACAGACAGACAGACAGACAGACAGACAGACAGACAGACAGACAGAGAGACAGACAGACATACAGACAGACAGACAGACAGACAGACAGACAGAGAAAAAGAGAAACAGTTAATTGAAATAATGTGCAATAAACTATATAATTGAAAATGTCATGACAAAAAACATTAGCTAGGTTACGAATATAAAACCATCATATAGACACATGGGCTTTTTCAAGTTTCGTACAGTTATTGTGATCACATTTTGTTCGTTGTCCATCTGTCACGAGTCTATCAACATGTGCCCTACAGGCAACATTTTTTCATTCAATCTTCTTGAAAGTTTTTCCATCAAATCTTAGTTAATTTAAAAACTGGTTCAATTTGATTTGATTCATGAATTTAGTCATATCATTTCGGATTGATTGATTGGAGTTTAACGTCATGTCACAGCGGTCAGTTCACCTACTCATATGTTTGCTGGTTTTCTAACATTAGTACTCCACACAACAAACTTTCCAAGCAATATGCTGCATTTTCACAGAGTTACCCCCTTGGTGAAAGATGATGACACATGTCAGTGATTATTGTCAAATGTCGCAAAGAATGTTGGCTTAGCTGGGATTCAACACGCAACCCCTCGATTGACAGCCTGCATCGCTACAGTGGCCAAATTAGGTCACAATGTAAAATTGAAAGAATTATCTTGTTAATACTCTGGAAGTCACATTCTTTACTAAGCAGCTTGAAACTTTGTCAGAATAATTGTATTAATGATATCTAGGCTAAGTTTGAACATAGGTCATGGTGGGTCAAACACTAGGTCACAAGACAAAATAGAGGTCACTTTTTTTTTTATTCAGCAGCTAGAAATATTTTATCTAGAAAAATCTTGTTAACACTCGGGGAAGCAAAGTTGAAATAAGGGTCATGTTGGGTCAAAAACAAGGTCAATAGGCCAAATTGATTGGAAATCTTGGTAACACTAGTATTAGCTTACCTGACAGTAAAATGAGTTATAGTGATTGACTATGTGGTTGGAATATCTCAGGAAAGCGACTCTTGTTTATCAATCAAAATTATTTCTACAAAATTATTTGAAAATAAGCCAACAGGTGCTGGAAGATAAAGGTTTTAGTCTTTAGGTAAAAATTTCCATGGAAACCAGAATTCTGCATGGAAAAAATAATGTTTAAGCAATTTTTATGACATTGAGAGGATGCTTGCTGTGATATTTCATTCAAATTGACATACTGATTACAGAGAAGATGTTGGTGGATGAGGTGAGCTAAATTTTATGTTGGTGAAACTAAATTTAAAACTGAACAAGAAATATGTTTCCTGACACACACTTTACTGACTGCATGGTGACAATATACAAAATAAATAATACTCTTATGGACGGATTTGTAACTCTTCATAACAGTTCTTCATAAATCTGTTTTCTTATATTTTAACATAATTTTGATAACTACAGCAGATGTCTTTTTATAAGCATAGAGAAGAATTTCTTGAATAGAGGCATTTTCCCCCTACAAATGAACCTTATGGTTCTTTAAACGTTTCCAATATAAAGACACTGTTTGCTGCCTCTGCAACAGACATTTAAAAATATTTTGTCAAAATGACAAAAAGTTCATTTCTGGTGAAATGTGTATACACTGGCCTACACAACCCTTCACTGTCTAGAGTATGCATTAAGACCTCTTTTCTCCTGCAACAGCTCATATTACATTCTGTTCTCCAGTAATTTGTTCAATCATGAGGTTGAGTATATATGTTAAACTTATCAAATGATGACTAATATAGGGATAATACACATTTTCGAGGGCGTGAACATCTGCGGACGCCCGCAAAATGTGTTTATGCCCGAGTGCGAGGCATAAACACATTTTAAGGGCGTCCGCAGGTGTTCACGCCCGAGAAAATGTGTATTTTCGCTATTATTGCATAAAATAAGAGCAATCATCCAACATATAGTCCGCTGTAACGTTCAGTTGTACGATAACCACCGATGAACATGACGCAATAAGGATTGACACATGTGACGTCATAAAGTAAACAAGTTATGTTTTATATATCCACGAACCCTACATCAAGGATGCCATCGCTGACTCGAATGGTTTTGGATTATGTTATGCTCTTTAACTGTGAGTCTATTGCATGTTACCGATTATCAAGTTAAAGAAGCTGATGTTATTGTTAACCCAACAATTTCTCCTATTCTAGGGGAGATGGAGCGTCCATGTTTTGTTTACTAACGGTGCCCGGGTAATGCATATGTAAAACATCTAACTGGTCTGAAACGGCACGTACGCGCGAGAATCGCTTTGTTTATACACGTTTTCTCGCCGTTTACGCCCGGCTTTTGCAATGTTTCTGTATCCCTTAAGCGGGCGTAAAACATAGATTTTATGCAATAATACATTTTAAAGCAATGCAGAAGAAGAAGAAATTTCTCCTTTTGCAACAATATTTTCAAGTCATCTGCTGCAGATGTGGGAAAAGTTCTATTATTGCATAAAATCTATGTGTTACGCCCGCTTAAGGGATACAGAAACATTGCAAAAACCGGGCGTAAACGGCGAGAAAACGTGTATAAACAAAGCGATTCTCGCGCGTACGTGCCGTTTCAGACCGGTTAGATGTTTTACATATGCATTACCCGGGCACCGTTAGTAAACAAAGCATAGACGCTGCATCTCCCGGCTACTGGCCGAAAGTCGGCGATTTATGTCAGGTATTGTATAAACATGATGGTATTAATCACAGTGTGATAGAAATAGTGAAAGATTGACCAGTTCCGAAGTATCTCTTAAGCTCGATAAAGTGGGTTTAATAATAGGAATTTTAAAAACACTGCGACCGAATACTAAGAAAATGACGTCACGTTAGCGGTTTGACGTCATAACGCTAGTCATTTGGCGCCAAAACCCATAAATTTCATCTAGGCATATTCTAAACGATAATGTAAATCGAACATCTGAACGTTACAGCGGACTATATATTGAATGTTTGCTCTTATTTTATGCAATAATAGCGAAAATACACATTTTCTCGGGCGTGAACATCTGCGGACGCCCTTCAAATGTGTTTATACCCTCGTGCTTCGCACTCGGGCATAAACAAATTTTGCGGGCGTCCGCAGATGTTCACGCCCTCGAAAATGTGTATTATCCCTATATTAATGAATAAGCCTTCCGCCATTTATAGAATGAATTTTTTCCGTTATGTTTGAAATATTCTCAAAGTTGTCTGCTGCCAATGTGTTGAATGTGTGAAAGGACTGTGTCTAGAGAACTCTAGATCCATTGTAAACAAATTTAACCCTTTCCCACATTCCACATTTCGGTACTTAACAGCTTTTGAAAATATTCTGGCAAAAAGAGAAATAATGAGCAATTTGTCCTTTTGCCACAACATATTTTCAACACTATTCAACAATAAGACTTTCTTTTATAGAGATTTTACATAATTCTGCCTAGATGTTTTCAAATTCTCAGCTGTAGTCCTATTGTATGTAGCAAAGGGTTTAAACAAACTTCAAGAGGGCCACGAGGTCCTTGATAGCTGACCTTTTAGACAAGATCTATATTTACAGGACAATAAATTATTTTGATCAATGTATCTTAAACCATTCCTATTTAAAGAGAATCAGCATCATTTATTTAAGTGCAACATATTCTAATCCATAGGAACCCTGTTTTTTAACCCATCAAAACAATTTGGATTCACTTTCATGTCATTTTACTTCATTTCTTCTTTCACCACTCATATGTTTTTTTCATCTTATGTTGAAATCAGACAAGCACTTTTAGTGAAATTTCAAAATGTTGTCATTTCACACCATTTGTTTTTATGCCTCCAGTGTCTGTTTTTTAACCAATCAAAATGGCTTGAACAATTTAAGACAAGGTCGCCAAAGGAATATGTTTGCCAAAGAATCCTGAAAACAGACAATCTTTTAGACCAGAAGAATTTTCGAATTTTGCAATTTACTAACTTTATCTGATGCCAGCAGTGGCCATGTTTGTTTACCAATCAATATGGCTTGAACAGATTTGTAGAAGATCTGAAAAGGAACATTTCTGACAAATAATCTTGAAATCTGACAATGACTTCAGACAAATGGAGCTTTAAAATATACGTATACTGCTATGGATTGAACAATTTTTGTAAAGAGTTATGTCAGGAACAATTCAGCAAAAACACTTGTTTTAAGATATGTCTATTTACTACCTTTTTGATGATGCAGCAGCCAAAGTTATGAATTTATTATGAATTATTTTAACAATTTCAAAGACGAACACCAAAGAAACATCCCTGATAAGTTTGGCTGCAATGGAATTTAATAGGATATGCTGTTAAAAAAGAAATTGTTGACGGAAGACATTTGCGAATGACACTTAACACAGGGTGATCACAAATGCTCACTTTGAGCAATTTGTGCTCAGAGTTAAAAATTAATCCAACACGATTAATAAAGTTATAAATCACAGCTTGTGCTCAAATCTACCAAAACCTTATACAAAACAAATGACAAAATAATAAAAAGTATACAGTTCCCCTACAAAACTCATTTTAACCATTTCCTTAGATTAAGATGCACTAATGTGATTTTTCAATAGATGACTCTTGTAAACAATATGGGATAAGAAGAAATTGGTTAAAATAGGTCTTTTCTTTCTAGCTTTTTTATCCTACAAGCATACATTTTTCAACACCTCTGCAGAAGTTGACTTTTGAAACCATTGTGACAAAAGGAGAAATTGCTCAAAACAATTTCTCCTTTGGCCACAATGTTTTCAACTTCATTCAATAATTATTCTATCATTTATACACTGTCAATATTTTTGACAAAAAACAGTTTATGACTATAGTCATCTTTACAAGCCAAGGGCCCTTTCTTCATTATATTTCTATACCCATAATTACGAGAATTAAAAGGATGAGAGTGCTCTTGTCTTGAGAAAATGGACGACAACATTTGACTTTTACATTATAAACAAGAGGGCCATGATGGCCCTGGATTCGCTCACCTGATTTTTTCTTTTTCAATTTAGCTATATAAGCCCTGCCCCCTGGCAGCCATAGTTTCCGACCAATCAACATGGCTTGAAGGAATCTGATAGTGGGTCACTTAAGGAACATTTCTACAAAATTATTTGAAAATCAGCCTGACACTTTCGGAGGAGAAGATTTTTTAAGTTTTCACTATAGCCATATAAGGCAAAATAGCCCCGCCCCCCTGGCGGCCATGTTTTTCGACCAATCAACATGGCTTGAAGGAATCTGATAGAGGGTCATCCAAGGAACATTTCTACAAAATTATTTGAAAATAGGCTTGACACTTTCGGAGGTAAAGATTTTTTAAGTTTTCACTATAGCCATATAAGGCAAAATAGCCCAGCCCCCCTGGCGGCCATGTTTTTCGACCAATCAACATGGCTTTAAGGAATCTCATAGAGGGTCATCCAAGGAACATTTCTACAAAATTATTTGAAAATCTGCCAACCAGTTTGGGAGAAGAAGAATTTTGAAAAAAAAAATTATTTCATTGCCATGGAAACCAGAATTCTGCATGGATCCCAAAAATGTGAAGGAAATCTGGCTAAGTCATTGAGAGGATGCTTTCTGTGAAGTTTCATCCCAATTGACCCACTGGTTACTGAGGAGAAGAAGTTGATGCACGCCGGACGCCGGACAAAAGGCGATCACAATAACTCACCTTGAGCAAAGCTCAGGTGAGCTAAAAACAAAAAAAACAAAATGATGACATCCACAACTCCTTATTCCCACACTGCTTTCCACATTATATTCTAATTTAACCCCTCCCACATACAAAAAATTTGCAGCGGACAGCTTTTGAAGACATCCAGGCAGAAAATATAGTCTTCTTTTGTCATGTTTTTTTCAAAAAAAATCTGCTGCAGTAGAATAGAACACCATGTGTGTTGATGTTTTAACTTTTAACTCATACAGACACATTTTGAAAACAATATAACAAAAGGCCAAATTGCTTATAATGAGCAATTTCTCGTTTTCCACAATGTTTTTAACTCTTTTCAATGTTAAAACTTTCATTACCACAGATTTTTCAGGTTTTTGCCAACATGTTTCAAAGTCATCTGCTGTATGTGGGAAAGGGTTCATGCAGAAGTTCCTCAACAGAGATTCATCAATCTTTGCTGTGAGGTGATTTATCATGAAATGTTTTCTTCCGTTATCGAAAACCAATCAGGAATTTTCTGCCTAACATATTCCATTTGCATCAAATTGCTTGGTTGCACAGACCTCCATCTTTCCTCGTAATAAATATACCTCGATTTCATCAGATCTTTATCTTTATCTTTACACCTGGAGATCTACTCACAAGTCCTTTGTGTTAGCGAACAGACAAAAAAACTGTCCAACTCTTGTCCTTAAACTTCGTTTCAGTTCCTCACTCGAGCATGCCATGTACAGCTGCAAAAAGGGTACAAGAATTCATATAGATAACAATAAATCAGAGACAATCATATTGACTGATTCATTTGTTTGCTTCTATAAATTGACCACTGATGCAATATTAAGTAATTTACAGAGAGTAATAGCTTGAAATATACTTCTTTTTGTCCTGATTTTAGTTCATTTTGGTAGCTTGTGCAGTAAACAACTTACTAATAAAAATGTATCTGCTGTAAATATGGGATATTCTCGTCAGTGGAGATGCTTTATTTTTGTAAGTACTTGTAAACCCTTTCCCACATCTGTAGCAGACCACTGTGAAAATATTTAGTCAAAAACATGAAATCTATCTTCTGATGAAAGTCAAGTATTGAATACAATTTTCAAAAGTCTACTGCTGCAAAGGCATCAGAAAGTGTTTGTATGTGGAAAAGGGTTTAATGTTTCTATAATGTTTTAGACTGTTGCCAGTTCTGAGGTAAATTAAATATATTGTGAGGAAAAGAGATGAAAAGCATTTTGTCCTGTTCCATCAATGTTTCTGCAATTTTTTAAAATCAATCTGAAACTAGGATTGACTGTATGGAGCACTTCTACTTATTTCCTCAATATTTTTAAAAAGTTGACTATTTCTGGTATAAAATTGAAGACACAGGTACTAACGTCTTGTTGCCACCAGAGTTGTTCCATGACTACAGGATATGGAGACAATACTAAATACATCCTCGTTTGTCACAGTGACGCGGGTAGGCATCATGTTGTCTTGACTACTCCGACCAAGGCGACCCCGAGCACTCTTACCAAATGAAAATATCTCTGCATCTACAACAGAAATAATTTTGTTGTAAGCCTTTCTGCCGCATTTTGCCACAATATTTTCATCTTAATTCAATAATTGTTCTTTCGTTACTTTACTAATTGTTTTCATAGTCGTCTGCTGAAGATCTTTTGTATAAAAGTAAAAAGAAAATATCTTATTATAGTGTCATGTGCATATTTTACAAGTAATACAAACAATACAACACAATAAATAGCACCCGGCCCCTTGGTACTATTAGTCACCTTTATATAAGTACAAGTGTCCATTTCCTTCATAAATAAATATATAACAAATGTAAATGGGTTCAGTTGAAATAATTTAACGTATAGTCTAGTTTACTACATATTTACATAATTATAATATGACTGAATTGTATGATAGGAATGATTCAACATGATCAATTATGAGATTAGTTAATATATATAACGTTTCTACGTTTGAGATAGGCTTGATCAACTTTTCTTGGGAATGTTTGAATTAAATACATAATTTTTCCTTCAAAATTATTATTTATAAACACATCTTTAAGTAATATATCTTGGAACACGTTTTCTCTGATATGATTATATAGTCCACAATGTAACAAAAAATGTATCTCATCCTCAACAGACTGTGTATCACAAAATCTACATAATCTCTGTTCTGGGGTTTCACCGATATATCTTCCAGTTTCTATACTTATAGGTAATATACCACACCTAAATTGACAAAAAAGAGATCGTTCATATTTCTTTAAATTGGTGACAACATACTGCTCACAACCAAATGAGTGTTTAAAACGTTTATAGCTTCGAAGTTTAGGCACATTTTGAATATCACGTGACCAGACATTACTGTAATAATCCGTAATTAACTGTTTTACATATGACATATCTACACTAGATTTGTTAATAAGATAGTCAGTAAGCCCTTGTTTATACATCACTTCCCTAATCTCAAATGTCCAATTATTTGTACAACGGTTATTATCATTAAAGGCGTATCCTCTGAATTTTTCCAATAGACAGAATTTTCTTAAATTTTGTCCAGAGCTTCCTTACTCAAAGACTAACTCAAAACAACATTCAAAACAATGGGTCGCGGATCTACTTTTTTTGCTATGCACTCTTTTAAAACCCATATATGTGCTCAGTTTAAGGAAATATAACGGAATGTAGAGAAACAACACTATTTCATACCAGTGAACACAAACACATACATTTATATATCAACATGTTTTTATTTCATATTACAGGAATCAATCATGTGTCAACTTCATCAATATTGACCAATTTTTAAAATATTTCTATTTTAACACTTTATATACAATAATTCAAGATGGACGCCATGATCAAATTTGTATAAAATTGAACACGCGTACAATACAAAAGTTGGAATTTAAAAAATTGTGGACAGATTTTGTTAATACTTTTCATATGAACACCTTATTATAAGGGTTGTTGAATGAAACAAAAAAATCTATAGGTCGCGGTGCTAATTACAGAGATATTTCCTATTGAATTATCTCCCTTTATGACTTTTTTTAATAAAATTAGCCCAGAAAAATTACAATTTTGAATTAAATATCTCTTAGGGCAGTATTTTTTTGATAAATTTGTTATATGAATAACTGGTTATAAGGGTTCTTGAATGAAGCTTAAAACAATGGTTGCAGTGCTTACTAGTTGAGTTTTACATTGGATTATCTCCCTTTATTTTTTTTTTTTAATAATAGCCCAACAGAAAATCAATTAAAAATTAAAAGCTTTTGAGTGGAGATATTTTTTCAATATTTCTCATAGCAATAACTTGTTAAATGGGTTGTTGAATTAACCAAAACAAAACACGGTTGGCTTTGTTCTTTCGCTAAATTTCACATTGAATTATCTCCCTTTAACTCATTTTTTTAGGAAAAATTACAAATTTGAAAATCTTCTAGTCTATACATTTCTTTAATAACTCTCACTGTCTCACATGAATTATGTTGAAATACACACATTCATATCAACTTATTTTGACGCCTCTGCAGCAGACAGCCTTTGAAAACATTGCGACAAAAGGAGAAATTATAGCATTCAATCATTGTATGCGGGAAAAGATTAAGCAAATAAACCACCAGTTGCTGTACATATTACCAGGAACAATTTTACTGATGTATTTCACATTGGTTAAATAACAAAAATAAAAAGTACCTCTTTAGGAAAAGAAGGCAACAGGTCAATACGAAATCCTTAATTACTCCGTTTCCCACATACAAACCTGCAGCAGAAATTCAGACAAAAATATGGAAAGTCTATGTTAATGAAGGTAGCATAGAAGAAAAGAGTTGAAAACATTGTTGCAAACATATTGCCCACTATGAGCAAGTTATCCCTTTGTGACAATGTGTTCATAAGTCATCAAGTGCAAATGCCTCAAAATGCTCTGCAAGTGGGAAAGGGGTATTGCATTTCAACAAAAAAGAGATTTTGTATAATTTGTTACAAGCATACCTTAATAAAAGCTGTGTTCAATGAAGTAAAGAAACTATTGGTTTTCTTCCAAATTACATTTAAGATTCTATCAGTGTTGTTAAGTGAAAACATAACCCAGTGTTGTTAAGTGAAAACATAACCCACTAAACTGTCAAACATACAAGGTTACTACAGCAGAAGACTATACAAACATATCTAGACAAAAATATATCTTAGTATAACCTATGATGTGGCATCTGATCTTTTTCAAATAAAAAAATCTTATGTCATGCTCAGCCTAACATTGGTGGTAATCAACTATATTGTGAGGTTATCAGTTCTAGACACAACGAAAGTATGAATTCATCAATCTTTCATTAATTTTCTTTTTTTTAATTATAACTTTTGGGGAGACTGGCTAGATATTATCATTACTCATGATAATAAAGTGAGTCTAAAACACTGACAAATTGAGTAGACCAAGATCAGTAGACAATATTGCTCTAAGCTGGGTGTGCACAGTGTACTCTAAAACATTTTTCAGTTCATACTCCTAGTGTCAACATATTTCAAAATTCATACATCAACCTTCAACAACAAATAATATGGTTTCTGTTTATGATTGGGGTTTCATGCCATTTCAACAGTATTTCGGTTATATCCCAGCAACAGTTTGCACAATTTCATTAGTTAGGCTATGAAAACGTGCCTTGCCTACAGGCAATCTACCACGACCTGTTGTTGGCAAGAATCAAAACTGCCTTTTTAAAGCAGCATAGCAGCAGTTCTAGTTATTCGCTCATGCGAGCAATCAGAACTGCTGCAGGGCTGTTTCCTTGATGCGGTATTTTCATTTGTTAACTTTTCATAATAAACACATCAGAGAAATGAATTACAGACCTGCCAATGCATGAATGATTGTATCATATATCCAGTGACCACTTGAAAACATCAATAACTCTCTACAATAAACAGCAGTCTGAGCATGCATATGATCTGATCAATCAGATCAAGTTGCACAGAGGTGTAGGTTGGTCTGAATCTATGCTAGTCACAAAGACCTTCAGTCTGGTTATCACAGAATGACACTCAAATATGCTATTGAAACTGTTTCATTTTGCGCATATAGAAATACAGCAAACAGTGTCTGTACACATATCCATTGGCAAAAAATGAAGACTCAGATTAGTGAAACATGCAGGTTCACAACATGGGAACAAATTACAGTTTTATGTTATTCAAAATGAACATTTCTTCTGCAAAGTTACTCACAATGTTTATCTGTAGAGCATTACAAGCATGGGTGTATTATTTTGAAAGCTGAATGAAAGAATAGTTAAAAAAAATGTCATGTAAACAAAAAAATATCTTGGGAAACTTTGTTCAACAAAAAATATTATGAGCAAGATGTCAAAGTTCATACATCAACCTTAAAATAAACATACAATAATTCTATTTATAATTGAGATTTACACCATTTCAACAGTATAAATTTCAGTTATATCCCAGCACAGTTCACTTATACATGATACATGGTTTTTCAAATCAGTACTAGCAGGGACATAGATACTGGGTTAAGAAAATGTGCCTAGCCCACATGCACTCAACCATGATCTGCTGTGAGCGGGTAAAAAGGCTGGCACACATAGTTTTACCAGATAAGAGGCATGTTAACCCTTCCCCACATACAACAAAAGAGCAGCAGACAACTTTGATAACATTTGGGTAAAAAACATAGAAAGTCTCTATAAATGTAGGTATGCTTACTGAAAACAGTTGAAAACATTGTGACAAAACTGAAAAGAAGAAATTGCTCAATTTGAATAATTTCTCCTTAAATCACAATGTTTAAAGTCGACTGCTGCAGAAGCAATTTAGCATAAGAAAACGTCTCAGGTCTGTATGTGAGTAACAGTTATCTGTGAAAACCACCCTGATCTTACAGCAGACTCATGATAGTCGAACAAAGGGAAACAATTGGAATAGTTTGATAGGCTCTGCTTTCCAAATAAGTTTGGGACAGTTAGATTTAATTTTAAAGATCTAGCAAGCGCATATGGATCACACTTATTCTGCATTACAGCCTTACTAAATCACTTTTGAAAATACTTCTTGACTTGAGTAGTTAAAGAGTTTTTTCAGTAAATTGTACAACTGATTTCCTTCATGTTTTTCTTGTCTTGTGGTTTATGTCTGACCATCTTTGTACAAAATGGGAACTGTTTCTTGAATTTTCACCATGGTTGATGCATCTCATCCATTATTACGACATAGACATTCACATTCCTATTATCTTTCACGAGCACAAGACAGCGCGCCACATCTGGTTCAAAAGATTTAAAACTATCATGCCAGTTTCTTCAACACTGATGGATGGGCATTGATTCACATTTACTTTCATGAAAGCTACATTGTCTACAGTCTTGAGATCTAAGTCAAAATGCAACACATTTTCCTGACTTGCTCCCCACTAGTAGCAGCCACTCTATATAGCTCCATCCGATCCACCCTTCTGTGAACCCATGTCATATTTGAATTGAATATATGGAGTCTTGTCTACAGTACTGAAAAATAGAACAAAGAGGTTGATAAATACCTGGCTTTGATATAATGTTAACTAAATCATATTGCAATCTACTTAAGACATATAAACACATGTGTAATAATTTATGACTATGATAGAATATTTTGTGTTTATGTATTATTTCTGAAGTGTTATTTCATAACCCAAATTGGGGCCCCATTCATAATCAAAAGACACCTCTTTTTTTCACAAAAGTAGGCCTAAATTTCATAAAAGCTGACTTTCATCACATTTTACATGGCACTATTTTCGTAATTGAAAGCGCCCTGGTCACAAAACAGCATAAAAAACACACTGATTTCTACAGGCTACATTGACAATAAGTTGGCTTTGTTTTATTGTGGTATTATTGGGGTATTATGCCTTTTTCAACATTATTTCAGTTGTATCACAGCGACAGTTTACTTATTCATGAATCCTTGGTAGAATTCCTTGAAATTTAACTGAATGTGTTCAATTTGATAATATATCAAGATAAAATCCAGTTAAATGACTGTCAGACTGTCACCCCCTTCAATTTTTGTAAACTCATAAACTAATAACATGAAAAATTATAATTAAATTTAATAGTAAATTACCTAAACTAAAGTTGTTTTGACAGTATTCACAGTTCCACATACTATAACGAGCCGTAGCCATGTCTGGATTCAGGAGATATATTACTTAAGATAGTGTTATTTCACACAGTCTTCACAAACAGGCTGATCTTCCAAGTAAACGAGTTCTAGTCTACAATTCTCCTTCCCGGCATGTTTTCCGCTTAGATTGCGGCGAATCGATACGATTATCCAGTACCGATGCAAGTTTCCGTCAATCGCTTGAAAAGATTGCGATTGCTTTCGCTTTCTGCACGTTTAAAAGTTAAAAATATGCCACTTGTTAGCCTACGTAATGATTTTACACCGAATTTACACCTTGTTGATATTGTGTTCCGGATATTGACAGTTTCTCAATTAAATTGAGCGCAATGAGCTTAAGCACTAAAATGAATCGGAAATGACATGCGCAAAAAAGATGCGCAGTAACACAACGACGATACGCCTTTATTGAAAACTTTCTTGGTCAGTCTATCATTATCCATCATTATAAGTCTGTTCCAAAACCGTATCATACAGGTCCATCGTCTGTACATGCTTGGTATCCAGCCAGTATCACCCAGCAGGGCTAAAGTCGCAGTGTACTCCCAGGTAATAACGCATCGCATGATTTTGAACGTTGTCAATGGGTTGAAACTGTTTATATCCCCAAACCGAAGCACAATAGTCCAGAATCGGTACCACACACAAGTTATATAGTTTCTCAAAGGAACGGAAGCCAAAATCTTTGAGGTTATGTATTTTGCTTATAATACTTCCAAGTGCATGACCTGCCTCTTTGGATAATGCCTCACAGTTAAAGGTAAAGTTATGTTTCTCGTTAAAAGTTACTCCGAGATATTTGGGTAGCCAGACTTCTCGACCCTCCGATTTCTCGACCCCCGTTTTACCAGACTTCTCGACCCCCTATTAGAAATATCGTCGGATAGGACTATTATATGGTTTATTTATATAGATACATGATTTTTTATAGTATTTTAAAGTTTATAAAGATTATAATTGGTTTTTTTTGTGTAAAACTTACATGTACTAGGTAGTAAGACTTTATGAAAATAGACTCTGTTATTAACCTTTTCGACATTTCAACTCGGAGAGAAATTG
Source organism: Serripes groenlandicus (assembly GCA_031761405.1). NCBI lineage: Eukaryota > Metazoa > Mollusca > Bivalvia > Cardiida > Cardiidae > Serripes > Serripes groenlandicus. The sequence continues at coordinate 187,820,270 of JASEVX010000001.1, forward strand.
TCGAATATGACTATAATAGGGTTTATTTATATAGAGACATGTTTTTCTATATTATGGTATAGTTAAAAGAAGATTATAATGGGTTTTTTGGTCTAAAAGTTGTACTAGTAAGACTTTATTATGAAAATAGACTATATTATTTTCCTTTTCGACAATTCCACTCGGAGAGAAATTGTCGAATACGAGTATCGTTAGATTTTCTGTTGGGGTTTCAATTATAATAAACATTTTTTTTATCAAACTTTTTAATAAAATTATATCAAAAGAAAAACAAATGAAATATTTACACCTAACAAATATTTACACTTAACAAATAAAATTAACAAATAAAATATTTACACTTAACAAATAAAATATGTACACTAAAAAATAAAGTATAACAAAATTCACTTTTTACATTTATATCACAATTGTTACTGTCCATAAATGTCCCCAATCTGTCTCAAAAAATCCTCACAGAGGATATCGTGATCGTCGTAAAGATCCCGAAGGTCAAATATGGCAGAGTCCATATTCAAGTAGGTTGGCCGTCTCCTACGTCTACTTTGAAAACATTTCAACTCCTTTACATTGTGTGAAAAGGAGCAATTGCACATGTCCTCTTTTTGACGATAATGCGTATTTACTCTTTTCTATATAACCAATAGTATACGAACTATCATATCACGACTATATATGTTTCATACTTTGAAAACATTTCAACTCATTTACATTGTGTGAAAAGGAGCAATTGCACATATCCTCTTTTTGACGATAATGCGTATTTACTCTTTTCTATATAACCAATAGTATACAAACTATCATATCACGACTATATATGTTTCATACTTTGAAAACATTTCATATTCATCAACATCATATTTACATTGTATGAAAAGGAGCAATTGCACATTCACCCTAGTTGGTGACAATGCGTAATTAAGCCTTATCATACTAAGAATCAGTTTCATATTCATCAACTCATTTACATTGTGTGAAAAGGAGCAATTGCACAGTGACATGCGCTCTTTTTGGGGATAACAATGTCAGGATGCAAGTCTTCGCATAGTATATATTACATAAAAGTACTCACCGGTGTTGCAGGTACGATGTTGCCATCTATCACATATATCGCATGTGATGCCATGTTGTAATTGTCTCACAGGTTCTTCACAAGATAAACACAGATCTGACATTTTAACACAGAAGTCACAAGGCACAATATTTAAATCAAATTTATTAAAACTTCAACAATTCTGAACAGAGTAACATGGAATGAGGAAAATTATTTGAAGTGATGGTGGATATGCATAGATATATATACTATATGCGTTCACATATAACAATTGTCGCTTTATTAATAATATGCAATTATTACAATTAATTATTAAAAAATAAAACAAACAAGGACAAACATACCGCGTACATCAAAAGTAAGTAAACTAACACAATAAGTTTCATCCTTTGTGTGCATCGGGTGCGAATTTAACACCTCATTAAATGCACTTAAAATACGCAATTAACATAATAAGTATAAATAAAAACATTAATGATCTTAATTTTATTTCATAACAAACAAACATATTATAATTTAACAGTTTTAATAATGTATAATCGATCATCATTCGCTCGGGCTACAAATTTTTTAATAGGGGGTCGAGAAGTCTGGTAAAACGGGGGTCGAGAAGTCGGAGGGTCGAGAAGTCTGGCAGCCGATATTTGTAACATTCAACAGTTTCAAGTACGTTGTTTCCAACTTTAGATTCAAACTCTCTTCTTTGGGATCTTCCTTTGTCGTCCTTGGCAGAATTGTATATGTATTTGTTGTGGCCAAGTAAGCTACCATGTCAAGAGATTGGAACATGATCATTTTATTGCAATAAAGCCGATTTACCTTGTGTTGCAGCTACAGTGAAAGTGTCCCCACATGCCACTTTAGAGAGCTTATGATCTTTGAGTGTGATGACCCGTCCAGCTTGTTTACTGTTAAAGTCTGTCTGATAGCCCAGCTGTCCAAACTGGTTAGCACCACATGTATATAACTCACCGTCCTCTGTAATAATGAAGTTATCATTAACCATTTATCTGGGGGATCTTGAAAATTGGAAGTGCTATATTACTATAGTTAACAAGAGGACCATGATGGTTCTAAATTGCTCACCTGATTTAATAGAGATCACAGTTTTCTATTGTTCTTACTATATTTATACCAGTTAAACAAAGAATGACCCCTGGTGGTCATATTCATCAGGGAAACGTCATAATTGAAAACAATCTTGGTAGAATGGAACAAGTTATTTAACAAGAGCTGTCGGAGGACAGCGCGCTCGACTACATGCCGCTTATTCACATAAAGCACTATTTTATTATATTGCACTTAAGTACTATTAAATCATATTATATACTCTATATGTAAAAGCAACTGAATAGATATACATACATTTAAATATAATTTAAAAATAAAATTTCCTAAGTCAATCAAGGGCCATTACTCCATATTTAACCTAATTGTACGATGGTCCTTAACAAATATGTGAAGTATGAAGTGATTTGAATGATGTAACTTTAACGTTGAGCTAAACGCAAATGTTAAAACTGACCGAGTCCAAAATTAGCAAAACCTTAAAAAAAGGTTTTCCTAATGTTTGACACCATGCAAAACCCGTTTGATATGTTGAAGAATTATATTTGATAAATAAATGATCACAATTAGAAAGACTCAGCATCTTCAACATACAATGTGAAGAAAGGTATTACATGTAATTATATTCCAAATATGGAAGCCCTAACACAAGTACCTATTTAGAAAAATTAGAAAATTAAATGAAAAAGCCAACTTGCCCTAAAACTTTAACCACCCAAAAGCATGTGTTTTACCGCAAACATAAGGTCACACTCAGCATCTTCAGCATATAATATGAAGAAATGTATTAAATGTAATTATTTTTTAAATATGAAAGCCCTAGCACAAGTACTTATTCAGAAAAAGTTAAAAAAATAAAATAAAATCCTACTTGCCCCAAAACTTTAAAATCATGTCTTTTACCCCAAAAAGAAGGTAAAACTCAGAATCTTCAGCATACAATATAAAGAAAGGTATTAGATGTAATTATATTCCAAATATGAAAGCCCTAGCACATGTTCTTATTGAGAAAAAAAAAAAAAAAAAAAAATCCAACTTGCCCTAAAACTTTAACCCCCGAAAATCATGTTTTTTTTCCCAAAAGGAAGGTCACACTCCGCATCTTTAGCATTCAATGTGAAGAAACGTATAAGATGTAACTATATTCCAAATATGAAAGCCCTACTTATGAATGAAAATCCCAACTTGCCCTAAAACTTTAACCGGACGCCGACGCCGGGGCGAGTAGTAAAGCTCTCATATTCTTCGAATAGTTGAGCTAAAAATCAAGCCTGTATGTAGATTTTTAAAGTTTTCACTAAATAGATAGCTATATACTAGGGATGGCAACGAATATTCGAATATTCGAATATTCGATCATACGGTCGAATATTCGAATACTATATCATGGTTCGAATATTCGATGAAATCAGGATTTTCAACACTAAAAAACAAAAATTTAATTTCTGCTTGTTTATTGTTTTCATAAACTGTAGGTAAAGGGTTATCGATGGTCTATTTTACGCCTTGTTTATAAAGTGTCAATATAGTGTATAACATGTCAAACTGATAATCCCTGCTTTAGGCTATAAGTGTGGTCGATATAATACAGATGTTTTCGTTCCAAAACATCGTAACTTCACAGTTGATTCTATGTAGTTACCGCTTTTTAGAATGAGGCATCAATCAGACAATATTTGAGGTGTTATTATCCGGTTTCGTTAATTGTTTTGATAAACAAACTGTAAATAATTAAGTAGCGTTGTATTTCACATTTTGTATAATAACAGAAGCCTTGATTGGTAATTGCGAACATGCAGATATGTAGCAAGTATCAAACTGTGCAAATAAAACCTTTTATTTGCAGATAATTGTTGCTATTCATTTTGTTCATAAATACTCGAAAATTCGATCTGCATAGCCACATCAGTTTTGAAATATCTTGACATTAGTACGTAATATTTGATTTCAACAATGCCTGTTACGCCGTATATAGTTTGGGAGTATATCCGCCGATCTGAGAAAATAGCATCATGTACTCTGTGTAAGGCGGAGCTGTCCTACCACAACCAACTTCCGCAATAATCTACAAAACAAACATCCATCTAGATACATAGATAACCCTTCTGTAACTACCGAGCAAAAGAAACAAACATCAATATGTCATTTACAACAGCATTTCAACAATAGTTCAGTTATATGCAGCAAGAGAAAGATTAAACCTCAGTTGTAAACAGGGTAATCAGAGCTAAATGTTTCGAACAATACATTAAGAATGGGATCAATTAGTTAAAATCTGCGCACTTTAGCAACGTATTTTTTCATACGAATTCATCGATGTAACGGAAACGTCAAATGAGAGTACACTGGACAAATAAAGAATTAAAAAAGTCTTTGTTTGGTAAGCATGCGCAAATGGGTCGAATATTCGAATATTCGAATATCTTGTGATCGAATATTCGAATACTAATTTTGGTATTCGTTGCCATCCCTACTATATACATATAAGGAACACAAGCCCTGCCCCCTGGTGGCCATGATCAATGGATAAGAATAATTTAAACAATCTTGGTTAAGGGTCACCCAAGTCTCCTTTGGACCATATCATTTTCTAATCTGGCCAGTGCTTTAAATTGTACAAGAAGATTTTTAAGTTTCACCATATAAACATGTAAGAAAAACATGCCCACACCCTAGCAACCATATTTTTCCATGGATCTGAATCATTTGAACAATATTGGTAGAGGGTCGCCCAAGGAACATTTGTGCCAAATTACTTTTAAATCGGGCCAGATCTTTTTGACAAGAGGATTTTTAAATTTTCACTATATATAAGATTATTATACGCACACAAAGGAAAAACAAGCCCGCCCCCTGGCAGCCATGTTTTTCAACGGGTCAGATTAATTTGAACAATCTCCTAAGTACCATTTGTGCCAAATTATTTTCAAATCGGCCCAGTACTTTTGGACAAGAATTTTTTTTAAGTTTTCACTATACACATATAAGGAAAAACAAGCTCACAAGGTGTCCATGTTTTTTCACATATCAATATTTGAACAATTTTTGTAGAGGGTCACCCAAGGAACAATTGTTCAAAATATTGTTAATAATCTGGCCTACATGTAGTATTGGACAAGAAGATTTTTAAAGTTTTTGACATTTGTCCTCTTTTCTGATTCAGTAGCAACCAATGATCTACATGGAATTCTTTGAACAACTTTGAAAGGGGACCACCTAAGGAACATTCCTGTAAAATTTATTTGAATTTTTGTCTTTGTTAAGGAGGAAAATGGTAACAGAAAATGATAGGAAAATGGTAACAAACGGACAGACAGATGATGCAAAAAGTGATCACAATAGCTCACCCCGCACTTTCTGCTCAGGTGAGCTAAAAACACTGAGCAAAAGAGGAATTGCACATTTTAAGTGAATAATTCTGTTTAAGAATTGTTTTCAGCAGTCCTCTTTAAGAAAGATGTTATTGCACATCTGATTTAATAGAACTTGACCCTTTCCAACATACAGGTGCTTTCTAACATCTCTGCAGCATACTTCTGAAAACTTTGTGGCAAATGGGGAAACTGCTCAACATTACCACAAAGTTTTCAACATTATTCAATAATTATACTTTCATTTATAAAGATTTTCCATATTTTTGCTAACATGCTTTTAAAGTGTTCTGCTGCACATTTGTCGTATGTGAGAAATGTTATTCTTCTCTATGCACATTTGTCATATGTGAGAAATGGTATTCTACTATATGCACATTTGTCATATGTGAGAAATGGTTTTCTACTATATGCACATTTTTTGTATGTGAGAAAGGGTGTTCTTCTCTATGCACATTTGTTGTATGTGAGAAAGGGTGTTCTACTATATGCACATTTGTCGTATGTGAGAAATGGTATTCTACTATATGCACATTTGTCACCAAAGGAACATTTGTGCCAAATCATTTTAAAATTGGGCCAGTACTTTTGTACAAGAATATTTTTAAGCTTTTACTATTTAACCATATAAGGAAAACAAGCACATCCCTTTGGTGGCAATGGTGGTAACGTTTTTCTACAGATAGAAATAATTTCAACAATCTTTGTAGAGTGCCACGGAAGGAACATTTGAGACAAATCATTTTTTAAAACAGGCCAGTACTTTCGTACAATAATATTTTTAAAGTTTTTACTATAAACATATTAGAAAAAACCCACCCAAAACCTGGCTACCATGTTTTGAACGGATCCGAATAATTTTAAAGATCCAAGTGGACGGTCATCCAAGGCACATCTCGGACAAAGTATTATCAAAATAGGCCTATACTTTTGGACAATAAGATTTTAAAGTTTTCAATATATTTATATTCATATCAGGAAAAACAATATTTTGTTCAATGGAACAGAATAATTAAAAAAATCTTGGTAGAGGTTCACCTAAGGAATATTTGTGCCCAATTATTTTCAAATTATACTTTTGGACAAAAACATTTTTATTGTTTTTAATTTACACATATAAGGAAAACAAGCTTTCTCCACTGCTTTTCAATGGATCCAAATAATTTGAACACTCTTGCCAAAAATTTGCCAAATTATTTTTAAAGCTGGCCAGTGCTTTTGGACAAAATGATTTTTAAATGTTTGGCATTTTCCCTTCTTTATGATGCTGCAGCAACCAACATTCTAGAATTCAAGTCTTTGAACAACTTTGAAAGAGGACTATTTAAGGAACTTTCCTGTGAAATTATTTTGAAATGGTACACTATTTTCGAGGAGAATGTGAACAGACGGACTGATGTTGATGGACAGATGATGATGGACTGATGATGACGGACTGATGATGATGGACTGATGATGACGGACAGAGGGTGATCTCAATAGCTCACCCCACAATTCATGTTCAGGTAAGCTAAGAAGTATCAAAACTTTAATCCATTGAATACAGCTATAATATTCAACCATTGAACACCACATTATTTACAAACTAGTGGATGCACCTGGTTAGCACCAAATGTATATCATTCTTCATGTTAATGAACTAGTGGATGAATACATATCTAGATTAACCTTTTCCCACAGACAACATTAAAAACATCCTTTTCCAGTGTTTACAAACATTGTCTGCAGAAACGTTAAAATGCTTCTGCATTAGAGAAAGGGTTATAGAAACAAGAGGGCCATGATGGCTCTGGATCGCTCACCTAATTTAATATAACTTATACATTTATATCTAATTGGTAAATGGTCACCCAAGGAACACTTGTGCCAAGTTATTTCAAAATCAGGCCTATACTTTTGACAAGAAGTTTTTTTAAAGTTTTCATTATACACATATAAGAAAAACAAGCTCCGCCCTCTGGTCGCCATGTTTTTCAACGGATTGGAATAATTAAACAATCTTGGTCATCCTAGAAACACCGGTGCAAAATAATTTTCAAATCAGGCCTGTACTTTTGGACAAAGAGATTGTTTAAGTTTTTTCCGCATGGAATTCAGTTCTTTGATTAACTTAAAAAGGGGACCGCCCGTGGAACATCCCTGTAAATTAAAGAGGAGATGTTGTTTGAAGCAAAATGTTGACGGACAACAGACAAAAGACAAAGACTGGTCACAATAACTCACTCTGAGCCTCTGGCTCAGGTGAGCTAAAAATAGAATCACCATATACATCAATACAACTGATAAGATGAAGTTTTGAGTGCTCTATAGTTTGCTTAACCCCTTCCCTCATACGGCAATTCTGCAGCAGACAACTTTGAACGTATTTTGTCAAAAATTAGAAAATCTCCATAATTGAATGGATAACCTATGACAAAAAGTGGAAAACATTGTGGCAAAGGAGAAATTGCACGTTTTGTGCAATTTCTTCTTTTGTCACTATGTTTTCAAAAAGCTGTCTGCAGCAGAGGTGTCAGAAAGCGTCTATATGAGGGAAAGGGTTAAGAATCTTAACACTTTCAGGTATTTATACTTCTCATTTGACTGTGTTTATATATAGGTTGAATCAATGTTAACCTTTCAAAACTTATTCTTTGGCATTGAAACTCATGTATTGCAGATTAGATGAAGCAAAAAAGTACTTGTGAAAGCCAAATAATTGAGAAGCCATATATTCTGTACCTATCATTCTGATAGAAACACAATAAATATCTTAAACATAACTACCTGTAACAATTGCTGAATGTGAGGTTCCCATTGAAACAGCTTTTACCAATGAGTTTCCTATCGGAGGAGATGATACTCGCGTAAAATTTGTGACTTCATCGACAGACCTGGTACATAGGCCCTCTGATGTGATTGCATCAAGACAACATTTGTTGTATCTGATTATAAACACAATATCATTATTTAATTAATTAATACACTATCCCACTCTGCAGTAGATGATTCAAAAACATCATGAAAAATATCTTAATTTCTCCTTTTCCCATTTTCAATTCTGTTTAAAAATCACACTTTTTTTTTTTTCTGATATATTTTATCTTTCAGATATTTTCAAAGCAGATTGAACTGTTCCAAATATCACATCACATGAGAATTAAATCCTTTCCACTTGTAGAGGCATTAAGACGCATCCGCAGCAGACGACTTTTCAAAATATTATGACAAGCACACATTGTGACATATACCAGCGTAACTATATACATGAATATTATATGACAAAAGAATATCGCACAATCACACACTTGTACAGTTTCTGTCAAGATTGACCTTATAATGGTTCCTTATAAAAGTTATAGTGTCATTTATGCAAATTAAACCAGATCCCACATACAGATGCTTTCAGCAGACGACTTTTGAAGAAATTGTGGTTAAAGAAGAAATTGTTCAAAATTAGCAATTTCACCTTTGGCCACATTGTTTTCAACCGATTTTAGTAATTATACATTCATCAATCGAGTTTTACCAAGTTTTTGACTAAATGTTTTTGAAGTCATCTTCAGTAGATTTGTTGTATGTGGGAAAGGGTTATGTAAATTTAATGAAACGTTTCATGAATGTCGTACAATTTGTAAGTTTATCAAATGGCAAACAAGGAATGGTATTTTGCTTCTCCTGAAAAGTATGGTTTTAGCGCTTTTGGCATTTTGAACAGACACAACGTTTTATTATCATGTAAGGATGGAAAAAGATGTTTCCTTCTACATCAAATAGCTTGTTTGATTGATTTAGGTGTAACACAATTTTCAACAATTTTTCAGTTATATCACAACAGCAAGTTCGACTATTAATGTGTTTCCTGACTTATTCACACAAGCTCATAACCGTCTTTCCAAGCAACTGGCTACTTTTTCACATACACTGATAGCCCATTAGTGGAAGACGAATGATGCTTGTCACATTGATGTTTGTCATATTTTTTTAAAAAATGTTGCCTAGTTGGGGTTTGAGCTCATAACTCTTGGATTGAGAGTTTGCATCACTACCAGAGCTCTGCACATGAAATGGCAGTAAGTAGCTCACCATTTATTTTGTCATAGGGATGAACCATAATTTACCCTTTTCCAAGAAACAGATATGTCAAAACATGGCAGCAACAAACGACTGAACGCATAGTGGAAAGAGAAGATATTGGCACAAGTTTTATCACAAGTTTGCAATTTCAAGCTGTAAAACTATTTCTTCAGATATTTTCGAAGGTGAACAGTAAACTGTGACTGTAGACTTTTCCCCACAATAAGTTTGCAACGGTCAACATTGAAAACAGAAAATCTCAATAAATAAAAAAAAATATGACTACTGAATGTATATGAAATCGTTAGAAGTAGTCAAAATGCAACTGTGTATGAGAAAGGTAAAACATATGATAATGCAAGTAAATGAATAGTTTACCTGTTATTGCCAGAACAAAACAGTTTGTTATCCAGTGTGACTATCATGGAACAATCAACCCCACAGTTAACAGAACATGGACTCAGTCCCTCAGGAAATGGAACAGCTTTAGGGCTGGTGTGGGACTCTTGTGTGCCTAATCCTAAACGACCTTAAGTTAGAAAAAAAAGTTTGTTACTGTAAAACGTTGCTTGATTGTTGGATAAAAGCTATGCCTACAGCTGTGTAGCAAAAGAACTATAACGCATAACTGTTTTGTGTCAACAATCAAGGTAAAATACAGTATATGTATATCCGTTACAAGTCATTAAGACCAATCAAGTTAAACAAGAGGGCCATGATGGCCCTGGATCGCTCACCTGATATTTTTTTCCGCTTTAGCTATATAAGCCCCGTCCCCTGGTGGCCATAGTTTCCGACCAATCAACTTGGCATGAAGGAATCTGATAGAGGGTCACCCTAGGAACATTTTTACAAAATTATTTGAAAATCGGCCCGACACTTTCGGAGAAGAAGATTCTTTAAGTTTTCACTATAGCCATAAAAGGCAAAATAGCCCCGCCCCCTGGCGGCCATGTTTTTTGACCAATCAACATGGCTTGAAGGAATCTGATAGAGGATCACCCAAGGAACATTTCTACAAAATTATTTGAAAATCGGCCCGACACTTTTGGAGGAGAAGATTTTTTAAGTTTGCACTATAGCCATATAAGGCAAAATAGCCCCGCCCCCCCCCCCCCCCTGGCGGCCATGTTTTACGACCAATCAACATGGCTTGAAGGAATCTGATAGAGGGTCACCCAAGGAACATTTCTGTAAAATTATTTGAAAATCGGCCTGACACTTTCGGAGGAGAAGATTTTTTAAGTTTTCACTATAGCCATATAAGGCAAAGTAGCCCCGCCCCCCTGGCGGCCATGTTTTTCAACCAATCAACATGGCTTAAAGGAATCTGATAGAGGGTCATCCAAGGAACATTTCTACAAAATTATTTGAAAATCTGCCAACCAGTTTGGGAGAAGAAGAATTTTGAAGTTTTTTCGGTTTCGTTGCCATGGAAACCAGAATTTTGCATGGATCCCAAAAGTTTGAAGGAATTTTGGTGAGGTCATTGAGAGGATGCTTTCTGTGAAGTTTCATCCAAATTGACCCACTGGTTACTGAGGAGAAGAAGTTGCCGGACGCCGGACGATGGACGACGCACGCCAGACGCCGGACATAGGGCGATCACAATAACTCACCTTGAGCACAGGTGAGCTAAAAACAGTACATGTATATTCGTTACAAATCGATGAAGACCATTAATGTCTATTTATAACAAAGGAAAAATTGTCAAACATGGTACAATATGTAATTTATAAGATTTGTGAACAATCTCATTATGCCCTACATGTAAAATGTATATAAATATAAACATTGTTCATTAATACTGCTAATCATCAAATCGCCTGCTATATTTTAAATATCTAAATATTTCGATCATTAATTCGCGAATATTAGCAAAAAATTAATCTGATATATATAAAACCTGATTTACAGTATCAATTGTGACAAACATTAAGGCAAATGGAGAGCTTGCTCATTATGAGAAAATGATTATGTATCTACTGTTGCCATATACAGACGCTTTCTGACGCTGTTGCAGCAGACGACTTTTAAAAACATGACAAAAGGAGAAATACTCATTATGAGCAATTTCTCCTTTTTACACAATGTTAACAACTCAATTTAATAATTAAACTCTTATTTATAGAGATTTTTTATGTTTTCACCAATATATTTTCAAAGTCGTCTGCTGCAGATTTGTTGTATTTGGGAAAGGGTTAATTTTCATTTATGTCAGAAACACAATATCCTTTGAAAGTATTGCAGAAGGTATGCAGATGTAGTAAAACGGTAAAGGTGGTTTGTAGACTTCATTCAGAATTGAAAAATATAAGAGGTTTGCCCAAGACAACAGACATAGATCTTGACATATCGTTTTATATTTTCATTAAAACAGTACAGACTAGAGTGGCAAAAAGTCACGAAAAAGACTGTCAGGGAGGAATAACTCTTAAACGACAAAAAGGATCTGGGTAGTCTTTTATCGCGACCAAGGTGTTATACCCATAACACTCACAGCACGTTTGATGAAGATTGGATAAGAACTGTTAAAGTTAAATAGCTGAAAAGGTCTATTTGGCAAATTGAGGATAATTCAAGGACCATAATCCAAAAGTGCCTTGATCCATTTGGCTGGTTGATAAACTTGGCCTAGACATTATGCCAACAAATATGTTCAACAAATTTGTTGAGATCAGAACAAATCTGTTAAACTAAGAGAACGGCCATGTCTAATTTGGATAATTTTTAATCATTCAGAGGCCGTAACTCAAAATTGCCTTGAACGATTTGGCTGGTTATCAAACTTGGCCTAGACATTATTCTTATTTCTTGAAGACCAGACAAACATGTTTGACTAAAAGAGCGGACAAGGCTAATTTGGCCAATCTTTGATATTCAAGGGCCATAGCTCAAAAATGCCTTGGATGATTTGGCTGCTGCATGGTTATCGAACATGGTCTAGATATTATGCACACCAACATGTTTAGCAAGTTTCATGAAGATCAGATGAAAACTGTCTGACTTAGAGAGCAGAAAACATTTTTTGAACGCCTATCCGCCAAAGGTGTTCCCATAATACAGCCCATATTAATATTTAACCCTTTCCCTGATACAGACATCTTTAAACATGTCTGTAGATGAATCTTTAAAACACTGTCAGCAAATAAGTAACTGCCCACTTTGAGCAATTTTTCTTTTTACCACAATGTTTTCAACTAACTCATGATGCATGGAAATTAATCATCTACTTCCCCATATACATTTTCATCAGAAAATTTACAACTCACCGTTATCTCCCCTTCCCCACGAAAACACTTCATTTTCATTGGTCACTGCAAGAACATGTGATGCCCCACATGACACCTGTACAATCTCATAACCAAGTAAAGCTTCAACTATTTTAGCCTTAAAAATAAACAAGAGGGCCATGATGCCCTGGAATCGCTCACCTGAAAATGGGCTTATTTAAGACTTAACTCTCTTTGCGCCAATGGCAATATCATCAAGACAAACTTTCTGACAACATTTCAAGCTGCTCAAGTCAAAAATGCGATCTCTATAGTGTTAACTAGATTGATCTACAATTTTACCTAGTGACCTAGTTGTTGACCTGACCTGACCCATATTTGAACTTGGCCTAGATATCACTTAGACAAACATTCTGACAAATTTTCAACATGTTCAAGCCAAACATGTGGCTTCCAAAGTGTTGTCAAGGTTTTCCTTAAATTAGATCAAGTGACCTAGTTTTTGACCGGACATAACCAAAAGTCGAACTTGGCATAGACATTACTAAAAAAAAACATTCTGAAAAAGTGTTAACATGTTGAAGCCAAACATGCGGCTTCTAGAGTGTTTACAAGATTTTCCTTAAATTTGGCCTAGTGACCTAGTTTTTAACCTGACATGACCTATCTTCGAACTTGGCATAGATATCACTAAGACAAACTTTCTGACAAAGTTTCAACATGCTCAAGTTTAAAATGCAGCTTCCAAAGTGTTAACAAGATTTTCTTTAAATTTGATCTACCTGGTAGTGACCTAGTTTTTGACCGAACATGACCCATTTTTGAACTTGGCCTACATATCATTAAGACAAACTTTCTGACAATGTTTCAACATGCTAAAGTTTAAAATGCGGCTTCAAGAGTGTTAACAAGATTTTTCTTCAATTTGGCCTAGTGACCTTGTTTTTGACCCAATATGACCTATATTCAAACTTGGCCTAGATATCACTAAGAAAAACATTCTGACAAAGTTTCAACATGCTCCAGCCAAAAATGCGGCTTCCAGAGTGTTAACAAGATTTTTATTAAATTTTGCCTAGTGACCTAGTTTTTGACCGGACAAGACCCAGTTTCAAACTTGGCCTAGATTTGATAGAGATATATGTGCTGATAAACTTTCATGAAGATTGGATGCAAAATGTTGCCTCTAGAGTGTTAACAAGCAAATGTTGACGACGAATGACGGACAAAAGGCGATCAGAAAAACTCACCTTGAGCACTTTGTGCTCTAGTGAGCTAAAAATACAACAATCTTTCACTTAACACAAGTAGCGAAATGCCATTAATTTTGTTCTTTAATAGTTCATTATATAGCATTATATAAATTACCATTTTAATTTTTTATGAATGGAAATGTATCCCAACTGATATTAATGCTTGTGTAGGAAAGAAGTTTGTCTGCACAAGATTTGTTTAACCCTTTCCCTCATAAATATGCTTTTTGACGCCTCTGCAGCAGACAGCTTTTTTGAAACATAGTGACAAAAGAAGAAATTGCTCAAAACGGGCAATTTTTCCATTTGCCACAATGTTTTCCAATTTTAGTCATAGGTTATCCATTCAATTATAGAGATTTGCTATTTTTTGACAAAATATGTTCAAAGTCGTCTGCTGCAGAATTGTCGTATGAGGGAAAAGGGTTAAGGGAGTAAATTCATGGGGGAAAAGAATTCTTATAGTTACCCTTTACAACATGCAATAATTTTTGCAGCAGGCAACTTTGAAAATACCTGGGCAGAAGAATGGAAAACCTTTTTATGTGATATTATAATCATCAAATAGATTAGAAAACATTGTGGCAAATGGAGCAATTGCTCATTATGAGCAAGTTCTCCTTTTGCAACAATGTTTTTAAACATTATCTGCTGCAAAGGCATCAATAGGCATCTATATATGGATAAGAGTTAATCGTTCAATGGTAAATAAATCATATATTACATATCTGATCAATACTAATTGATGTCATTACTAAAAACTCTTGGTTGTAATTGAATTTATGATGAATATGTTTCATGATCATCAAAATTAGCATTCAATATATCCAGATATCTTAAGTGCATTTAAAGCTGACGACTCAAGTCAGGTAAAAGATTTAACCATTATCACATAAAACAAATCAGCATCAGGCAAATACAATAAAAAGTATCAAAATGGAGTTGAAAACATTGTTGATTATGATTTTTGCATGAGTTTTCTGTTCATCCTCACCTGTGACACGTCATTGAGGTTCCCATGTCCAAGGCAGCCATTTGCACCACTTCCATATGTCATCAGAATTCCCCGATCAGTTAGACAAGCTGTAAAGAGATCTCCACAGGCCACATACTGTATTGCCACAGCAGACTGACCTTCAAGGAAGCGTGGCACAAAACCTGGCGCCATGCTATCCAGAGATCCAGGTATCATTGACTCTGTACCCACACCAGGAGCCTGGAAATAGGAAATTTGAATTTAACTCTTTCCTACATACAGAAAATCTTCAGCAGTCAACTATGAAGTTTTAGAGGGAATGATTTCATATTCCTACCTCCCAAATAAAGAGTCTTCCATTTTTTGTTACAGCAGCTTTTTGTGTCCGACCAGCAGACACTTCTACCACCTGAGTATCGTTTGTTGGTAACTGTAATTTGATAGGCAGGTTCATTCCCCCTCCCCAACAGAAAACACTACTTAAGGACTGGGGCTTGTTCTGTACAGCATCTGTCACGAAATTAAAATACAATATTTAATGTCAGCAAGAGGCCAATGAGGCCATGATTTGCTCACCTGAGAATGTGCTATTTACCATAAGTGGAAAACCAGCCCCTTGCGGCTTTGCTTTTCAATGGATCAGAATTATTTTAACAAATTTGATAGAGGGTCTCCCAAGGAACATTTGGGCTAAATCATAGGATTGAACTTTTTTTTTTAAATTGGGCAAAAAGACAAAAGGTCAAAATAACAAATTTTCTGTAAGGTGAAA
Source organism: Serripes groenlandicus (assembly GCA_031761405.1). Classification (NCBI taxonomy): domain Eukaryota; kingdom Metazoa; phylum Mollusca; class Bivalvia; order Cardiida; family Cardiidae; genus Serripes; species Serripes groenlandicus. Next base: position 187,836,053 of record JASEVX010000001.1, read on the forward strand.
CCATAGGCACGCTTTATTTAAACAAGACGACCATGATGGCCCTGGATAGATCACCTGAATTATGCAATATGATTTGTCATACCCACCATAATAACCTTTTTTTTTACCAACCAACATGGCTTGAAGTAGTCTTGTAGAGGGTCACCCAAGGAAAGTTTTCATTATAGCCATATAAGGCAAATCTGCCCGGCCATTTTTATCAACCAATCAACATGGCATGAAGGAATCTGATAGAGGGTCACTTAAGAAACATTTCTGTAAATTTGTTTGAGAATCGAACAGCTGGACACTTTTGTAGAAGATTTTTTTTTTAAGTTTTCACAAAAGCCTTATAAGGCAAAATAGCCCTCCCTTTGGTAGCCATGTTTTTGACAGATCAAAACAGATTGAAGGAATCTAATAGAAGCTCATCCATGGAACATTTCTACCAAATTATTTCGAAATCGGACAATAACTTTGGGTGAAGAAGATTGTTAAAGTTTTCACTATAGCCATATAAAGCAAAACAGCCCCTACCCATGCCGACCATGTTTTTGGACCAAGCAACATAGCTCTAAAGAATCTGATAGAGGGTGACCCAAGGAACATTTCTACAAAATTATTTGGAAATCGACCAACCGGTTTGGGAGGAGAATGGTTTTTTTCTTTTGGTTGCAATGGAAACCAGAATTCTGTTGGATAAAAATAAATTGAAGGAATTATGGTGAGGGCATTGAGAGGATGCTTTCTGCGAAGTTTCAACCCAATTAACCAACTGGTTACAGAAGAGAAGATGTTGACGGATGAATTACAACGCATGCCGGACAAAGAGCGATCACAATAACTAACCTTGAGCACTTTGTACTAAAAACAAGAAAAGAAATAAGAGGGCCACGATGGCCTTGAATTGCTCCCCTGAGTTATGCCAACCACATAGTCAAACAAATCATTATTATATATTGACTAACCCTTTCCAACAAAGAAAGAATCTGCAGCAGTTAACTGTAAATATCTGGAAAACCTCATTGAAAGAACAATTTTAAAATAAAGTAGAAAACATTGTAGCAAAAAGAAAAATTGCTTATTATGAGCTATTTCTCCTTTTGTCATAAATTTCATTATGTCATCTTCTGTATATGTACAGAACGCATATGAGAAAGGGTTCAACGTTTCCTTTATTGGAAAAGTTTTTCCAATACTGGAATCTATGACAGATCTAGTAATGAGTAATATTATAAGTCATATTATGAGTAATATGAAGTGTAATATAATGAGCAATATTACGAGTAATATGACTACCTCTGCCACCCATGGAACTGCCCCGTCCTGACATCCGACTTCTTGCTGTAGATGGCATCGCTGGTGTTATGGGCCTGTGTACCCTGTGAAATACACAAACATTCAATAATAAGTAAAAAAAAAAGGAAATAACTTACATCAAATGTAAGATAGAGTAAAGATCTAACTTGATAATCTACATAGGTGTGATAGTTGGAAAGGGTTGTATAAAGTTTTAATACAATGCATCAGATAAATATTGAGATATGGACTCCTAATTTAGTTGCACGCAATTTTTTAACCAGAATTTCTAAGTGAAACTAGAATGGAGTGCTCCCCGGAGCACGTGTGTCACCTGCCGGGGCCTTGTCAGAAAATTTTAATTTTTGACAGAAAAGGGGCAATAACGCCGATATAAAAAATATTTGGATTATCCCCCTTTTGTGAACACATCACAAAGATTGATATAAACATTTGTCAGAAATTTCAATCCAATCCTTCGAGTAGATAAAAAGTAATTTGAAAAAAAAAATTGACAGAAAAGGGGCAATAACTTTGATATAAAAGTATTTGGATTATCCCCCTTTTGTGAACCAATCACACACATTGTATAAACATTTGTCAGAAGTTTCAATGTAATCCTTTCAGTAGAAAAAAAGTTATTTGAAAACGTGACGAAAAAGTGTGACGACAGACAGACAGACAGACGGATGGACAGACAGACAGACGTCGGACAAAAAAAAAGTAATCCCTAAGTGCCTACCATGCTACGCAGGTGACACAAAAAGGGCCTTAACTTGCATAATATGCAGGATAGAGTTATCTAACTTGATAATCTGCATAGGTGTTATAGTTGGATAGGGTTGAATGAATGAATGAATGTATATTGTTTTATGGCGCATCAACAGCTAAGGTCATTTAGCGCGCAATTAAATTTAATTATTCATGATCCCTGGGTAAACAAACCAGTACTAGGCTAGAAAATGTGCCTTGCCCAAGGGCACTCCACCATGACCGTAGTGCCGAGACTGGGGATCGAACCCGGGACACCCGGTTTCGAAATCCCCGACGCTAACCACTCGACTACAGCAGATTCCGACACTGGCAACCAGACACTAGTATCGTTTAAGGAACTGGATATTTAATTTTCAATTTTCAGGCTCCAGTGTCGTTTAACACTAAACGACACTGGAAACCAGACACTAGTGTCGTTTAAGGAATTGGATATTTAATTAATCCATTTTCAGACTCCAGTGTCGTTTAACACTAAACGACACTGGCAACCAGACACTAGTATCGGTTAAGGAACTAGATATATCATTAATCAATGTTCAGACTCCAGTGTCATTTAACACTAAACGACACTGGCAACCAGACACTAGTATCGTTTAAGGAACTAGATATATAATGTTCAATGTTTAGACTCCAGTGTCGTTTTACACTAAACGACACTGGCAACCAGACACTTTAGTTTAGTGTTAAACGACACTGGAGTCTGATAATTGATTCTGTAAACTATGTTGAAAAAATTAAAGTTAGATATCTAGTTCCTTAAACGACACTAGTGTCTGGTTGCCAGTATTGTTTATGATAAACAATACTAGATTCTGGTTGCCAGTATTGTTTATGATAAACGATACTAGATACTAGACACTAGACACCAACTTCACCTTACCGCATAATTGTGTCAGAATCTGATATAGTGTTTTGGGACTTATCCTGCCAGGTCATGTGATGAAAACCTATAAGAGTGTGATAAAAGCAATAGCATCTGTGGTTTGTGAGATAAAGCCTTGCATGCAAAACTTTAACCTAAATGTCTAAATCCAAAAAGGGGCATCACTGAGTAAAAATCTGAGATAGAGTTTTGGGACTTGTCCTGCATGCTCATTTTGATGATGTTCAAAGAGTTTGTGAAATTTCAAAGGGATGGCATCTGTGGTTTGTGACAAAAAGCCTTGCATGCCTCGCACAAGTGACTATAATAGCTCTCCATATTCTTCGAATAGTCTAGCTAAAAAGGGCCATTAAATGCAGGATAGAGTTATTCAAACTTGATAATCCACATATGTGTGATAGTTGGAAAGGGTTGAATGGTTGTATTAAGTTTCAATGGAATGAATCAAGTAAATACTGAGATATGGACTCTTAATGTAGTTGCATTAATGTACCTAAGGTCCCGGGTTCGAATCCTGTGATGAGTGGGTTCTATCCAGGAAGTAGACATCAAGCGTGATTAATTTAAGCTTAAAGCTTATTTCGCAATCGATGTCAAATAAATAAGTTTAAACTAATGTAGTTACACACAAAACTTTAACCAGAATTTCTAAATAGAAAAAAGGCCCATAACTTGATTATTTACATAGGTGTGGTTGTTGGACATCTAGTAGTTACTGAGCTATAGTGAAATATAAGTACTTAGATGCAAAAGGTTTATGGCCATAATTTGCAATAAATGCAGGATAGAGTTATCTAACTTGATAATATACATGGGTGTGATAATTGGGAAGGGTTGTATAAAGTTTCAATGCATTGCATCAAATAAATGCTGAGATATGGACTCTTAATGTAGTTGCACGCAAAACTTTCAAAAGTAAAAAAAGGGCCATAACTTGCATCAAATGCAGGATAGAGTTACATGTATATTACTTGATAACCTACACAGGTGTGATAGTTGGGAAAGGTTGTATAAAGTTTTAATGCAATGCATCAAATAAATACTGAGATATGGACTCTTAATGTAGTTGTACGCAAACATTTAACCAGAATTTCTAAGTAAAATGCATGCAAAACCTTAACCAAGGTGTCGCGTGGACATGGACACCTACGCCAGGGTGAGTAGAAAAGCTCTCATATTCTCTGAATAGTCGAGCTAAAAAATGTAATTTTGCCCCTTTTCTAATGCTGCAACGAAACAATGTTTTTCAAACAAATCAATATGCCTTGAACAAGGAACATTTCTATCACCCATGATGACCCAAGGAACATTTCTGTCAAATTATAGTCGGATTCAGAGGAGAAGAATTTTAAAGATTGGCAGTTTTCCCACCTTTCTGATGCTATAGCAACCAAAGTTCTTCATATCATCAAAATATTTGAACAATTTTGAAAGAGAAGCACCAAAGGATCATTCCAGTGAAGTTTGGTAGAAATTGATCCAGTGGTTTAGGAGATGTTGATTAAAGCTTAAAATTAACGACAACAACAATGACGACGGACGACAAGAGTGATCAAAATCCACCGGTATTCTTGTCTAGTAATTCTTATTTTTATCACACAAATTAGAGCCAGGATGAAAAACAAAATGAGCAATTCTCCTTATGCAACAATGTTTTTAATTTTTCTGTGTTTTGCCTAGATGTTTTGAAAGCGAATGCTGCAGATGTATTATTCATGGGAAAGGTTTTATTTTAATGGGGACGTCAACATCATAGTTATAAGTAATTTAACCTATGCTAATCTAAAATTGCAAGTTGGTTACCTCATTATGCCTTAGATGGATGGCATGTAATGGCTGTATGTTGAAAATATGATTGCCATTGACTGCAGCAAATAAAGCGACAATAATGAAGGCAAAAAGAAATTTGTATGCACTATCATATTAACACTTTCCATGCTAAACACCATTGCAGCATTAAATTTTTAAAATAGTGTAGAATAATTGCTCCTTTTCCCATATATTTTCATCTCTGTATCTTATGTTCAATTTTGTAGGTGTTTTTCTTCAATATTTTATAAACAAGAGGGCGATGATGGCCCTATATCGCTCACCTGAGTAAGTGTTTTAGGGTCCTAATTTAATTGCTCTACAAGTTCTCATGTATATCTTAGATATAGCTACTGTATAAGTTTGGTAATCATCGGATAATAAATGATGACTTTATCTTGTTCACAAGGTCAATTATAACAATTTTGCCAATTTTAAAGGGCCATAATCCAGTCATGCATGAATGGATCTGGCTGGTTTTCGAAAGGAACCAAGCTCTCATGAATATCTAGCTACTTGATGACATGATCGTTTTCACAAGAAATTGTGGACGGACGACGAACAAAGGGCGAGCACAAAAGCTAACCTTGTCACTACGTGACAGGTGAGCTTAAAAGCAGAACAACAATGACAAATGCTGCAAAGGTATGGTTTGTTGTCAGAACTTTCCACCATATAGAATGTTTTGAAAACATTGTGACAAAAGGAGAAATTGCACAAAACAAGTAATTTCTCCTTTTGCCACAACGTTTCCAACATTTTTCAGTAATTATAACTTAATTTATAGAGATTTGTCATGTTTTCAAAGCAATATGCTGAAGAATTATTTTTTGGGGGAAAGGGATAAATATAGCAACCTATTTAGTCAATACCTTGCACAAGGAATTTTACCCATGTCCGTGTGTAGATTCAGTAAAGCATTGATAAGTATTGGCTGTGCCATTATCTGACTGATGTCTGGACGCTTCGTTGGATCTAGGTGCAGCATACTCAAGATCAAAGAACGGAGTTCAGCGCTGTAGTGATCTGATATTGGTGCAAACGTGCCACGCATTATCTTTAGTATGAGAGCTGGTAAATTCTGAAATACATATAGGATCTGACATGAGTTGTCAATTCATATGAACTTTTAATTAAACAAGCTCAATAAACTTATTGTTAAGCGAGTCTTTGGCTTAATAACAAATTTCTTGGACAAGTTTAATAAAACATTTTATGAAATGTCATCAAATGTCAGATTCTTTTTATCACATGACTAAACACAAAAAGAAAATCGGGTTTTCCAAAGCTATTTTAATTTCGTCCGTAAACCGTATAACAATGTTGGCAATAACTATGCGGAGGTCAAATTCAGCTTAGTTAACAAGTTTATTAAAAGTGATAATAAATAAACACTCATGAGAAATTCTTTTTATCACATAAAGTGATTTATGAGGCGTATTTCGATAAAATGTACTTAACGTTTACAATATTTCTAGTTGAAATTTACCGGTTTGGGCGCCAAAGTGATAAATATTACGATGACATTTTCATTCTGATTTGATCATGTTATATTACACAAGTTACATATAAAGAAATACGTAATGGGTATATCAGATCGAATACAAGCATTGTCATGTGATAAACTGTTATAGGTCAATTCTGAGATAGAGTTTATTTGTATGAATGAATGAATGTATATTGTTTTATGGCGCATTGACAGCTAAGGTCATTTAGCGCGCAATTAAATTTAATTATTCATGATCCCTGGGTAAACAAACCAGTACTAGGCTAGAAAATGTGCCTTGCCCAAGGGCACTCCACCATGACCGTAGTGCCGCGACTGGGGATCGAACTTGGGACACCCGGTTTCGAAATCCCCGACACTAACCACTCGACCACAGCGGATTCCAGAGTTCATTTGTATTCAAACAAGTTCACTTGGTAAACAATTGAACTCATTATGCATATATTATTTTTTAACTTATTCATGATAACAATAAATCATCTTTTCATCTGGAATGATAGTTTTAGAGTTATCTGCAAAGCTAATATCAAAGAAGAAATGTAACAATTGGAATAAAACTTTTGATAAAAAACAAGAGGGCCATGAGGCCCTGGAATCGCTCACCTGAGAATGGGCTATTTAAGACTATTAAAGCACTTATGCCATATAGTGGTAAAACAGCTTCCGCCCCCTGGTGACCATGTTTATGACCAATCAACATGGCAGGAGGGAAGAATTGTCATTTTGAAAATCTGCCAAATGGTTTCCAAGGAGAAATGGTTTAAGTATTCACTAACTATAAAGCCTGGCAGCCATGTTTTTTTGCCAATCAACATGGTTTGAAGAAATCTGATATCGGGTCACCAAAGAAACTAATCTAGAAAATTATTTGAAAATCAGCAGGAAACTTTTTGAGCAGAATTTTTTTTAAAAATTTACTATAGATTTATGATAGTCACCGTGACCTTGTGTGGTAAGTTTCATAACACCTAAGAAATAAAGATGCTAGAGCAATGATGTCGTTTTGTACAGACATAATAATTATAATAATCAGTATGACCTTGGATCTAGAAATTAGGTCGCTAGAGCAATGACGTCGTTCCACTGACTTATATTAGTCATTGTGACCTTGACCTTTGGCCTAGATCAGTGAAAAACAAAATCGTACATGAGGCAATGTTGGTTAACATATGTATTATGTTTTATAATAATCCAATAAGGAATAAAGGCATTAAAGCAATGACATTGTTTGTACAAATGTATAAAAGTCACTGTGACTGACCTTTGACCTAGGTCAATGAAATCTGATATCAGTAGTCCCAGGTGAAATGCAACTCATACAAGATGCAATACTAGTGAACATGTGTGTAAAGTTTCATAAAAATCAGATACAGAATTAAGTGGCTAGAGCGATGACATCTTTGGGACATGAATGCAAGAGCAGAATACTCAAACCCTCAATGCAAGGGGATAAGAAATATTTTAATGTTAAGCGGTTTTATTTTTCAACTGATCAGATTATATTAAACAATCTTGGTAGAACAACATTTGTGCCAAATAATTTTCAAATTGGCAAGTACTTTTTGACAAAAAGAATTTTAAAGTTTTCACTATACATGTATATACATATATGGAATATTAGCTCCACACCCTGGTGGCTGTGTTTTTCAATGGATTGGAATAATTTGAGAGGTTCAACCAAGGAACATTTTCAGTGCTTTCATAAAGGACTATCAATAAGAATTTCAGAAGTTTCGTATTTAATGTTTTCCCTGTCAAAGACAACATAAGATACCTTTGCTACAGTCTTCTTTTAAAACAGTGAGTTACAAACATGCGCTTTCTTCTTTTCTCAAAATGAATCCTAAATTTGTATCATAATGATCTCTTATTTCCTAAATTATATTTCCAAGATGTTAAAATCTCTCTGACATGTTTACAAAGTAGACCACCCTTGAAAAGCCATTGCAGCTTAACATTTAATTTCTTCTTTGAAATTGCTGTATAATTTCACACTTTACTTCAAATATAAACAGTACAAAACCATATTTTCTTTTAATAATTAAATGAGCGTCATTCTGTTATTGATGAATAAAAATATATATGGTGTAAGCAAAATACATTATGAGACCAATGATGCATTCTAAAAGAAGTGTAAAGTACGGAATTTATCGGTACAAAAGCACTGGAATTCGTAAAACTTTATGAAATAAGTCATAATTCAATAAAAAAATGTTTTATATAAGTTTGTTCTATCTTTCATTTGTTTCAAGCCGAAGAAACATCTTAAACCACCTATCTAACTGATTTTGGTGTATAATGAGTTTTAGAGTGTCCTTGGAAGTTTTCCACTTTTTTGGTCAGAGAGTATTATTTTGCAGTGTATCATCCAAATAGATTTTGTTTGTTTGTTTGTTTGGAGTTTAACACCGCTTTCAACAGCTTTGGTCATATCACGGCGGTCAGTGCACCTACCCATGTTTTCCTGATTTCCCACACCAGTACTTACACAACATTCTTTCGAAGCCACTGACTACTTTCTCAAATAGATCAGAGGTGAGAGGCAATGGAAAAAATCGCCCGAAAGAATGTCGCCGCAATCGGGTATCGAACCCGTGACCTCCAGATCACGAGTCAGATACGCTACCAATTGAGCTACCCGGCCGGGCCATCCAAATAGAAATGAAGAAAAGTGGCCAACTTTTCCAAAGAGTTATACATTGAGGAGAATAAAATCCCAGGTTTTATCAATTATAGTCATAATTGTTTATTGGCACCATTTAATGCAGTTGTATAGCACACTGTTGATCATCGGATTTTAACCCTTTCCCTCATACGACAATTCTGCAGCAGACGACTTTGAACATATTTTGTCAAAAATTTGAAAATCTCTATAATTGAATGGATAACCTATGACTAAAAGTAGAAAACATTGTGGCAAAAGGAGAAATTGCTTGTTTTAATCAAAATTAGCATAATTGTTTTTTAAAAATGCTCTATCCTTTAATCCCTTTCTACCAAACTGGTTATCAAGGTTTTTTGTATACACAATTTTGACATAAGATGATAAGAACAAAGCTTGTCAATGGTCGCATGTTACCCTTATTATCTTTTTTTACATGCTCGACACTGAGTGATCCCAAAATATCCCCTGACTCTTCGTGCTCAGGTGAACTAATATGTTGACATGTGTCATGAAGGAAAATATTACATTATCAGCTATTATATATTTAACCATGTAATTTAATTAACCGACAGATAATATATACAAAGGTGAGTTTTAACAATAATCAGAAGATCTATTTTTGAAAGAAGTGGAGCATTCCAATTTATAAACAAGTGGGCCATGGGTCTTGCTCAAGTAAATTTTTCAATGTGATTTGTCATGCCTACCACAATAAACAAGAGGCCCATGAGGGCCTATGCTCTTCTGGTATGGTTCTTTGGTCATTTTCAATCCAGAGCATGTATGTATGGTGAAGATCGGATAGTAAATGGAGGCTCTTTTGTTTTCACAAGCTGTATTATAGTAATTTTTACAATTTCATGGGCCATAATCCAGTCTTGCATTGGCGGATCTGGCTGGTTTTCAAAAGGAACCAAGCTCTAATCAGTATTTAACTACTATCTAAGTTTGGTGAAGATCAGATAGTAAATGGAGCCTCTATTGTGTTCACATGCTCAATTATAGCAATTTGGACAATTTCAAGGGCCATAATCCAGTCTTGCATGGGCGGATCTGGCTGGTTTTCGAAAGGAACCAAGCTCTCATAGATATCTAACTACTGTATAAGTTTGGTTGAGATACAATCAAAAGTGAAGACTGTATCGTGTTAACAAGCTCTTTTATAGCAATTTTGACCATTTCAAGGGCCATAATCCAGTCATGCATGGGCGAATCTGGCTGGTTTTCGAAAGGGACCAAGCTCTCATGGATATCTAACTACTGTATAAGTTTGGTTGAGATACAATCAAAAGTGAAGACTGTATCGTGTTAACAAGCTCTTTTATAGCAATTTTGACCATTTCAAGGGCCATAATCCAGTCATGCATTGGCGGATCTGGCTGGTTTTCGTAAGGAACCGAGCTCTCATGGATATCTAACTACTGTATAAGTTTGGTTGAGATACAATCAAAAGTGAAGACTGTATCGTGTTAACAAGCTCTTTTATAGCAATTTTGACCATTTCAAGGGCCATAATCCAGTCATACATGGGCGGATCTGGCTGGTTTTCGAAAGGAACCGAGCTCTCATGGAGATTTAACTACTGTATAAGTTTGGTTGAGATACAATCAAAGGTGAAGACTGTATCGTGTTAACAAGAAATTGTTTACGGACGGACGACGGACAAATCGCCACGACATAAGCCCTTCTGGCCTTTGGCCAGTAGAGCTAAAAAAACAAGATGTGTTTGTGAAACACTGATGCCCCCAAATGGCAACATCTAGGACAAAGGTCAAAGTCGCAAGGTCAAAAATGTTGGTACTGACAGAAAGGTCATGTCACAAGGAATACACATGTGAAATATGGTAGCCGTACCTGTTATGGTTGAAAAGTAGTGGTCAAGGTTAAAGTTTTTTCTGAGAATGGCAACATCTAGGTCAAAGGTCAAGGTCGCAAGGTCAAAAATGTTGGTACTGACAGAAAGGTCATGTCACAAGAAATACACATGTGAAATACGGTAGCCGTACCGTACCTGTTATGGTTGAAAAGTAGTGGTCAAGGTTAAAGTTTTTTTCGAGAATGGCAACATCTAGGTCAAAGGTCAAGGTCGCAAGGTAAAAAATGTTGGTACTGACAGAAAGGTCCTGTCACAAGGAATACACATGTGAAATATGGTAGCCGTACCTGTTATGGTTGAAAAGTAGGGGTCATGGTTAAAGTTTTTTCGAGAATGGCAACATCTAGGTCAAAGGTCAAGGTCGCAAGGTCAAACATTTTGTTACTGACAGAAAGGTCATGTCACAAGGAATACACATGTGAAAATATGGTAGCCGTACCTGTTATGGTTGAAAAGAAGTGGTCAAGGTTAATGTTTTTTTCGAGAATGGCAACATCTAGGTCAAAGGTCAAGGTCGCAAGGTCAAACATTTTGGTACTGACAGAAAGGTCATGTCACAAGGAATACACATGTGAAATATGGTAGCCTTACCTCTTATGGTTGAAAAGAAGTGGTCAAGGTTAAAGTTTTTTTCGATAATGGCAAAATCTAGGTCAAAGGTCAAGGTCGCAAGGTCAAACATTTTGGTACTGACAGAAAGGTCATGTCACAAGGAATACACATGTGAAATATGGTAGCCGTACCTGTTATGGTTGAAAAGTAGTGGTCAAGGTTAAAGTTTTTTTCGACAGACAGACAGACAGGCCAAAAACTAGATGCCCACCGAATCGGTGATTCCGGGGGCATAACAAGAGGCCCATGAGGGCCTATGCTTTACTGAGATGGTTCTTTGGTCATTTTCAATCCAGAGCATGTATGTATGGTGAAAATCGAATAAAAATGGAGGCTCTAGCTGTATTATAGCAATTTTGACAATTTGAAGGGCCATAATCCAGTCATGCAAGGGCACATCTGGCTGGTTTTAAAAAGGAACCGAGCTCTCATCAATATTTAACTACTACCTCAGTTTGGTGAAGATCAGATAGTAAATGGAGCCTCTATTGTGTTCACAAGCACTATTATAGCAATTTTGGCAATTTCAAGGGCCATAATCCAGTCTTGCATGGGCGGATCTGGCTGGTTTGCGAAAGGAACTGAGCTTTCATGGACATCTAACTACTGTATAAGTTTGATTACGATACAATCAAAACTGAAGACTATCGCGTTCACAAGCAATTGTTTACGGATGAACGCACGCACGACGGACACCACGCCACGGCGCCTTTGGCCAGTAGAGCTAAAAAATACCAACTAACATGCCTTCTAGTAATCTTGTAGAAGGTCACCCAAGGAACATGTCTACAAAAATATTTGGAAACTGGTCAGATTCTTTCGGAGAAAAAGATTTTTTAGGTTTTCAATGTAACCATAATAAGGCATGACATGCAGCCCTGCAACTGGCGACCACATTTTTCAACCAAATAACATGGCTTATAGGAATCTGATGGAGGGTCACCCAAGGAACATTTCTACAAAATTATTTGAAAATTAGCCAGATACTTTTGGAGACAAAGATTTTAAGAGTTCACTATAGCCATATAAGGCAAAACAGCCCTGCACCCCTGGTGGCCATGTTTTTCAACCAATCGACATGGCTTGAAGAAATTTGATACAGGGTCATTCAAAGAATATTTCGACCATTTCTTTTCAGAATCAAACTGGCAGAGGAGATTTTTTTTTCATTTTGGTTGCCATGGAAACCAGAACTTTGCATGGATCCAAAAAGGTGGAGGTAGGTTTTGGCCAGATTTTAATGATGTTTCCTAGTCAATTTATGTTTTAAGACACCATAATGGAAAGCTTAATCATTAATGTTTTTAAATATGGTTCAGTCCGATCTTGATTTGTTGTCTAAGTGATGTTGCATTTGGTTATCTGAAAAACTGACCATTTGTGCCTAGTATGCAGATAAAATAGAGATAGTTCGAAGGAATTTAGGAGAGGCTCAGTGGTTACATAGGAGAAGTAAATTTAAGCTAAATGTTGACTCACACAAAAACAGTCAACAGGTATTCGCCATGACATAAACTTAACTGGATATCAGCCAGTGGAGCTAAAAACTAACTTACCCCAGCTTCAAAAGCTCGTTTTAAGCTTGCTAATTCATACAGTACACAACCTAGTGCCCATATATCACTTTTTTGGTTATATCTAGTCTTGGTCAAAGAAAAAGAAATTGTAGTTTAAACCTTACCCACTTGCAACAAGTCTGCAGCAGACGACATTTTTGGCAGAGGCGTCAAAATGCATCCGAGGCAAAGGGGTATACATGAGCCGTTACCAGGAATATCAACCTAAGCTTGTTAATGGCAATTGTTCATCAAAATTGTCCTGGTCCAAAATATTACTGCTTGTTAGATTTCTTGTAACCTTCTGTAACCAACTAAAGAACAGTATAGATCCATCCAGTCAGCGCATCCGACCTCATGTCCAAGTGGTTAAAACACTTACATGTTAAGAAAAGAGCTAGCCCAGAAGCAAGGCTGTGTAACAGAGTTCCACATAAGGAGGGGTATTTAGCATCTATCTTTGGAATTTGTATACACATCAAATGATGTGTATATGTATGTATCTAGTTTGTTTTTAACACTCTATATATGTACATAATTATGTGGTATACATAAATAAATCTATCTTTCTTTATCAAAAGGATACGGTTTTCCCTCGCATAACTCTGGTGAAATGTAACATGGGGTTCCAACGACCTGAAATAGGGTTAAATACATATCAGAGCTCTAGAAGGGGCATTTTGTACGTTCTAAACATCTTATTTGACCCTTAAACCCTATTATGTGGGTAATCAAACAAATTGTCGATTCTTTTGAATACACACACCATAGGAATAGGTTTGATAATAAGATAGATATTGTGGGGAAAAGATCTTCTGGACCTCTAACATATGAACTCAAATCATGTAATATTTCATGTTTCTTTGGTAAGATGCCGGAGCCTTCCTAGTTGAGGATTGCAACTTTAAAATTATCCCATTGACCCCCCTTTCCCACATACATAAAATCTGCAGATGACTTCAAAAGTTTCAAGGGAAGATAAATATAATCTCAATAATTGTTTGTAACTGTTAAAGAGTTGAAACAGTTCGCAAAATAAGGATTTTAGAACATGAAACATATATCTAGAGCTTTGTGTGACACAGTTATAAGAAAATAAACTAATTTTAGCATAGTTGTAAGTATTGCAAATTGACAGTTGCTTCAATACGACCAAAATAGGGCAACAAGTATGTTAACTGTCGTGTTTTAAAATAATAGAACCAGGTAGATTCCATGATTGCTTTTCAATTTTTATGTTAAATTGAAAATACAAGAGGACTATAATGGTCCTAAATGGCTCACCTGATGTGCAAGATTTGTTAAAAATGCTCCCTGGTGGCCATGTTTATCAACAGATCAGGTAGAGGATTACCCAAGGAACATTTGTACCAAATTATTCTAAAATCAGGACAATACATTTGGAAAAGAAGATTTTAAAATTTGCACTATAAATATAGATATAGGGAAACAAGCTGTTTTTCAATAGATCGAAATATTTTCAACAATCCAGGTAGAGGATCACCCAAGTAACATTAATTTTGTGCCAAATAGTTTTCAAATCTGGTAAGTGATGTTTTTTCAACAGATCAAAGTATTTTTAACAATCTAGGTAGAGAGTCACCCAAGCAACATTCGTTCAAAATCTTTCTCAAATTCAGGCCATTACATTTGGACCAGAAGATTTGTAAAGTTTATACTTTATATATATATAAGGAAAACAAGCTCCAACCCTGTTGGCCATGTTTTCCATCGGATCTGAACAAGTGTTAACAAGATTTTTCAAAAATTTTGCCTAGTGACCTAGTTTTTGGCCGGACATGAATCATATTCAAACTTAGCCTAGCTATAATCAAGAAAAACATTCTGACAAAGTTTCAACATGCTAGGCTTCCAGTGTTAACAATATTTTCCTTGAAGTTGGCCTATTGACCTATTTTTTGACCTACCATGAACAATATTTGATAAACAAAATGAATAATTTTAATGAAAACTGGATGAAAATAGTGGCCTCTGAAGTGTTAACAAGCGAATTGCTGATGATAGACCAACAAATAACAGAAAAAAGCTGATAATAGAAAACTCACCTTGATCACTTCATGCTCAAGAGAGCTTAAAAAGAAAAACAATCTTCTGTCATTTGCCATTTTACATTTCTATCAGACATTAGAATCAAGCTCATGATAAGGAGTATATAGCAACATTTTGATGGCTGCTCTTTTAGAAAATGTTGTCAGGGCATGAACAACCATTATTAACGTCTATTGTGTATTCTAAAACAATTCGAAAAATAAAAATTCACATTATCATGCAGGCTTTCAGGCTTTATCTATCTGATAATCTGCTTATTGCAAGACAAAGTTGGATAATGGATTTTAAATCAAAAGCTTTCAATTACAAAACAAGAGCCTTGCAGACGATACAAATTATCTTACAGTGTGGTTTTGTACAGATGTATTATAGTCAATGTGACCTTAACCTAGGTTGGTAAATGGTTAACTCGCCCAAACTCCCTTGAAACCGAAATTTTGTATGAACTAAGTAGGAATTCCAGCCATAAGGGAAAGTGCTTGAGTGATGACATTGTTTCATACAGATGTATTATAATTCCTGTGCGTCTTCTACAGAGTTAACAAGATTTTCCTTCAATTTGGCCTAGTGACCTAGATTCTGACCCAATATGACGCATATTCGAACTTGACCTAGATATCTTTAGGACAAACATTCTGACAAAATTTCAAACTGCTGAAGCAAACAAGAGCTGTCGGAGGACAGCGCGCTTGACTATTTCACCGCTTATTTAAGTTACTGAGATAATGGACTCTAATGTAGTTTCAAGCAAAACATTAACCATAATTTCTTAAAGGGTGATAATTTGCATTATATGCAGGAAAGAGTTATTTAACTTCATTATTTTCATAGGTGTGATGGTTGGGGAAGGGTTGTATAACATTTCAATGGAATGCATCAAGTAGTTACTAAGATATGGACTCTTAATGTAGTTGCACGCAAACATTTAACCATAATTTCTAAGTAAACAAGATGTGTTTGTGAAACACTGATGCCCCCGAATGGCAACATCTAGGTCGAAGGCAATGGTCAAGGTCAAAACTATTGGTACTGATAGAAAGGTAATGTCACAAGGAATACACATGTGAAATATGGAAGCCGTACCTGTTAATATTCAAAAGTAGTGGTCAAGGTTAAAGTTTTCAAAATGTAGGTCAAAGGTCAAGGTGAAGGTCGCAAGGTCAAACATTTTGGTACTGACAGAAAGGTAATGTCACAAGGAATACACATGTGAAATATGGAAGCCGTACCTGTTAATATTAAAAAGGAGTGGTCAAGGTTAAAGTTTTCAAAATGTAGGTCAAAGGTCAAGGTCACAAGGTCAAACATTTTGGTACTGACAGAAAGGTCATGTCACAAGGAATACACATGTGAAATATGGAAGCCGTACCTTATAATATTCAATATTAGTGGTCAAGGTTAAAGTTTTTAAAATGTAGGTCAAAGGTCAAGGTGAAGGTCGCAAGGTCAAAAATTACTGACAGAAAGGTCATGTCACAAGGAATACACATGTGAAATATGGAAGCCGTACCTGTTACGGTTCAAATGTAGTGGTCAAGGTTAAAGTTTTCTTTGCCACAAACAAAGAAGTTGTAGGTAGGAATCCGCTGTGGTCGAGTGGTTAGCGTCGGGGATTTCGAAACCGGGTGTCCCGGGTTCCATCCCCAGTTGCGGCACTACGGTCATGGTGGAGTGCCCTTGGGCAAGGCACATTTTCTAGCCTAGTACTGGTTTGTTTACCCAGGGATCATGAATAATTAAATTTAATTGTGCGCTAAATGACCTTAGATGTCGATGCGCCATAAAACAATATACATTCATTGATTCAAAGTGTAGGTCAAAGGTCAAGGTCACAAGGTACCATTTTGGTACTGACAGAAAGGTCATGTCACAAGGAATACACATGTGAAATTTGGAAGCCGTACCTGTTACGGTTCAAAAGTAGTGATCAAGGTTAAAGTTTTCTTTGCCACAGACAAAGAAGTTTTCAAAATGTAGGTCAAAGGTCAAGGTCGCAAGGTCAAAAATCTTGGTACTGACAGAAAGGTCATGTCACAAGGAATACACATGTGAAATATGGTAGCCGTACCTGTTATGGTTCAAAAGTAGTGGCCAAGGTTAAAGTTTTTTTCGACAGACATACAAAGAAACAGACAGACAGACAGACAGGCCAAAAACTAGATGCCCACCGAATCGGTGATTCCGAGGTCATAACAAGGGTATCAATTTGCACCATATGCAGGATAGAGTTATCTTAACTGGTTGTGTATATAGTAGTGAAATTGGGAAAGGTTGTATCAATACAATGCTTCAAGTTGTTATTGAGATTACACTCTAAATGCAGTTGCAAAACGTTAACCAGAATTGTTAAGTCCAAAAAGGGCCATAACTTGCATAAAATGATGGATAGAGTTATCGTACTTGATTATTACTTAGGTGTGATGTTTGGGAAGGGCTGTATACAGTTTCAATGCAATGCATCAAGTAATTACTAAGATATGGTTTCTTAATGTAGTTGCATGCAAAACTTTAACCAGAATAGTTAAGGCCAAAAAGGGCCATAACTTGCATAAAATGCAGGATAGAGTTATTTAACTTGAAAATGAACATAGGTGGGATAGTTGGGAAGGGTTGTATAAAGTTTCAAGGCAACGCATCAAGTAAATACTAGGATATCGACTCTTAATGTAATTGCATGCAAAAACTTTAACAAGAATTTCTAGTTAAAAAAAGGGACATAAATTGCAAAATATACTGGATAGAGTTATCATACTTGATTGTTTACATAGGTGTGATAGTTGGAAAAGGTTGTATAAAGTTTCAATGCAATGCATCAAGTAGTTACTAAGAGATGGTCTCTTAATGTAGTTGCACGCAAAACTTTAACCAGAATTTCTAAGTAGAAAAAGGGCCATAACTTGCATAAAATGCAGGATAGAGTTATCTAACTTGATAATCTAAATAAGTGTGATAGTTGGGTAGGGATGTAGAAAGTTTCAATGCAATGCATCAAGTAAATACTGAGATATGAACTCTTAATTTAGTTGCACCTAAAACTTTAACCAGAATTTCTAAGTAAAAAAGGGCTATAACTTGCATAAATGCAGGATAGAGTTATCTAACTTGATAATCCATATAGGTGTGATAGTTGGGTAGGGTTGTAGAAAGTGTCAATGCAATGCATCAAGTAAATACTGAGATATGGACTCTTAATTTAGGTGCACGCAAAACATTAACCAGAATTTCTAAGTAAAAAAAGGGCCATAAGTTGCATAAAATGCAGGATAGAGTTATTTAATTTGATAATCTACATAGGTGTGATAGTTGGGTTGGCTTGTAGAAAGTTTCAATGCAATACATATAGTATTTAGGTACTTGCATGCAAAAACTTAACCAAGGTGTGAGGTGGATGCCGACGCCAGGGCGAGTAGTATAGCTCTCATATTCTTCGAATAGTCGAGCTAAAAATGCGGCAACTAGAGTGTTAACAAGATTTTCCTTCAATTTGACCTAGTGCACTATTTTTTGACCCAACATAACCCATGTTCGAACTTGACCTAAATATCATCAAAACAAACATTCTGATAAAGTTTCAACATGCTCAAGTTGAAAATGTGGCCTCTAGAGTGTTAACAAGATTTCCCTTCAATTTGGCCTATGACTAAAAGTGGAAAACATTGTTGCAAAAGGAGAAATTGCTCGTTTTGAGCAATTCCATCTTTTGTTACTATGTTTTCAAAAAGCTTTCTGCTGCAGAGGCATCAGAAAGCATCTATATGAGGGAAAGGGTTAACAACCTCATCAAAAGGGGATAGTAACATAACCACACACCAACTAACTTACTTACAGAAAATGCTTTACTTTTACTACTTAAGACTTTGGAAATTCCAAAATCTCCAATCTTGATGACCCGTTTTCTTTTATCCAGTAGAATATTCTGAGTTTTGAGATCTCTGTGTAGAATCTGTTTTGAATGAACATGCTGGATAGACAATAACATCTGGGCAAAAAAGTGAAGAATTTCCTGAAATTGTAAGAAGAGACTGTATCTTGTGTGCATACAACTTTCCCACATGCCGACACATTTTTAGTTTGACACATTGGTAGCAGATAACTTTGATAATAATTCTTTTTACTCCATTCAGTAATTATACTTTCATTTATATTTTCCATATTTTTTGTCCAGATGTTTTCAATGTTGCCTGTTGTAGATGTTTTGTATTTTGAAAGGATAAAACTATTATCAACTGTTAACTGAAATGTAGTTGGCATAATAAAAAAAAAATCCCCACCCTGTTCTTGAACAAAGGGAGCTGTTGAAATCAGGGCGACAAGCATTTGTTTGTTAATCTTTGTTCGATCGATCATGACTATTTATTATGAAGTTGTCATGTCATGTCTATTTTCACAGTTGTCTCCTCTGGAAACATCAGAGGAAAAATATTCTACATCTGGAAAATTGAAAGTTTAACAGTTTGGAAAAGAAGTCAGGGAAAGGGTTTAATTGAGTTAAAATTTGATATAAGGGGGGAAAACATTATTACTGGATGCTCAAGCAACAAAATGCTTGAGAAAAATGTTGTTTCGAATGATTTAAGACAAAAGCCACAACTGACATATCTGTGGAACCAATTTATGCACCCGAAAGTATAGTGAGGCGCCACAGGAATGCTGATATTCAATATACTATATGAAGCAAGGCCAAAAGTAAGTAAATGTAAAAATAGCCTGGACACAAAATGTCCTATATAGAAATTCAATGGGTCATAATTCTGTGAAAAATCATTCAGCAGTAAGATGTTGATAATATATACATCTCCTCTTGGAAGTTTCCATTAAGTTCCATTGAATTGAAGTCAGTGGTTGCTGAGAAATAGCTAGGACATAAGCGCTACAAATAGAATCAAAAGGGCCATAACTGTGTGTTGATAACATGCACATCTTCTCTTGTTAGTAAAGGTTCCCATAAACTTTCATTTAATTCAAGTCAGTGGTTGCTTAGAAATACCCCAGACACAAATTTGCTTATGTAATATTTTATATAAGGGTAATAACTCTGTGAAATTAAAGTACTGAAAGTACTAGTAACGAATTATTTTGAAAATGTAATTAATAATTGCATTTGATCATGTTTTTTGTTTGTTTTAAACTTGCTTTAAAACTTAGTAGTTTTTTTAGCTTGACTATTCGAAGAATATGAGAGCTATAACAGTCACTTGTGCGTCGGCGTTGCAACTTTGGTTAAATTTTGAAACTTCACTCACTTATTGGACATCATCAAATGACCTTGCAGGACAAGTCCCATAACTCTATATCAGATTTTGACACAATTATGCGCCTTTTCTAACTTAAAATTTTAGTTAGAGTTGTGCATGCATGTTGACCTTCCTTATTGTGGGATGATGGGCTTCCTGCAGTGATTCACTCTTTAATAATTATTTTAGGGATTGAAACATATTTGACCCAAGTAATTATCTGGAGCTCTGTATCACAGAGATGCCAACAGATTTGTGGAAGTATCGTAGTGCAATTCTATTTGTTTCCTTAAGATGATAGAAGAAAAATAAAATGACAAATAACACTTAAATGCACACAGGGAAATCTCACCGTTTTGTCTCCGTTTCCAACTTGAAAACGATGTTCTAATTATGGACCATTAATTTATATTTATCAGCCATTCCGGCAAAGGTGCGCGTCAAAATGCTTGTTTTATCAAGAAAAGCGTCTATTTGTGGGAAAGAGTTAAGTATGCTTGTCATTATCTATTTTTGTTACCATCTGCAACATGTTTGTCATGATGCATTTGATTTATCAGGGTATTCATACCATTACAGTATTGTCTATTCTTAACCCTTCCGATGGATTAAAGTCAGGTCTCCAGAATGATTCATTGGTATGCGAATTAAATATTAAATAATATTGGTAAATCACTTAATCTTGATGAACTTTATTATTTGAGGGACACATTGTGTATAACTAGGGGAGAAAAAACAAAATACACCACTGCATCAGTCAAAATCATCCACGGGAACTCCCGTATGCAAAGATCAATTGTTTTTGGGGGAACTTTTTCATGATGTTTTCTTTAAATTGGCCGTTGTTTATTTACCATGTCATCGATTAAATTATTAAAAACGTATTCTGCTATTGCAGAACTCAGCAGTTCTTCCATTTTGATATATTTTAATAACGAACCAGGTTTAATTGGTTGTGCAGACGGATCTTTTTCGCTTGGAGCAGACATTATTTGTGTATAAATTCCGAAGCGTGAGAACTCGTTGTTCCGTAAAAACTGCACATACCGGTGAAGTAGGCGAATTACATACGGTGTTAGGGTAATTTATTCGTTTATTCGACCGCGATTATATTTAACGATCGGGATTTCTCTGGAAAATACGTCACTTTCATTTTGTCTTATGATTAAAACGACGCACAGAAAATGTTCTATATTCGTTATTCCGGTTTAAATGCGTGATACGACGAACAGGAAATATTTTCATTCGTTTTTCCTGCATTTCAATGCGGTGATAATGTATTCATGCACCTTATCGGGAGCTCTGCAGATACATTGCTCTACAACGTTGGGTCGAAGGTCAGGTTTGCTAGCGTTACATAATGAGCTTGTTAACTACGTCACTCACTAGTCAATGGGCGTACAACTCAAAATTCATACATGCCTGCAGACACATGAAATATATGCCTTTATTATTAAATTGATATTCTCTTGAGAATTGATTCTCTGTGTTGATTCGGCATATCTGTGAGATTTACATGGTTCTTCAGCATGGGTTCGACTTCCGTTAACTACGTCACTCACTAGTGAATGGGAATATAACTAAAAATTCATACGCTTGCCGACAAATGAAATATATATGCATTTACTGTTAATTTGATATTTTCTAGAGAATTGATTATCTATGTTGATTCGATAGTATAAATATGACTTCACTGTATTGAAAAAAACACGTAGAAGTCATTTTAATATCGAAATAATACTAGGACTATTTAGGTGCAGCTAATGTGTATTCTAAGCGGAAGTGTAGTTTAACCGTGACTTCCGCAAAGCAACACGATCGCGTTAACCGCATTATTTTTTGAGAAAAAATAATTCGTTAAAAATGATCGAACCCAACGTGTTGATAATATGCGCATATTTTCTTGTTAGTTAAGCTTTCCATTAAGTTTCATTGGATTCAAGTAAGTGGTTACTGACAAATCAAACTGGAACATGTTGATAATATGCATATGTCCTCTTGGTATAGAAGCATCACATAAAGTTACATTGAATTTAAGTCAGTGGTTGCTGAGAAGTAATCCTGACAAAAACGGGAGGGACAGAAATCAAAAGGGCAACAACACTGTAAAAATTCATCGAACCGGAAAGGCTTAATAATATGCACATGTCCTCTTTGTAGGGAAGCTTCCTATGAGTTTCATTGAATTCAAGTCATTGGTTGCTGAGATATAGCCCGGATAAAAGTGGGACAGACTAAGTATAGACTATATGCTCCCCCAAACTTTTTTTCAGGGAGAAATAAATTGTGTTGAAATTACATCAACTTCCCAGCTGGTAGCCAAATTGAAATTGCGCAATCTTTAGTGTATCTATAACATTTTCAAAAGTTCAAGGGCCATAATTCTGCCAAGAATATTATAACAATAACACCAATTACACTTTATCTGCACCTTGTCATAACCAACAATCATTGAAATATCTGAAAGAAATGAGCAGAAACCTAGAATTCTTAAACTTAATCAAAGTTAATTGGCCTTAACTTTGCTTAGAATATTCTGCTGGCAACCAAATTTGAACTTGGACAATATATTGTCATGCTACAGCTTCTCACATGAATTCATTGGTAGATACTGCCCAACATACAAACGTTTTTAAGTTCAAGTGTTATACCACCCCATAGAATACGTTTATGGCAACCACATTAGACTTGTGGCTGCATCTTTTAATAATATGACAACCAGCCAAGATTCATTGAAATTTCTGCAATACATTCCTAAGAAAAGAACAGATGCTAATTATCATGGAAGGTTTTGAAAGGGTTAAATCTTGGCATTGGCATAAGTTGGTAGATTCTGACTGTAGGGATCAAATATGTCTCCAATATCAGGTTTTCACCCTTTCCCATGAGTGTGTAGACACCTTTAAACACACCTGCAGCAGAGGGCTTTTTAAAACAATGTTAGAAATAGAGAAAATACTCATAATGAGCAATTTTCTTTTTTACACTAAATTTTCTACATGATTCAGAAATGATACTTTCATTTATAGCGAGTTTCCATATTTCTGCCTTGATTTTTAAACAAGAGGCCTAAGAGGGCCAGTATCGCTCCACTGCCATTAGGGAAAAATTAAATCTGTAAACAGCCCCGCCCCCTGGGTGGCCATGGTTTTTGACCAATCAACATGGCTTGAAGGAATCTCGTAGAGTGTCACTCAAGAAACATTTCTGCAAAATTATTTGATAATCGTCCAATTAGTTTGAAGTAGAAGACTTTTAAAGTTTTTTACTAAAGCCAATATAAGGGTAACAACCCAACCCCTGGTAGCTATATTTTAAAACCAATCAACATGGCTTGAAGGAATCTGATAGAGGGTCTCCCAAGGAACAGTTCTACCCAATTATTTTTTAAGCTTTCACTACAGCCATATAAGGCAAAACAGCCCCATGTTTTTCGACCACTCAACATGGCTTGAAAGAATCTAATAGAAGTTCATCCAAGTAATATTTCTACAAAATTATTAGAAAATTGGCCTGACACTTTCGGAGGAAAAGATTTTTTAAGTTTTCACTATAGCCATATACGGCAAGATAGCCGACATTGCTCATTATGAGCAATTTCTCCTTTTGCTACAATGTTGTCAAAAGTCATTTGCTGTACAGAAAGCATCTGTATGTGAGAAATGGTGAAGATTTACCTACCAGAGTGGCTGCCAGGTGATTATTACTGAAAATGCTAATGACCCTAACCGCTAAGCTGACAACATAACAACTTCTGTAAGAGTTATCTCAATATACGTAATTATTTTAACAAAGTATAATAATCTTACTTCTTCTTCGAGGAACCTGCCTCTTTGTGCCTCAAGATATTCTATCAAAGTTCCACCTGAAATTACAGAAATGTTAAACAAATTCATTTCAAAACAACATAAGAAATAACCAGTTCAAAAGCTTTAATCATCGTTTGCCATATACAGCAAATCTGAAGCCAACCACTTGAAACATTAAGGGAAAAATATAGAAAATCTCTCTTTAACACTCTCCCACTAGCAGATGCACTTGGACAGAACACAAGTCTCAAAACTCTGATAGTTCGAAACTATTTTCAAACAGTTAAAATGCTTTTTAGAACAGTTAAGAGTAAGATCAAACTAGCTTTTGTAAATCATTCTCGGGATTATTCTGTACCCTAAATGATTCAACAGCCCTTGGAGACTGCGGTAGATATCCACTCTGTACGTTTTACTTTTCCATGTGCATATCATACTGGTGTCATCTCTTACAAATGCTACACCATCGGTATACTAGAAACTGCTTTTTGATGCTAAAAGCACACAATGATATTGGACGAATTAATAGGGCCATTAATGTTAGAAACCTTTAATACAAAATTAATATGGCTTTGGATTTCCCAAGATGTAGGGGTCCTAGGGGACATTTCTATGTTTTATATCACTTTAAACAACATATTATAGACTGTTGTAAACAATCTTGGCAAAGTGATGTTGAAACCTCTACTAAATGTTTTCATTATAAACAGTTTTAAACTCTAAATTTAGGTGCTCCAACCACAAACTAAACATTGAAGTTGGTAGACATGCTGGAATACAGAGAGACCTTCGGATTTGCCAGTATTGCCTAATACCAGGGACGTAGATAAGAATCAAAGGTGTTTGGAAGATGAATACCAAGTGTTTTTTCATTGTAAACTAAACAATGATATTAGATTGATCTACCTACCCACTCATCTGCCTTTTAAAGAATTATTGCCTCGAATAACCACATAAGGATCTAAACAATTTCTGAATATATTTACCATTTGTTAAACAAGACTTTAATTTTATATTTCTATCCATTTTTATATTATTAGTAACAAAGAATAGAAAATTAAAGTAAAAATAACTATGCTACATGATCTCATAGTGTAAATACAGAAGTTACGGGTTTTTCTGATAAAAAACAAACACTTTTAGTAAATTGATGAAGACGGCTTTTGAAATTAATCATTTCTAACTTTTTTTCATTTCTTCAAAATGTTGCACAATCTTGCTGTTAACCATCTTGAGTATCTGTTCTTTTCTTCAGTTAACCCTTTCCAACATTCAGATGCTTTTAAATACCTTTGCACATGACTCTTGAAAACATTCAGGCAATAAATCAATTGCTTATCATGAGCAATTTCTCCATTTGCCACATTGTTTTCAATTTTAATCAGTAATTAAGCCTTCATTTATAGAGATTAAATCTTCATTTATAAATGTTTATTTAAGATTCGTCAACCAGACTTTTTCTTCAGGTAACCAATGTGTCTCTATTAATGTGGCTCTACTGTAATACTTTCTTTATAAATAAGTGTTCATATGCTTTCATTGTCATCTGCTACAAAAATTTTGTACGTGGAAAAGGGTTATTTATAAATATCAAATGCAAGATACTAATACATTTGTATTAGGAATGAATTTATGAAGCTGCAATAAACCTTGAGCATATTCCATCACAATCATCAGGGCCTTGTCTTCTAGGAAATTCTCATAGTATTCAATAATATTGGGATGATTCAGCATTGATAAAACTTTGACTTCATTTAGAGCTGCCTGACGTTCATCTTTAGTCATCATTTCTACAGGTATCTGTTTAATAATCACCTGTTTTTTGTCACTTAAACGCAGACATAAATGAACTATTCTGAAAGTATAAATAAACATATCAAATAATATCTTAACAACGTTTTATTGGATACGAAACCATCTCCATTTCCAACAATGTTTTCAAAAGTTGTCTATCAATGGAAATTACTCATTTACAGGGATAACTGTATTAAAGGTAACAAAAACTTGTGTATTATATGTTGGAATTAAATAGCATGGCCACTGTATTCTTTTAACACTTTCTCTTATACAGATGCCTCTACGGCAGACAGCATTTAAAAAATATTGTCACAAAAGGAGAAATTGCTCATTTTCTTTTTTGCCACAAAGTTTTCAACTCTTTTCAATTATTTACTTTCATCTATATAAATGTTCCATGTTTTTGTTGTTTTCAAAGTCGTCTGCTGCAGATTTGTTGAAGTAGAAAGGGATAAACAAAGGTGTGGTTAGTTAAATATAGTTTAAAATCATCTGTGGTCAATGTATTTTCAGGATTTATATAATATCTTCATTTAATGAAATAATGAAAGAGACTTAGTGCATCAAAAGGGCCCTGTGAGACTAGATCTCAAAATATACTGCCTACCAATTAACCCATCAGTTTCAATCGAAGTTAACAATACTATTTATTTTTCATTTTTCACATTGTTCGATATTGTTGTAGATCTTCAACGATGCGTGGTTGTTAATCGGATCGTTTTAACGAATACACAACTATGAGTAATACATGTTAACACTGAAGGTACTACCGCCCCAAAAATTAACAAACATCCGACGGTTCCGATTATTCAAGATGAACCTCAGTTAACTTCAGTTAACTTTTCTAATTTTCATTGATTGTGAAACAAGCTTTTTAGCTTATTTTAAACATGTTCACTGTCTTTTTCCTGAAGACTAAACCAGTAGTCACGGCTTTAGTGTGGAAAAACAAAAAAGGCAGAACTAGCTCATCACGGTATTTGAACACTGTACCACTTGACCAGTTAACTTCATTGATTCAGAATATAAGTGAATAGACATTGACAAACAAGAGGGCCAGTATTGTTCCACTGCATTAGGCAAAAACTAAATCACTATAGCCATATATGGCAAAACAGCCCCAAGCTCAATGGCCATGTTTTTTGACCAATCAACATGGCTTGATGGAATCTGAAATAGATTACATTTAAAGAAAATTGTCCACATACTTTTGGAGGAGAAGATTTTTAAAGTTTGCTGTAAAGCAATATAAGACAAAACAGGCCCCTTGAGAGCATGTCATTTTTACCAATCAACTTGACTTGAAGAAATCTCATAGAGGGTCAGCCAAGAAAAATTTCTACCAAGTTATTCGAAAATCAGCTTCATACTTTCAGGGGAAGTAATTTAAATTTTCACTTTTTAAAAAAGCATTATAAGGCAAAACAGCCCAGCCCTCTGGCAGCCATGTTTTATGAACAATCGACATAACTTTAAGGAATCTCAAATAATTTGATCATCATCATCATACTTTAGGAGAAGGTTTTTAAAGTTTTCACAATTGCGTACGGCAAAACAGTCTTGCATGTGGCCTGGATTTTTGACCAATCAACATGGTTTGAAGAAACGGGGAATCCAAGAAAAAATAAATTTTCTACAAAATAATTTGAAAATTGGCCAAACAGCTTAGGTGGAGATTTTTTTATTTTTATTGATTTTGGTTGCCATGGAAACCAGAATTTTGGCATGGATCTAAAGTATTTGAAGGAATTTAAGAAACGAGATTGTGAGGATGCTTCCATAAGGTTTAATCCTATTTGGCCCTGTGGTAACAGAAGAGGGGGCTTAACTAAAAGTTTACACACGCACAGACGCAAAATTTGCCTGACATTAAGCTTATGGAGCTATAACTATTATCTTTTTGATGTTGTCAGATAAATAAATGAAATGCGAAAAATATTCGTGGAATTTATCTTTTAAGAAAAGTCAACTAATACGAAAT
Organism: Serripes groenlandicus; assembly: GCA_031761405.1. NCBI lineage: Eukaryota > Metazoa > Mollusca > Bivalvia > Cardiida > Cardiidae > Serripes > Serripes groenlandicus. The sequence goes on from JASEVX010000001.1 coordinate 187,863,904, forward strand.
TGAACGATTAAGAATGTTTATCAATAATGTAACCTGTACTGCAGTGAAGAAGTACACACACAGCGTTGGAACCAAAACAAACTGTCTTGCAAGCTATGCAAGCTATGTAATTATTTACAGAATGCTTGTATCAAACAATTATTTCTCAAGCTTCCTGCTCAAATCATAAAAAGTAAACATATGGTTAAAGCAAGCATATATACATGATAGAAACTTGGGTTTCACATACCTTAATATGTACAAAACCTACTAAGTGAGAAACTATATTTGGTACCGTACAATTATGTACAAGTTTGTCACATACAAAATAAGAGCTGTCAGAGGACAGCATGTTCGACTTTTTCGTGCTTGCCAATAAAAAAAACCTATTTTGGGTGGTACAGAAAACATATGTATTTTATGATAAATAAAATAATTTATGTCATCGCGGTGTGTCAAAATCAATAGATTCAATAACAAGAGCGCCAAATGTCACAAAATATGCCTGTCCTGTTTTTTTGAGACCAAGTATAGTAGTAATTGGTTGTACGTCAGCCAAACTTAGAGAGCGGACACTGTTAGTACAGTTTTGGCCATGTAATTTCTATAATTAAAGGGCAATAACTCTCTATCGACTGGAGCAATATGGCTAGTTATCAAACTTGTCCAAGATATTACGCCAATACACATTCTGACCAAATTTGGTGATGATTGGACAAAAGCTCCTAAAGTTATTGAGCTGACAAGACCAATTTTAGGTAATTTCTATTATTAAAGAGGGATAACTCTCGATTGACTAAAGAGATATGGCTAGTTATCAAAATTATCCGAGATATTATGCCAATACATATTCTGACCAAATTTAGTAATGATTGGATAAAGGCTTCTAAAGTTATTGAGCTGACAAGACCAATTTTAGGTAATTTCTATAATTAAAGGGCGATAACTCTCAATTGACTTAAGCGATATGGTTAGTTATCGAACCTCTATAGAAAGAGGTTAACCCAAGTACCATTTGTACAAAATTATTTTCAAATTAGGCCAGTTGTTTTGGACAAGAAGATTTCTTACTGTACACATATATATGAATGTATATTGTTTTATGGCGCATCGACAGCTACGGTCATTTACTGTGATTTAGCGCGCAATTAAATTTAATTATTCATGATCCCTGGGTAAACAAACCAGTACTAGGCTAGAAAATGTGCATTGCCCAAGGGCACTCCACCATGATCGTAGTGCCGCGACTGGGGATCGAACCTGGGACACCCAATTTCGAAATCCCCAACGCTAACCACTCGACCACAGCGGATTCCTCACATATATGAAGAAAACAAACTCCGCCCCCTGCATGAAGTCCATGTCTTTCAATGGATCTGACAAATCTGAACAACCTCAATACAGGATAACCTAAGGAATATTTGTGCAGAATTATTTTTAAATCGGGCCTGTACTTTTGGACAAGAGGACTTTTAAAGTTTTGGCATTTTCCCCCTTTTCTGATGCCACAGCAATCAAAGCTCCAACAGGACCACATAACGAACATTCCAATTTCCTGTGAAAATATTCTGAAATTGATCCATTGGAAATGGAGTAGAAGTTGGTTGTCGGAAAATGCGAACAGACAGACGACGACGTCGAATGATGTGTGATCACAAGAGCTCACCTTGAGCACTTTGTGCTCAGATGGGCTAAAAACGTGAGTTGTTTATTTTATGCTCTTATACTTTATATGTTTCGGCATTACGTCTTTATTGGCAGAATACAATAAAGAAGACTTTGTAGAGGGTTAGTTACCAAAGGAAATTTGTGCAAAATTATTTTCAAATCGGGCCAGTATTTTAGGTTTTCACTATATATATATACATATATGGAAAACAAGTTTTGCCCCCTGGCGGCCATGTTTTACAACGGATCAGAATAATTTTTGCAATCTTGAAAGAGGATTACCCAAGGAACATTAATTTTGTGCTAAATCATTTTCAAATCTGTCCGTACTTTTGGACAAGAAGATTTTTTCAATGATGGATAATTTGAATAATCTTGGTAGATGATCACCCAAGGAACATTTATGCAACATATTTTAGAAGTGTTGTTCAATGCTGAATAATTTGAATAATCTTGGTAGAGATACAGGATAACCCAAGGAACATTTATGCAACTTATTTTTCAAATTGGCCCTGTATCTTAGGACAAGAAGATCTTTAAGGTTATTGCGTTTTTCCCCTTTTTATGATGCCGCAGCAATTAAATTTTTTGAACAACTTTGGAATATGATCACCTAAGGAACATTTCTGTGTTACATATTTTGAATTTGGCTCATTGGTTTAGGAGGAGAATTTGTTTGTAAAAAAATGTTAATAAAAATCCATACCCTATGTTGTCTGTCTTTTGTCAAGTTACTACGACTTAGAAGGTCACCAAAGAAATGTTCCAGTTAGTGTTTGACAAGAAAATTGTCAAAGTTTTTTTCTATATACATGTATATATCTATTTCAAACAGGTGACCCAAAGGGCGGGGCCAATTCTGACTCAAGGGGCATAATTTGAACAATCTTAGTAAAGGACCACTAGACCATTGTACTCGACAAATATCTGAGCTTAAGACCTTTCTGTTTTAGACAAGAAGGTTTTCAAAGTTTTCCCCTATATATCTCTTTGTAAAAAAGGTGACCCCGGGGCCAGGCCAACTTTGAACCCAGAGTCATCATTTGAACAATCTTGGCAATTAAACAATGCTGCACACCAAATATCTAAGCTCTTCATTTTTCAGTTTCAGACAAGAAGATTTTCAAAGTATTTCTCTACATATATCTATGTAAAACAGGTGACCCCAGAGGCATAATTTGAACAATCTTGGTAGAGGACCACTAGACGATGCTCCACACCAAATATCTAAGTTCTAGGCCTTTGGGTTTCAGACAAGAAGATTTTCAAAGTTTTTCCCTATATGTCTCTATGTTAAACAGCTGATACCAGGGAAGGGTCAATTTTGACCCAAGGGACATAATTTGAACAATCTTGGTAGAGGACCATTGGACGATGCTCAACACCAAATATCTAAGTTCTAGGCCTTTGGGTTTCAGACAAGTAGACTTTCAAAGTTTTTCCCTATATCATTATATGCCTCTATGTTAAACAGCTGATAGCGGGGAGGGGTTAATTTTGACCCTAGAGGTCCAGTAGACAATGCAACACACCAAATAACTAAGCCTTTTGGTTTAAGACAAGAAGATTTTCCAACTTTTTCCCTATATACATGTATCTCTAAATAAAACAGGTGAACCATTGTGCGGGGCCTCTTTTAATCCCAGGGACACAGTTTGGACAATCTTTGTAGAGGACCACTAGACAATACTACACACCAAATATCTAAGCTCAAGGCCTTTCAAAATTCAATTTCAGACAAGAAGATTTTCAAAGTTTTTCCCTATATATCTCTAATTACGGATGACGCTGGGACAGGGTCAATTTTGACCCAAGGGGCATGATTTGACCAATCTTTGTAGAGGAGCACTAGAAAATGCTACAAACCAAATAGCTAAGCTCTAGGCCTTACGGTTTTATACAAGAAGATTTTCAAAGTTTGAAACTTTGTTCCTTTCGAATGCCATGGCAAAAACAGTTCTGCATGGAATTAATTTCTTTGAACATCTTTAAAAGAGAATCACCAAAGGATCATTCCTACTAAGTTAAGTCAAAATCCATACAGTTGTTTAGGAGATGTCAATTTAACCCTTTCCCACACACAACAAATTTGCAGCAGATGAAAACGAAAATATATTGGCAAAACCATGAAAAATATCCATATAATTATTATATTAAAGGGTTAATTATTAAAAAGAGGTGAAAACATTGTGGCTAAATTTGGCCACAACGTTTTTCCAAAATGTTCTGCTGCAGGTGCGTCAGAATGCATTGCCAAGTAGGAAAGGGTTAAACAAATTGTTGAAAACAGACAACGGATATCAGGACATCACAATAGCTCACCATCAGCACTTATGACATGGACATGCATCATCTGATGATCCAAAAAGGGTGGCAACATGCGATATTGGATTTGGTAAATAATTTATATATATCAAATCTATGGGAATTCATCCTTTGAGCGACATTTTAATTAGTCTTTTCCACATTTTGTGCAGTGTCCGACAAATCCATTGCCCGGAGCCCGCGCAGTTTTTACTTGAATGAAGGTACTGTAATGTGTACCGGCTTTAAGCCATCGCGGGTCACCCATCCAGGTACAAAGCGCTGCTTAACTTTACAAAAAGGTCAATCACTCTACTAACGTCGCTATAAAAGACAGCTTCTACGACAATGCCGTAGAAGTGATATTTATACCTATAACCTGTTCCCGTTACATTTCTCCGTCTTTTCTCTTGACTTCGACCCGAAGTCACACAACTGAACACAAGCAGTATACCAGAGCGGAGTCTATGTAACATCACTGGGGACCACCGGGTCAGGGGATGATGGTGATATCAACCCAAAAATCCCACCGCTGCCACCATTTGTAACATGTACTGGTGTTAAGCCATCGCGGGTCACCCATCCAGGTACTAACCGCGATGAACGTTGCTTAACTTTACGAAAAGGTCAACCACTCTGCCAACGTCGATATAAAAGCTGGCTTCTACGACAAGGCCATAGAAGTGATATTTATACCTATATTTATAATAACCCATTCCTGTTACAGTACATAACATCATGTGAAGTATTATTCACATCAAAATGTATCATGTTTTCCCTTTTGGATAACAAAAAAAATCCAAAATGGTGTTCTTCATTTGCAAAAGAAATTAGTTTCAGTTATGCACACACTCAAACATATTGGATTTATAAGTCGTACACCAGATTCAAGTCAATTTTCGGGGCAAAGGTTTACAAGTGTGTAAAATATTAATGTCAGGAACTAGATGGCACCGGATAAATGTCAGGAACTAGACGTCAATTGGGGTCGATATTTTCCTGCATTTTTAATTGATACCTATTTCTTAAAACCCTAAGCAAATTCAAAGTGCATTTCTGTTAATTAGAAACAATTTCTATTTTGTATGCTGTTTGCAGTTGTGTAAATGAAACACAATAAACTGAATATTGACCCTCAGTTATGTTTGTTCGTAACCCTTCTTATACCACTGTCCATGTTTTATTTGTACTTTCAACATATTAAATCACTTGGTTATCGTGTGAACCCGACTTTTAATACTGTAACTCTAGGTACTTTGATTTGAGGACGTCACTTGGGTCTAATCTTTATATTATTGCTCCAGGTCTAATGTAATGGGGTTTATATCGCTTTAAAAGATCATCCACTCCACATACCCGTAGGCTCCACGCCCGACGATCCTTATCTTTTCATAGTTTTCCATCTCGTTTAATAATAGGGACTCAATTAAAAAATTCTACTTTATTGTTTACATCGTATCATCCGTTGGGAACCAGTATGAATTTGACTGGTCTGCTGTCATTTTCATAATCTGATAGTTTATATCTAGACTGGTGCAATAGGTTCAGGTCCAAAAAGGCCAAATGCCAAAACGGCCAATTACAAAAAAGGCCAACAAATTACAAAGTACAACGAAGATAATTAATTGATTGTTTGTGAACACTTTTTATAATGGAGAATTTACATATATTTTTTTTTGATTTACGTGTAATCACAGGCGTCCGATTAATCAAACAACGATTTAAAACACGTCTAAATATTATTTTTTATACTCCTTTCGAAAACGTACAAATAAATACCGTATTTTTTATGAATAATATTATTTTTGGAAGAAAAATGATTAAATGCCAAACCCAACAAACATTGCTCAGGTACTATATTCTAAAAAAGCGCGTCATTTTGCGTTAAATATTCGTTGCGGAACGTGATTATTGTGACGTCAGCGCATGGCGGTAAGGACAACTGCAAATTTCCAAATATAATGAACATTAAGCTTAAAAACGCCGGCGTATTTGTCGGTTGGCAAATATTGATGTGGTGGATCACGAGAAAAATCATTTATGAACCTGTCTCTACCTGGGACCAAGTCGTTTTAGACGTTTTTCTGCGGAAATTATAGCCCGAATCGGGCGAGGGGGTAAAACACTGTTGCACACCTTGTCATTATTATTACACTATATGGACGTATAGAGGGGCTATTTATAGTAACACGTGCGGGATTCCCAAATTACCATTACTATCATTTTTATCAAAGCGTATAGACAATATATAGATACTTTTTGAGTATTTTAACGAGGTATTGTGTGATTTTTCGCATTTTGTGCTGTAATAGAAATTCGGATGCCTATGGTGTAATTTTATCTCTGAGTGCTTATGAATAAAACATGTCTGATAAAATCGTTTGTCCGTGGATATATATATATATATACATAGTTGCGATTATGAAAGGTGTATGCTTTGTTGTATATTTTCCTATTTAAGGGTTGAGAGTGTTTAGTTGCAAAAAAAGATACATGTATAAAGTTAATATACACATATATTTATACAGAGTTCGGGAGAACTCGTCGAAATGGGAACTCGTCGTAATAGTAATATAGAGTAACCATTAGGAGAACTCGTCTACTAAAGGATTATACTTGATAATCTATATCGATATGACGGTGTTAGTGTTAAAGTAAGGTGTTAATTGACCAATATTGGATTGAAAAAATAACAACAAATTCAATTAGTTTTAAAACATTATGGTTTTTATTCATATATTTAACGTGTTTGTAAATTAACCATTTAATTCATTTATTTTTCATTTTTGATTAACAGAATAAAATTAGAAAGATATGTTTCCTAAATATATATATAGTATTAACACTTGTTTGTCAACATTATTTACATTATTTACAGTATAAACACTTTAGTCTAATTTCACATCTTCGTCGTGTATTCTGTCGTTACTGCCAATGGTTGCAAGTCCTGATATCCTGCTACACGTCCTCAACAACTGGCTCGTAGTCAGCTCCTTATCTTCGTATCTAAACAAATAGTAAATAATTCGATAAATATTTGTTATTCCTTGATTTATAATTAATTAAAATGAGTTATTACTCCCTTTGCAACAATGTTTTCAACAATATAATATATTTGATGCCTTTATTGTGATTTCTTAGTTATATTATTAATTCTCGAACATTATTGTGTACTCTTTGCATACCGACCGATCAGTAAGATATTTTAGGGATATAAATTATTTTTACTTACTTATCCCAGGGACAATATATACATGTTATACACGGTCCCTGCTTATCCCAAGCCTCAAAAAGACGGCCATGGACATCGCTGGACCGCTTCCTATGTATTCTGGTCAAGATATTCTCTGTTACTAGACGGACCTGCAGATCGACGGTTTCAGACTCTGTACGAAGAAAAGGAACCAGAACATACAATGCCAGATCTCCCCGTCCAGCCCTTGTATTAATTCTTCGGTGCCACCCTGGAATAAATGAGAATAATTTCATTAATTATGCCGTCAGGAATTATATAAATAGTAAAACATTGAATAGTATATATACATATATATTGTTTATGATTCCACATTATATTTCCATTAGACAATATTTTTTTTAATGATTCTTAACATAATTTAATTGTTATACCTTCTACATCATTGTTTGTTCTGATCGTCTCCTTGAAGACACTCCAGTTCTCTGGACGCCACATCTGGTTCTCTATCCATGTTCTCATAACATAATCGCAGACTGTAAACAGAACAAAAAATAAAATTACTGTAAAACGTAAGTTGCTGTACAACATGTGTTCTTGATTTAGTTCATGACAATGCCAAATTAGATCGGAGGAATGTACTGTTCATCTACTCTCAGAGCTTGAATGTGAAAATATATATATTATACATACCTTTCAAAATGGGTCCCCCAATATCCGCAGCTTGGGCATAAAGGGCGTCAAATGCACTACGGATATGCTCGGCAGGCAGGAACGGCAGAGCCATAATCTTACGGAGAAACATGAACTTGTCTCCCCTAGTAGTGTACGCGGTGGCAAGTCCCTCACTCTGAATCTTCCGATACACCCGCTGTGCCCAGTGAAACACACAGCCTTTAATTACGCATCCTGGAAACACATTTCGTAAGGCCTGCCATGTCGCTGTAGAGGAGAAATTATACATATTAATGATACATCAATAGTGCACAATTGTAAGTCATGTAATTTTATTTTGCCACTATATACTTCTTTTCAAAGTGTTAGATGTTTTCACGCTTCATCACATTCATCGTTTTATTCTGGTCTTAAGAGGAATTACTGAAATAATGCAGGAAAAGAAGAAGTCATTCGTTATTAAGGACGTCTCTATTTCTTACATTATTTCAACTCTTCTTTTTAAATCACATTCACTTAAACTTTTGCTGATTTGATATTATATGAACATTAAATAGAAGGGGCGAGAGCGATAGAGAGAGTGAGAGAGACATACATACAGACAGAGACAGAAGTGAAAGAGAGAAAGAGAGATATAGAGGGAGAAATAATAAATTCTTACCGTTTTTGCAGACACGATGCTGCCAGCAACTGCAACTGTCGCAGCATATTGCATGCATTCGTTCGCTAACCCTGCTGGAACAACTAATACACACATACACATTCATTTCAAATATTTCTTAGAAATCTTGGGATTTTTTTTAAATATATATATGGGCAATGAATACAAAGGTGAAACAAACAGAGGGTATAACAAAAGACAAACATCAATTATTATTTTCACATGTATTTTTAATGAGCAATTAACATGATGCATGATTAAAGCCGACTGTCCATTAAATATTTCTTTAATAATTAACACCAGACTACACACTAAGAAGTATGCCGACAATCACGTAATTAAATGACGAATCAATTTCAATATGATTATAAGTAGTTATTATAAACAAACATCTTATTGTTAAATTAAAGTTTTTAACATATGTTTAACTTCAAAGTTACAATAATCGATAATTATCCTTACTAAGTATATAGTACTATATCATTAGGTCGACGAGTTCTCCTAATGGTTACTCTATATCACTATTACGACGAGTTCCCATTTCGACGAGTTCTCCTGCACCCATTTATACATATGCATCCAGACCACACCGCGATCGAGGAGGCGCTAAATCTAGGGGTTCATCTGACCATGTAGGATTCTCTGTCGGTACCTAGTTCAATATGAAATTATACTTAAATGAAAATACCATATAGAAATAGATCGGTTGTTTCAGATCGCCACATAAATATACTGCTCACCGGAATATGCCTATTTTCTATAATGTGCAAATATTCCATTATTTGGTTTAAACTATTTACCGCTTATCATCGGATTCGAATCCGCTTTATTCATGAAGATATCATTTATTTCCCTAAAATTATCAATTTAAACTATACCTGTTCACGAATATCATGTATCCGCATATCGTCAATGACCGTCTCATCGGTATACAATATATTTAAACAGAAATATTTTTATAAAACGACAAACACAGAATGTACAATGTCACAAATTCCAGAATATAAACAAAATATTATTACTTCTTAAACAGACAGATTTAATAAACTCACAAACTATTAATGCAGTAAAGTATTATCGTTGACATTCCATTTTCGTGAGCCTCCCTTTTTCGTGACGTCACTATTTTCGGGCTTATATCACGTGACTTTGTCCTTGCAGCCGATTTGGAACTGTAAAATTATTTCCCAATGGCCAAAGTATTTGCTGACATATTTCAACAATAAAATGCATCTTAAACAGTTTTGTTACTTGTTGTCATGGGAGGAATAGCCAAAATACCCTTATTTTTTATATACCAAATTTAAAGAACAGTTTAAACCCCCAAAAAGTGGAAAAATCGGACATGAAAATTTACCGTAATAAGGGTCTTTTGTTGTTTATAAAATGGCGGCTAGGGTCATGTGATTTGTTTGACCTAGTTAGGTCAATGCAATTTTTCATTGGATTTCACATTCCTAAAGGTTCTTACGCATAGAGATGTAAAATAACTAAAATATTTTAAATAATATCCCATTAGAAATATGGCAATTTTGAAATCTGTATTGATCTTTGTGATGATATAAATATAGGATGTACCAACTATCCATGCAAACCATTTAGGTTGACACAGTGGGATAACAAATGAGAAAGGAAAATAAGCTTAACGAAGATTCAAAGTTGAGTAATTAAAAAAAAAAAGTTCATATTTAAATCAAGGATAATTTCAAATTAATTGGTTTAAACTATATAAAACGTTTAATTGCTTCAGTTTTTTAGTTTTCAATATGTTACAACCTATTGCCCGTTTTAATTTTTTTTTTTTTTTTTTGTGTGTTGCCTTTATGGAAACTGCAAAGTGCCAAAATAATGACGTCACGAAAATAGGATAACAATTTCGGCTTCGGACTTGTTGTACACATGTGTATTCAAGATTATTTTTTTTGTGAATTATTAGTTTTCAAAGGAATTTTTGCTCGAAACTTGGAGGAAATAAATAAATCTTTCAGATATGACATGAAATTTCGTATCATTCACTAAGCCTTCTGCATATTTTGTCTTTGAAGCCTTACACTCACGAATTACGGATGCTTGAGGATATAGTCAAACAGCATGAGATCAAATAAACATTAAAAGCAAACTGTTATCAATTATAACATGGATAAATTAATAATCTACACCAAACACACATGTATACAAACCTAAATACCAATATTTACACCTTTAAACTGTTTTCATTCCTCAGAATTGGCCTTTTTGGACCATAAATTTGAGAAAATTGGCCTTTCTGGACCGATAAATGGCCTTTTTGGACTAGCTTTTTTGCATTTGGCCTCTTTGGACCTATACCCAATAGCTGTATATAGTAGACCCGTCCACAATTAAAATGGCATTGGCAGCTATCCAGGTGTCTAGGACTTTCAATCGTCGCTTAAGATTTCTTCGTTTGTATCAGGTAATGCACTTTGATTTGGTTACTATACATGACCATACACAATCAACTCAGAGTTCTGCCTTAATTAGAACATTCTTTATGAAGTGTCAACGTTGTTTTCCGAAGTATTGAGGCACTAATTATTCTATTTTTTAGCTGAACTAAAGGTCACGAGCAAAATATAACATAATAAAGAATTAACAAAGTGTTCCCATCGAAATTCAATGAACTATTTATATGTGATTTTTAAGTAAAATGTCTTATGAACGGAATTATTTAGGGTTGTTCGGTGTCAGAGGGACAGGCAACATGCGCGGATCCAGAGGGGGGTCCGGGGGTCCGGACCCCCTCTGGAAAATTCTAAGTACCATAAAAACGCTTGTATTTCATATCAGACACTGCATGCAAGCCTCAAGAGCCCAGAAAGCACTGTTCAATATAAGATCAGCGCACAAAATAAACATGTTTATGACACTTAAAACTGCTGACAACGATTGTAGAATCAACATTCTGTGTGGAAAGCAGAACTTGCCTTTTAGGGGCCACAGAGATGATTCAACAAGTACATCTTCCAATAAGGGAAATTTCAGGGCAATTCTGAACTTACTTGCTAATCATGACAAGGAGCTGGCACAACATCTAGAACAAAGAGAAAGAAGCTCTTGTGTCTGTGTAAAACCAGATGGGTAGAGCGGCATATATGCTACGACGTATTTTACGACATGTATGCCATGGTTATTGAGTGTCTCCAGTACATGATAGATCCCTCAATCGACGAGAACACAGAAGATGACTGGTCGTGGGATGCTCAGACTAAAATAACCGCACAAGGTCTGTTGGCTACTTTGATGTCATTTCAATTTCTCGTGACATTTATTTGCATTAGAGCTATTCTGGAGACAGTCAAGCCTCTAGCGTCAAAGCTTCAGAAATGCGATTTAGACATGTACAATGCACGCAATCTCGTTACTGACAGAGTAGAAAGAGTGAAAGAGATGAGGGCTGACGTAGATCAGGAGTTCACAATATGGTATGCAGACTGCAAACGTATCGCAGACGAGCTGAACATCCAAGAAAATACCCCAAGAACGTGCGGTAGACAAACAAAGAGATCAAACATGACTGTCTTAAGTCCTCCAGAGTACTTCAAACTTACAGTTGCAATCCCGTTCTTGGATCACTTATCTAATGAACTAAATGACAGACTTCAGAAAGACGACCATGTTGCTTATACTCTGGGCTGTTTAATCCCCGAACAAATGATGAACCTGTCACAGACGGAAATGCAAAAGCTTTCATCTGATTTGCTCTCCTGGAATTTCGACTTACAAAGCTCTTCCTCAAATGATCTACTAGCGCAATTATCAGAATGGAAGAGGGCTTGTAAAAAGCTTGTTGAAAAGGGGATTACACCAGACAGTCTTCTGGATACGTACAGAATTACGGACGAAGATATCTTTTCAGATGTTAAAACCCTTCTGCATATAGGTTGTACTCTACCTGTCAGTTCATGTGAGGCCGAGCGCTCATTTTCTGGATTTCGTCGCATTAAAAGCTACATGCGAAGCACTATGATTGAGGACAGGTTATCAGCACTAGCGCTAATGCATTTGCACCATGCGAAGTACATCGACGCAAAGATAATCTGCCAAACGTTCATAGGACAAAATAAAAGACGAATGTTCCAATCGAGTATATTGGATTTTACCTCTTCAGAAAAGGTAAAGCAGTGTGAACTTCATGTCTTTAGTCGTAACCATACTGTTGTGCTGCACACACTGACATACTCACAGAACATGTAAAAATGTCATAAAATGTATTGAAAAACATAAAAAAAATTAATAAAAAAAATCTAAATGTGGAGGCCTCCTCGTGGCTAGAACTTGAAACGTTGACTATAACTCTACTTGTAAAGTTAAAACGGCTAACATCCACAACATCAGATCACTTAGTAACTGTATTATAAAGGCACCTTGCTGTTTGTTATAACTTATAGTAAGGGTTCGATCGGACCCCCCCTCGGAAACATGGCTGGATCCGCGCCTGGGCAACTCCTGACTAGGGGATGGTATATTGTTTAAAACCAATCAGAAAACTTCATTTTATTATAAATATGCTACAATACAACAACATTATCCTTCTTTCTTATTTTAAGTAATCGATTTTTCGAGCAACATTTTTGTCTGGATCACTTATCAATGTCATGGAAGCGCTTTTCTAAGTAACATTTTACTACCATGATTATTTCCCTTCATATTTTGGCAGTATGAAACTAAGCTCACAAACTGAGGAGAAAGCGTCCGGACGTTTTTTACCGTTATTCTCCTGATAAACAGACTGATATTGATTTGTTGCTATTTTAGTTTAAGATTTTGCTAAGGAAATATGGACAAATACGGGTCTTGTCGGGTCAAAAAGTAGGTCACTAGGCTAAATAGAAAGAAAATCTTGTAAAGACTCTAGAGGCCACAATTTTTGTCAGAATGTTTGTCTTAATGACATCTAGGTCAAGTTCGAATATGGGTCATATTGGGTTAAAATCTAGGTCACTAGGCCAAATTGAAGGAAAATAGTGTTAAAACTCTGAAGGCTGTAATTTTACTTTGAGAAAGTTGAAACTTTGTCAGAATGTTTGTCTTGATGATATCTACTCCAATTTTTGAATATGGCTCATGATAATGTAAACAAATAGGTCACTAGGCCAAATGAGGGAAAATCTTGTTAACATGGAGGTTTCATTTGAATCTTTGACAGAATAATTGTCTTGATGTGTTTTGCATTAGAAATCACATTGCATAATTCAGGGGAGCGATCTAAGGCCATCATGGCCCTCTTGGTTTTAAAATGTAAAGTCGGAAACAGTGAATACAAATGTTCACTGTGTATCTTTAAATTATAATTTACTGAATGGCAGTCATGTGATCTCTCCCGATATCGGCGGAAGCTTCCGATTTGAAGCCTCATCTTACGCTCTCCCAATCAGGTAACGAAATCTCCCGCCGGAAAAAAAAAAAAAAAAAAAAAAAATTAATGTTACCTAAATTACAACAGATGCTCGTAATTCCGTAAGTTTTACATCATCTAGTGGTGTAAAGCGATATCGACTTTCTGGGTTACGGTTTAAGTCATGTGTGTAAACTACCTGTACACAGTAATGTGTATTTATGACCATCGGCTAATGTCAATTATAGTTGAAGAGCGTGTTGATCAACCTCTGATTAGTGGATTATCACACTTAGTCTGCCAGGCTGCAGTGAAGAAGATTCCTCTTCCAGTGGAAGAACTTCTCAAAGAAACATACGAACCTACCTTTTAAAATCCCATTAAATCCAGAATTAATTTATCCTGACAAACTGTTGATAACCTCTTCAAATAGAAGTGTAATTAATAGCGTTGAAAACATCATAGTAAGAGGAGAAGTTGCATCCACTTCTCATTTTGTCACAATGCTATCAAAAGCTGTCTGCTGCAGATGTTTCAAAATTCGTCTGCAAATAGTTTTCCCCAAGAAATAAACCACGTCATACAAAAATGACCATTTTTGGGAGAGGGTTTTTTACAACCAGCCAAAATTTATATAAGCCTTTGCAATCTGATCAGGTAATTCTGTTCACCATCGACAGTAGTCACACACAAGCATCTTCGACTCCGCAAGGAAAGAACAATGACTTTAGATAAACTTACAGTAGGAGTAGGATATCAGGCAAATATGATTTTGACTTTCATTGATTTTTAAGATGGATTTTCATTTGACGTGGCTATTCTACCCGGCATCATATATTATTTTGGCTGAGAAAGGTTATCCAGGGGCCTAAACTTTTTTGGACTCTTATGTAATACATAAGAGTCAAAAATATTTTAGGCCCCTGGATAGTGAATTCACATGAATTCAGCCAGAAGTAAAAAATTGAAAAAAGTTTTAACACTTGTTTTACGATATTTCTGTCATATTTCCGAAATTGAAATATACAAATACATCTATCAAATGTCATAGAATCAGACAGGAAATATGTTTATATGTCTCTGAATCAGGTAAAATGTGCAGAACGAAGGTTCAGCATACTAAGAATCAAAGTACTGAAAGTACTAGTATCAAATTATTTTGAACATGTATTGGAAAATGTAATTAATAATTCCATTTGACCAAGTTTCGTGTGCTGTTTTTTTTTATGACTAGTTCTTTACATATATAAACATATTTGTGATATTATACTGAAATATTTTCATGAAAAAAATTGAAGTAATAAATGATTATGAAATATTCTTTTCAATTAGCAAATGATTACTTCCTATAATGCAAGTTATACCCTGCTTGATTTAACCCTATTTTTAGCATCAAATGAAAAGTATTGTGACCGGTCGCAGAAAATCTTGCCGCGAAAAAAGCTCCCTCTTTCGGACACCAATCTCCCTACCAAAAATACCATATCTCCCTATTTGGCTTCAGGAAAATAACACATGTCTGCTGAATGGTACAATTTTCATACAAATAACACAATATATACATAAACAACAATAGATAGAAAACGATATCTACAAGGTCCCCAACGCAGTAACGTCTTTTTCAGGTTGATTCTAAACAATAATGTTGTATTTTAATGCAGTTCCTAATTTTACTCCTTCTCAAAGTACCCAGGTATATCATTCACATTTCTCATGTCTTTTCATACACTTTTCAAATACACTTTTCTGTCAAAATTCTGTGAGTTGTCGCGCTCCAATATTGCACAAATTTCTAATATCCTTCACAGTCGTTTGCCAATCTGTATTAAGGGTGTTGAATCTTTACAATCGCAACCTTCTGATCAACCACAGACGGATGACCAGATATGTATTTGTCCTGTGTGTACAATCATGTATGTTTTACAATGTTTCGCACAATTTTATAATGATTGTGTGTCCAATATAGTGTAGTTAAATCAAGAAATTTAGGCTTGTGCCGGGTCTTTACATAAAAATATGGCTGACATTACAATATTATAATCTGGATATTAGCTTTTGAAATATAATAATCTCATATATATGCTTAAATTTTATAACGATTTGTCAAAGGAATATTGATAAATGGACGTTGTCTCAAAACTTTCCGAATGTCCCTCTTATAAGGCCTCTCTCTTTCTTTCCTCTGCCCTGGTGAGTTGTGACTAGCTCCAAAGGTAAAGTTTTAACTAGCTTTCTACTCTGAGCACTCTCTCGAGGTCTCTTTTACTAAATTTACCCCGGTCTGGTCCTATATTATTATTTTAGCTATATATCTGATGTTCATTATTGAATTTATTCATTTGACTTCAGGTGAAACATCCAAACAGTTCATTTACCAGATGTCTAAGCTCTTCCATTGATAGAAGAAGGTTTAAACAAGAGAACTTTACTAACAGCAACAGAAATGTGCAGACTACAGGTATATCAGCTTAACCCTGTCCCACATATTTATATACATACATACATACAGACAGACACACAGACAGACAGACACACACACACATTATTTTGAATTATTTTTACAGCCCGCACTTATTCTTAGCTCCACTGGATGAAAGCTAAGGAGAGCTTTATAATAGGTCATCGCAAATTGTCTGTTGTGCATGCATTTACTTTTGGCTTCAAACAACTTCTGCTTTATAACCACTGGGCCAATTGGGATGAAACTTCATAGGTTGCATCCTCTCAATGTTCTTCTTTTTTTTTTCTACAATGTTTTCAAAGTGAAGTGACAGGACTGGTGTCACATGTCTGTCTCAAGGAAAGGTTAAAACTTGTTTGTTGTAGAGGGAACAAAGTCATTTGTATCATAAAACAAGAGTCACTATGCTAAAGTAATAGTTTGTTGATTTGTAATTTGATTGTTTTACAGCTGTCTTGAAGAAGAAGATTGACTTCAATCTGTCGGATATTGGTGAAGGAATTAGGGAGGTCCACATTAAGGAATGGTAATAATGATTAGTCCTTTCCCACATATGATGATGGCTGCAGAAGCCTTTGAAAACAAATTGGCAAATATCTCCATAAATGAGAGTTTTAACTTTTAAAGTTGCATTTCTGTAGAAATTCATAAAAAAAATGAGTAAAATAACAATCGTTTTCCCTTATAAAACTTTATGAGGTGATGCTTGATTCTAATTAGACTGTAGTATGAGAAAGCTTTCATATTTTAATTATTTAAATAAAATAGTTTTTTCCCTGCTCGGTAGGGAAATCAATTAAGGAATTGCAAGAAATAACTGGACCGAATCACAACTAAATTATACCTCTTTAAAGATTGGGGTCCAATACAAACAACTCAGTTCATTGAAGCACATATACACAATAAGCGTGTTTATCTAGTGTTAAAGCATTATACAATTATGCTGTTTATGGGATATAGATGATTTCAGGTATGTCACAGAAAACTAACATTCTCTTATTTCCGAATAGTGAAGACACTGATCATACTGCATACTGATCAGGATCTTCATTATTATGAAATAAGGAAATGTTTTTTCTTGTGACATACCAAATCATCTAATAAACACTATAATTAGTTAAGCACTAGATACAATTGTACTTGACCGCCTCGATAGTGTTGTGGTAGAGCGTCCACCTTGGGTACGGGAGGTCACAGGTTTGATCCCTGGCCGGGTCATACCACATTACAAATTGTAGTAAAAGGTTGCTTTCCGTGGCGCTGAAGGTTGCAGGGTTAGCATTACGAATAGACTGGATGATGTCAGGATAAATGGACCAGTAGGACTGATAACTTACCTAGGAAACTCCGCATCAATATAATATAAAAAATGTTGAAAGCAGCTTTTAACACCAAACAATAAACATTTACTTACTGTGTAACTGATTATTTCAGGTATGTCACAGAAACTGTGGAAATAAAATAATGCTAGTTTTCTGTGACATACCAAATCATCTTTTTTCAATAAACAGGCCGAGCCCCGGTAGCGACGCGGGCTGTCAATCCAGGGGTTGTGAGTTTGAATCCCGGCTCGGCCAACTTTCTTTCCGACGATTGACAACAGTCAATGTGACATGCGTCATTCGTCTTCCACCAATGGGCTAAGTCTATGCGGAAAAGCAGCCAGTTGCTTGGGAAGATTGTTGTGTGGAGTACTGGTGTGAGAAAACCAGGAAATGCATGAGTAGGTGAACTGGCCGCCGTGATATAACTGAGAAATTGTTGAAAACGGGGTTAAACCGCAATCAATCAATCAATTCAATAAACAGCATTTATATTACTTTTAAAAGCACTAGATAAACATGCTTATTGTGTATACATTGTATATGCCTCATTATAGTCGCAGTCAGACAGACGATATAAAATGTGACAAAAGTGTGCAAACAGACAACTTTGATTTTGATAATTATGCAAAGAAATAAATTCATCTGATACTGCAAAGTTGCCTTGTGAGGCTGAGGAAAATTGTCACTACTTATTTGCTGAAAGAACGACAGAAGCGTTTATTGAGTGCCAGAGTGTTCGGACAACTTATCCAAAACGACGGGCAAGAGATTTTGACTTTCCTCTAATGAAGTTTGATATTTCTTTGCATAATTATCAAAATCAACGTTGTCTGTTTGCACACTTTTCTCACATTTTATATCGTCTGTCTGACTGCAACTTTCAATTTAGTTGGTCATTTCTTGAAGCCAAGCATTTTCAAAGGTTGGATCGGGCTGAAACAGTGTCCTGTTGAATAATCGTTTTGCTTTGAATAGTGGAGAGCGGAAATACTGTGGAACTGGAGATTTACGTGGAGTATATTTTCGTTTGAACTGTCTCCTTGGTGTGCCTTGTGGTGATGGCAACTGTGGTTTATCGACCACATTCAAAGGTATACCATTCATTCGTCGCCGTTTTTGTTTGCACAGCGACAGTCTTGTTTTTTTCCGCGTCATTCTGAAATTAATAAAAAAAAAATGATAATGATCTATTTATATATACTATTAAACAATGTATAAATGCATAGAATGCACGATTTATATTATATATTTATTGATAGGTGGCATATCTTGCATACGTCGCTATTAAATTAAATTTATTGATATTTTGTTAATGTTTTAGATATAATTGTCATTTCAACAGTATTTTAGTGTTTAAACGTTGACTCGTTGCATGGGCGCCCTCACGCAAGTACGACTTATAAGCGATCAAACACAGAAATACATGACTGTGTCGTTTTGACCAGTGTATTCGTCATTCTGGCGTTAACGTTAATGCATTGTTGATGTATTTATTCAGCATAACAAGTGAACACGATTATATGCTAAACTATGTAGGTGTCATTCTAACGGGAATTGCAGATATATTGGTTTTCCTTCCGATTTCGATAAGGCATGAATTTTGCTCCTGATGTTTGCCAAATTATAAAATCACTTGTAAGTTCATTTTTATACACAAAATCAACGCATTGATAACTTATGTTCCTAGAATACAAACGGCATTATATTGACAAGCCCAAAGAATCGTAGAAACGGCTATTTCGACTAAACATGCACGGCAAATGTCAAACTCCTGATGTTTGCATTGCATTTTGGAATTTTGTGTTGAAGTGTTCTCGAAAACTGTTGGTAGTAGACAGCGCTGAAAGGTACCGATCGGCAGCTATTTAAATGCCATCTTTTTTAGGCTACTTCATGTTTTTCGATATATCAACGGGTTCGATCCCCAGTCGCGGCACTACGGTCATGGTGGAGTGCCCTTGGGCAAGGCACATTTTCTAGCCTAGTACTGGTTTGTTTACCCAGGGATCATGAATAATTAAATTTAATTGCGCGCTAAATGACCTTAGCTGTCGATGCGCCATAAAACAATATACATTCATTCATTCGATATATCAAAATAACAAAGAAACTGCAAAATGTTTACCTCTGAGTTCTGTCAAACAACGAAAATGTCCTCCTGATGTTTGCATTTGCGGTCACGTGACATTTCTTGTTCATCCCCTGTGTTTGGTAACCCGCTTTCAAAATTGTTCAAAGCTTTAAATGCTATACAGAACATTGGTTGTTGCACATCAGAAAGGGGAGAAAACATCCAAACTTTAAAATCCTTCTCCTTTGAATCCACTTGTCCTATTTCAAGATAATTTAGTAGTAATGTTCGCTGAGTGACCCTTAATAAAATTTGTTCAAGCCATATTGATATTGATCTGAGAAAAGGGGCAATTATAATTTATAATTCCATTGTCATGAAAGTTATTGTCCGATTTCAAGATTAATTACCAGAAGTGTTCCTTCAGTGACCCTTTACATAATTTATTCAAGCCACATTGAGTGGCTGAAAAAGATAGTCACCAGGCGGCATCAACAAAGCGGTAAAACAAACTTTAATCTTTGAACTACATCTGCTCCTAAATCATTGGATCGATATCAACCAAACTTCACAGGAATGTTGTTTTGGTTGTCCTCTTTCAAATTGTTTAAATATTTTATGCCTTATTACAAATGTCCTTTACTGATAAGCTGTCCAACATTTACAGATTCATTCCCACTCTTGATCAATTTTTTCCAATATAAGTACATGTAGTTACACATTTGCTACTATACCATCACTCAGGTGATCGATTCAGGGCCATCTTGTCCCTCTTGTTTAAAAAGCCAACATCACTTCATTGGTAAACTGAAGAAGCTTAAGTAACAAACACTGTTGAAAAGCAAGAAAGAACAAGTTATAACTTAGGTTTGGTCATTCCATTGGCTAAACATGGCAAGTAATGGGTTTCTACAGGTTTCTTGGGTTCTCAAGGCTGCAGGAATAGTATTACAAAAGATGTAGGATTGGCAAGATAAACATAGTATTAGAAATGACTAGATGTAAATGAAATTATGTTGAAAGAAGTGCAAAACATTATTCAAATAAAATCAAACTTCTCATTCGTCAAAAATATTCTACAATTCATAACATTTATATTCTTATCCCCTTGTGACGAGGTCGTCGAGGGTATTTGGGGATCTGTCCATACATACGTGTCCCAATGACTTCATTGCTCTAACAACTTCATTTATTCTCTGATTTCCATAAAACTTCCCACACATGTTCACTAGCATTGCCTCTTGTACAAGTTAGTATTTCACCAACCTAGATCAAAGGTCAAGGTCAAAGTGACAATTATTCTTCTGCATGACCTCATTTCTTATCCGAATTTTCATACAACTTTAAACACATGCTCACTAGCATTGCTTCTTGTACAAGTTTGCGTTTCACCAACCTAGGTCAAAGGTGAAGGTCGCAGTGACTATTATTCTTCTGTACAAAATGATGTCATTGCTCTAGGGACTATGTTACACATGTTCAGCAACAGCTTAGTGTATGAGTTTCTTTTTCACCGAACTAGGTAAAAGGTCAAGGTCATAGTAGCTAATAAAAGTCTGTAAAAAGCCTCTTCATTGCTCTAACAACTTCATTTCTTATCCGATTTTGATGAAACTTAACACACATGTTCACCAACATCATTTTCTGTATGAGTATGTGTTTTATACCTAGGTCAAAGGTTAAAGTCACAATGGCTAAAAAAAGTTCTCAAAGCTCTAGCAACTTTATTTCTCATCCCATTGAATATATATGGTCAGCACCATGCCTCTTGTATGAGTACGTTCTCACTGCCTCAGGTCAAGGTCACAGTGACTATTATATGTCTGTGCAATACATCATCGCTCTAGCAATTGTTTTTAGCTCACCTGGGCCAGAGGCTCACAGTGGGTTTTTGTGACCGGTCGTTGTCCGTCGTCTGTCAACATTTTGCTTAAAACGCCATTTCCTCCGAAACCGCTTGGCCAATTTTGATAAAAGTTTACAGGGATGTTCCTTTGGTGGTCCCCTTTCAAAGTTGTTCGAAGAATTGAATTCAATGCGGAAGTCTGATTGCCAACAGAAAGGAAAAACTTTAAAAACCTTCTTGTCCAAAAGCAGAGGCCCGATTTGAAAAGTTTTTGCCCAAATGTTCTTTGGATGACCCTCTACCAAGACTATTCTGATCTGTTGAAAAACATGGCTGCCAGCAGGCGAGCTTGATTTTAGCTCACCAGACCACAAAGTGCTCAAGGTGAGTTTTTGTGATCGCCATTTGTTCGTCGTCCGTCATCAACATTTGCTTGTTTACACTCTAGAGGCAACATTTTGCATCCAATCTTCATGAAAGTTTATCAGAACATATATCTCCATCAAATCTAAACTGGGTCATGTCGGGTCAAAAACTAGGTCACTAGGCCAAATTTAAGAAAACTCTTGTTAACACTCTGGAAGCCACATTTTTGGCTTGAGCATGTTGAAACTTTGTCAGAATATTTTTCTTAGTGATATCTAGGCCAAGTTTGAATATAGGTCATGTTAGGTCAAAATTACAATTACCATTGGTCACCCATTTATTTCCCCGTAAATAAGTATGTTATGGGTCGGGGTCTACCCATCGCACACTGTATAGATTTTACATATTATTTACAATTCTCTCATTCCTTATTCTCTCATACAGTGGGCAACTAATCAATGATCAAGGTTTCTTATGGTAGCTGAATCTTTGAAAAACAAAAAATTGAATCTGCTCTCTCCATCAATCAAGGTCACTATTCTTTATAAATTTTGAATAAATATCCAATACATGTATTACACGATCAATTTTTGTCAGAGTTAATAGTTTAGATTCACATTTTATTTTGCCAAAGTAACATTATTAACACTTCATAGAATATTACAATATGGGTTCCATTCTTTTTCAAACATTTCTAGGTTTTCATCTTTTATTGCAAGACTTTCTAGTACTTTATATGTTCTTTTAAGTTTATTTTTAGCTCCACTGGCTGAAAGCCAGTCGAGCTTATGTCATGGCAAATTGTCCGTCGTGCGTGCGTCTGTGCGTGCGTTAACTTTTTCCTTTAAACAACTTCTTCTCCCTAACCACTTGGCCAATTTGGTTGAAACTTCATAGGAAGCATCCTCTCAATGTCCTCTCTTAAATTCCTTCAATTTTTTTTTATCCATCCATAATTCTGGTTTCCATGGCAACCAAAAGAAATAAATAGTGAAAACTTAAAAAATCTTCTTCTCCAAAAGTGTCAGGCCGATTTTCAAATAATTTTGTAGAAATGTTCCTTGGGTGACCCTTTATTAGATTCCTTCAAGAAATGTTGATTGGGCGAAAAACATGGCTGCCAGGGGGCGGGGCTATTTTGCCTTATATAGCTATAGTGAAAACTTAAAAAATCTTCTTCTCCGAAAGTGTTCAGCCGGTTTTCAAATAATTTTGTAGAAATGTTCATTGGGTGACCCTCTATCAGATTCCTTCAAGCCATGTTGATTGGTAAAAAAACATGTCCGCCAGAGGGCGAGGCTATTTTGCCTATATGGCTATAGTGAAAACTTAAAAAATCTTCTCCTCCGAAAGTATCCAGCCGATTTTCAAATAATTTTGTAGAAATGTTCCTTGGGTGACCCTTTATTAGATTCCTTCAAGAAATGTTGATTGGTTTAAAAACATGGCTGCTAGGGGGCGGGGCTATTTTGCCTTATATAGCTATAGTGAAAACTTAAAAATTTTCTTCTCCGAAAGTGTTCAGCCGATTTTCAAATAATTTTGTAGAGATGTTCCTTGGCTGACCCTCTATCAGATTCCTTCAAGCCATGTTGATTGCTAAAAAAACATGGCCACAAGAGGGTGGGGCTATTTTGCCTTATATGGCTAAAGAGAAAACTTAAAAAATCTTCTTCTCCGAAAGTGTCTGGCTGATATTCAAATAATTTTGTAGAAATGTTCCTCTATCAGATTCCTTCAAGCCATGTTGAATGGTTGAAAAATATGGCTACCAGGGGGTGGGGCTAATTTGCCTTATATGGCTTTAGTGAAAACTTAAAATATCCTCTCCTCCGAAAGTGTCGGGCCAATTTTCAAATAATTTTGAAGAAACATTCCTTGGGTGACACTCTACACAATTCCTTTAAGCCATGGTGGTTGGTAAAAAACATGGCCACCAGGGGGCAGGGCTGTTTGGAGATTTGATTTTTGCCTTATGGCCGTTAAGCGATACTGGCCCTCTTGGGCCTCTTGTTTAAATGTATTATTGATAATGGGGCCTCAACATGTTTTGTGTTAAAAATATAAAATTTTGTTTCTAATAATATGTATAATTGTACTGATGTTAGTTCATTTCCTATATTAAACAAGAAAGTTTCTTCGGAAATCTTGAAAGGATTTTCGTGAAATAACCAAGTTTTTAACTCATTTAAAATAGATTGTATCTTGGGGCAGGACCAAAGCATATGCGTTATAGTTTCCTCTTGTGAGCAGTAGAGACAAAGTGGACTATCTTTTATTTTTAGATCACCTAGAGCCAAAGGCTCAAGGTGAGCTATTCTGATCACTTTTTGTCCGTCCGGCGTCGTCCGTTGTATGTCGTCCGTCGTTAACATTTAGACATTTAGATCATCTCCTCCTTAACCACTTGACCAATTTCAACCAAACTTCACAGGAATGTTCCTTTGGTGAACCTCTTTCAAAATTGTTCAAAGATTTAAATTCCATCGAGAACTTTGGTTGCTGCGGCAACAGAAAAGGGGAAAATTGCCAAATCTTAAAAAATCTTCTTGTCTAAAAATTATTTTGCACAAATGTTCCTTGGGGTACCCTCTACCAAGATTGTTCAAATATTTCCGATCCATTGAAAAACATGGCCGCCAGGGGGCGGAGCTTATTTTCCTTATATGTGCATTGTTAAAACTTTAAAAATCTTCTTGTCCAAAAGTATTGGCCCGATTTGACAATTATTTTGCACAAATGTACATTGGGGCACCCTTTACCAAGATTGTTCAAATATTGCCGATCGGTTGAAAAACATGGCCGCCAGGGGGCGGAGCCTGTTTTCCTTATATGTGCATTGTTAAAATTTTAAAAATCTTCTTGTCAAAAAGTACTGGCCCGATTTAAAAATTATTTTGCACAAATGTTCCTTGGGGCACCCTTTACCAACATTGTTCAAATATTTCCGATCCGTTGAAAAACATGGCCGCCAGGGCGCAGAGCTTGTTTTCCTTATATGTGCATTGTTAAAACTTAAAAAATCTTCTTGTCCAAAAGTACTGGCCCGATTTGAAAATTATTTTCCACAAATGTTCATTGGGGCACCATTTACCAAGATTGTTCAAATATTTCCGATCGGTTGAAAAACATGGCCGCCAGGGGGCGGAGCCTGTTTTCCTTATATGTGCATTGTTAAAATTTTAAAAATCTTCTTGTCAAAAAGTACTCGCCCGCTTTGAAAATTATTTTGCACAAATGTTCCTTGGGGCACCCTTTACCAAGATTGTTCAAATATTTCCGATCCGTTGAAAATCATGGCCGCCAGGGCGCAGAGCTTGTTTTCCTTATATGTGCATTGTTAAAACTTAAAAAATCTTCTTGTCCAAAAGTACTGGCCCGATTTGAAAATTATTTTCCACAAATGTTCCTTGGGGCACCCTTTACCAAGATTGTTCAAATATTTCCGATCGGTTGAAAAACATGGCCGCCAGGGGGCAAAGCTTGTTTTCCTTATATGTGCATTGTTAAAACTTAAAAAATCTTCTTGTCCAAAAGTACTGGCCCGATTTGAAAATGATTTTGCACAAATGTTCCTTGGGGCACCCTTTACCAAGATTGTTCAAATATTTCCGATCGGTTAAAAAAAACATGGCCGCCAGGGGGCGGAGCTTTTTTTTAAAAAAAAAAAATAAAAATCTTCTTGTCCAAAAGTACTGGCCCGATTTGAAAATTATTTTGCACAAATGTTCCTTGGGGCACCCTTTACCAAGATTGTTCAAATATTTCCGATCAGTTAAAAAACTTGGCCGCCAGGGTTGCTGCAGCATCAGAAAGGTGGCAAAATGTCCAAGCTTTAAAAATCTTCTTCTTTGAATCTGCATGTCTGATTCCATTATAGTTTGGTAGAAATGTTCCTTAGGTGAGCCGCTACAAAGATCGTTCAAGGCATACTGTTTGGTTGAAAAAAATGGCAGTCAGGCGGCATCAGAAAAGGGGCAAAATGACAAAATTTGGAAATTCCATTTTTAGCTCCACTGGCTGAAAGCCAGTCGAGCTTATGTCATGGCGAATTGTCCGTCGTGCGTGCGTGCGTGCGTGCGTTAACTTTTTCCTTTAAACGACTTCTTCTCACTAACCACTTGGCCAATTTGGTTGAAACTTCATAGGAAGCATCCTTTCAATGTCCTCTCTTAAATTCCTTCAATTTTTAGCTCCACTGGCTGAAAGCCAGTCGAGCTTATGTCATGGCGAATTGTCCGTCGTGCGTCCGTGCGTGCGTGCGTAAACCTTTTCCTTTAAACGACTTCTTCTCACTAACCACTTGGCCAATTTGGTTGAAACTTCATAGGAAGCATCCTCTCAATGTCCTCTCTTAAATTCCTTCAATTTTTTTTGATCCATCCATAATTCTGGTTTCCATGGCAACCAAAAGAAAAAAATAGTGAAAACTTAAAAAATCTTCTTCTCTGAAAGTGTCAGGCCGATTTTCAAATAATTTTGTAGAAATGTTCCTTGGGTGACCCTTTATTAGATTCCTTCAAGAAATGTTGATTGGTCAAAAAAAAACTGGTCGCCAGAGGGCGGGGCTATTTTGCCTCATATGACCATAGTGAAAACTTAAAAAATCTTCTTCTCCGAAAGTGTTCAGCCGATTTTCAAATAATTTTGTAGAAATGTTCATTGGGTGACCCTCTATCAGATTCCTTCAAGCCATGTTGATTGGTTGAAAAATATGGCCGCCAGAGGGCGGGGCTATTTTGCTCTATATGACCATAGTGAAAATTTAAAAAATCTTCTTCTCCGAAAGTGTTGAGCAGATTTTCAAATAATTTTGTAGAAATGTTCTTTGGGTGACCCTCTATCAGATTCCTTCAAGCCATGTTGATTGGTTAAAAAATATGGCCGCCATGGGGTGGGTCTATTTTGCCTTATATGGCTATTGTGAAAACTTAAAAAATCTTCTCCTCCGAAAGTGTCAGGCCGATTTTCAAATAATTTTGCAGAAACATTCCTTGGGTGACACTCTACAAGATTCCTTTAAGCCATGGTGGTTGGTAAAAACTTTGGCCACTAGGGGGCAGGGCTGTTTGGAGATTTGATTTTTGCCTTATGGCCGTGGAGCGATACTGGCCCTCTTGGGCCTCTTGTTTTTGATCCTCTATAATTCTGGTTTCCATGGCAACCCAAAGAAAAAAATAGTGAAAACTTAAAAAATCTTCTTCTCTGAAAGTGTCAGGCCGATTTTCAAATAATTTTGTAGAAATGTTCCTTGGGTGACCCTTTATTAGATTCCTTCAAGAAATGTTGATTGGTCGAAAAACATGGTCGCCAGAGGGCGGGGCTATTTTGCCTTATATGACCATAGTGAAAACTTAAAAAATCTTCTTCTCTGAAAGTGTTGAGCAGATTTTCAAATAATTTTGTAGAAATGCTTTTTGGGTGACCCTCTATCAGATTCCTTCAAGCCATGTTGATTGGTAAAAAAACATGTCCGCTGGAGGGCATGCAATTTTGCCTTATAGGGCTAAAGAGAGAATTAAAAAAATCTTCTCCTCCGAAAGTGTCAGGCTGATTTTTAAATAATTTTGTAGAAATGTTCCTTGGGTGACCCTTTATTAGATTCCTACAAGAAATGTTGATTGGTGGAAAAACATGGCCGCCAGGGTCGGGGCTATTTTGCCTTATATAGCTATAGTGTAAACTTAAAAAATCTTCTTCTCCGAAAGTGTTCAGCCGATTTTCAAATAATTTTGTAGAAATGTTCATTGGGTGACCCTCTATCAGATTCCTTCAAGCCATGTTGATTGGTCGAAAAATATGGCCGCCAGAGGGCGGGGCTATTTTGCTCTATATGACCATAGTGAAAATTTAAAAAATCTTCTTCTCCGAAAGTGTTGAGCAGATTTTCAAATAATTTTGTAGAAATGTTCTTTGGGTGACCCTTTATCAGATTCCTTCAAGCCATGTTGATTGGTTGAAAAATATGGCCGCCATGGGGTGGGGCTATTTTGCCTTATATGGCTATGGTGAAAACTTAAAATATCCTCTCCTCCGAAAGTGTCGGGCCGATTTTCAAATAATTTTGCAGAAACATTCCTTGGGTGACACTCTACAAGATTCCTTTAAGCCATGGTGGTTGGTAAAAAATATGGCAACTAGGGGGCAGGGCTGTTTGGAGATTTGATTTTTGCCTTATGGCCGTGGAGCGATACTGGCCCTCTTGGGCCTCTTGTTTTTAAGTTCTTGTCTGATATTAAGGAAATTGAATATAAATCCTACTTCAGTGATCCTCTACATTTAATTTGTTCAAGCTGTTTTGATTAGTTACAAATCATAGCAACCTCGCGTCATCACAAAAGGGGTAAATTGAACTTTTAGCTACAAATGACAATTAACTCCTACCATTCCACTTGACCAATTTCAACATTACTTCACAGGAATGTTCCTTTGATGGTCCTCTTTAACTGAGTGTCCACTCCTTGCAGTTTCGTTTGAACACCTGATCAAATTCTCACAGATATTTGCAGTTAAATATTTGCTTCTAATTAACTATCATTCAGGTGATCGGTTTTAGGGCCATCTTGGCCCTCTTGTTATTTCATGTAAAAGGTGTCTATTTGATAAAATTCTGTGATTTATTCTTATCTGGAACCATTGTAATGTAGTATTTATTGGTTTTTGAAATGGGAATTTGTAGATATTTTTAGATCACCTGAGCCGAAGACTCAAGGTGAGCTATTCTGATCACTTTTTAGCTCACCTGTGCACGAAGTGCTCAGGGTGAGTTATTGTGATCGCCCTATGTCCGGCGTCCGTTGTCCGTCGTCCGTCAACATTTTCTCCTCTGTAACCGGTGGGTCAACTGGGATGAAACTTCACAGAAAGCATCCTCTCAATGTCCTCACCAGAATTCCTTAAAATTTTTGGGATCCATGCAGAATTCTGGTTTCCATGGCAACGAAATGAAAAAAACTTCAAAATTCTTAAAAAATCTTCTCCTCCGAAAGTGTCAGGCCGATTTTCAAATTATTTTGTAGAAATGATCCTTGGGTGACCCTCTATCAGATTCCTTCAAGCCATGTTGATTGGTCGAAAAACATGGCTGCCAGGGGGGGGGGGGGGGGGGCGGGCTATTTTGCCTTATATGGCTATAGTGCAAACTTAAAAAATCTTCTCCTCCAAAAGTGTCAGGCCGATTTTCAAATAATTTTGTAGAAATGATCCTTGGGTGACCCTCTATCAGATTCCTTCAAGCCATGTTGATTGGTCGAAAAACATGGCCGCCAGGGGGGCGGGGCTATTTTGCCTTTTATGGTTATAGTGAAAACTTAAAAAATCTTCAACATCTTCTCCTCAGTAACCCGGCAGTGGGTCAATTGGGATGAAACTTCACAGAAAGCATCCTCTCAATGACCTCACCAGAATTCCTTCAAATTATTGGGATCCATGCAGAATTCTGGTTTCCATGGCAACTAAACGAAAAAAACTTCAAAATTCTTCTCCTCCCAAATTGGTTGGCAGATTTTGAACTTATTTTGTAGAAATGTTCCTTGGGTGACTCTCTATCAGATTCCTTGAAGCCATGTTAATTGGTCGAAAAACATGGCCGCCAGGGGGGGCGGAGCTATTTTGCCTTATATAGCTATAGTGAAAACTTAAAAAATCTTCTCCTCCAAAAGTGTCTGGCCGATTTTCAAATAATTTTGTAGAAATGTTCCTTGGATGACCCTCTATCAGATTCCTTCAAGCCATGTTGATTGGTCGAAAATCATGGCCGCCAGGGGGGGCGGAGCTATTTTGCCTTATATAGCTATAGTGAAAACTTAAAAAATCTTCTCCTCCAAAAGTGTCTGGCCGATTTTCAAATAATTTTGTAGAAATGTTCCTTGGATGACCCTCTATCAGATTCCTTCAAGCCATGTTGATTGGTAAAAAAACATGGCCGCCAGGGGGCGGGGCTATTTTGCCTTTTATGGCTATAGTGAAAACTTAAAAAATCTTCTCCTCCAAAAGTGTCAGGCTGATTTTCAAATAATTTTGTAGAAATGTTCCTAGGGTGACCCTCTATCAGATTCCTTCAAGCTAAGTCGATTTGTCGGAAACTATGCCCGCCAGATGGCGGGGCTTATATAGCTAAAGTGAAAAAAAAAATCAGGTGAGCGATTCCAGGGCCATCATGGCCCTCTTGTTGTCCGTCGTCCGTCCGGCGTTAATTTTTAGCTTTAAACATCATCTCCTCCCAAACTCCATGGACAATTTCCGTGAAACATCACAGGACTGTTCCTCTGGTTGGCCTCTTTCAAAGTTGTTCAAAGATTTAAATTCCATTGAGAACTTTGGTTGCTGCGGCATCAGAAAGGGGGCAAAAGGTCCAAACTTTAAAAATCTTCTCCTCTGAATCTGCCTGTCAGATTCTAATATAATTTGGTAGAAATGTTCATTGGGTGACCCTCTATAAAAATTGTTCAAGCCATACTGATTGGTCAAAAAACATGGCCGTCAGGCGGCATCAAAAAAGGGGCAAAATGACAAAATTTGAAAATTTCATCATATCAACCAGGCATCATCACAAAAAGGGTAAATTGAACTTTTAGCTACAAATGACCACCATCTCCTACCATTCCAATAGACCAATTTTCACAAAACATCACAAGAATATTTTTTTATTATAACTTCATGTTTGATTTTTGATGGCCCCAGCTGCCACACAAATTCAAAAAATAGATTATTAATATGTTTTATAGTATTCTCGCTAGGATTAGGTAGTGTAAGGAAAAGATTATTAAGAATAGGTAAAAGTAATATTTTGATAACTGTTATTTTTCCCAAAGGTGTAAGGTACCTTCTTTTCCATAATTTTATTGAATTAAGTATTTTCGAGATTTTATCTTTGTAGTTTATAATATCTTGAATCTTTTTTAAATCTACGTCAAATGTAATACCTAACAGTTTAAATTGCTCACTTCCCCAAGACAGTTTCCATTTGGTTTCGATTGAGTCTGCACTATATTTTTTTGCCCCTATCCAAACTACCTGCGTCTTATCAAAATTTACATTTAATCCTGATATACAGTACAGCTCACGCGGAAAACGCATCGTCCACAAGCCACCGCGGACAAATCTCAACCCATCACAGCGATTTGATTTTATGTATCATCGCGGACGCAACAAGATAACCCCAGGGGGTTAATAAAACCGATAATCGTAGAGTTGCGGTGAAACCATCGCGGAATCGCGGTGACATTTCATTTTCTCGCCGTTTTGCTGGGATTTTTTTTTAATTTTTAATTTTTATTTCATTACAGTACGAATAAATGTTGTTGAAGAGGATAATGATTATAAATCAGTACTAACTATAAAGCAGCATATAATATTATGCGTAACAACTCAATTTATTAAAATTCGTCAATACAATTCCCCTAAACTTGATGTATTCTGTAAACGATACAACTACGTGATAATAAAACTGTTAATTCTGCCTGAAAGATGTGTAGCTTACTTTAAATCTCACTAATAAATGACGTAATTCCATTGTCAATCACCACAATTACCAAGCAAGCATTGTTCATTCTTAATCGCCTATAAATTATTTCTTTAAAACCTGTTTCAAAGTCGGCTGAATAACAAAAACAAAACCATAACAACCTTTGCAAACAAAGAAATTATAGCCCTAGGGTCAAAAATGACCCCTCCCCCGGGGGTCACTTGTTTAACATAGACTCATATAGGGGAAAAACTTTAAAAATCTTCTTGTCTAAAAGTAGAAGGCCCATGCCTTTGATATTTGGTATGTAGCATCATCTAGTGAATCTCTACCAAGATTGTTCAAATTATAGCCCTGGCGTCAAAAGTGACCCCTCCCCAGGGGTCACTTGTTTAACATAGACTCATATAGGGTAAAAACTTTAAAAAATCTTCTTGTCTAAAAGTAGAAGGCCCATGCCTTTGATATTCGGTATGTAGCATCATCTAGTGAACCTCTATTAAGATTGTTCAAACTATAGCCCTGGGGCCAAAAATGACCCCTCCCCGGGGGTCACTTGTTTTACATAGACTCATATAGGGGAAAAACTTTAAAAATCTTCTTGTCCAAAAATAGAGAGCCCATGCCTTTGATATTGGGTAGGTAGCATCATCTAGTGGACCTTTACCAAGATTGATCAAACTATAGCCCTGTGGTCAAAATGACCCCTCCCCTGGGGTCTATTGTTTTACAAAGACTCATATAGAGAAAAAACTTAAAAAATCTTCTTGTCTAAAAGTAGAGGCCCCAGGCCTTTGAGATTTTGGTATGTAGCATCATCTAGTAGACCTCTATCAAGATTGTTCATATTATAGCCTGGGGTCAAAAAGGACACCTCCCCGGGGGTCACTTGTTTAACATAGACTCATATAGGGGAAAAACTTTAAAAATCTTCTTGTCTAAAAGTAGAAGGCCCATGTCTATGATATTTGGTATGTAGCATCATCTAGTGAACCTCTACGAAGATTGTTCAAATTATAGCCCTGGGGTCAAAAATTACCCCTCCCCGGGGGTCACTTATGTTTTACATAGACTTGATTAGGGGAAATACTTTAAAAATCTTCTTGTCTAAAAGTAGAGGGCCCTGGCCTTTGATATTTGGTATGTAGCATCATCTAGTGGACCTCTACCAACTATGTTCCAATTATAGCCATGGGATAAAAAAATGACCCCTCCCCCGGGGGTCACTTGCTTTACTTAGATAAGGAAAAAACTTTAAAAATATTCTTGTCTAAAAGATATTTAGTAGGGATGGGACCGAGTACGCGAGTACCCGAGTACTCGGTCGGACGTCCGAGTACCGGTTATCAAAATAAGTATTCGAGTACTCGATTAATTATTTTCCATTTTTTCTATCTTTCATCTGATAAAAGTATGTTAAAGTAAATAAAAACTTAAAATGTATTGAATCTGTTTCTTATTGAGTTACTAAATAAGTCGGTAAATCAGCGGTGAAGGTAAATTAAACAAACAGCTAACACCTTTTCGTCTGAAGATGGTACTTAATCCATTTTAATCCGTTTAAATTGGCGGTTTGATTGCAATCGCGAGTCCTTTACGAACAACGTGACAAACAGGTAGTCAGCGATAACAATATAATCTCCAGTCGATTAGCAACCATATGTCAAACAACATGTCAAACATGGAGGGCCATCGGTTTTTCACACCTTCGTCGTAATAGTGCTTTCAATTGTCGACACGTTTTAATTGGATAGTGGTAAGAAATACAAATCACTATGATTCGATAAGAACTGTTGCAATTGATTGAGTAATTGTTCGTCAAATCATTAGAACCATTTCTATCATTCTTACCTATTCGAACGAAAAGGAAAACAACAAAATTACAACCATGCCTCCTGCTAAATCAGCCGTCTGGAAACATTTCAAGCGCACAGCAGACGACAAGTCCGTTAAATGCATGTAGTGCACATATTACGGACACCGGTTAATTCGAAAACCGAATGAAAAAAAAAAATTCTGTTTGTTGATTTATGTTCCTTATTTTCATAGATGATAAAGATATTCTTTTATTAAATGTATTGTTTATCATTCTTGGTATTGTTTTCCATCCACCATTTGACTTTCTTTTTGTCCGCGAATTTAAAGAGATATACAATCTGCACCCAAACGTTTGGATGTTTACGCCAATGCAAATTCTGGATGTATTTTTTGAATTATTTTGTTTTCAAAAATAAAACAACTATTTTTTCAAATATCAAATATTAAACGTAGAGGCGAAAACAAGCGCATGCTTGTTCTTAAAAAAATCAATTCAAGTTTAGTGCACGAAGACAATACTATTCGAGAGACAAGACGTTTGATGAACGAATTTACACGATGTGATTTCTTGCGAGTACCTGAGTACTCGATCGGAAGAGTTCACGAGTACCCGAGTACTTATATCGGTACTCGTTCCCATCCCTAATATTTAGTATGTAGCATCACCTAGTAGACCTCTACCAAGATTGTTCAAATTATAGCCCTGGGGTTAAATATTACCCCTTCCCAGGGGTCTCTTGTTTTTCATAGACTCATATAGGGGAAAGAACACTGAAAACTTTTTAAGTTTGATTAAATCAGGTGAGCGATATAGGACCATCATGGTCCTCTTGATTTCTTTTTGGCTTCACCCCGTCTGACATTCAATCAGATATTTCTGATCGCATTTTTGACTTGAGCAGCTTAAAATTTTGTCAGAAAGTTTGTCTTGATAGTATTGCCATCGGCGCTGAATGAGTTATGTCATAAATAGCCCATTCTCAGGTGAGCGATTCCAGGGCCTCATGGCCCTCTTGTTTCTTATATGTGTATCATGAAAACTTAGTAATCTTCTTGTCCAAAAGTACTTGCCTGATTTTAAAATAATTTGCCACTGATGTTCCTCTACTAAGAGGCTGATGTTATATACTGATGTTCCTTGTATGAATATATAGTGAAAACTTTAGAAAACTCAAAAGTAAAGGCCTGATTTTGAAATAACTTGGCACAGGTGTTCCTATGGTGACCATTACCAAGTTAAATCAGGTGAGCGATCCATGGCCATCATGGCCCTCTTGGTTTATTGTCTCGCCTTCTCGCCACGATGAAGTAGCGAAAGACTAAGGTTTTTCTTTTTTGGCGACAGTGGTGTCATCAAACATCAATGTTAAAGTTTCATTTTGTTTATTTTTCACAATAAGAACTAGTTGTATGGCTTTCAAATTTGGATCAAAAATACATCTATTACCCTTCTTCATATATATGGTCAAAGCTGATGACGGCGAGACATTTAATTAAGTGTTATTTTTGTCCTTTTGTTATGTAACATAATACACAATGACGTATTCACCAACATATTTACAAGTTTGCGTTTAACTGACATAGGTCAAAGGTCAAGGTCACAGTAACTATTATTTGCCTGTATGTCATGACATCATAGCTCTGGCGACTTTATTTCCTAATTGATTTTTAGCTCCACTGGCTGAAAGCCAGTCGAGCTTATGTCATGGCGAATTGTCCGTCGTGCGTGCGTGCGTTAACTTTTTCCTTTAAACGACTTCTTCTCCCTAACCACTTGGCCAATTTGGTTGAAACTTCATGGGAAGCATCCTCTCAATGTCCTCTACTAAATTCCTTCAATTTTTTTTGATCCATTCAAAATTCTGGTTTCCATGGCAACCGAAAGAAAAAAATAGTGAGAACTTAAAAAATCTTCTTCTCCGAAAGTGTCAGGCCGATTTTCAAATAATTTTGTAGAAATGTTCCTTGGGTGACCCTTTATTAGATTCCTTCAAGAAATTTTGATTGGGCGAAAAACATGGCCGCCAGGGGGCGGGGCTTTTTTGCCTTATATAGCTATAGTGAAAACTTAAATAATCTTCTTCTCAAAAAGTGTTCAGCAGATTTTCAAATAATTATGTAGAAATGTTCCGTGGGTGACCCTCTATCAGATTCCTTCAAGCCATGTTGATTGGTAAAAAAACATGGCCGTCACAGGGCGGGGCTATTTTGCCTATATGGCTAAAGAGCAAACTTAAAAAATCTTCTCCTCCAAAAGTGTCAGGCCGATTTTCAAATAATTTTGTAGAAATGTTCCTTGTGTGAACCTTAATTAGATTCCTTCAAGAAATGTTGATTGGGCGAAAAACATGGCCGCCAGGGGGCGGGGCTTTTTTGCGTTATATAGCTATAGTGAAAACTTAAAACATCTTCTTCTCCGAAAGTGTTCAGCCGATTTTCAAATAATTTTGTAGAAATGTTCATTGGGTGACCCTCTATCAGATTCCTTCAAGCCATGTTGATTGGTCGAAAAACATGGCCGCCAGAGGGCGGGGCTATTTTGACTTATATGACCATAGTGAAAACTTAAAAAATCTTCTCCTCCGAAAGTGTCAGGCATATTTTCAAATAATTTTGCAGAAACATTCCTTTGGTGACACTCTACAAGATTCCTTTAAGCCATGGTGGTTGGTAAAAAAAATAGCCACCACGGTGCAGGGCTGTTTGGAGATTTTATTTTTGCCTTATGGCCGTGGAGCGATACTGGCTCTCTTGGGCCTCTTGTTAGTTATTGTGATCGCCTTTTGTCCGGCGTCCGTCGTCCGTCGTGCGTCAACTTCTTTTCCTCAGTAACCAGTGGGTCAATTTGGATGAAACTTCACAGAAAGCATCCTATCAATGACCTCACCAGAATTCCTTCAATTTTTTGGGATCCATGCAGAATTCTGGTTTCCATGGCAACGAAACGAAAAAAACTTAAAAATTCTTCTTCTCCCAAACTGGTTGGCAGATTTTCAAATAATTTTGTAGAAATGTTCCTTGGATGACCCTCTACCAGATTCCTTCAAGCCATGTTGATTGGTCAAAAAACACTGCCGCCAGGGGGCGGGGCTATTTTGCATTATATGGCTATAGTGAAAACTTAAAAAATCTTCTCCTCCGAAAGTGTCAGACTGATTTTCAAATGATTTTGTAGAAATGTTCCTTGGG
The DNA here is from genome assembly GCA_031761405.1 of Serripes groenlandicus. Lineage (NCBI taxonomy): Eukaryota > Metazoa > Mollusca > Bivalvia > Cardiida > Cardiidae > Serripes > Serripes groenlandicus. The sequence continues at coordinate 187,900,282 of JASEVX010000001.1, forward strand.
TGACCCTCTATCAGATTCCTTGAAGCCATGTTGATTGGTCGAAAAACATGGCCGCCAGGGGGGGGGCGGGGCTATTTTGCCTTATATGGCTATAGTGCAAACTTAAAAAATCTTCTCCTCCAAAAGTATCTGGCCGATTTTCAAATAATTTTGTAGAAATGTTCCTAGGGTGACCCTCTATCAGATTCCTTCAAGCCATGTTGATTGGTCAAAAAACATGGCCGCCAGTAGGCAGGGCTATTTTGCATTATATGGCTATAGTGAAAACTTAAAAAATCTTCTCCTCCAAAAGTATCTGGCCGATTTTCAAATAATTTTGTAGAAATGTTCTCAGGGTGACCCTCTATCAGATTCCTTCAAGCCAAGTTGATTGGTCGGAAACTATGGCTGCCAGGGGGCGAGGCTTATATAGCTAAAGTGAAAAAAAATAAAAAATCAGGTGAGCGATTCAAGGGCCATCATGGCCCTCTTGTTATGAAACTAAACACATGTTCACCAGCATCCCCTATTGTATGTGTTTGCATTTCACCGCCCTAGGTTAAAGGTCAAGGTCACGGTGACCTTTTTAGCTCACCTGAGCTTTGCTCAAGGTGAGTTATTGTGATCGCCATTTGTCCGGCGTCCGTCGTGCGTCGTGCATCGTCCGTCGTGCGTCAACTTCTTCTCCTCAGTAACCAGTGGGTCAATTGGGATGAAACTTCACAGAAAGCATCCTCTCAATGACCTCACCAGATTTCCTTCACATTTTTGGGATCCATGCAGAATTCTGGTTGTCATGGCAACGAAATGAAAAAAACTTCAAAATTTTTCTTCTCCCAAACTGGTTGGCAGATTTTCAAATAATTTTGTAGAAATGTTCCTTGGATGACCCTCTGTCAGATTCCTTCAAGCCATGTTGATTGGTCGAAAAACATGGCCGCCAGGGGGGCGGGGCTATTTTGCCATATATGGCTATAGTGAAAACTTAAAAAATCTTCTACTCCCAAACTGGTTGGCAGATTTTCAAATAATTTTGTAGAAATGCTCCTTGGATGACCCTCTATCAGATTCCTTCAAGCCATGTTGATTGGTCAAAAAACATGGCCGCCAGGGGGGGCGGGGCAATTTTGCCTTATATGGCTATAGTGAAAACTTAAAAAATCTTCTCCTCCGAAAGTGGCAGGCCGATTTTCAAATAATTTTGTAGAAATGTTCCTTGGATGACCCTTTATCAGATTCCTTCAAGCCAATTTGATTGGTCGAAAAACAAGGCCGCCAGGGGGGCGGGACTATTTTGCCTTATATGGCTATAGTGAAAACTTAAAAAATCTTCTTCTCCGAAAGTGTCAGGCCGATTTTCAAATAATTTTGTAGAAATGTTCCTAGGGTGACCCTCTATCAGATTCCTTCAAGTCAAGTTGATTAGTCGGAAACTATGGCCGCCAGGGGGCGGGCCTTATATAGCTAAAGTAAAAAAAAAAAATCAGGTGAGCGATTCCAGGGCCATCATGGCCCTCTTGTTATGTTGTACGAAATGACATTTGGAACTGGCCTCCATACAACACTGATTTGTCACGAATAGAACATTTATTGAACATTCTTGATAGGCGTGTTCGAAGATGTCCTCAGACACCAGCAACGTTTCCAGCACTATGTCATGCTCTAGATGACTAGAAGGTGGAATGCTATCCCAATGGCTCAGATCAACAACCTGATAATGTCCATGACCACAGGGATACATGCAGGACTAACTGCTTACAGAGTTTACATCTTACAAATTCCAAATACAAATACAAATTCTCAATAATGAAATATAACGTCCAATATATTCATTTAAATTTGCTGTTGGATTTTTTCTTTCTGTTCAGTGTATATAGAGTAATATCATTGAAAACTTCTTTAGAAATGTCTGTTGAATCAGGTGAGCAATATAGGACCATCATGGTCCTCTGATTAACTTAAGACCACTCAAGATAAATCACAGAACTTAAGTTTACATGTTACACATAGCTCTTTAGAACATTGTCTCCACCTTGTATATATTTGAGATTAAAGCATACATGTATGAAAATCATTCAATTGAAGGATTGTATTCCAGGTATGTAAAAGTTGGTGATGAAGTGACCCAATTCCAGCGCATTTGTGAAGTACAGAGTGACAAGGCGGCTGTTGAGATTACCAGTCGATACGATGGCATTATCACTAAACTCTATCATGAAATTGATGATGTCGCGGAAACAGGAAAACCACTGGTTGAGATTGATACACCAGATTTGGCAGGAACCTCATTTGGTATGACATGATGTTGATTCGTAGTTTGTGCTCTTAATTTACAGAAACTTGTATGAGGTATCATGCCTGTTCTAGTGGGCAAGTCTAGAATCAAGTAACCACCATATTTGGTAATTTGTTTGATAGGACTTCTCTTCATAACTGTATATTTTCCTTGCAATCTATGGAGAGCCAACAAAATGTTCATTTAAATGTATTTGGTAACTTTTTGGCAATGCAGAACAAAATTATGTAACTTGTATACCCAACTTTTAATTAATTTAATTTCATTTCAAAAGCCATGGTTTTTAAAACCATGGCTTTTGATATAACTTTTTACAGGTTGAGATTGGCAATGACATTGACCGCAACATACATGTACATGAAGAACAACAACATTTTAATGTATAAATATTTGGGGGATTTTAAAACAGAATGACAACCATTGTTTCCATTTCATTTGAAATATGTTTTTCCTTCGATTTGTATGGTTACCAAGCCTTGAAGGCAAAAATATTTATTCATGCGAAAATGTTTATATCTCTTTATTTGTAAATGATGATTTTATATTGAAGTTTGTTATATAACATGTTTAAAAGACATATATTTCTAATAATTAGCATATTTTGTTATAAGAAGAATCAATGCTGTAGCAACCAACTAATTCATTTTACAACAAAATAAATTACCATTGTTAAAGATTTACATTATTATATTGCTTGAATCAAGATTTTACAAAGTTTTGAGACATGGCTGATTTGTGGACATTCCCACACCAATGACCAAGGTACTGACTGAATATCAAGAAAGTACACATACAGAGTGTTTAGTACACTGGAGTTTCAGTATAACGCGATATTAGGGGTCCAAGGTCTAGCATCGCGTTGGAATCTGTATCGCGAGTAACCATTAGAAATTAAAGGAATCACAAGTAATATGCCTCGGCATGCCAAAACCGGATACTCGTTAATCTCCACATTTTAACTGCAATGGCGATGAAAAATGTCTCAAAAGCTAACCTATTTTAGCAGGCCAGAATATGGTGTCTATATGTGCATATACTGTTGCTGTACTACGAATATAATCCTCACTTAATTTGATTTCGAAATTGGCTAATATAGAGGGTTGTAAAAAACAAACTCATTCCAACTCATTGCAATGTACGCTTGTTTTGAATGTCGTCTGCTGCTTTCAAATGAATAATCGAACATCTCCTTTCCTTACATTTTTATCTCTTAAAAGAAAAATAATTCTCAAAACCAAGTATATATAGCTTTAAATGCAAATGTAAAGACAGCGTTTGCAAACCTGGTGAGAAAAAGAAAAACTGCTTGTAATCAGCGATGCATCATTTTTAACCAGGTTTTCCGAAGGAAAAATCTGGTTATTAGTTTGGCGAAGTCGGCGGTCGGGCGTCAACTTTCCTTGTCCGGACCATAACTTTGTCATGCATAGAGATATTTTCAAATAACTTGGCACAAACATGCACCATATCAAGACGATGTGCCAAATGCAAAAAAAAAATCTGTAGATTCAAGGTCAAGGTCACAGTGATAAGAAATAGACTTTAATTGAACTTTTCTTGTCCGGACCATAACTTTGTCATGCATAGAGATATTTTCAAATAACTTGGCACAAACATGCACCATATCAAGACGATGTGCCAAATGCAAAAAAAATATCTGTAGATTCAAGGTCAAGGTCACAGTGATAAGAAATAGACTTTAATTGAACTTTTCTTGTCCGGACCATAACTTTGTCATGCATAGAGATATTTTCAAATAACTTGGCACAAACATGCACCATATCAAGACGATGTGCCAAATGCAAAACAAAACATCTGTAGATTCAAGGTCAAGGTCACAGTGATAAGAAATAGACTTTAATTGAACTTTTCTTGTCCGGACCATAACTTTGTCATGCATAGAGATATTTTCAAATAACTTGGCACAAACATGCACCATATCAAGACGATGTGCAGAATGCAAAAAAAAAATCTGTAGATTCAAGGTCAAGGTCACTGATAAGAAATAGACTTTAATTGAACTTTTCTTGTCCGGACCATAACTGTCATGCATAGAGATATTTTCAAATAACTTGGCACAAACATGCACCATATCAAGATGATGTGTCAAATGCAAAAAGAAAATCTGTAGATTCAAGGTCAAGGTCACAGTGATAAGAAATAGACTTTAATTGAACTTTTCTTGTCCGGACCATAACTTTGTCATGCATAGAGATATTTTCAAATAACTTGGCACAAACATGCACCATATCAAGACGATGTGCCAAATGCAAAAAAAAAATCTGTAGATTCAAGGTCAAGGTCACAGTGATAAGAAATAGACTTTAATTGAACTTTTCTTGTCCGGACCATAACTTTGTCATGCATAGAGATATTTTCAAATAACTTGGCACAAACATGCACCATATCAAGACGATGTGCCAAATGCAAAAAAAAAAATCTGTAGATTCAAGGTCAAGGTCACAGTGATAAGAAATAGACTTTAATTGAACTTTTCTTGTCCGGACCATAACTTTGTCATGCATAGAGATATTTTCAAATAACTTGGCACAAACATGCACCATATCAAGACGATGTGCAGAATGCAAAAAAAAAATCTGTAGATTCAAGGTCAAGGTCACTGATAAGAAATAGACTTTAATTGAACTTTTCTTGTCCGGACCATAACTGTCATGCATAGAGATATTTTCAAATAACTTGGCACAAACATGCACCATATCAAGATGATGTGTCAAATGCAAAAAGAAAATCTGTAGATTCAAGGTCAAGGTCACAGTGATAAGAAATAGACTTTAATTGAACTTTTCTTGTCCGGACCATAACTTTGTCATGCCAGGGGTTGAAAAAATTTCTATATGCCACTAGTCCTGTAGGACTAGTGCTATCAAATTTCTACTCGCCCTGAACTGAAAACCACTCGCCCATATAATATTTACTTTGCCATATTAATTAATGCTGAAAAGTATGTTTGCTTATGTAATTAATAGTTTTTGTTAAATAAACTTGATTGGAACAAATATTAAGATTGTTTTTTTCATGAACTTTTCTGATACACTTTGCCATGGCAGACTGACCGGATTTGGTATCGGCATTATGTTTTTCTACACAACATTTGTGTTTGGTACTTTTGTCATGAAAACGTAAACTTTCTTTTTTAAAATTAACGGAAATACCTTGAAATAGGTTTGACTTAGTGTCGGCAATAGATGGGTATGAGGTACATATCGCGCAAAACAGATGTAGGTCCCGAACCTCCGCCCACGGGAACTCTTCTAACCACGATTCTTGGATAACACGTTGTCTCTTTCCTTTGTCATAGCTCCTTTGATCCGATTTACGTTTTTCAATTCGTCGTTTAGACCGATCTGACTCTTTTTTCTCATCATCGCCTCCCCCGGCTTTACCAAAGAAAGATCGTATGTCCTTACTAGCCATTTTTGAGTTTGACAGATAGCGGGAGAAATACGAAGCGATGACTGGTTTGTTTATTGGTGATGGGCGGGTATAAAACACGTAGACCGTCGGATAACACGTGCTTTTTTTTATTTCATTATTTCGGTGTATCTTAAAATCCTAATTCCTGAGAACTTTTATCATAACATCAAATATCTGTACATGATCTAGAAAGATATACTTTAAAAAGCAAAAAAACAAAACGTATTAGAGCGGGTTTATTTTCGTTTACATTTTTATGTGATCCGCGTTTTATTCCATACCCTCAGCGATGATGACGCCTGGTAGCAAGTGTCTGAGTGACACTGATTGTTTTGTTTTACCGACGATGATACTTTTAAGTTTTTTAACATATTAAATCGCAAATACGCAACTACAAATAATACAGTACTATTTTGCAACTTATTATATATCAACTAGTGAACATGATCTGTTGATTTTTTACTCGCCATGTCGGACTAGTGTTTTGTGAAACCTCCTCGCCCAACACTAAAACATACTCGCCAATGCGAGCGGGCGAGTGTAATTTTCAACCCCTGCATGCATAGACTTTAATTGAACTTTTCTTGTCCGGACCATAACTTTGTCATGCATAGAGATATTTTCAAATAACTTGGCACAAACATGCACCATACCAAGACGATGTGCCAAATGCAAAAAAATAATCTGTAGATTCAAGGTCAAGGTCACAGTGATAAGAAATAGACTTTAATTGATATTTTCTTGTCCAGACCATAACTTTGTCATGCAAAGAGATATTTTCAAATAACTTGGCACAAACATGCACCATATCAAGATGATGTGCAGAATGCAAAAAAAAAATCTGTAGATTCAAGGTCAAGGTCACTGATAAGAAATAGACTTTAATTGAACTTTTCTTGTCCGGACCATAACTGTCATGCATAGAGATATTTTCAAATAACTTGGCACAAACATGCACCATATCAAGATGATGTGTCAAATGCAAAAAGAAAATCTGTAGATTCAAGGTCAAGGTCACAGTGATAAGAAATAGACTTTAATTGAACTTTTCTTGTCCGGACCATAACTTTGTCATGCATTGAGATATTTTCAAATAACTTGGCACAAACATGCACCATATCAAGATGATTTGTCAAATGCAAAAAGAAAATCTGTAGATTCAAGGTCAAGGTCACAGTGATAAGAAATAGACTTTAATTGAACTTTTTTTGTCCGGACCATAACTTTGTCATGCATAGAGATATTTTCAAATAAGGCACAAATATGAACTATATCAATATGATGTATCACATGCAAAACTTTTGTCTGTAGCTTCAAGGTCAAGGTCACAGTGACAACAAATTGAGATATGCACATTTTTTGTGTTTAGCTTCCAGGTCAAGGTCACAGTGACAGAAAATATACTTTACTTGAACTTTTTTTGTTCAGACCATAACTTTACCATGCATATAGATATTTTCAAATAACTTCGCTCAAATATGCTCCATATTAAATAACTTGGCAATTTAAAAGAGTATAGCATAGATATGAGTAAGTTTCATAACCTCGGGCCCTGGATCTAGTTTGTTTGCAAAGGCATAAACACGTTACTATCAAGTAAAGGGTTAAGGCAGATCACTGATTATCAACCTGGCATTAGGGACCCTAAAATGTGGCTGCTTACAACAAAAGGTTGCTTATATCTTTTATCTATTATATGTTCTTAATAAATGAGACCATCAACACACGATTGACTGTATTGAACTGATATTTGTTAGATAAAATTGTGATATATTTAATTGACAAAGTAATTATGATTATTCATCAATAGAAATATTCCCTGTTACTTGAATTACTAGCTTTGATTAACTATTAACAGAAAGATTTGACAGATCTGTTAATTCTTAATCAAACACCTTCCATTATAGAAAACCTGGTTTTATGGAATTTCCATGTCTTGTTATTTGTTTGGTGCGTAGCCAAACAATATATAGACGGCATTTCGAGCCCTGTTTCTTAAGTCAAAAGTTTTGATTATTGATACGCCCTGAATGTAGTTCCAATTACATGCGCTTATCTTTCAAATATACCACGATCTATGCAAGAATTAATGTCTATTTTAAATAAGTGTTATAACTTCGTTCTGCAGTTACAAAAGAAATTGGAAATAAAATGAAACATTGTATTTTAAAACATTAACGCGGAGAAATTTATAAAGCTCAATGAGTGAACTGCTACAGGGAGAACTATTTCCGATTTAAGCTCCAGATACGGCATTTAAATTTTCAATCACGCATTGAAAATATAGATAAAAACAGAATTGAAAATATTTTCTTTGTGTCTTGTCGGCCATATAAATATAGTATAAAGAATTAAAAAAACAAATATGTGTGTCATAAAATGCATTTAAAATGAGAGTAACACATTTGCAGAGAAATCGTGATCGTCGAATTCTATTTATAAATACAACGGTATTGGGGGAGGGTCTAAAGTGCGGACGCTATCTGCGGACAAATACATTATAGAGGGAAAATGCGGACAAATGCAATATAGAGGGAAAATGCGGACGCTATAGAATATAGAGCAAATCTGCGGACGCTATGATTTGTTGTAAAAAATGTTTAATTAAAGATGGGCAAATGTGTATAATTTGTTACATATGATCATATCCGGGGTTTTCTTTGTAAATATATAATGTGTTTGATTGCTTTTATCAGTGATATAGATTAAACAAAAAATCGAGAGCATGCTGAAATGGAATCTCTTTGTAAAGTGTTTTAACGAATTTTCTCTTTATATCATATCTATACTATAGATATCAATAACGAGGATTGATGGATTGATTTTCCGATAAGTAAATGTCTTTTGACGCATCTGCAGCGGACGAAATTTGAAAACATTGCAAGAATAGAATAGGTTGCTAGTAACTAGCCATAGGTTTTGCTTCAATTATATCCTCTCCTTTACAATCAATTGAAGGGTCATGTGTTCTAGTTATTGTTTGGCCTCTTCATTTCCTACTTTGTAACTTTCAACAGTTTTCCATGTGCCATACTACGAGGCAAATTATCTATGCAACATTCTATTTTGTAGGGTACTTGGAAGTGGCAGAAAAATTTAAATAACAAATAAACAATAAGTATATATATATATACAACACTTTTAATCTTAATTTGTTTCTAGTAATTATATATATATACCACAATAATACTAATCTATAACAAATTAATTAAATGTTTTTTTCTTGCTGTGTAAACAGTAAAAAGCAACATATATTGAAATATTGTGGGAAAAGGAGAATTTGCTTATTTAAACAATTTCTTAATTCTCATAACCTTTCTTTACCGTCGTATAAACCAAATTTGTATTTGAAGGCTGTTATAAGTAAAAAACTTAAATGTTGCCAATTTAATCACATATCATATCATTATAATAGCCAAATAATTAACAAAAGTTACAGTTAACGTCCGCATCTGTTGTCGAAATATCCACAGGTGCATTAACACAAGATTTGTGAAACCAATTTGTGCATATATCACATTGTACCATGACGGTATCGACACATCCCGGCAAGGGTTTGTTCCCGGAACACATACTCGATTTAATCTCTACTTGGTCAAAATTGAGGATAAGGGGGCCTTTTCAAGGGCAGTTATAAGTGATAGATTTATGTGGACTTAATTGATTATCATTATGACAAGATAATTGAACATGGTCAGATTTTTCCTATCAAACTGTAAGAACATAAAACATGATAATTGTATTTACAAAACTTACTCTCTAAGATTGTAATAAAGATATATAATACTTTTTTAAAAAAAGTTTATAATAAAGAGTTCCAAAGTCATCTACAAAATAAATCTATAATTTACCCTTTACAATGCCCCCTAATTCTCTAATACACTTTAAGTCGAGTAGGCGTTCCGGGAACACACCCCGGCAAGTTACAAATACATATATGTGTATGATAGGTTTATTGGGAAAAGGGGTTACATTTATAATTTGTTTGGAATGACACTCGTACACAATGGTAATTAACAGTGTATGGTCACGCATCCTTAATTGATTTGGCAAGCTTAAACACCCTTTAAAGGAAACTGCGGCCAGCTTAGGTGTATACTGTAGAGTAAAATGCGGACGGCACAGGTATTGGTTTTCTCTGGAGCATTTAATCTTTTTATAATGCAAATGAATTCAAAAGCCTCTGAAGTCTGAAGCATGTTTCTTTTAAAATGCTCATATAAATATTAGTACTGCCTTTTTCCACAATATTTTCTACATGATTTCAATTACTCTTTCATTTGGATAGATGTTTCTTTTTTAGCTCACCTGAGCACGAAGTTCTGAAGGTTAGTTATTGTGATCTCCGTTTGCCCGGCGTCTGTCGTCCGTCAACATCTTCTCCTCAGTAATGAGTGGGTCAATTGGGATGAAACTTCACAGAAAGCATCCTCTCATTGACCTCACCAGAATTCCTTCAAATGTTTGTGATTCATACAGAATTCTGGTTTCCATGGCAAACTGGTTGGCAGATTTTCAAATTATTTTAAAGAAGTGTTCCTTAGCCGCCAGGGGTCGGGGCTTTTTTGCATTATATGGCTATAGTGTAAACTCAAAAAATCTTCTCCTCCAAAAGTGTCAGGCCGATTTTCAAATAGTTTTGTAGAAATGTTCCTAGGGTGACCCTCTATCAGATTCCTTCCAGCCAAGTTGATTGGTCGAAAAACATGGCTGCCAACGGGCGGGGCTTTTTTGCCTTATATGGCTATAGTGAAAACTTGAAAAATCTTCTCCTCCGAAAGTGTTTGGCCAATTTTCAATTATTTTTGTAGAAATGTTCATTGGGAGACCATTTATCAGATTCCTTCAAGCCATGTTGATTGGTCGAAAAACATGGCCGCCAGGGAACAGGGCTATTTGGCCTTATATGGCTATAGTGAAAACTTGAACAATCTTCTCCTCCGAAAGTGTTCGGCCAATTTCATATTTTTTTGTAGAAATGTTCATTGGGAGACCCTCTATCAGATTCCTTCAAGCCATGTTGATTGGCCCTCTTGTTAAGAAGGAAGCTTTTGAGTAATATTTTAGAAAACCCTTGGTCAATTTTTATAACCCCGGAATCATAGATTCGGAGGGCATATAGTTTTTGGTCTGTCTGCACGAAAAAAACTTTAACCTTGACCACTTCTTTTGAACCATACCAGGTATGGCTACCATATTTCACATGTGTATTCCTTGTGACATGACCTTTCTGTCAGTACCAACATTTTTGACGTTGCAACCTTGACCTTTGACCTAGATGTTGCCATTCTCGAAAAAAACTTTAACTTTGGCCATTACTCTTGAACCATAACAGGTACGGCTACCATATTTCACATGTGTATTCCTTGTGATATGACCTTTCTGTCAGTACCAACATTTTTGACCTTGCGACCTTGACCTTTGACCTAGATGTTGCCATTCTCGAAAAAAACTTTTAACCTTGGCCATTTCTTTTGAACCATAACAGGTACGGCTACCATATTTCACATGTGTATTCTTTGTGACATGACCTTTCTGTCAGTACCAACATTTTTGACCTTGCGACCTTGACCTTTGACCTAGATGTTGCCATTCTCACAAAAAACTATAACCTTGACCACTACTTTTGAACCATAACAGGTATGGCTACCATATTTCACATGCGTATACCTTGTGACATGACCTTTCTGTCAGTACCAACAATTTTTACCTTGCGACCTTGACCTTTGACCTAGATGTTGCCATTCTCGAAAAAAACTTTAACCTTGGCCATTCCTTTTGAACCATAACAGGTACGGCTACCATATTTCACATGTGTATTCCTTGTGACATGACCTTTCTGTCAGTACCAACATTTTTGACCTTGCGACCTTGACCTTTGACCTAGATGTTGCCATTCTAAAAAAAAACTATAAACTTGACCACTACTTTTGAACCATAACAGGTACGGCTACCATATTTCACATGCGTATACCTTGTGACATTACCTTTCTGTCAGTACCAACAATTTTTAACTTGCGACCTTGACCTTTGACTTAGATGTTGCCATTCTCGAAAAAAACTTTAACCTTGATCACTACTTTTGAACCATAACAGGTACGGCTACAATATTTCACATGTGTATACCTTGTGACATGACCTTTCTGTCAGTACCAACATTTTTGACCTTGCGACCTTGACCTTTGACCTAGATGTTGCCATTCTCAAAAAAAACTTAACCTTGACCACTACTTTTGAACCATAACAGGTATGGCTACCTTATTTCACATGCGTATACCTTGTGACATGACCTTTCTGTCAGTACCAACAATTTTTACCTTGCGACCTTGACCTTTGACCTAGATGTTGCCGTTCTCGAAAAAAAACTTAAACCTTGACCACTTCTTTTGAACCATAACAGGTACAGCTACCATATTTCACATGTGTATACCTTGTGACATTACCTTTCTGTCAATACCAAAATTGTTCACCTTGCGACCTTGACTTTTGACCTAGATGTTGCCATTCTCGAAAAAAACTTTAACTTTGACCACTACTTTTGAACCATAACATGTACGGCTACCATATTTCACATGTGTATTCCTTGTGACATGACCTTTCTGTCAGTACCAACATTTTTTACCTGGCTACCTTGACCTTTGAGCTAGATGTTGCCATTCGGGGGCATCAGTGTTTCACAAACAAATCTTGTTTTTTTTTGTAACCAAAATTGGTAAATACTTAGATGAGTGAGTCGGGCCATAATGGTTATACATTTGTTTTACATGTCTTTTGAAGCTTGGTAATTAAATATAATATTCACATGTATGTCTCATGATTTATTTTTACTGTTGTGTCATTTATTCTTTTACCCGAAGTTGTAATATTTATAAACAATGCATAGTTTATAAATTACATATCTATGCAAAGGCAAATGTTTGAACAGTTTTATTTACCCAAACAAATCCTGTGCCCTCAGCGCTTTGATCTTTCTATTCCTCACATTTTTTTCTAGTTTCAAAGTTGTTAAACAAAGGAAAAATAAAATATGTATGTTCATACCCTTTAAAAAATCCTTTACAATTCAAAGTTAATTTATCCAATTTCAAACAAATGTACTAATTTCTCCTTTTGTCACAATGCTATCAAAAGAAGTCTGCTGCAGATGCTTTTGTGATCACCCTTTGTCCGTCGTCTGTCCACAATTTCTTGTGAACATGATAAAGTCTTCATTTATTATCCGATGTTTATTAAACTTATTCAGTACATGGATATCCATGAGAGCTCGGTTCCTTTTGAAAAGCACGGGATTATGGCCCTTTAAATTGGCAAAATTGCTATAATTGACCTGGTGAACAAAATATAGAGGATAATTGTTTGTTTCAGTGTATTATCGAAATTTCTTTCATCAAGTGAAAAGCAAAGGTGATATTTTCAAGATTGGCATAGCCACAGGTGAAAATATAACCCTTTGCTTTTCACGAGATGAAAGAAATTTCGATAATACACTGAAACAAACAACTATCCTATTTCTTTAATGCTTTAAATGAGTTTTTTGAAAGTGCTGAGGTGTAAAACGTCACATAACGTATGCCGACTTAGTAATTAATACCCCCGTATTGAGCCCCAGTCGTAATTCATTCCCCATATGTAACCCCAGTCGATTTACAAGATGCTGGCGTAATGCGGTCAATATATCAGGTGATTTTTTTAAAGTTGACACTTTTGTTTAATTTTAACGGGTAATATTGATGAAAACTCATTTTACTTTTTAAAAGAAATATTTTGAGTGACAAACTATAATTTAAATTGTATTCCGGGCGAGCCATATCTACGGAACTCTTACATCAGTTATTTATGCAGATGAAATTTATCTGCCCCTTGATGAATTGTTTGGAAGGTCTCGCTTAAAAAAGTCCTGTGTATTTTAACCATATCTTTTAAATGTAAAGGATTATAATTATTTCATTTGTCAATATCTCGGAGATTTATTGGATGGAAGCCATTTGCAAAGAAAATTTCAGTAAAAACTGATCGACTTGATCGACAACTTGTGTTCTTACAAGATTGCTAGATATATATTGAGCATGAACATAGGCGACGTACATCTACTCTAAAACTCTTTTCTTATGATCACATTACATTTGATTTATTCGATGCCTGTTACTCGTAACATTCTTACATTTGTTTACTATGCCTGCAAACAAAACGCAAAAAGGACAATGTGTAAATATGAAAATCTAGCTTCATTTTGGTGTTCCTCCCTTGTAAACCTAATTTGAACACTCCTGATTATAGGCATACACACACGATTATCCACAGTAGTTATTAGTATCAAAATCATTCAAGCTAGAGAATGATATTGCATACATATACTATATAAAATAACGATGGATCTACAGTAAAGTACAGGTTCTTGCATATGTGTAGAAAAATATGTTGATTTGTGTATTGATTCAATGACATCACTGGTAAAGGGAAGTAAAGCTTGCCAATATACGTACTCTTTCAATCATATGTTGTTTCCCTTGTTCTCAACAAGTGATATATATTCACTATTTGTAATTCTTTACTAACGGGTTTCCCTGGGGTCAGATAAGATAAGATTTTAAAATCACTGCAACTATCATTTCAATATAAACAGTGACTTGTGTTGATTTACGTCATTAGATGTGTTATCATAGATTTAGATACGCAGATCATCTTTATTGTATCATAAAGTTGAGTTGTTACTCGTTTTGAGACTCTTTTTTAGCTCACCAGAGCACGAAGTGCTCAAGGTGAGTTTTTGTGATCGCCTTTTGTCCGTCGTTCATCGTCCGTCATCAACATTTGCTTTTTAACACTAGAGGCAACATTTTGCATCCAATTTTCATGAAAGTTTATCAAAACATATATCTCCATCAAATCTAGGCCAAGTTTTTGTAGAGCAATTAAATTAGGACCCTAAAACACTTACTCAGGCGAGTGATATAGGGCCATCATGACCCTCTTGTTTATACTTAAACAACCGTTTCTTGTGTTGAGACTGTTATACTCAATTATACGCATTGATTGTATTGAACAGTTCAACCGACATGTTTATAAATTTACAGGGGAAGATGATAAAGTTGTATTGCACAGTTCAACCGACATGTTTATAAATTTACAGGGGAAGATGATAAAGTTGTATTGAACAGTTCAACCAACATGTTTATAAATTTACAGGGGAAGATGATAAAGTTGTATTGAACAGTTCAACCAACATGTTTATAAATTTACAGGGGAATATGATAAAGTTGTATTGAACCGCTCTACCAACATATTTATAAATTTACAGGGGAAGATGATAAAGTTGAATTGAACAGCTCAACCAACATGTTTATAAATTTACAGGGGAATATGATAAAGTTGTATTGAACCGCTCTACCAACATGTTTATAAATTTACAGGGGAAGATGATAAAGTTGTATTGAACAGCCTTACAAACATGTTTATAAATTTACAGGGGATGATGATAAAGTTGTACTGAACAGCTCATCCAACATATTTATAAATTTACAGGGGAAGATGATAAAGTTGAATTGAACAGCTCAACCGACATGTTTATAAATTTACAGGGGAAGATGATAAAGTTGTACTGAACAGCTCGACCAACATGTTTATAAATTTACAGGGGAAGATGATAAAGTTGTACTGAACAGCTCAACCGACATGTTTATAAATTTACAGGGGAAGATGATAAAGTTGAAGACAGCTCAACCGACATGTTTATAAATTTACAGGGGAAGATGATAAAGTTGAAGACAGTTCATCTTCCAGTTCTAGCTCCAGTGACAACGAAGATTCTATGATACAAAAAATCAGAGGACGGAAAGTTTTGGCTACACCAGCTGTGAGAAAAATGGCAATGGAAAACAGGGTTTGTAATTTACTTGTTTCTTGGCTGACCTATAACACAACTTAAGCCTTCATGACATGTAAGAATATCTGTGAGAAGTTGAGATGTTTTATCCCAAATTTCTATATAAGAATCATCTTCTCTTTAAGTTTTCTCCCTTATATCAATTACCAAGAAACTACATTCTATATCCAATCTTCATTAAAATTCATCAAATCTCGGTCAAGCTCTATTCTTGGTCATTCAGGTTCAAAATCCTGGTTACCTGACTTAATAAAAGCTTTTGAACACTTATTTAAGTTGAACACTGTAAAGGCACCCTACATAGTCCGCAAATTTATAAATATATTTTTTTTATGTAACAGGTATAGCAATGTGGTTCAAGCATTCTTTTACAACTTTTTTGGTGGGGCATCTTGATTCAACAAATTAACTTGTTTAAGTTGTTCTACTTTCGAAATCTTCCACACCTCCTTCTTTGATCTCTCTAACTAACAATTTGGTCCCTCATGCTATATTTATTATATTAGAATAGATTACATGCGTTTAGATGGAACATGTAAATTGTCACTTTCACAGTAGATTATACCTAATTAGGATGATTAGTAAATGAGAATATTTCGATTAAAATGTCATGATTACATATGGGATGATGTGTTTAATTGTTCCATTTTTGGAAATCTAAAGAGAATAAGCTAGCTTTATTTTACCTGTAAACATTGATATAGGTCTCATGTATATAAACAATGTACATTCTTTTATTTCTTGACAATTTAAATTGATATCTGATAAAGATTCAGAAATAAAACTGTAGATCAGTTTTCTCTTTTCATAGGTAGTTATTGTTCCCATGTAATAAAAGTGAATCGATCAAAAGAAAACACTCCCATATTCTTACTCACTTGATTTCATTTCAATCGCACAAACAACATGTATATAATCAGGCTAAAGCACTTCTTTGTACTGTCCAAAAATGAATTGTTGAAGTTTTTATCATGGGTCCTGCGACTTCAAGTCTGCAAAGTTTGATTGTAATTTCATAAGAATGGTTTGACAAAAAAATGGTCAATAAATTTGGTTATGTTTGCTAACTCCAAGTATGAATTGCACTCTCTAGTGCTGGGTTGATTTATCAAACATGGCTACTAAGTTTAAACAAAATCAAGTTTAAGTTTATGCAAACATAATCTCTTGTCCATTTAGAATGAAGGTGTAAATATATTTTTTGTGTTACCATATCCTGGCATTGTGTACTATGTTCTGTTCATCAGTGTGTATGCTTGTCCATCCCACTTTTACTTTATAGTGGCAGGTGCCATAAAGATATTTTCCTTCAAACACAATGTGGTTCAGGATTCAGTCATGATCTTTCATTATCCCTGTCTAAAGGCGGATATGATATTGGTTGGGCATCGTCCGTCCAGAGCCATATCTAATGCATGGTTGGATGAATTTGTTAGAAACTATATGGAAATGTCAGCCGGCAAGTTTCACTAAGATTGTAAGATTTATAAATTCTGCACGTTCTAGTTTTATTAATGGAAAAGGAGATAAACCTCTTTGAAATCTTAATTAGCTTTAACTCCCTTTAATCAATGGTATTATCTGGATTACCTTATGAACACTTTAGAGGCCACATTTTATATCCAACATTCATGAAGCTCACAAGATCATTCATCTCGGTCATGTGGGGTAAAATCTAGGTCACCAGGTCATGTTTTAGAAACCCCTGCGGATAATGTGAGGCCTCATTTGTCATCAATGCTGAATAAAAGTTCATCATGTCTAGTTTATGTTTGGTCAAAAACTAAGTCACTGTCGAATTGAACACATTGCAGCCATAGTCCAGATTCATTCTTACAAAAATATTATTGGCGTGGGTATCTCAATTTAAAGAATTAACTTGTTGGATTTGAGTTACCTTTTCACATATTTCATTAGGGATACTGTATTATTTTAAGTTTATTGCGTTTTCTACCTTTCTCACACATGAACTGCGCACATTATTCTTCAGAAGCAATGTCTACCTTCATGATGGAACCAGACGACCCATATCACAATGACATTTGTCTATCATTGGAAAAAATTAACGTTAGGCTGAGGTTCAAATTCACCACTCCTGAATTGATGGCTCACATCGTTACTGACTGAGCTATTGTGGCTCAACTAGTACCGGTATGTGACATGGAGAAGAAATCAAATATAGTTTTTCTCCTTTCAGATTTTATTGCATGAAATTCAAGGTACAGGGAAAGATGGTAGGGTGCTTAAAGAAGATATTTTAAGATACCTGGCTCAAAAATGTAGTCCAGATGTGCAAAGTAAGTTTTACTGTTTATCCGTTACAGAGGTACAAGTGTGAGGAATATACAGCTTGTTTATCCAACAATATCTCTCTCATTATCAAACCAAACCCTAGGATGAGGGTTAGAGGGTCAAATAAACAGAATCAAAATTGGCCCCATCCCGGGGAGCACCTGTTTTACATGGAGATTCATAGGGAAACTTTGAAATCATGAACATTAGAAGTTTATTTAAATTCAGAGTTTCATACATCATAAGAAAAAGAGAGGTTGCAGAATTTAAGTACAGAATTTGTCCTTTTTGCACAAGTTTATCAAAGCTCTGGATAAGAGCAATATATATATAAACTTACTTATTTATTTTACATCAATTGTGAAACTTACTTTTAGCTTATATTTATCTTACTCAATTCCTGCTTTTTAGCTCCACTGGCTGATAGCTTATGTCATGGCGAATTATCCATCGTTTGTGTGTGCATCCGTTAATTTTTTGCTTCAAACGACTTCTCCTCCCTAAACACTTGGCCAATTCGGATGAAACTTCACACCATTTGTGTGAAATAATCCGAAAGGCAGAGCTTGATCCATACAGGATTCTATACAAGGATATTTTGACCAAGAGGCTGACACTTTTCCATAAGAAAGATATTGTGGTGAAGGAGTAGTTCCTCTGTATCTTGGTCTCTGATCTGTTTATAAACTCTAAAGTTATGTAAATTATTGATACTGATCGGCACTATAGGCCTATTAGTCAAGAAACCACTGACACAGATTCTGCATTTGGAGTTGATTCAAAGATGTGCAGGCTCATCTATAAATTAATCCTTTGCTACATAAAGCAAGTTTACAGCTTATAACATTCCCAAAATTAGGTAAAAAATATCGGATTTCTATAAATGAAAGTACAATGATTGAATAAAAATGAAAACAAATTGGCAAAAGGAGATATTGCTCAATATGAGCAATTTCGTCTTTTGCCACATGTTTAGCTCACCTGTGCATGAAGTGCTAACGTAAGCTATTGAAATTGTCTTTTGTTTGTCGTGCATCGTTGGTTGTGCATATTCAAACAATTTCTTTAAAACCACAGCTCCTAAATCGCTTGGCCAAATTTGACGCAAAATTGACACAATATGTTCCTTGGGTGTTGGGCTTTCAGAATTGTTCAAAGAAACTAATTCCATACAGAACTCTGGTTGACATGGCAACTGAAAGGATTTTTAAAAAAAATCCTCTTGTCTGAAACTGAAAGTCCTAGGAATGTAGGAATGTCTAGTGGTCCTCCAGCCAAGATTGTGCAAACTATGCCACTGGGATCAAAATTGGCCCAGTCTGGGGGTCACATGTTTTACATGAAGATTCATAGGGAAAGTTTGAAATCTTCTTGTCCAAAACCAACAGGCCTACAGCTTAGATATTTGGTATGTAGCATTGTCTAGTGGTCCTCTTCAAAGACTGTTTATATTGTGCTCAGCCATAATTGGCCCTGCCCATGGGGACACCTGTTTTACATAAAGAAGAGAAGATTTAGGAAAAAAGTCTTATCTAAAACAGGCCTATCAATTTTATCATGTGAAAGTGGAGCTATACTTGACATTGGTCCTCTTTTATTAGCTTACCTGACCACATCACACATCATATTGCATAGCTCAGGTGAGCAATCTAGGGCCATCATGACACCCTTGTTTTCAAAAGTGGTCTGCTGCAGAGATGTAGGAAAGTTTTAAGTTTGCTGGTGTTACTTTGCCAAATAATGTCTGTATTTACCCTAGGTGTTAGAGAGCCTTCCACATCTACAACAGAGCCCATGAGAACAGTTCCTGTTCCTGCCCCATTAAGGATACCCGAGAAGATAGAGACAAGACAAATACTGGAGAAGAACCACACTGAACCCATCAAGGGTATGAGGAAAGCCATGGTTAAAACTATGACAGCTGCTCAAGCAATTCCCCCATTTGGTTATTATGATGAGATTGATGTGACACAGCTGGTGAAATTACGGGCTGATATAAAGGATGCAGCATTGGCTAGAGGAGTGAAGTTTTCTTATATGCCAGTATTTATAAAGGTTAGGATGTACATTTAGTATCCAGGAATGTCAAATAAAACGCCATCTGTTTGGTTTTTTGAAACCGTGTTTAAATATTGTAGAATAAAAATCACCGTGGTTTGAAATAGCAATTCATTATCTGCAAAACTGAAGACTTACTTACTATTTGACATTGAATGGTTATATTCTATGTATTATTTCTAAATACATAATCTATATCAGAAAGGATAATTGTTAATCTTGACTACGCCAAAAAAAAAATCATGAACATTTGTTATCATGAAATACACCCATTGGTTGTTATATGTTACTTAAATATTGAGTCATATTTTGTGCCTCTTTTATTTATTTCTTAACCCTTTCCTTCATATATCAAATCTTCAGCAGACGACTTTGAAAATATTTAGTATGAAATATGGAGACAATAAAAAGAACAATTATTGAATCAAGTTAAAATAAATTGTGGCAAAAGCTCATTATGTCTCTTTTTGTCACAATGTTTTCAGAAGTGGTCTGCTGCAGAGGCGTCAGAAAGGGTCTGTATGTGGGAAAGGCTTAATCAAACTGATACTGATAACTTTTCATTCCTCTACCATGGACAAATTACTAAAATGTTGGAAAGAAAGGAAAACAAATCTTTATATACTGCTCCAATGTATTTCATTGAGGAATTATGTTTGCTTTATGACTTGAATAACTATTTTCAGGCTGTGTCCATGTCCCTCATTCAATTTCCCATTTTGAATTCTTCTATGGATGATAACTGTGAAAATATAATTTTCAAGGTAAGTTTTCAATGTATTCAATGACCGTTT
Source organism: Serripes groenlandicus (assembly GCA_031761405.1). Classification (NCBI taxonomy): domain Eukaryota; kingdom Metazoa; phylum Mollusca; class Bivalvia; order Cardiida; family Cardiidae; genus Serripes; species Serripes groenlandicus. The sequence continues at coordinate 187,921,019 of JASEVX010000001.1, forward strand.
TTAGCTCACTGTGAGGTGAGCTATTGTGATCGCTTTTTGTCCGTCATCCATCCATCCATCTGTCTGTACGTCTGTCCACTTCGGGGACCCTCTACCAAGATTGTTCAAATTATTCATATCCGTTGAAAATCATGGCCACCATGGGGGTGGAGCTTTTTTTCCTTATATGTGCATTGTTAAAACTTTAAATATCTTCTTGTTCAAAAGAATTGGTCTAATTTAAAGATTATTTGACACAAATGACCCGATTTAAAACTAATTCGGCACAAATTATCCTAGGCGACCCTCTACCAAGAATGTTGAAATTATTCCGATCCTTTGAAAAACATGGCTGTCAGGGGGTGGGGCTTGTTTTCCTTATATGTATATATAGTGAACACTTCAAAAATCTTCTTGTGAGGCCACCTAAGCACGAAGTTCGAGGTGAGCTTTTGTGATCACTCGCCGTCCGTCGTCGTCTGTCTGTACGTATGTTAACAATTTACTACAAATGACTTCTCCTACTTTTAAAACCAATGGACTGATTTCAAAATAACTTCCTATGAACGTTCCTTAGTTGGTCCACTTTTAATGTTGTTCAAAGAATTTAATTCCAAGTAGAACTTTGGTTGCTGCGGCATCAGAAAAAGGGAAAATTGCCAAAACTCTAAAATCTTCTTGTCCAAAAGAACTGGCCCGATTTGAAAATTATTTTGCACAAATGTTCCTTAGAGCACCCTCTACCAAGATTGTTCAAATATTTCCAATCCAGTAAAAACCTGTTTTCCTTATTCACTGGCACCCCGCTATAACACCCTCTAATTTACCGCTGTTCTCGGTATAGCGCTGGTCTTGCTTGGCTCCTGAATTTTAGTGCTTGAAATATGTGGGAATAGAATTATAAATTTTCAAAAACCTAACGTTTGAAACACCAAAATACGATCCGAGTATTAGATTTCTATGATTTCAATACCACTGTCACGTTAATCCACATGTTTGCATAACGCTTTGTTAAACATTACAACAATAGACAGGTAAAAAAAAAAATCAGTATCTTTATTAAGCGGCTGTTTGCATAACACTTTCAATATTACAACAATAGACATATAAAAAAAAATCGATGTAATTATTGTTTGTGCATTACGTTTATTGTGTTCAGTCACCTTTCAAACTATTACAACTTTAAACGACCGCAGCTGTCATGGTGTGACAAACGAGCAAGCTCAATTTCAAACTTCATAATGAACCAAACAACCAATTCTGAAAATTGTGCAAAATTGTGTCTGGATGTCATTCATTTCTTCGATCTCCATAGTGAATACAACTTGGGTCACCCAAAATATACACGTGACCATTCCAGCCAATCGTATTTGCGATATGATATGTAAATTAAAACTTATTAGCCCAAATGTATGCAGTAAACGTCATCAATATTGGGGCCGTTGAATAGGCATGCGCACGAGACATGTATCGATTGTTAACTTCAGCAAATATTGCAAAACTGAAAGTATACTCGCGCAGGTGAATCTCGAAAGTTCACTGCAATTACCAGGAATCGTCAAAGAAGATTAGAAATGCGTATTATTCGGTCCAAAAATTTCACTAGCAAAAATCTGCTGGTGCCTGAAATCTCACCTCACAAATTGAAATTTGCACTCGCATTCCTGAGTATGCGAGCTTAAATTCGAGCCCCGATACATCTATCATGTCAAAGAAACAGGTAAATATTACTTGCAAGCTTGTTTTAGCTAAAAACATTCTCATTGCAATTGTATGCATTATAGGTGGGTTGGTGGGCTAATGACCCAGCACATTTTTGGAACAGCGTTATCAATTTAACCCCGTTAATATCGCAGTGCAAGACCAGGGCTCCCAAAGATAGCGTTGTAATAAGTCTACAGTGTATTTATATATGAACACTTCAAAATTCTTCTTGTTAGCTCCACTGGCTGAAAGCCAGTCAAGTTTATGTCATGGCGAATTGTCCATTGTGCGTCCGTCCGTCTGTAAACATTTTGCTTCAAACAACTTCTCCCTAACTTCTCCATGCTAATTCTGGTTTCCATGGCAACCGAAAGAAAAATATAGTGAAAACTTCAAAAATCTTTACCTACAGAAGTGTCTGGCCGATTTTAAAATTATTTTGTACAAATGTTCCTTGGGTGACCCTCTTTCAGATTCATTCAAGCCAAATTGATTGGTTGAAAAACATGGCCGCCAGTGGGGGGGGGGCTATTTTGCCTTATATGGCTATATTGAAAACTAGGGCTGTAACGAATACACTAGGTGGCAAATACGATACATATCGCGAATACAGGGTAACGAATACGAATATTTATTCACGAATAGTGTCATGAAATTAACAACATGTAAACAAAAATTAAATCAGAATACAAATGGTTACAAAGAGTATAATGATTGACTAGTAAGTCTTGTCACTCTTGTGACTAATAAACTCCAACTAGAACAGTATAAAAGTTATAAAATGCTTTGTTTTCGACACTGTCAGTAATCGACATGCTTGTGATCCTCAAAAGAATATCAACTTAAATACTTTCAGTACTTTCATCTTATAACTGGCATAAGCATGAAAGGAAAATTTTATGTAGCGTTTAACTAGTTGTACCCGATTTCATGTCTACAAATTTTGCAGATAGTTTCTTCCATGAATCCTTTCGGAAATCCGAAATGTTGACTTACAACTGACGTATATTTGGCCGGAGATTCAATAATTAAATTGTTTGCGTGATTCGCCATTTTTGGGTGTCATTAAATGGGAATTCTCTATTTTCAATCAAATTATAATTCAAAAGTATTTCAAAACACTTTTTAAAACACAAAGACGTATGACAAAATACATTGTAGCGAACGCAACATCAAATATATTTTGAGAAAATAAAAAAAAACATGTTGCAGAATCAGTGGTCAGCTGTTGTGGGTGGGGTTCTATATGGATATAGCGTCGAATGCACTTTGAAACTGAAGAGGTTTGCAAGTGTAACAAAAGATTTGTAATATTTGTAGTTTAATTAAATTGATTTAAGTTTAAATTATACAGTTGGATTATATTCGTAAATATTCAGTTCTGGATGAAGCGAATAACGAGTACGATTCGGACAGACCTATATTCCGTTATATCGAATATTCGAATGTAATAAGTCTACAGTGTATTTATATATGAAAACTTCAAAAATCTTCTTGTTAGCTCCAATGGCTGAAAAGCCAGTCGAGTTTATGTCATGGCGAATTGTCCAGTGTGTGTGCATCCGTCCGTCTGTAAACATTTTGCTTCAAACAACTTCTCCCTAACCACTTGGCCAATTAGGATGAAACTTCATAGTAAGCATCCGCTCTATCATCCTCCTTCAATTCTTTTGGATCCATGCTAATTCTGGTTTCCATGGCAACCGAAAGAAAAATATTGTAAAAAACTTAAAAAATATTTTCCTCCGGAAGTGTCGGGCTGATTTTAAAATCATTTTGTAGAATAGCTCCTTTGGTGACCCTCCTTCAGATTCATTCAAGCCATGTTGATTGGTCGAAAATCATGGCTGCCAGAGAGGGGGCTATTTTACCTTATATGGCTGTAATGAAGACACTAGGTGGCGAATACGATACGTATCACGAATACAGGATAACAAATACGAATATTTATTCACGAATACTGTCATGAATTTAACAACATGTAAACAAAAATTAAATCAGAATTCAAATGGTTAGAAAAAGTATAATGATTGACTAGTAAGTCTTGTCACTCTTGTGACTAATAAACTCCAACTAGAACAGTATAAAAGTTAATAACGTTTTTGACACTTTGTCAATAGTCGCATGCTTGTGATCCTCAAAAGAATGTCAACTTAAATCCTTTCAGTACTTTGATCTTATAACTGGCATAAGCAAGGGAGAAAATTTTTATGTAGCGTTTAACTAGTTGTACCCGATTTCATGTGCAGATAGTGTGAGATGGAATGTCTTCCTTGAATCCTTTCGGAAATCTGAAATGTTAACTTACAACTGACGTATATTTGGCCGGAGATTCAATAATTTAAATCTTTGCATGATTCACCATTTTTGGGTGTCATTAAATGGGAATTCTCTATTTTCAATCAAATTATAATTCAAAAGTATTTCAAAACACTTTTTAAAACACAAAGACGTATGACAAAATACATTGTAGCGAACGCAACATCAAATATATTTTGAGAAAATAAAAAAAACATGTCGCAAAATCTGTGGTCAGCTGTTGTGGGTGGGGTTCTATATAGATATAGCGCCAAATGCACTTTGAAACTGAAGAGGTTTGCAAGTGTAACAAAAGATTTGTAATGTTTGTAGTTCAATTAAATTAATTTTAGTTTAATTCATACAGTTGGATTATATTCGTAAATATTCAGTTCTGGATGAAGCGAATAACGAGTACGATTCGGACAGACCTATATTCCGTTATCGAATATTCGAACGTATCATTACAGCCCTAGTGAAAACTTAAAAAATCTTTTCCTCCGAAAGTGTTAGGCCGATTTTCAAATAATCTTGTAGAAATGTTTCTTGGGTGACCCTCTATCAGATTACTTCAAACCAAGTTAATTGGTCGAAAAACATGGACGCCAGGGGGCGGGGCTATTTTGCCTTATATAGCTATAGTGAAAACTTAAAAAATCTTCTCCGTAAGTGTTTGGCCAATTTCAAATAATTTTGTAGAAATGATCCTTGGCAGAACTCTATCAAATTCATTCAAGCCATGTTGATCAGTAAACATGGCCGACAGAGGGCGGGGCTATTTTGCCTTATACGGCTATAGTGAAAACTTCTCCGAAAGTGTCAAGGCTGATTTTGAAATAGTTTTATAGAAATGTTCCTAGGGTGACCCTGTTTTAGATTTCAGGTGGCGGGGCTATTTTGCCTTATATGGCTAAAATGAAAACTTAAAAAATCTTCTCCAAACGAGTGGGGCTGATTTTCAAATTACTTAAAGCCATGTTAATCGGTCAAAAAACATGGCCACCAGGGGCTGGGCTGTTTGGAGATTTATTTTTGCCTAATGGCGGTGGAGCGATTTTCTGGCCCTCATGGGCCTCTTGTTTTTAAATCTTCTTTTCTGAAACTATAAGGGCCTACAGCTCAAAAGACAAGCAACAACATAGGGTGTGGGTTTTTCACTCTGTGGTCCTCTTGGGCCTCTTGTATTGGCTTACCTGACTGCAAAATGAGTTATTGTGGTTGGCATGACAAATCACATTTCATGACTCGGGTAAGCGATCCAGGGCCATCATGGCCTTCTTGTTTGTTTTTTAGTAACCAGAAAATTTAGATACAGATTGTTTATTTTTTGCTTTGATATTTTAATTGGAATTTCAATATAGTTTTCATTGTTATGCAGCGTTCTTTTGATTTCAATATAGCATGCATTGTGATTAATGCATTAATGAGTGTGTAAACTATGCAACGACCTTTGTGAAATAACGCCAGTCAAATAAATGTTTTAGCGATAGACCCCTATTCTGTTTATACAATGTTTTTGCATTCAACTCAAATATTATTCAATTAACGGACATAACAAGGTCTTCTTATAAAGTGTATGTGATAAATTAAATCGATTGGTAAATCCTTGTCCATGTATATATTCCGTGATCTGCAATTAGCCTCTTGCTGGTAGTACTTTGAGTGCTTTGATTCAAGCCTGGCAGGAGGGGGTTTTCAATAAAAGAATCCAATTTTTTTAGTCTGTGGCAATTACTTGCAATGCAGGCCGAACACTGACTTTTCCAGGTATTTCAAATATGTCCTCGCAATGCAGGCCAAATGCTAACTTTTCCAGGTATGACAGATATGTCCCAGCTCCAGAGGTGTTGAAAGCGACTTAAAACTCACCAACAAAGAAAATGTTTTGATATGAACTTTCACTTCACTCATAAATGTTCTAGATTGAATTTATGATACATATGAAGATCCATAGAAAAATACAAAATAAGGATAGAAACGTTTACAAATACCTTATTGCTGCTGCAACGACTGAAAACATCTTTGAAAAAGTTTGGTAAATCTCTGTAAACTAAGTATAATTATTGAAAAGATTTGAAAACATTACCAAAACATTTTCAAAAGTTCTCCTGCAGATTTATCAAAAGAATTCTGCATGTGGTAAAGGATAACTTCACTTTTATTGCAGGCCTCACATAACATAGGACTGGCTATGGATACAAAGGATGGTCTGTTAGTGCCAAACATCAAGAATGTACAGACTCTAAGTATATTTGAAATAGCATCAGAAATAAACAGACTTCAGGTGTTAGGAGATGCTGGTAAACTGAGACAAGATGATCTCTCCGGTGGAACTTTCTCCTTGTCAAATATTGGATCAGTATGTTCTTTTATAGTAGGGCTTTATCTAAGGGGCATTTTTCATGATCTTAAATCTTTATTTGACACTCTAACCCTATGTTGTGGGTACTCAAAAGAATCAACTCAGGACATAGGGTTTTGATGAGTAATAAGAGATATTGTGGGTAAAAGATCAGTTTGCTCCTCCTTAACTAGTCCTCTGCAGTATTTTTAGATCACCTGAGCCGAAGGGTCAAGGTTATCTATTCTGATCACTCTTTGTTTGTCGTCCATCGTTAACCTTTAGCTTTTAACATCATCTCCGAAACCACAAGAACAATTTCCACAAAACATCACAGAAATGTTCCTATGGTGGTCCTCTTTCAGAATTGTAAAGATTTAAGCCAAGCCCCGGTAGCTCAGTCAGTAGCGACACGGGCTGTCAGACCAGGGATTGTGAGTTCGAATTCCAGCTCGGCCAACGATCTTTCCAACATTTGACAGAAGTCACTGTGACCTGCGTCATTTGTCTTTCACCAACAGTCTATGTGGAAAAGTAGCTAGTTGCAAATTCTTTGAAATCATATACCTTGTCAAAAATTGCCATAACTTTGAATTTCCTCAGACAAATATCGTAGAAGTAGAGGTAGCAATTTCAGGATCCTGGTTAATATTTCAGAAAAGTTTTAATGAAATCCTTCTTACAATGCCATACATATGGCTTTAGATGGAGAGATGAATGGATAAATGAATGAACAAATCCATGACTATATCTCCCAACCTACAGCATGGTGAAACCTTTAAAAATCTTTTCCGAAAGTGTTTGGCCGATTTACAAATAATTTTGTAGTAATGTTCCTTTGGTGACACTTTCAGATTCCTTCAAGCTATGTTTATAGGTCGAAAAACATGGCCACCAATGGGGCGGGCTATTTTGCATTATATATATATATGGCTATTGTGTAAACTAAAAAAAACTTTAAAAATCTTCTCCGTTGAAAGTATCTGGCCGATTTTCAAATAATTTTGTAGAAATGTTAATTAGTCATAAAATATGGCTGCCAGGGGACAGGGCTGTTAGCCTCATATTGGCTTTTATAGTGCAAATTCTTCTACACCCAAACTATTTGGCTGATTTTCAAATAGCTTTGCTGAAATGTTCCTTGGGTGACACTCTACAAGATTCCTTCAAGCCATGGTGATTAGTCTAAAAACATGGCTGTTCTGAGATTTAATTTTTGTCTAATGGCAGTGGCTCTTGGGCCTCTTGATCAAAAATATATTTAAATGAATTCAAGTAAGTTTCTAGGAAAGCTTGGACAGGGAGAAGATGCCTGTAGTAATGTTATTTTTAGCTCGACTTTTGAAAAAAACGAGAGCTATTGTCATGACCCTGGCGTCGGCGGCGGCGGGTCGGCGGCGGCGCGCCGGCGTGGTCGTCCGGTTAAGGTTTTTTGTTCAGCTCAGCTTTTTTTCTGTTTTCTAACAAACTACTACTGTTAAAGTCACTAAACTTCATAAACATAATCATAATATGTTACATAATCAAAGCGCCAATGGCACTGTAGTGGCGATCGTATGGAAAATCCTGCAAAGTAACAAGCAGTATATTGGTGTAGGGCTTGCGATGACTCTGGTGCGGGTAAATTTGAGAATGTATCAACCCTGCATCTTTTGACAGAATAATAATGTTAGTTTGCCAGAATGTTGTCTTGGTGATTTTTTAGTTACGTTCTGAAATTGGTCATGATGTGTTAAAAATTAGGCCATTCCAAAGTTATGAAAAATCTAGTTGGTATTCGATAGACTACCGTTTTAGCTCATTAGAATGGCTATTTGTAATCTAAATTGTTCGGGTAATCACATGTTCATCACCATTTGGTGTTTGTTTCAATGGTGTCCGATATTAAACAGGTCTGTTCAATTTAGTCCCTTCACATTGCATGATTGAGGGTTGTCAGAGACATATAAACACAGTGTATTTATATGTCTCTGAGGTTGTTAAACTGCTTCGAATAATGTGAGTGCAAAAACAAACACAAAACATGCTCAAAAAGCACAATTTCACAATTTGCCAAACTGTTCAATTTATAAAAATACAGGCGTATATTATAATGCTCGATCTCCAAACTAAATTAGGCTACACTTTCAGCATTGATTGCTAATTGACTCTAGAACGTGCAGACGTGTATACATAACGTGTGTACACACTGACATCGTGTGTCCTTTAAACCTTTGTAAACCAGTCTTATCATCTAGACGCTTTCATATATTTAAACAACTACACAATAAAGCGTTTATAATATTGAGATAGTCTCGCGAGCTATTTATAGAACCTTTTGGAATTTCCAGATTTGAGTATGATCAGAGTTATTTGCAAGGCAGATAGAAAGCGCAATGATATTTATTATCTGCCCAATCATAACGAAGATAATATTTACTTATTTTAACTCTATGTAGATAATGTCTCGATAAAACTCAAATATTAGTAACAATCCGGTACTAAAGTAGCACTGACATAATTATTATTAATCACGTCTCAGCATCAATGATGGAACTATAACGGATGTGAGTAAATTAGTTTGCAGTAAGGAAAACAAATATCAACCGATTGTTCAAAACCGACTATGTAAATATTTTTCGTTGTTGTTGTTTCTGTTAGCATTGTGGCGATTGTCAAACCAATCGCCACAATAAAAGTATATAGCTGGAAATCTTTATTTGTTTCAATTAAAACTTCAAAATGTAAGGTTAAGGTTTTTTGTTTTGCTCAGGTTTTTGACAATATTTTACTCATGATTTTTCATATCTTAAAAACTTTTTTTTTGCTTGAAATTTCACAAACTTGCTGAGTGTCTTAAGTTGACCTTATATAACAAGTTTCATAACTCTGTAAATAGTATTGACAAAATTATCTCCTCATTTCGATTTAGAAAATCTACTTTGAAGGGAGAAAAATGGTGATAACTGAAACACAATTTAACCTATAGCTTTGAAACTTCCTTAACTTATTCAATGTCTTAACATAACTTGATACAACAAGTTCCATAACCCTGAACTTAATATTGACCAAATTATCCCCCCTTTTGGTCTTAGAAAATCTACACTGAAGGTGTTGTCATCCGGTTAAGGTTTTTAGATCACCTAGAGCCGAAGGCTCAAGGTGAGCTATTCTGATCACTTTTTGTCCGTCGTCCGGCGTTAACTTTTAGCTTTAAACATCATCTCCTCCTGAACTGCAAGAACAATTTCCACCAAACATCACAGGAATGTTCCTTTGGTGGTCCTCTTTCAAAATTGTTCAAAGATTTAAATTCCATTGAGAACTTTGGTTGCTGCGGCATCAGAAAGGGGACAAAATGTCCAAACTTTAAAAATCTTCTCCTCCGAATCTGCCTGTCAGATTCAAATATAATTCGGTAGAAATGTTCCTTGGGTGATCCTCCATATAAATTGTTCAAGCCATACTGATTGGTCAAAAAACATGGCAGTCAGGTGGCATCAGAAAAGGGGCAAAATGACAAAATTTGAAAATTCCATTTTTATGAAAGTGTTTGTCTGATTTTAAGAAAATATAATACGAATCTTACTTTAATGATCCTCTATTTAATTTGTTAAAGCCGTTTTGATTGGTTACACAATCATATCAACCATATAAATGAAATGTCTCTTATTTGGTAAAAAAAAAAATATTGCGCTGTATGTGAATTTAATGACTTTAAACAAATTATGCGAACAACATACACTAAAATCAGCCGCCATATTTGTGCAGTTTATTTTTAGCCACCATTATTAGCTAGTAGCTTCTCAATTATCAGAACTCATCAAAAATCAGGGGTGATCATTTTGATTGTAGCAATTCAGATGGGTAAAGGTGAACCTTTGCTGCCTCGGTGGTGTAGTGGTAGAACCTCCGCCTCATGAGGTCGCCGGTTTTATCCCCAGTCGGGCCATACCAAATACTAAAGATGTCTTGGCACTCAGGGTTTCGGGGTTAGCATTACGATAGATTCACTGGTGTCAGGATAAATAAACCAGTAGTACTCGTAACTGTATCAATGCAACATTGTGATATCACTGAACAATTGTTGAAGTTCACACAAGATAATCTTGATGATAATAGACATAGGCTTTCCATGATCCCATACAAATTGACATTTTACTCTTTCCAAGTTAGAAATACATTTTAAAAATCTGCTACAGACCACTACTGAAAACATTGTTATGTGAAATTTCTCCTTTTGTCACAATGTTTCCAAATGTTTCCAATCAATAAACCATATATTTATGTACATGTTATTGTTTCAAAGATGTTGCTGCAGGATTTGTTGTACATGTATGTGTTTTAATCTTAATTCCACTATTTTGTTGATTTCAGATAGGGGGTACTTATGCTCGACCAGTTATACTGCCTCCAGAGGTAGCTATTGGAGCTATTGGAAAAATACAGGTTGGTTGTGTAGGATAATTATTCTTCATCCTTTCCCTTATACAACACATCTGAAGCAGAATTTGAAAATATCTATAAGGGAAAGTTTTATGAAAAGAGTACAAAACATTGTGGCACAGTGTTTTCAAAAGTCATCTGCTGGGGAGACGTCTGCAAATGGGAAAGGAGTAAAATAAAAGTTCTAAAAGTGGAATAACAAAGGATATATATATAAAGCGAAAAACATACTGGAAAAAATAAGTCGACTGCTATCATTGTGTTTGCATTTAGCAAGATACTTGTTCTCTCAAAAGAGTTCTTACTGCTGTAAATAGGTCAATGCAGTCATGTCAACTAAGATGCGGGTTTTCTTTTTCTCTGTCTGAGCCAATTTCTCTCTAGTTCACTATTTCCATCATAGCCTTCCTGATTGTTTTCTGACTGTAAATTTCCATTCATGCAGTTTTGTTATTGTTGACCTTTTGTTCTTGTGGGTTTGCAAAGGAATATACACTCTTCATTCAACCCTTTGCCACATGCAGATGCATATTAGCACACGTTTGAATTAGATGATTTTTGTAATCATTGATAGAATAGGAGAAATTTCCCATGCTGTGTACTCTATTATAAAAATGGAAATACATTTCAAGAGATTTCCAATATTTCCATCCAGTTTTTTTCTCAGTTGACTGCTGCAGATTATTTCTATGTTTAAAATTACCTGATACAGATACAAAATGATGTCTTTGCAGATTGCAGCAGAAAATTTCTAAAAACATTGTGAGACATTGATCCTTTTCCTGCAATGTTTTCAACTCTATCAAAATAAATTAATGCTGATAATTATTCTGTTGTTTCAAATTCTGCTCAGACATTATCAAAACAGAGAGCTCTATTAAGAAATATATCTGGGAAACAGTTAAATAGGCTTGTACTAGACACATTGTATCCTTTCCACTTGTACATGTACAAAGATGTTTTGGAAATTTATGAAGCCATTTCATTTCTTTTTTCTTTTTAGAAATTACCGAGGTTTGACATGAACGATAATGTGATAAAAGCGTATATTTTACAAATCAGCTGGTCTGCAGATCATCGTGTTATAGAAGGCGCTACAATGGCACGCTTCTCTAACTTATGGAAATCATATCTGGAAAACCCTGCATCAATGATCCTAGATTTAAAGTGATCATATGATGTTTTGAAAAGTAAGGATGAATAAAGATTTATCACAAGATGTCAATCGTTGTACTACTTAAAACCTTTTTTGTTGGTATTCCAAAGCATCTGCTTAGAAAAAAGATTCTATTGGGTACCCACAACAAAAGGTTTGGAGGTCAACTTTTAAAAGATTTGGGCAAAAGTACTAATTGCTCAAAATTAGCACTTTGTCCTTTTGCCAAGATGTTTTTTCAACTCCATCCAGCAATGATTTTTTTATTTATATTTTCCATATTTTTTAGATCACCTGAGCCGAAGGCTCAAGGTGAGCTATTCTGATCACTTTTTGTCCGTCGTCCGTCCGGCGTTAACTTTTAGCTTTAAACATCATCTCCTCCCAAACTCCAAGGACAATTTCCGTGAAACATCACAGGACTGTTCCTCTGGTTGGCCTCTTTCAAAGTTGTTCAAAGATTTAAAGGTGGGATCAAAAAAGGGGCAAAATGACAAAATTTAAAAATTCAATTTTTATGCAAATGCTTGTCTGATTTTAAGAAAATATAATACGAATCTCACTGTAATGATCCTCTATTTAATTTGTTTAAGCCATTTTGATTGGTTACACAATCATATCAACCAGGCGTCATCACAAAAAGGGTAAATTGAACTTTTAGCTACAAATGACAACCAACTCCTACCATTCCAATAGACCAATTTCCACAAAACATCACAAGAATGTTCCTTTGGTGGTCCTCTTTCAAAATTGTTCAAAGATTTAAATTCCATTGAGAACTTTGGTTGCTGCGGCATCAGAAAGTGAGAAAAATACCCAAATTTTAAAATCCTTTTCCTCCATAATCTACTTGTGCGATTGCAAGATAATTTGGTAGAAATGTTTCTTAAGTGACCCTCTAAATAAACTGTTGAAGCCATATTGATTTCGTTGAAAAACAGGGCAGCAAGGCGGCATCAGGAAAGGTGCAAAATGACAAAAACTTTATAATTCCATTCTTATTAAAGTTCTTGTTAGATTTCAAGATATAAATGGCCTTTACTGATAAGCTGTTTCTTGAGAAGTGTCCACTCCTTTCAGTTTTATTTGCACTCCCTGATAAAATTTTCCAGATATTTGCAGTTAAATATTTGCTACTAATTTACTATCAATTAGGTGATCGATTTAGGGCCATCTTGGCCCTCTTGTTAACTAAATGGTTTCAGAATTGTTGCTAGCTTGTTGTTGCATGTGGTAAATAGTAGAGAATATGAAATACGCCCCTTATCTCAAGCTATGATGGATGGCTTTGCGTTTGGCATTTTTAGCTTGGCGATTCGAAAAATATGAAGGCTATTGCACTCGCCCCAGTGGCGTCTGTGTTGGTTTAAGTTGTTTACAAATACTAATATCTTCTATACAATAAAACATATTTAATTCAAACTTAGCATACATGTTTCTAATGACAATATAGACAACTGCAGCAAGTTACAGAACTCTGTCAACCATATTTGTAGAGATATGCCCCTTTTTATGCCCCCGGAATCTCCGATTCGGTGGGCATCTAGTTTTTGGCCTGTCCGCACAAAAAAAACTTAAACCTTGACCACTACTTTTGAACCATAACAGGTACGGCTACCATATTTCACATGTGTATTCCTTGTGACATGACCTTTCTGTCAGTACCAACATTTTTGACCTTGCGACCTTGACCTGTGACATAGATGTTGCCATTCTCGAAAAAAACTTTAACCTTGGCCATTACTTTTGAACCATAACAGGTACGGCTACCATATTTCACATGTGTATTCCTTGTGACATGACCTTTCTGTCAGTACCAACATTTTTGACCTTGCGACCTTGACCTTTGATCTAGATGTTGCCATTCTCGAAAAAAACCTTTAACCTTGGCCATTACTTTTGAACCATAACAGGTACGGCTACAATATTTCACATGTGTATTCCTTGTGACATGACCTTTCTGTCAGTACCAACATTTTTTGACCTTGACCTTTGACCTAGATGTTGCCATTCTCGAAAAAAAACTTTAACCTTGGCCATTACTTTTGAACCATAACAGGTACGGCTACCATATTTCACATGTGTATTCCTTGTGACATGACCTTTCTGTCAGTACCAACACTTTTGATCTTGCGACCTTGACCTTTGACCTAGATGCTGCCATTCTCAAAAAAAGCTTTAACCTTCACCACTACTTTTGAACCATAATGGCTTTCTTTTTGAAATGTAATATAATAATTATGCAGCATGCAGCAGTCATGCTTTTTTGTAATTGTATGCAAATCAATTTTGATACTTTACTAAGTTATTATGAGCAAATAAACAAGGTTATATAATGAAGTCCCTTTAGTCGGACATGCATTTTTTGGCAATTTTGTAATACTGAATACATAGAGATTCATTGATATTTCAAGGATAGCTGAAGAAGAGTGTGAATTAGAAACACATATCTATCATAAATTGGGAAATTATGATAATTACAGACAGCAAACTATATGCAGCCTGGTCAGTCCACACAAACATTTATTTGTTTGACCTTCACACAGATTACCTTTATCTTCCCTGCAGCAGACATAAAAGGAACACATTGTAGATAAAGGAAATAATGTTCAATTATAAATGAAAGTATAATTATTGAATTGTGTTGAAAGTAATGTGGCTAAACTAAAAATTGCTAATCGTTTTTTCTCCTTGGTCAAAATATTTTCAAAAGGTGTCTGCTGCAGATGTGTCTACATGTGGGAAAGGGTTAAGGAAGATGATGAATAACTTTCAGATGTTGTAAGTTTGTCCGCATATCAGATAACCATTAGAAATAAAATAATGGACACATCTTATTGTGACTAAGATCAGATTACAAGATGAATGTTCTTGTTGGCATTATTGTTCTGCAGCTTTTCACAGAAATTCCTGAATAATTTAGCTGTTCGCTTTTCAAAGGCTGTCAAAAGCATCAGCAGAGATAAAACAGTAAATGCATTTATGAAGTTAAACCTTTCCAACATACAATAATATATGGAGCATTTTGTAATGATTGAGACAGACAATATGAAAAATCTCTACAATAAACTTTAATTATTGAAAACATGTGAGAAATGGAGAAATTGCTTGTTCTGAGCAGTTTCTCCTTTCTCATAATGTTTTCGAAACACATCAAATTGTGTCTGCATTTGGCAAGGGTTAAAATGATTTAGATTTGTTACAGAATCTCATTAAACTTATTGGATTTTTTGTCTGTTTGTATTTCATTGTTTTTAGATCACCTGAGCTAAAGGCTGAGGTGATCTATTCTGATCACTCCTGTCCAACGTTAACTGAGCTAAAGGCTGAGGTGATCTATTCTGATCACTCTCTGTCCGACGTTAACTTTTAGCTTTAACCCACATCTCTTCCTAAACCACTGAACCAATATCAACCAAAATGATTCACAGGAATGTTCCTTTGATGGTCCTCCTTTCAAATTGTTCAAAGATTTGAATTCTATTTAGAACTTTGGTTGCTGCTGCATCAGAAAGGGGGGAAAATGCCTAAACTTTAAAACTCTTCACATCAGAATCAGCTGGTTGGATTCCTATATCATTTGGTAGAAATGTTCCTTGAGTGACCCCTCTATAAAAATAAAATCAAGCCATATGAATTGGTACAAAAACATGGCAACCAGGCGAGGCGGATTCAGTAAAATGACAAACGTTTAAAATTCCATTTTTAGCTCCACTGGTTGAAAGCCAGTCGAGCTTATGTCATGGCGAATTGTCCTCCGTGTGTGCGACAACGTTTTGCTTCAAACGACTTCTCCCTAACCACATCGTCAAATGGGATGAAACTTCGTAGGAAGCATCCTCTAAATGTCCTTTCCTAAAAAACCTCCGAAAGTGTCGGGCCGATTTTCAAATAAGTTTGTAGAAATGTTCCTTGGTTACCCTCTATTGGATTTCTTCAAGCAATGTTGATTGGTCGAAAAACATGGCCACCAGGGGGTGGAGCTATTTTGCCTTATACGGCCATAGTGAAGACTTAAAAATCTTCTCCTCCGAAAGTGTCAGGCCGATTTTCAAATTATTTTGTAGAAATGTTACTTAGGTGACCTATCAGATTGCTTCAAGCCATGTTGATTGGTTGTAGAGCAGGGCTGTTTTGCCTTATATGGCTAAAGTGAATACTGGTTGGAGATTTAATTTTTGCCTAATGGAAGTGGAGCGATACTTGCCTTCTTGGGTCCCTTGTTATTTATTGCTATTCTGATTTCAAGATAATTGCATAGAAATGTCCCTCGAGTGACCCGTTACGCATTTTTTTCAAGCTGAAATGATTGGTTGAAAGACATAGCAGGTGGTATCGGAAAAGTGATAAAATTAAATTTTGGCTTCAAATGGCATTTCTTCCTTATCCACTGGATCAATTTCAACTAGACTTGAATATGAATGTCCATTTAGTGGTCCTCTTTCAAATTATAATTTATTTACAGAACGTTTGTTGCTGTGGCATTAAAATGGATGAAAAATGAAAATTCTTCTTATTTGAATCCGTCTGTCTGATTCTAATTTAATTTGGTAGAATTGTTCCGTTAGTGACCGTTTTCAAAACTTGTTCTGGTTGACAAAATTGCTGCAAGACGGCATCAGAAAAGGGGCAAAATGGCAGAACTTTTTAGCAGAATTGTTCCTTCTTCCTAATTTGTTCAAGCCATATTGATTAGTTGAAATGGGGAGCCCCCAGGCGGGTTCAGAAAAGGGGTAAAATAAACTTCTAGCTTTAAACAACATCTAAACCAATAGATCGATATCAACAAAACTTCACAGGAATGTTCCTGTGGTCGTCCTCTTTCAAACTGTCCTTTACTTCTAAGCTGTTCATTTCCACTCTTGATAAAATGTTCCCCTTTGTTGGCTTATCCAGACACATCTGCGACAGACAGTGTTTTAGAAATATTGTGGCAAAAAGAGAACTTGCAATATTTCATGAACATATTTTGTATTGTGTACTTGGCTGAGCAGGTAACAAAGTTCTGCAGACTAGCATATTAATATTTCTTAACCATTTCCCATATACGACACATCTAAAGCAAACGCGTTTGAACACATCTAGGACAAATCTCCTATTATGGATGTATAATAATTGAAAAGGGTTGAAAACACTGACTATTATTCCAATAATAGAGGTAAATCTGGTAAGTGATGATGAATTGGAGTTTGATCTACATGTACATGCAACAGGATCGAATCAATTCTGACGATTCTAACATCGATGATTATGAAACGGACTAGTCTGAGCTTGACAGCGAGGGTCGTGTGTGGAATACGTGACATTGCAGTCATTGATAATTTGATTGAATCGAGACCTATGTGCAAAAGGCTCAAGGTGAGCTATTCTGATCACTCTGTGTCCGTCGTCCGTCGTCTGTCGTCCGGCGTTAACTTTTAGCTTTAAACATCATCTCCTCCTGAACCGCAAGAACAATTTTTACCAAACATCACAGGAATGTTCCTTTGGTGGTCCTCTTTCAAAATTGTTCAAAGATTTAAATTCCGTTGAGAACTTTGGTTGCTGCGGCATCAGAAAGGGGACAAAATGTCCAAACTTTAAAAATCTTCTCCTCCGAATCTGCCTGTCAGATTCAAATATAATTTGGTAGAAATGTTTCTTGGGTGACTCTCTATAAAAATTGTTCAAGCCATACTGATTGGTCGAAAAACATGGCAGTCAGGCGGCATCAAAAAAGGGGCAAAATGACAATACTTTAATAAAGCATCCTTATAAAAGTGCTTGTCTGATTTAAAGATAGTTTTGTAGAAATGTTCTTTCATTGATCATCTACATACTTTGTCAAGCCATATTGATTTGTTGAAAGGCATAGCAACCAAGCAGCATCAGAAAAGGAGTAAAATTAAGTTTTTGCTTCAAATGACATATGGTTATTAGATTGATGGTCTAAGGGAGGTAACACTTGGCAGAGTATTATGCAAGGGTTGTCTTCAACAGGAAGTGAAAGATAAATCTCAACTTTTTGGGTCTCAACAGCAAGGATCTAATAAAAGATTGTTATTGAAAGTGAACAAGCAATTATGACATGATTTGTAACTATTGTTAAAGATATCATAATTGGTGAAGAGGTAAATATGAACTCAAATACTACAGTTAATGTATTGTATTGTTTGAAACCATGGCGTCGTATGTAAAACTTTGGTTGCTGCAGCATCAGAACATGAGTAAAATGACCAAACTTTAAATCCTTTTCCTCCATAATCTGCTTATCAGACTCCGAGATAATTCAGTAGAAAGAATCCTTAAGTGACCCTCTGAAAAAAAACTGTTCAAGCCATATTGATTTATATTAAAAACAGATCAAAAAAGGTGCAAAATGACAAAAACTTTATAATTCAATTCTAATTGAAATTCTTGTTAGATTTCAAGATATAAATGACCTTTACTTATAAGCTGTTTCTTGAGAAGTGTTCACTCCTTGAAGTTCTAATTGCACTCATTGATCTTTTTCCCAGATATTTCTACTAATTTACTATCAATCAGGTGATCGATTTAGGGTCATCTTGGCCCTCTTGTTTTCCGTTCTGGATTATGATTCATCGGAACATTATCCTATTAGGAATCCGCTGTGGTCGAGTGGTTAGCGTCGGGGATTTCGAAACCGGGTCGCGGCACTACGGTCATGGTGGAGTGCCCTTGGGCAAGGCACATTTTCTAGCCTAGTACTGGTTTGTTTACCCAGGGATCATGAATAATTAAATTTAATTGCGCGCTAAATGACCTTAGCTGTCGATGCGCCATAAAACAATATACATTCATTCATTATCCTATTAAATACATATTGAGACTTCACATTGAAACAGCAAGTAATGACTCAGAATATGCACTAACATCTTGGAAACGCTTCAAATGCAAACTACAGCATACTACATTTTATAAATGAATTCATTCACTTATTTGATAGCTTTAATCGAAATTTCATTGCAAATAAGACTTAGTTTTACCTCATTAGTATTTATCAGTCAGTATCTGCCGATAAAATGAAGTGTGATAATAAGTCGGTTCCCATCAGCCTATTTGAGCCGTTCCACGAGAAAACCAACATTATGGCCTCTGCGTAATTTATCCAGTCCGCGCAGGCTAATCCGGGCCCACACATTCTGTCACAGGGGGATAGAGGTATAGCGTAATGATTCATGAAACAGAAAATCCACAGGAGGCGAAAAGTGTCTGTCCGGGTTAGCCTGCGCGGAATGCTCTTAGGCTGATGCGGCATAAGAACACTTTGACAATATATTTCATGCTACTAAATTAAAATTGTGCTATCGTCTTTCTGATCATATGAAGAAGCGCAAATACCGATTTGAATATAGATCCAGGTCGATATTCGGGAAAATGGTGCCATCATCAACTGTCTGATAATTTGGAAGTGTGAATACCGATTTGAATATGGATTTAAATTAAGACCCATGTCGATATTCGGGAAAATGGTTATTTCCTCATTGTGATCGTATAATCGATTGAATATGGAACCAGGTCGATATTCTGGAAAATGTTTTCATCGTCATTCTGATCACGTAGAAGCGTGAATACCGATTTAAATATGGAGCTATGTCGGTATTCGGGAAAATAGTGATTTCGGCTTTTTGATTATGTAGAAATGCGAATACCGATTTGAATATGGAGCCAGGTCGGTATTCGAGAAAATGGTGATTTCGTCATTCTGATCATGTAGAAGGGCGAATACCGATTTGAATATAGACCCAGGTCGATATTCGGGGAAAAGGTGCACTCGTATTTCTGACCATGTAGAAGCGCGAATACCGATTTGAATATAGACCCAGGTCGATGCTCGGGGGAAAGGTGGACTCGTCTTTCTGACCATGTAGACGCGCGAATACCGATTTGAATATCGATTTGAATATAGGCCCAGGTCGATATTCGGGAAAATATTTTCATCTTTATTCTGATCACGTAGAAGCGTGACTACCGATAAAAGTAGCCAAACTATCTCTATAAATGAAAGAAAGTGTATTTGAATAGAGTTGAAAACATTGATCCTTAAAGAGCGATTTTTCAATTTTGTCTCAATGTTTTCAAATCAAATCAAAAGTCGTCTGGTGCAGATGCATCTTAATATACACGCATGTAGAAAAGAGTTAGAGCTGTGTGTAAATACGAAATTCATTGCTCTAGTATGCCATCACAGAAATGTTTTGATTATCGAACCAACAGACACAAGCCATCCACTGGTTCCTCAGTCAATCGAACCACGTGACACAAGCCATCCAATAGTATCAAACTTATACAGTAGTTAGACATCCATGAGAGCTTGGTTCCTTTTGCAAACGAGCTAGATCCGCCTAATCAAGACTGGATTATGAACCTTGGAATTGTCGAAAATTGCTATAATAGAGCTTGTGAACACAATAGAGGCTCCATTCAATATCCGATATTCACTAAACTTAAATAGTAGTTAAATATTGATGAGTGCTTGGTTCTTTTCGAAAACCAGCCAGATGTGCACTTGCATGACTGGAATATGGCCCTTGAAATTGTCAAAATTGCTATAATACAGCTTGTGAACACAATAGAGTCTCCATTTACTATCCGATATTCACCAAACTTATATAGAAGTTAAATATTGATGAGAGTTCGGTTACTTTTGCAAACCAGCCAGATCTACCCATGCAAGACTGGATTATGGCCCTTGAAATTGTCAAAATTGCTATAATGGAGCTTGTGAACACAATAGAGGCTCCATTTACTCTCTGATCTTCACCAAACATAGATAGTAGTTCAATATTGATGAGAGCTTGGTTCCTTTCGAAAAACCAGCCAGATGTGCTCTTGCGTGACTGGATTATGGCCCTTGAAATTGTCAAAATTGCTATAATACAGCTTGTGAACACAATAGAGCCTCCATTTACTATCGGATCTTCACCAAACTTAGATAATAGTTAAATATTGATGAGAGCTCGGTTCCTTTCGCAAACCAGCCAGCCATGCAAGACTGGATTATGGCTCTTGAAATTGTCAAAATTGCTATAAAACAGCTTGTGAACACAAAAGAGCCTCCATTTACTATCCGATCTTCACCATACATACATGCTCTGGATTGAAAATGACCAAAGAACCATCCCAGTAGAGCATAGGCCCTCATGGGCCTCTTGTTTACTTTTTCTCTGTAAGTACTAGTGCTAGGGGCTTTCAAATTTGGAATAGTTACATCTGATACCCTTCTTCACATTGTATGCTAAAGATGTAGAGTGTGATCTTATTTTTGGGGTACAAAACATGTTTTTTGGTGGATATTGAGAATTGGTCATGTATAGTTTCTTCATTGTTTGTGTGATTGATTTCAAATTGTGCACACACATTTCATTATTTAAGTTCTTTATCATATTTTGCAGGTTTCAGGATCAAACATTTGGAAATATTTATTTTTATTTTTATTTTTGTATTATATTTTTTAACAATTGCGTTTAGCTCAACGTTAAAGTTTGGGTTTTTTTATAATCCAAATCAAAGGCTAAAGGTGATATCCCTTTGTTCATCGTCCGTTATCGTTGATTTCATCCGTCATTTTAGCTTTAAACGACATCTTCTTCTTATCCACTAAACCAATTTCAACCAAACTTCACAGGAAATCAATGTAAAATTGTCAACAAGTGTTTAATGTCTTGCTTGATAAACCTTTTCTTGCTCAAAGTGAGCTATTGTGATCTCCCTTTGTCTGTCGTGTGTCTGTTGTGCGTTGTCAACAATTGCTTTTCCGTCAAATCTTGGGACAAGTTCGAAACTGGGTCATGTCGGGTCAAAAACTAGGTAACTCGGCCAAACTGAAGCAAAATCTTGTAAACACGCTGGAAGCCCAATTTTTGAATTGAGAATGTTTGTCTTGATGATATATAGGCTAGGTTTGAATATGGGTCATGTCTAGGGTTGGGATATTTTGCCTTGAGGCAGTGAAGTGATACTAGCCCTCTTGGTACTCTTGTATAAACTTACCTGACAGCAAAATGAGTTATTGTGGTTGACTGTGGTTGGCATGTCAAATTACATTGTATAAGTCGGGTGAGCAATTCAGGGCCATCATGGTCCTCTTGTTCAGCATTTACATTTTATCTCTGTTTATAGCTGTTCAACATTCAAGTACAGTCTGAGCTGAGTCTGTAGTCTGATCTTTGTCTACAGTACATTTCAAAGAAGTTTGTGCATTCTGATCCTTGTATATTCTAACCCAGGACCTCACTAGGACAACTTTGTGTGCCTTCTATTATAGACAGCTTTTGAAAGCATTGCAACGAAAGGTTGAATTGCTCAATTTGAGCAATTTCACCTTTTAATGCAATATTGTCAACATATTTTCGCATTCTTTTCATCCGATGATTGTATAGCAGATGAAATTTAAAATGCCCTGTGAAGTAATGGGTTAAGTATAAGGGCCTAGTTCAATGATTCTGTTGTATTGAATTAATTGTATTCATAGTAATTCTGTACCTGATAACTGGTTTTTAGCTCCACTGCCAGACAAGACGAGCTTATGTCATGGCGAATTATCCCTCAGCCATCCATCCGTGTGTGCGTTAACTTTTGCCTTCAAACGACTTCTCTGTAACCACTGGGCCAATTGGGATGAAACATTATAGGTAGCTTCCTCTCAATGTCCTCTCTTGAATTCCTTCAAATTGTTGGGATCCATGTACAATTCTGGTTTCCATGGCAACCGAAGGGGGGGGGGGGGAATCTTCTCCGAAAGTATCGGGCCGATTTTCAAGTAAGTTTGTAGAAATGTTTTTTTGGTGACCATCTACCAGATTCCTTCATCGGATGAAAAACATGGCCGCCAGTGGATGGGGCTGTTTTTCCTTGTATGGTTATAGTAAAAACTTAAAAAATCTTCTTCTGAAAGTATCAGGCAGATTTTCAAATAAGTTTGTAGAAGGGTTCCTTGGCTGACCCTCTATCAGATTCCTACATGTACGAGCCAAGTTGATAGGTAAAAAGTGTGTGGCCAATTTTTAAAATATATTTTAGAAATGTTCCTTTTGTGATCCTCTATTAGATTCCTTCAAGCTATGTTGATTGGTATAACAAAAATATGGCCGCTAGGGGGTGGGGCTGTTTTGCCTTCTATGGCTATAGTGAAAACTATCTTCTCCTATGAAGGTATCAGGCCGATTTTCAAATAATTTTGTAGAAAGGTTCCTTGGGTCAGCCTCTATGAGATTCCTTCAAGTCATGTTGATTGGTAAAACAAAATGCGGCTGTTAAGCTGTATATGGCTTCAATGAAGATTTTAAAAATCATCTCCTCCTAAAATATGTGGCCGTTTGTTTTGACTTATTGGCAGTGGAGAAATAACGACCCTCTTAAAATATGTTCATGTGTTTCATGTTGTTATTTCAAACATCAGTTTAATTTCTGAAGTTAAGTAATCTTTAGCAAGCTAGCAAAGTGTTGTCTGCTCGAATGTTAAGTCTTCAAATTTTAAAATAACAACTATATTCTCTTTATCTGCAAAAAGTACCATCTGAGTGTCAAACATTTTAGATCCTGTTAAGATGAGTTACTTGGTGTCAAGTCTTGACCAAAACTGTTTGCGAATGTTAGCAAAGATTTGTCCTTCGCATACTAAAGATTAAAAAGGCAAACATTTGCCCCATTGTATTTTGGCAAATGCCATATTTATACTCGACACAAACTCTGATATACCTTTGATACTGATGAATTTACAGATTGCAGCAAATTAACCAACTAATCACATGGTGTCTGATTCAGTAAGCAGTTCTTATTTACATCATATTATTGCAACAGAGGATATTTATTGATTGACCGACTGATTGGAGTATTTCAGTCAAATCAGGGCTGTCGGTTCACCTGTCCATGTGTTTCCTGGCTTTCTCACACCTGTATAATCCACACAACTTTCTTCCCAAGCAACTGGCTGCTTTTCCACTTAGATTATTTTAGCCAGATGAGATATAAAATATCAGCAATAAATGGTTTAAATGAGACCGACTTGTTATAAACATGCACATACGACTAGTTTTGATATGAGTCGGGAACAGAGTGTGTTAAACTAATCCGGCCACAGCATAACTGCTACATGCACCAAACATTACAAATGTTTTGCAAATATCCCATCTATAATCTCTTTTTTCGATTATTGTGAGGACACTTGTCCATACAAGAATATGCGACAAAGAGAGCAAACACTGTCCACACAGCTTTATAATCTCTCATTTGTCTTGAGAGGACATGACCTCACTTGGGGTAAAACAAAGAGAGTGAAAACTATTATGAGCACATGAAGTCCACAGAGTGTCTCTCATTTGAGTTAATAAATGCATGCAAGGCTACCACGGTATAGGTGTGGGTATAGCATACTTAAAAACGCAAGAGAGTAGTGACTTAAACTACCGGAAATTGGTGTCCTCGGAAAAACCGGAATTTGCCTATTGTCCCCACTATTACGGTTAGATCGGCTAGAGAGAGAG
The DNA here is from genome assembly GCA_031761405.1 of Serripes groenlandicus. Lineage (NCBI taxonomy): Eukaryota > Metazoa > Mollusca > Bivalvia > Cardiida > Cardiidae > Serripes > Serripes groenlandicus. The sequence continues at coordinate 187,945,407 of JASEVX010000001.1, forward strand.
AGAACGTGGGAGGGGAAAAGACCGTACTTGGTGTTTAACACATTGTTCAAATGAATCCGACTGAATTACATAATATTTCAGCATACCAACCAGCATGTTTATCCTCATACACGGTCGACGCCTCCACAGGAATCCCGATGTCCCCCCTACTTCCCGGAATTATATCCACAGTATGTATTGTAATCTGTTACACACTCAGTACCGAGTAATGTCTACTTTTCCCGCAATGCTATTCAGATTGCATGGACAGTTCACCCCCAATTTTCCCGATATAACAATCAATGCTAAAATATTGTACATGTATAATCTGAAGATCTGTGTGTACGATTATCAATATGCATACTCACGGTTCTTGCATCAGCGCTGAACTCCAGAAAAAAGGTAGTATAGTCAACGTTTTAAAACTGTTCAAATGTTGTCTTAAAATATTCATATTAATTTCTCTTTCCAGTACCATAAACATCTAAATATTGATCGTTTATGCTTCATTGTTAGTGGATAGAGACATACCTAGTAAGCCAAATTTTGTACATTTCCATGACTTTTACCTATATTTGCAGGACTTTCAACATTTCAAAATTTTGATCTCCATCTGGAGTTCAGCACCTTTAAAATATATTTTTTTGAAACCCATTTAAACTTGCATACCGACTTAGTCTTAGAGTCATTCATTTCCAAGTCGAAAGGTTACAATGTATTATTCTAAATCTGTATATTGGCTGATATAAACATACATATGAAAACATAAATACTGCGCCAGGTTATAGGTTCTTATTACGTAACTCATCGGGTTATCATTTAATCTAAAACCATTTAAACGGCAGACGCATTTGCAGCAAACGGCTGTGAAAACTTTTGTGTCTAAAGGGGCAAATTACTCATATAAAATTTTACACTCGATTCAATAATAATAAAATGTTATTTACCAAATAATCCATTACAGAGGAATAACCTGTATCTATAGTTTTACAAAGACCAATGCGGATTCGGGTTTCGTTTTGAGGTATATGTCGGAGACTACGAATATTCGGACTCGTGCAACAAAGGTTACATATTTTTTTACTCCGGTAAGTTGGGGGGATACTATCCCTGTACTAGAGGAATAGATAAGAGGAAGTAAACCGGGGTTTTCTCAACAATATCTCTGGTATTACTTAACCAAAACCCTATGTTGTGGCTTCTCAAAAGAATTGTGAGTGATTAACGACCCTTATCTAGAGCTCTGCTTTACTTTCGATCATAGGTATCTTTAACCCTTTTGACGTTTTAAAAAAAAATACTTGTCCAGCTTTGCATTTTATATAGTCCATAACCATTTTTGAGCGAAGGGTCGCGAAGCGATCCGAAAGCTCATAGCATGCCTGCTTTCGAAAATCCAACTTAAAGCTGCAACCACACTCAACCGCGGAAGGATTTGAGATTCCTTCATTTGATTGGCTTTCATTCGCATCGCACTACTTTCGACAAGCCTTTTTGCCCGAGTCCGCCTTCCTCATGAATGAGTTCAAAAAGTAATTCCACTGGGGACTAGATTGTTATCAATATGTACAATGTCAAATACTTTTGATTTCATTCAATATTATCACACTGTAGACTAGTCACCCAGTCACTTTAAACAACGTTTTATAATATCATATTTAAATGTATATACACAGAAAACTCGGAGGAACACTTTGAAATGGCAGGCTTCGAACGTTTTAATTAATGAACTGTCAGTGTTCACCCTTTACATGATAGAATACGACACAAATGAAGCGGGTGAATTTTGAAAACTTTTCTAGAAAATGTAACAATTACTCAAAATGACTTATTCCTCCCTTTTACACAATGTCTCAAACCTGTAGCATGAAAATTTATTCAATATTCTAGATATCACACACTTTTCTACAGCTATTCTTACACCATTTTCCGCCACTTTTCTGCGTTCATGTTATTAGGCAGGGACAGTGTATAACACTGTCCCTGTATTAGGGGAAATTAAGCAGAACACTTTTGAAAATCATTGTGCCAACGCTTCCCGCTTTATTCAGTTAAACTTATTATTCCCATATTTTTGTTTGGATATGTTCCAATTCGCCGGCCTCTAAATTCGGTTTAGAGAAGAAGGGAAAGTAAGTTGTAAAACTATCAGGTATCATAAACGGTTATGAGGTCTCCTGTTACTATCTTGATTATATAACTGATTCTCGCTCAATAAGTTCAGAGAGCGGTCATATAGGGCATGAATAAATGGTCTCTTCCTTTATTCCTTTCCTCTGTGTTTTGAATTAAGGTTTAATTAATGTCTTTCGGATAAACATACACAAGGATAATATAATATTTTGCATAACCTTTTTTTGTATCAAAAGTAGCACTTTCAACAATAAGGGTAAGTCCATATATGTTGATGCAAATAAGATGTAAAATGCGTTACATTCATGTATACAGTCAAATTGTTTCAACAACAATACACTTATCCATGATAATACCAAGGTAGTGTTATTGCATTATTTACTGCGAATGGACAGATACTCAAATTATTCTTTAAGGTCAATTAGCGCATCTGCGTATTCCGATCAGGATCTGCATTGCACACACAAATTAGTCATAGAAAGTTTAACCCTTTCCCTCATATAGACGCTTTCTGACGCATCTACAGCAGGCGGCTTTTTGAAAACATAGTGACAAAAGGAGAAATTGCACAACACGTGCAATTTCTCCTTTTGACACTCTGTTTTCAACTTTTAGTCTTATGTTTTCCATTCAAATATAGAGATTTCCCATTGTTTGTAAAAAAATATGTTCAAAGTCGTCTGCTACAGAATTGCCGGACGAGGAAAAGTGTTAAAGGATTTTTTTTTTTTGAAACACAGAATTCATTTGTTTCTTATGTGTTGAACCTAAGACATTAGTGCTATCAGCACTTTGATTAGGAATATAAAGATAAACCAGTTGAACTAAGCATCCAACATCATATTACCTGGCTCCATGCCGGCTGGTCTGGTTCTATACTGTTGGTACAGTCGCCACAAAATCAGTTCAAGCAGTCGACAGACTAATTAACACAACTTAAATTACAGTGGACAATGGTGATCAGACCTCAGAGAGCATACAGTGTGATATAGCCGAGAATAGTCTTGTCGACGTTGTCTCATTTAATACCACCAACGCAGGAGTTGAGTTTACCACTAATAACCAGCCCTGTGTTCCATAGTAAACACAACGTAAACACGTTTTGTCTATAGAGCGGAACGAAACCTACCTGTATTATGCATGTACTCCCGTCAAACAGGTTTGGTTTACCGACTAATGCACGGATTATCGACGAAACCTATATAGGTTTCGCAAAACAGGTTTTGGGTTTGGTGACTATGGAACACAGGGCAGGGCACGCCCTATTATGGCTTTCTCTTCACGTACAGTGAATACAAAGGTAGGTCCAACCTCTTGGCTCTTTCCTCTGAAACACATATCAGAGAGGTTGAGTGATTGGTTGATTTGCCGTTTTCAACAACTATTCAGTTATATCATGGCTGCCAAATTCACATTATGATTAATAGCTCCTTCTTGCCACAATGTAATACAAAACCGTCCATCATGTAGATGTGTCAAAATTCGTATAAGAATGGGTTAATATATCCTTTTACAAACATTCAACAAGACGAATTTTGATGCTAATCATCAAAGACGCCGCCCATGATTTTGAAGCATGACTTAAAGGAAGCAAATACAGTTCAGTACATCTAAATAACATGTGCAAACAGACAGGATGTAGATATTTTGAACAAGAAGGCCAAGATGTGCCTATATTGCTCACCTGGCTACCATAGTCTATAATAAAAGGTTATCAAAAGCAGAAAGGGTCCATTTTGACGTAGGGATTAAACGTTTTATATGCTACGATCTATGTGATATTGTTACGTACGTACTCGGGTTGTCTTGTCAGGACGCGGTCTTTGCTAAACCTTTTCGTTATACCCCTGTCGAGGACTGGTCCGATCTGGAAATTTACACTTTCTGGTATCGAGATGAATCGCTAAAAACACTGGAGCAACAGTTCATGAGGTTTTAATTCACGTCTAAATCATAATCATATAACTACAATTCACATACAATGCATTGGAATCTATTAACCGTTTAAAACACTGGAGCAACAGTTCATGGGGTTTAATTCACGTCTAATCATAAACGTATCACTATATAATATACATGTAATGTATTGAAAACTACCGTTTTACGTATAGGCTTGCCACAACTTTAGTAGACAAGAGTGCACGAGTCCTTAGATAACACACACTGTTTGCATAGTACTGAATCAAATAATATATATCAAATGTAAAAAGGGTTTCTCTTAAACAAGGGTTTCGTAAATCTTATAAAAAACTTCAGTCCGCTTATAAAATGTGCTTACAATATTGCAAGTCATGTTGAATGGATTGTTCAGAAAATTCTGTATCTGCGAAAAATGCGCTCTCAGTTTTTATGTTCGGAAAAGAAGTCACAAACAATTCCTTTTATACTAAAAGGGATAAGTGACCAAAGAAAACTGGTAAAAACTGGTAAATTGACCAGATTTAAACGGTCACCTACCAACTTGGTCACAGTGACCGAAGAAATGACACAGTGACGAATAAGAGAATAGTGGTCACAAAACATGGAGAAACTTGCTTCTTTCCTCACGATGTCTACTCATACAATTAAATTATGATTCCTAATAAAATATTTACCAAGGGATTAAATCTGTTACTGCTATTAGCTTTAAACATCTTTACTATATTTAATACTATCCAGCGATCGCTTAGTTACGGTAGTAAACAGTCCCACAATGCACTCGGACACAAACTGTATATCCTGTCAGGAAATGTGGAAAATAAGCATGTTCTTTGAGAATAGATACGAATTATAGAAACTAGATTATGCAGACAAATGAAAAAAGTATTACACACACATTTAAGTTGACTGGACTAATTGTGCGAAAGTAACAGTGATTCACAAGCTAGGAAAATGATGAAATATGAGGATAAATAACGACATGTTTTAAATGTGAATGTAAACAAACTTCGGGTAAGATTAAACGAACATGGGGAAGTATATTATGTGATTGGTCGGTCATTTTATGTTGGTCAACGCATAAGTGTACAGTTCTGTGTTACGTTGATAGCATCTTACTAGCAAATGACACTCGAAGTGAACACATACGGTCTGTACCATAATTTGGGAAATAGACTAGAATAAGGACTCAAAAAGATAAAGGTAAGGTAAGCACCCCAAGATCGAGGCATTACAATATTCAGCATGTGAAAGTCTATTCTCCTTCCAGTTTAGCAGAAGTAGGATAACAAAAACGGGAGTAAGTATATAAACAAAAAATATAAAGTAATTTTAACAAGTTATTTATTATCAAAATTGAGCATTTATGAAATTAAAGAAAAAGTTCAATAGCAAAGATTGAGCGCTACGTCACAAATTGGTCCTGAATATTTATGAGTTAATCACGTGACCCGACCTCATACAAACAAACGTGGTACAATCATGGCGTCTACGCAAACATTTTACGATATAATTCTCAAATCTGAAGACGTTCCTGGTGCTTATATTAATACCGATGAATTAGAAAATTGTGGAAATGTCCAGTTTAAGCGATGGCTAGAATGTAGAGGATTAAAACAGTCTGGAAATCGGCTTGATCTACTTACAAGGTATGTGTTTACATTTCGCGTACCTCTTTCCTTTGTGTAAAAGTTGTTGACAGTTGGTCGTGTTTATCGAACCATTTAATGTGACACTAGGTAAAATGTTACGAGTGTCGTGAATGGTTCATATGATACAGGTAAAATATCTGTAATTTTGATTGGTTTAAAATAAAAAATTCTCCGTAAAAAATGAATGAAACGTGTTTTTGTTAACAAAAGATGGCCGATCCAAGTAAATGAATGTAAGATACCATGCACAAAATCAACACAATGTAGTTAAGATCTACCTAAAGTACGATTAATCGGGCATGTCCTTGTAATACAGTCAACATTTTAAGGCTGTTAATGAATAATTTTTGTTGAATATTTTGGTATCGTAAGTCGTAAATTTTGTTTATGAAATGCCCATTTAAAAAATTTCAGTAATATCAGGGACCCGTGTTTATATTGTCCCTGGTAATATGTAAAACATTGAACTTTACATATAGTACACTGTATATCATATATGTTTCAGGTGTAAGGATGCCATTGCAGGAGGCAAGCTTGATGCAATTGATGTTGGTGTTGACCAGGGGAAATGGTTCAAAATCAAAGAAGAAAAGCTAAAGGAAACAATGTCAGCCAAAACAACACTACCATCCCTGCCCCCTTGCTAGGATGGAAGCCCTTTCCATCCCATCAGATACCCGTAAACTTTAATTATGGCCACATCTACCACTAACTGTTAGAAAGCGTTCAATTAATAGATGAAATGGGGAATCAATCTAAAAATACCAATTTGAGCCATATGACATCAAAGCCACTTACAAAGGGTCCCCAATAGGAAAACCTAACATTGAAAGGGTTCGTCGGGATGAACATTGATGCCATTGATGGCATGATTACAAATGTAACATCTTTATGGCACCATGTTATTGCTCCAGAAATATTTGAAATGAGGGTACCAAGAAAGTTATTTCCATTCATCTTGTATGAGGCGCATAATAATTAATTAATTGCCATATGGGATTCGAACTTGCATCCGATTTGATTTTTAGTTATCACACATAAAAATGTTACATTTATAAACAAGTCATCAGCAACAAATATGACCTACCTCCTGGTATATCACATTAAATCAAACTAGGTAAAACCTAGTAAACACTTACAGTAACTTGCTTGAACACTGGACTAGTCGTATTTATAAATTTGAAAAAAAATCAATAAAACAGTTGTTCTTTGACAGTTTTTAATTTATTTAAACATTTATTAACAGAATGTATATGTGGTTTTTTTCAATAGTTTTAACTGGTTAAGTCACACATGCAAAGTTATAACTGTTTATGAAGCAAATCCTCAAGGGAATATAAGATGTTTTCTGAACCAGAGTAATCTTAACCCTTCCCCTCATATGACCATTCTGCAACAGACAACTTTGAACATATTTTGTCAAACAATAACATATAACTAAAAGTGGAAATCATTGTGGCAAAAGGAGAAATTGCTTGTTTTGAGCAATTTCTTCTTTTGTCACTATGTTTTCAAAATGCCGTCTGATGCATAGGCGTCAGAAAGTGTCTATATGAGGGAAAGGGTTAACAGCGTCTTCATAACCACCAAACAAATTTGCAGCAGATGACTTAAAAAACATCTAGACAAAAATTTGGAAAATTATTAACAGATTTTTAATTTCAATCTAGTTTACTGGTTAAATCACACTTGCATAGTTATAACTTTTTATGAAGCAAATCCTTTCCCTCATACTACAATTCTGCAACAGACAACTTTGAACATATTTTGTCAAAAAATAACCTATTACTAAAAGTGGAAATCATTGTGGCAAAAGGAGAAATTGCATGTTTTGAGCAATTTCTTCTTTTGTCACTATGTTTTCAAAAAGCCGTCTGCTGCAGAGGCGTCAGAAAGCGTCTATATGAGGGAAAGGGATCATGCTTATCCTCAATCTGTTTTGAATATTTCCCCTTAAAGTTGTATGGAAGGGGGGATCTTTTGAATCCTAGATTGGACACTGAACCTTCTTTCATTTATACTAGGTCAATACCAATATTATATGTATTTTGTCAAATAATAGAAAATCTCAATAATTGAATGGATAACCTATGACTAAAAGTAGAAAACATTGTGGCAAAAGGAGAAATTGCACGTTTTGTGTAATTTCTTCTTTTGTCACTATGTTTTCAAATAGCCGTCTGCTGCAGAGGCATCAGAAAGCGTCTATATGAGGGAAAGGGTTAACAATGATAAGAGACTTTAATAACAGCTAATAATGCCATTATAATTTGTATAAAAAATTACATATTATTCATCAGATTTCAAAGCGAAATCATGAAATAAATATAAATAAACATCGTTTTATTTCAACATGTGTTCTATTGAATTTGTTGACCGTTGACGTTTGTCATATAAGATTTCATTGAGACAGGACTAGGTCTTACTGACATAGTGGACAAGATTTGGACTCTCATCAATTTGGCTAACCACTATAAAGAGACTGTCTCTCATTAGAACCATTTACATCAGAAAGCTTTCAATATATGTTAATGGTCAAACCAGGTGCCCACCAAGGCGTTAAAGTAACAATAGCGCCAATATTTTACTGTTTCTGAATTTGACTGATACTTTGGGTACAATAGAGTGTGTAAAAAAAATTCAACCTTAATAGTTGATAATGACAATAAAACTTAGGTCTTTCTTATTGTTATTCTTACTTAACAAGTGGTTCCTGAAAGTTAACAAGGCAGCAGGCAACAAATACCAATTGATTAGAAATATGTGAAAGTGATAAAGGAATATTTCCACTTAGCAACTTAAATTTTTTAATTCTTTCAATGACTCTTTCAACATGAATACGGGCTTTAGCGATGCGTCTGGTTTTTAACTCCTCCTGTGCGGTAAATTTTGCACGCTTCCCCAAAAATGGAGGAATATTTAACGATGCCCCCTGTTTAAGCAGTAAATCTTCAATAAGAAAACCTCTATCAGCTAAAATAAGATCACATGGATTAAGTGTGTCTATGAAACCACATTTTTCGACAATTGCACGATCACTTATTGATCCCTCATAAAGGTCAGATACATAAACAATTGAACCATTTGGTGCTACTCCAACTAGGCATTTATATGTATGGTGATTTTTGTATGAAGAATACAAATGTCCATGTCTTTTAAAATCTCTAGGCATTTGTACATGTATAGTCAACATATAGCAAGAATACAATGGTCTAAATGAACAAACTGTATGGGTAGGAACATTTCAAGTAATACATCTGCATTTTATAAATAGGCAAAAACATCCCCTGAAACCGTAAACCAAACAATTAAATCAAAGTACAAAGTACTGAAGGTAGAATTGCGATCGTTTAAGAAGAGATACAGAAGTGCATATATGAATATTTATTTTACCGGTTACCTTCAGGCAAAGTTTCAAGTGTGTAACCAGTGCTGAGATTTTGCCTCAACCTGAAACTTTAACCAAAATGTTGACGAACAGACAGACGGAGAGACAGACATCGCCAATCTATAGACCGGAATTGCTAGAGCAATCCGGCCAAAAAAAAAAAAAAAATCATCAATTTTAGCAGTAAAATCCTGCCAAGAAGTAATGAATTGAGAACAAAATGTGCTGAGAGGTCCATAATTTCAAACTTGCTAAGATTTGGTCTGTGCAATGAATGTACAAATTGAAAAATGTATTGTTGACATGTATTTTCTACACCATCATTGTAATGTTGTTTATCATAAATAAAATTATTCCTTTTTTTAAATAAACTTTTAATCAAAATGTGTGTCTCAGTGTTGTCTTCTTCAGCAGTTTGACAGAAACAAAGCCTAAATCTGAAATTGTGTCAATGTGTTATTTGTCAACTCTGTCCCATAAGTTTTGCTTGTGATTTGAACTCTCATAAAAAAAGCACGGAAAGGGACAACTTTCCCAACTTTGATTAAATATGTTTTCAATTAAATTGTAAAAAATCTTTTTCTTGTTTTTTGAAAGTTTTGTCATTATTATTTAAGACGGACATTATATACTAGAATAGCCAACTGACTATCATTTGAAAAAGTGTTTCTTATTTAAACCTTTCCCACTTGCATACGTAATTGCAGCCGACGACTATTGAAAACATTGATGCAGAAGAAGAAATTGCTCATAACAAGCTTTCTCCTTTTGCAACAATGTTTTCAACTATATTCAATGATTACACTTCCAATAAATGTGATTTTCTGTATCTTTGCTCAGATTTTTTTTAATTCGTCTGCTGCAGAGTTTTTATATTGTGGGGTGGGTTGTGATTTGTTAAAGGGCAAGCAGGATTGGGAATTGAGTGTAGCACTTATCCTAATGAAACACTCGCCTGCCTGTGCATGTTTTAGCTTAACTTAACTTGTTAATGTTCTTTCCATCATCAACTTAGTCATCTGTTAGTAATCAACTAGATATGAACGAAATAATCGCGTCAAAATCTTGAATCGCGTCAAAATCATAACGAACAAACTGTCAAAATCTAATTTTGAACTGTGTAATACAAATTTAGAATAAAAGGATGAATCAGTTATGTTGTAACAACCAATATCCGCGGGTCATTTACCTGATTTTGGCCGAAAGAAATGATCGATTTCTTGCAAGATTTATTCGTTATTCGTTCTGCCTATTATAATCAAAGTATTCTAAACGCTTTATAAACAAGTGATTTAAAGCGCTCAAATCATTTGATGAAATTTGTTTCTTTAGACGCGGACCTTGTCGAAAGCACCTATCCAAAATGAATTCGTTGTCGAAGGAATAGATGGACTGAGAGAAAGAGAAAGAAAAGGCTTAGCAATGCATACTATCTTTATGAATAAGGACATGAACGAATATGTATGGACTAGCGTCTAGAATTTCGTACTAGCCGATCCTTCATTCCACTCGCTTATGCTAGCGGGCGAGTGGATGTTTACATCTCTGCCGAGAGGGAAAAAAGGGTTACAATTTACAAAGGGTAATTGCGCGGTGCAGTGCTATATTGGCGTAGTGATATCTAAATAATTGTGTACACTTTAAATATGATATTTACACTTACAAGACTTGTTATTTTCTATTATAAGCTTGAATAATCGGATTTTTTTTTTCGTTACTCTATGTTTGCTTTTGTGAGCATTCGTAAATTAGTCAAACCAAAAATTGCACTTTATTGTTGGTGATGAAGGGCATATACATCACGTGACTTCAAACTCACTATGACTATGGCAGCCTCTGCGCATGCGCAAGTCTACCAAAAAGCATAGCCTAGGAAGTTGGGGAAGAGTCAACCTTTTTTCTGGGTTTTGATGAATAAAAATAGCGTAGCCTAGGACGTTGGGGAAAAGTTATTAAATTAAATTAAATGTGTCTAAAATGTTGTAATAACGGTAGAAGACATACGTATTTTGTTTCTTGTTGTTTCTTAAATCAGTTAATACAATGTATTGATTCATAAAGGTTGTTTTTCCTTACATATTTCAGAGTTTTTCTAACTATAATAATGGTTGGTTGCTCCCTTTTAGACACCCCATGGTACAAAATTAAAGCTATCCCATACTTACGCCGCGCTTCCACGCGGCGTCAATAATTTGAATATTTTTTTCAGTCACATTCAACAGAAATTCAGTGCTGTCCGACTGTTAACTTGTCACTGATTTGTCTAACAGGGTTGTAACAATTGAAATGATGAAACTACTTTTATGGTTGCCATCATGGCCATCATGATTTTGCCATTGGAGACAGAAGTCACCATGAGTGTGGATTTTCTGTTTCAGGAATCATTACTCTATACCTTTATCCCCCTGAGACGAAAAGTGTCGGCCCAGATCAGTCTGCGCGGACTGCGCAGGCTGATCTGGGTCGATACAAAACGCAGAGACCATAATGTTTGTTTTCTCGCGGGACGGCTCAGGTGTAAACTTAATAAGGTAACATTAATCTGCAATGCCTTGGTCTTTATCATGCACTCACCTATAATGTACCATGTTTATTACAAGCTGGAATCAACCTATTTTAAGCTGGAATTAACCTATTTTAAGCTGGAATCAACCTAATTTACCCAACTGACGGACAGACAGTGAATATAGCCGTGCCTGAGAAGACCAACACAGGCATGGTTGATATGTCAGCTGCATACATTGTTTCATTTGCTACAGGGACTCTTTCCTTTATTCTGATGTCGGTAAGTAATATGTTATTTAACGTAATTATCAAACGTGATTAAGGTAATTATTACACGATATTTACGTTATTATACCACGTTATTTACTTAATTAATTCACGATATTTACTTAGTAATTTATTTACGTGATAATCTCACTTTATTTACGTAATTATCATACGTTATTGACGTGATTATTACACGTTACATACGTAATTACTACACGTTCTTTACGTAATTATCACACGTTTTTTAGGCAATTATTAGACGTTTTCTAAGTAATTATCACACGTTTTTTACGTAAGTATCAACCGTTTTTACGTAATAATCATCCGTTTGTACGTAACTATTAAAGGGTTTAATGTATGTTTTGGTACAGTTATAAGAGTATAACACGAAATTGCCTAATTACTCAGCAAATAATGCCCGAAGGGCATTATGTCAGCTGTGTAATTTGGCAATTTCGTGTTATACTCTTATAACTGTACCAAAACATACATTAAACCCTTATAATTGCAGTTTAGGAAAAAAACAGCTATATTTCATCGAAAGAATTGTTTGAAAAAGGACATATAAATTTGAAAATTGGGATTTCTTTTTTATGTTCTTTACGCGGATGAACATGACCTAATACTAGGAAAATTATCTAATACTAGGAAAATGACGTCACGTCAGCGTTTTGACGTCATACGTTAGTCACTTTGGCGCCAAAACCCCGTAAATTTCATCTAGAATTATTGTAAACGTTAAGTACATTTTTATCGAAATACGCCTCATAAATCTCTTTATGTGATAGATATAATATCTCATGAGTGTTATTTATTATTACTTTCACTAAACTAAGCTGAATATGACCTCGGCATAATTATTTGTGGCATTGTTTTACGGTTAACTGTCGAAATTAAAGGTATTTTCCGAAAGTAGTTCCGTGAACTGGTCATGTGATCAATTGCAGTTATTGGAAAATAAACGCAATTCCTTTTAGTCACGTGATCGGTTTTGAACCAATTAAAACGAGCGATTCACCGTGCTTTTGAAGCAACTGCAATTATCAAATCAATGCAACAAATAATTATGCCGAGGTCATATTCAGCTTAATTTTTTAAAAGTAATAATAAATAACACTCATGAGATATTATATCTATCACATAAAGTGACTTATGAGGTGTATTTCGATAAAAATGTACTTAACGTTTACAATATTTCTAGATGAAATTTACGGGTTTTGGCGCCAAAGCGACTTACGTATGACGTCAAAACGGTAACGTGACGTCATTTTCCTAGTATTAGGTAATTTTCCTAGTATTAGATCATGTTATCGGCGTAAAGAACATAAAAAAGAGATCCCAATTTTCAATTTATATGTCCCTTTTCAAACAATTCTTTCGATGAAAAATAGCTGGTTTTTTTCTTAAACTGCAATTATAAGGGTTTAATGTATGTTTTGGTACAGTTATAAGAGTATAACACGAAATAGCCAAATTACACAGCTGACATAATGCCCTTCGGGCATTATTTGCTGAGTAATTAGGCAATTTCGTGTTATACTCTTATAACTGTACCAAAACATACATTAAACCCTTTATTATTTACGTAACTATCACACGTTATTAACGTAAATTACCACACGTTATTTGCGTAACTATCACACGTTATTAACGTAAATTACCACACGTTATTTACGTAATTATTACACGTTATTAACGTAAATTATCACACGTTATTTACATCATTATCACACTTTTTTAAGTAATTATTACACGATATTTAGGTAATTATTACACGTGCAGAAAAATATGATATATGACATATGATATATGCTTGAAAAATGCAAACCCAAAACGAACTGCTCAGATTCGCTGGCTTATCTGTATCTACACTCGTAGCAAATACCTTATACTTGATGGCCTCATAGCGCCGTTTATACAGAGGAAAAGTGTTTGATCTTTTGTAAAACCGAACTATAAAATATAACGTTTTCAGTGTACATATACTCGAACTGAATTAAATGTCGACATTACATCTAAACGAACATCTTTTGTTATTATTGCATAGAGAGATTGGATGAAGCCTTGGTTAACAGTGACAAATATTACTGGAAGTTTGAAACTGTGATAAGTACTAAAATTCTCATTAACACTTTTCCACATACAAATCTGCAGCAGACGACATCGAATTGTTTTACGGCGCTTTAAACACGTATATCGTGGCGTTTCCTGGGTAAGTAACTAGTACTACTGATCCATTTATCCTCATACCAGTCAGTCAGTCAGTCAGTCGTTATATTAGGAAACCCCGCAACCATGAGCGCTAAGGAGAGCAGCCAATACTACCATTTATTGAGTCTTTGGTATGACCCGGTCTTGAATCGAACCCGCGACCTCCCATAGAAATGGCTGCCCTCCTTGGTGCTCAGGGTTGCGGGTTTTAGCATTACGACTGACTAGATGTCGTCAGGACAAATGGACCAGAAGTACTGGTAACTTTCTCAGGAAACGCCATGATATAACTGCGGCGTAAAACATCGTACAATCAATCGTGCTTTCTTGAATGTTTGTGAGTTGGATTATATAGATGCTAGGTACTACAAACATTCACCAGGCTATCTGTTTTCGAGTGCAGTGGATCGAATAATGTAACTCCAAAGAACATAGTCAAATTTGTCACATGACAATGCTTGTATCCGATCTAATTCTTTACATGACCGAATTACTATTTTTGTATTCAACCGCGAATGTTTACAAAATGGCTGATAACGTGTATCTGGTAAACACATGGACGATAGAGGTAAAGGGACCATTATCGATTAGTTAATAGTTTATTAAGTATTACATGTTTTGACTATTTTCTGACAGCGAAAAACCGATTTATTTTTGTGTGTTTCGTCATGAGATAAAATGAATCTGACATTCGTTGTCATCATAAAGTTTTATTAGACTCGTCCAAGAAATTTGTTATTCACATTGTCTTTCTTCAAAGCAAAGGCATTTTGAAATGTATGTAATAAACAGTTAAACGTATTCTCACAGCGGTCATGGCAAGGCACCTTTTCTAGGCTAGTACTGGTTTGTTTACCCATGGATCATGAATCATGAACCTGTCATCGTGATATAACTCTAATAATGTTCAAAACAGATTAAAAACCCAATAAAATAAAAAGTTAATCATAATAATGTATTGTGACAGGAAAGCAAACGCATCAATGTGCTGTGTCCTAGTTTTGTTTTTTAGACGACTTACGCCAAAATTTCAGTGTGTCGAGCCCGGGTGGTACCCGGTAATATATCTATAGGTGCTACCTATTTACGAAAAAACGCAAGATAATTATAAACAAAAATTAAAGAACATACTTTGGCCATACAAAAAGGATTTATAAGTAATTGACTAGACAATAATAATGTTAATGTCATGTTTCTTGCATTATCAAAACATATTTGGAATTCGTATTGCTGTCGTCTATTATTACGAACAGAAAATAATAAAGTAAAAACTTTCAGAAAATCAAGGAATACATTTATAATGAACGAGGTTAAAACATGAGGGCCAAGATGATCCTTAATCGATCACCTGCATTATGGTAAAGAAGCAAATAGATCAGCCCTTTTCTGATGCCATCTGGCGACTACCTTTTTCAACCCATTTTCAATCCGTGTTTTTCTGCTCATTTTATACACACCCAAAATACCGATTTAAAAAAAAAATGATTAAAAAGACGACAATAATTTTCAATCTGTGTTTTACGTCTGCCTTTTATACATATCCAAAATGGCGGCCCCCATGGATTTTTCCAGTTTCATTTCAGAAAGCTTCATGGGTTATTGAAAAAAAAAAAAAAAAAAAAAATCTCACACCTGTTAACTATAAGCGAAAAAACCCATTCATGGTTTTTTTTTTCGTATTACCTACATACATCTAATATATCTATAGGTGCTACCTATTTACGAAAAAAACGCAAGATAATTATAAACAAAAATTAAAGAGCATACTTTGGCCATAACAAAGGATTTATAAGTAATTGACTAGACAATAATAATGTTAATGTCATGTTTCTTGCATTATTAAAACATATTTGGAATTCGTATTGCTGTTGTCTATTATTTTAACAGAAAATAATAAAGTAAAGACTTTCAGACAATCAAGGAATACATTTATAATGAACGAGGTTAAAACATGAGGGCCAAGATGATCCTTAATCGATCACCTGCATTATGGCAAAAAAAAGAAGCAAATAGATCAGCCCTTTTCTGATGCCACCTGGCGAATGCCTTTTTCAACCAGTCAATATGACTGGAACAAATTATGTAAGGGGTCACATTTCTGCTAAACCCTTTCCCTATTAGAGACGGTTTCTGAGGCCTATGCAACAGACGATTTAGGAAAAGATTGCCGCCACAAGAACAATTGCTCCTTATGAAGAAGTTATCCTTTTGCCACAATGTTTGATAAATAATTATACTTTGAATGAGTGAGTCAATAGCTCATGTATAGGAATTTGGGGTCTTTCATGTTGATACCACTTTTTTTGTGGGAAACGACGTCGAACAATTGACGTTACGCCAAGATGAAGTGTAACGGAAATGACGTCACGTCCTTCTTTGGCTACGACACAGTCAAAATTTAGTTTCGGGTGTAGAAGGCTAATGCTGTCGTTTTTTTGACCAACGGGAAAACATATTTCTTACAGATTTCCATTTATTTTTAACTTTTCATACTAATGTTAATTCCCACATAACACAGCACTTTAATGATCTTAAATATCGATTTAAAAATTTTTTATTAAAAAGACGACAATAATTTTCAATCCGTGTTTTTCCGCTCATTTTATACATACCCAAAATACCGATTTAAAAAAAAATGATTAAAAAGACGACAATAATTTTCAATCCGTGTTTTTCTGCTCATTTTATACATACCCAAAATACCGATTTAAAAAAAAAATGATTAAAAAGACGACAATAATTTTCAATCTGTGTTTTACGTCTGCCTTTTATACATATCCAAAATGGCGGGGGCCCCATGGATTTTTTCCAGTTTCATTTCAGAAAGCTTAATGGGTTATTGAAAAAAAAAAAAAAAAAAAAAATCTCACACCTGTTAACTATAAGCGAAAAAACCCATTCATGGGTTTTTTTCGTAATATATCTATAGGTGCTACCTATTTACGAAAAAAAATACGCAAGATAATTATAGACAAAAATTAAAGAGCATACTTTGGCCATAAAAAAGGATTTATAAGTAATTGACTAGACAATAATAATGTTAATGTCATGTTTCTTGCATTATTAAAACATATTTGGAATTCATATTGATGTTGTCTGTTATTTTAACAGAAAATAATAAAGTAAAGACTTTCAGACAATCAAGGAATACATTTATAATGAACGAGGTTAAAACATGAGGGCCAAGACGATCCTTAATCGATCACCTGCATTATGGCAAAGAAGCAAATAGATCAGCCCTTTTCTGATGCCACCTGGCGACTGCCTTTTTCAACCAGTCAATATGACTGGAACAAATTATGTAAGGGGTCACATTTCTGCTAAACCCTTTCCCTATTAGAGACGGTTTCTGAGGCCTATGCAACAGACGATTTAGGAAAAAGATTGTCGCCACAAGAACAATTGCTTCTTATGGGAAAGTTATCCTTTTGCCACAATGTTTGATAAATAATTATACTTTGAATGAGTGAGTCAATAGCTCATGTATAGGAATTTGGGGTCTTTCATGTGGATACCACTTTTTTGCGGAAAACGACGTCGCTCCATTAACTCCTTCTTTGGCTACGATACAGTCAAAATTTTGTTTCGGGCATAGAAGGCTAATGCTGTCGTTTTTTTGACGAACGGGAAAACATATTTCTTACAGATTTCCATTTATTTTTAACTTTTCGTACAAATATTAATTGCCACATAACACAGCACTTAAATGATCTTAAATATCGATTTAAAAAAAAATGATTAAAAAGACGACAATAATTTTCAATCCGTGTTTTTCTGCTCATTTTATACATACCCAAAATACCGACTTAAAAAAAAAAAAAAAAAAAGCCGACAATAATTTTCAATCTGTGTTTTACGTCTGCTTTTTATACATATCAAAAATGGCGGCCCCCATGGATTTTTCCAGTTTCATTTCAGAAAGCTTCATGGGTTATTGAAAAAAAAAAAAAAAAAAAAAAAAATCTCACACCTGTTAACTATAAGCGAAAAAACCCCATTATGGGTTTTTTTCGTATTATTATGGATTACGAGTCTGAAACCACTAACTACGAACTGAGCTACACGTACGTATCGTTTTCGACTCCCGTGTGTAATCTCTTTCCAACATCAGAACGTTTTTATGTTCTTAAATCCTTATTAAGCCTTCAAACTCTATGTTGTAGGTACTCAAAATTATCGTCTCAGTGAGACGATTCTTTCGAATGAACAAAAATAGTGTGTTGAAAGACCTGTCCACTCCCTCTTATCTATTCCTTTCCAACATGCGGACATATTTCAATGCATCTGCAAACGACAACATTTTAAACAGATAGTGTTATGCTAATAACGAACAATTCCCAATGTTGCCACAATGTGTTCATCTCTGATAGATAAATCTGCTTTCATTATGGAGATTTTTCATGGTTTAACCCCGGCGTTTTCGAGTCGACTGCTGCAGATGTATTTGTATGTCAAGTCAGTTGAAATCAAATTTGACCAAGGTAGCTCAGCCAGCGCATCCGGACTCGTAGGCAGGTATTTGTTCACAGCTGTAATAGAAGCGTTCATGTTGGTTTGTCCGGCACCGCCCAAACATGCAATTCAATCGAAAGGATCTTTATTTTAAACAAAACTCTGCCAGTTTATTTATCTTCGTGCGATCTGGTGATAATAATGACAACGACATCAGCTGTGAATTATTAAAATTATTATTTCTGGTGCAATAACACATACAGTGGACACGCGATAACTCGAACATGTGAACACTCGAATATATCGTATAACTCGAACACGCGAACACTCGAATATATCGCTTAACTTGAACATGTCAACACTCGATATTAACTCGAACATGTCAACACACAAATATATCGCTTAACTCGAACCATTTCCTGAAATGGATTAGTCATTTGAAAACGGCAAACCTGCATTGAACTGATTTTATCACTGGCTTAGTTTTCATAATAAAAAAATAAACTTTAAGTATGAGTGATTTACATCATGAAGACATGTAAGATGTAAGGAATCTTATGATCGACTAAATGAATTTGTCTGAAAGGCAGAAGAGATGGTCGTATATATATTATATACAAATCGAATTTAGAAAAAATCAAAGTACTGAAAGTAATGGTAACGAATTATTTTGAACATGTATTGTAAAATCTAATTTATGAATGCAATTGATCATGCTATTGCACAATTTAGTCTATTTTATTATTATTAATATTTTTGTCCAGAGATTTTTTTTATCAGATGACAGTTATAGTAAATGTAGCATTTCAACGGCGATGCGAGCGTTTAACATGCACATTAACTCTTTCACTGAGCTCTGCGTAAAGTCTGTCAAAACACCCATGGCATATTTGTGAGATTTACATTGTTCTATACAGCGTTAGTTCGACTTGTTTTCGTCACCAGGGGCGGATCCAGGATTTCGGCTTATATTATAACTATGTTTCATGTGAGTGAATTAATTATTATAAATCTATAATGTTTAACAAATCGCATAAAATAAGAATTAAAAAAAAAAAAAAAAAAAAATTCTACTGGGACTCTAACTCGCGTCCATAAGTAGTCCATGATTAGAAGTCCTACACGCTCTCCATTACACCACGGTACTTTGATACAATGTTTGAGCGTTACTTTCGTATATATATTAAGCTAACTGAATGCGCGCATATGTAAACCATGATCTATAATTAGAAAGCGTTTAAAATGCACACTGACTTTTCACTGAGCTCTGCGTAGTGGCATATTTGTGAGATTAACATTGTTCTATACAGCGTAGGGTCGACTTCCTCACAACAAGTGAATCTAGTGAATGGGCATACGACTAAAATTCATACTCGTGCCTTATACGTACCTGCCGACACATGAAATATATATGCGCGTACTGTTAATTTGATATTTTCTAGAAAATTGATTATATATGATGATTCGATAGTATAATTATGACTTCACTGTATTGAAATAACACGTAGAAGTAATTTTAATATTGAAAAAATACTAGGACTATTTAGGTGAAGCTAAGGCGTAGCCGTATAAGCGATGTGTAGTTTAACCGTGACTTCCGGAGCGATTTCGAAATCGTAAACTGAATTATTTTTTGAGAAAAAATAATTCGTTAAAAATGACAGACCAAAATGCACGCCTAGCATAAGGATCTAACCAATGAAAAAGTGATCTTTGAGGTTTGAAGTGCTTCGTTCTTAGCCTCAGCAATACGGACACATAAAATATGCAACAGTTCGGGCAAATTCAGATGTAATACTTTGTCAACATTGAATCGTTAGATCGTCCGGCTTGGAAGCGGGAATTCAGGATTCGGTGACTTCCCTTCTTAGCGCTCAGGGTTGCGCGGGTTAGAAGTACGACTGCTACATCTGTATACAAATATATATAATACCGACCCACATCCGAGTCGGACGCTCTTATCATTACACCAAAGATTCAGTGTATTTTGAGAAATCCCTGTAAACCTCGGGATCAAGACGGAAAACCACTAAAACCTTTTAAAAGATAACAACTTGACATGACCAGGGGATCGACTCTTAAAGGGGTACTGTAATCACTAGACCACTGAGTAGGTGCAGTATAGTTATCTGATGAACGGCGGTAGCTCAGTTGATCTGGGCTCTCAGCCATTGCTTCACGAGTCGAATCCTGACAGACCAAAACTATTTCTCGCCGATTGAGAACATTTAGCTCGGCTAGCGTGATTTGTCCTGACACCAGCTAGTCAGTCATAATGATAACAACGCAACCTGAGCCGCGCGCTCTCTCTCTCTCTCTCTCTCTCGTCTCTCTCTCTCTCTCTCATCTCGCTCTCATCTCTCTCTTCTCTCATCTCTCTCTCTCTCTCTCTCCTTCTCTCTCTCTCTCCCTCCTTCTTCTCTCTCTCTCTCTCAATCTCTCTCTACTCTCTCATCTCTCTCTACATCTCACTCTCTCTCTCTCCTCTCTCTTCTCTCTCTCTCTCTCTCTTCTCTCTCTCTCTCTATCGCTCTCTCGCAATGGACGAACATCTATTTTAGTATGATTAACTACATGTCACGTTGAAATTGAAATTGTAAATATGTGATTTTTGTTTATTAACACTCATGTACCTGTCGGTTTGAGTTATAAAAGTTCATGCTGATGTTATGTAATAAGTTAACCTATGAGAGTTTTTTATGTTTGAATATTAATCAAATAGTCTTTGTTTAATAAAGACAACTCGATTATTTGAGGATCTTGGTTTAGCCAATAGTTAGTTAAACCGAGATCATTCAATATCGTTTTTATATGAAACGCCCAGTTTGAGCCATCATATTTTATATTATGGATTGCGTCTGTTTTTAACATTTTATAAATTCTTTTTAATATTGAATCATCATTTAAATTAAAAATTTAGTCCAATATTTAAGGTCCATGAAGTTAGGTTGACGAGTGACGAACTGTGACATTTTTTTAGGTCCGTGAAGTTAGGTTGAAGAGTGACGAATTGACGAGTGACGAACTGTGACAATTTTTCTAAAAACTTTATTTATTTATTTTAGATAATAATGTATCTGGACGTATCAAATTTGGCGCTATTTCATGTTTCATGGCGATCTTTCAAAGTTCGTCAATTCGTCAACTCATCAATTTAGTTGACGAAAAAAAAAAATCTAAAAACTTTATTTCTTTCCTTTAGATAATGTATCTGGACGTATTGCATGCAAATTAGTCCCTCTTTTCAAAATGCATGGCCATGAGTATTCAGAAGAGCTTCTTCAAGTTCGTCAATTCGTCAACTCGTCAATTTTGTTGACGAAATTGACGAAAAGAACATTTTTCTAAAACTTTATTTCTTTCCTTTAGATAATGTATCTGGACGTATTGAATGCAAATTAAGCCCTTTTTTTAACTTTCATGGCCATCAGTCATTCAGAACGGCTACGTTAAGTTCGTCAACACGGTCAATTTTGTTGACGAATTGACGAACAAAATATTTTTCTAAAAACTTATATTTCTTTCCTATAGATAATGTATCTGGACGTATTGAATGCAAATTAGGCACTATTTCAATTATCCACTGGCCATCAGTCATTCAGAAGAGCTACATCAGGTTCGTCAATTCATCAACACATCAATTTAATTGACGAATTGACGAAAGAAATATTTTTCTAAAAACTTTATTCTGTTTTTAGAAACTGAATCTGAACGTATTCAAAAGAGCTTCATCAAGTTCGTCAATTGGATGTCATTTGAATTTCACCATATGGATAACATACAATGAGCATGTTTGCAATGTATGAAACGCACCAAAATAAATGTTGACAAACATCACAGCACATTTTTTTTCAGTTGAAAAGATAAATACCTAGGTTTTAGATGGCTTTCTGTAAGAGGTCAATGTATTCTGTGGCTAGTCCTAGCATGACATTATCATATATTCACTCATACTTGTGAACGGAAGATAACTGAATATATTATATGAAAATCGGTCCTGATTTTGGACTTCGACATATACAGGTTCTAGTTGATGACATTCTGCATTGGAAACATTATTTTGAGGCGCACTCACGTATGGAATTGTCACATACACACGACCTGGTGAACAGACCCGTAAAGCAAACCATGCAATTGCATGACAATGAGCCTGATGCTTAAAAAATTATGATATGTTTTACAAACGTGTGGTACTATTTCTACATAACGTATGGAATAGTTACAAGTACTTTGTACCGGGTTAAATAAAAACTGTCAGTATTATTTTATGTCATGTTTTTTTTTGTGCTTTTGTAATATTGTATATATTAATTGTTGAGATATGTTGATGTGGCTATATTTCTGCACGTGTTGCACCCTCTTCCCTGTGAACGCTTTTCTCTTCGTTTCGGTCAAGCGTTTCTTTGGTGGGAAGCTATTATCAACAAATGCATTAAGTTAAGTTCAGCTACGGTGCATCTCATATACTGACATTAATTAATTTTTTTTTTTTTTTTTTTGTATTGTCTGTCTGTCTGCTCTCTGTCTCTCTGTGTCTCTGTGTCTCTGTCTCTCTGTGTCTCTGTCTCTCTGTCTCTCTGTCTCTGTCTCTGTCTCTCTGTCTCTCTGTCTCTCTGTCTCTCTATCTCTCTATCTCTCTGTCTCTGTCTCTCTGTGTCTCTCTCTGTCTCTCTCTGTGTCTCTCTCTGTGTATCTCTCTCTGTCTCTCTCTCTGTCTGTCTCTGTGTCTCTCTGTCTCTGTCTCTGTCTCTGTGTCTCTGTCTCTGTGTCTCTGTCTCTGTCTCTGTCTCTCTGTGTCTCTGTGTCTGTGTCTCTGTCTCTGTGTCTCTGTCTCTGTCTCTGTCTCTGTCTCTGTCTCTGTGTCTCTGTGTCTGTGTCTGTGTCTGTGTCTCTGTCACTCTGTCTCTGTCTCTGTGTCTCTGTCTCTGTCTCTCTGTCTCTCTGTCTCTGTCTCTCTGTCTCTCTGTCTCTGTCTCTCTGTCTCTGTCTCTCTGTCTCTGTCTCTGTGTCTCTGTCTCTGTCTCTGTCTCTCTGTCTCTGTCTCTGTGTCTCTGTCTCTGTCTCTGTGTCTCTGTCTCTGTGTCTCTGTCTCTGTGTCTCTGTCTCTGTCTCTGTCTCTGTCTCTGTCTCTCTGTGTCTGTGTCTGTGTCTGTGTCTGTGTCTGTGTCTCTGTCACTCTGTCTCTGTCTCTGTGTCTCTGTCTCTGTCTCTCTGTCTCTCTGTCTCTGTCTCTGTCTCTGTCTCTCTGTCTCTGTCTCTCTGTCTCTGTCTATGTCTCTCTGTCTCTCTCTCTGTCTCTCTCTCTGTCTCTCTCTCTGTCTCTCTCTCTCTCTGTCTCTCTCTCTGTCTCT